>JANAVB010034418.1:512500-1240000 GCA_029216955.1 Iris pallida
CTAGCTGGCCGTGATTAACTATACTTGTGTATACAACTATCATAGCCATGGGGATACTCTGTACCTATCTACCAATTATGAGCTTTCGCCTTTCCAAATCAATGAAAAGGCAAAGACAATAGAGTTCACGGGAGATGTTACTGAACACAATTACATGATTTAAAGACGAATGCATAATTCAAGAGAATTTGTCGAAGCAGTCGCGGATGAGATCCTAGATACCTCTATATCTCAATCCACGTAAGGAAATTAGATGAAGAGCGAACCAATTGCATCATGGTTGATCAGACCGTAATACAATGATTCTGATTAGACAATATGTTAGCGGGCGTCCCCAATAAACATGTGTCTTGAATCAAGCTCGATAAAAGAGTGAGCTTGCAAAACTAGACTGTAATAGCAACATTGGTCAAGAGATCAAAATATAAAATATGTGAGATTTTTGAAAGGAGGCACAAGTGGTTCGAGTTTTGAGAGAATCAAAACCTTACCGTGTGTTCTTGCTTATACATTCTTCCTACAATCTTACTATCCCTAAAGTCTTAGTCAACTAATGGGTTATGGAACTCTAAATTCTATATTCAAGGTAAATCCTTGGTTCTGTGATTCAATTGTGATAGGCTATCTGGTACTCTACCTTACATTGACACAAGGGTATCTAAGATCTAAGAGGTCAACTACGACATAGTTTTAGCAATGTTCTATAACCTATGATCTTCAAAATGATTTTATTTCTATGGGTTGTGCTTCGCCAGTGCACTGCTGGCTGCAGTGAACCCACATTCTCCACTCTCAAATAATTGACGACAGTACGCTGCTGGCTAAACTTTATAGGTTAGCTAATATTTCTCTAACTATAACCGTAAAAATTTATGATCTTCTAGAGATTCAAACAAGTTGACTAAGAATGAAGCGTAGGTATTCGTCCTGTCAATGTAAAACAAAAGAGTTAACATGAAGGAATTAATTAAAGACGAAATGAATACAAACATTTGAATATCTATTTTATATGCATTTCACTGGTTGAGGGAAATCTCGAATCAATCTACCTCGAGATTTTATACGAATAAAATAATCAGTAATTATAAATCATTTCATTACAGCAAAAATGAATTTAAGTAGGCAATTCTAATTTATGATATAAGATTTACATCTAATAAAACAAAAGAAAGTTAAACAGTTCATCAAGATCAAAGCCTTAATTCTAGGTAAGCCTAACTAATCAAGTGAGTAGTATACCCACGTTGGATCATGTCGTCATATCAAGGGTAATAGTGTTTCTGTAGAGGTTTGGCAAGTCATCTGAATTCAGTAATTGCATGGCCTATTTAACAACCTTAACTACCTAATTAGTCAAATAATTAAGGGACCCTTATCCTAGTTATTCTCCTATCATTTTAATCCTAATTGTGAATGAGCATTTTCTGAGCACAGGCTCACAATAGTACGACTAACGTACCATCACGAGTTCGTAACCTTTTGCGAAAACTGACCTGCATGGGCCACCACAAAAACTTGTCACGACCCGTACCCGCTTTTCGGATACGAGACGTGTCCAAGCCAGCCTACGCCGCAGAGTCGGCGGTAGAACGCTGTCACGCACGCAGGAAATAAATGCTCAAAGTACAACATTTGTTGCTCATTCACAATTCTATATTTATTACAAAATTTATAATTGAAGAAAATACAAGATGTTATATTTAATAAAATTGATACAATTGCTTTCTATTTCTAGGTTGTCTTCAGCATACCCAAGTCTTCCCCAGTGCTAAGAGTGATAGCGGCTAAACCTGAAAAATGTTGGTTTCTAGTCAGAAATGGAACAAGTACACAAATCGACGGCAATGCAAAACACAATAGAATTAACAAGACATAAAAATAGCATATGGAATATGAAAGCTAGTAAGAAAACTGATGACATAGCACGATAGAGAAATAAATAAGAAAAAACTAATAAAGACATCTATCTAGGTGGTGCGAAATATCTGTTTCGACATGTGAACGGCTAGGGGATAAATTCGGCACACTGCACGTGTCGTGCGCAGCGGCTATTATTCAAGAATAGACTCATGGGATAGTTCTGGGTAGTTCACATGTCTACTTAGATATTTTCCCTCCCGACTACTCCGTGTGACGAGCATGTCAACAAGCAACAAGATATATGTATAGACATGAAATGAAAAGACTACTGTGAATTGAAAAGCAATCAAAAAGTGCACTTGCCTGAGGTCCTTAGCTGGAGAAACCAATAACACTATACCACTCAATGAGTCACAATCAGTCAACACATGTAGAAGTCTCCGGATGCTGAAATAAATAGTACCAACGTTCTCAGAATAGTCAAATTAGCTAGGATTGCCTATCCTTAAGTCCAATTCTGGACACAGGGGCAAAACGGTAATTTTAGGCAAAAACGATGTCCGTCGTTGGACTAGTTTTGCACCGAAAAGTGTGCCAGAGTCAACGGTCTCTAAAGTCATCAAACTACATGTCTACGGATCCAATTTTCTGATACGAACCCAACCGTATGTCCAAAGTTGGATTCCTGCGGGCCGTGCACAAAATCGTCCATTGAGTGGGACCGTGGGCCCGCATAACGGTGATTTTATCAACGGTCTCAAAATCGGACCAAACTTGGCATACATGACCAAAAAAATGATACGGTTCTGTTGGCGTAAGTTTTGTCTCGATCTGACGAGCGTGCACAAAGTAATTGGAGAATTTGTAAAGTGCACGATACGGTGAATTTCGACGGATACGCATCAAATTCGTCGTGCACACGCGACCAATTTAAATTCCGTCAAATCCCACACGACCACAAAGCCGTTACGCAGCTTTCGATCCTTTCGGTTCGTGACCACGTCGCCCGGAATGACGGGACGCACGTCGTGTGGATGGTTTTCGTGATTTTTAAAACAGGTTTTTCTTGGTTTTCGAGTCAATTTATCTTAGCACCTACTGATTATAAAATAAATCTAAAAATAGGGTTTGAAAGCTGGTTAGGTTGTCTAAAAACTCCTTCAAATAGATTTTCAAAACTGTCAAAGGGTTCGCCGGAAATAGCCTTCCTATTCGGTATCCTTGCACTCAAAACAGGGCATATTCGCTACTGATTTTCGTCGAGTTTCGACTCGATTTCCATTGGGTTTCGACCATCTAAGTTTTAAACAAAATAAAGGGAGTTCAACTCGGATACGTTGTGTGCATACGTGAATGATTAGATCGAAGAATGGTCGAACGTGCGTCGCGTACGCGAGGCGCGAAGTGCAGTGTTTGCCTACTGCTACTGCTAGTGCGCTGTTCCTTCGGTATGCGCGCGCGGCCTCTCCGGCGACTCCGTCGCCGGTCAACGACCGACCAGACCGTGGTGGGCCGTGCGTGCGCACAGGGTGGTGGCGGAGGTTGTGTCGAGGAGTTAGGGTTTTGGTGTTTCTTGCGGTTTCGTGCGCGTGTGCTGTATATATATACACAGGGAAACGGATGGGAGGCTCGGCCGCTCGGGTTTCTGCTTGGGTTTGGGAGGCTGGCCCTCAGTTTGGGGGCTCAGAAATGGGCTTGCTGTCGGGAAGAACCACAGCTTAGGGACTTTGGTAGTACCATTTGTAGGGTGGGCTGGGCTAGTATTAGGTGGGTTTGGGATTAGGCTCTCATTTAATCTCTATTTCTTTTTACTATTTCTATTAGCAATGAACTATTATTAGTATATATATATATATATACCTATATATATAATTACTAATGCACATGTATATAATATATATATATATATACATATATACAAATGCACACATTTGCATAATATATTTATACATACATATAAATACACACGTTTAATATATTTATATATACATATCTATAAATATATCTTATACGCACACATATACCCATATATATATATTATTTATATATACCCATACACACACGTATACAAAATGAATACATATATGCGTACACATACACGCATATATATATAATCCATATATTTATATATACGCACATATCTATATATACCAAACTATATATATATCTATACATATATACGAGTATTTATATACATGCACATACATATATATTTTAGATATATACACACTACACATATGCCCGTATATATATATACGTATATTTTCATACGTACATATACCTATATACGAATATTCACATATATATATACATGTACATGTATTATATATAAATATTCACACACCTATAACCAATATTAATAAAATAGTAGTGTTTAATACTAACATCAACATTATTAATAATAATAATCCTAACAACACTGAATTTAAACCAATAGTATTTCGGTGAACTCAGCAAACACACTATTTATTTGGCTCCAAAAATTCGTACAATATTCTAAACGCTATTTTTTATTAATAATACCCATAATTTACATATAATAAATATTTAGAAAATAATTGCCAATTCCTAGAATATGTACAAAATATTTGCATTTACCAAACACGTCTACGAGGTCGTATTTGGTCCCACTACATGACTACATGAGCTTGGATTTGACTTGGGTCCAATCTGGACAGGTTCGGTACAACCGGATTCCCCACAACTCAATAATATAATTAAATAATAAATAAAATCTTCGATACGGGTTAAATCGTAAATTGGCCTGGTTTTCCTAGTTAGGACGTCATAATGGCTGAGTCTTCCTTGGCATGGCTAATACACTAGTCAAGGCACGCTATTGCACTATCGGTGTCACGATTTCTAGTCGTCTTGTACTCCAACTCTCAACCATGGCTAAAATCTTCTACCGTAATAATTAACTAACTAATTATTTATAAAAATCTAAAATCACCATTTAAGTAAAATAAATAAAATAAAAATATTTCAAATTTTTTGGGAAGGGGAGCTACAGTAACCCTTCTCCCGAACAGAACTTAGTCACCACAGATAATAAATATAAAAGGTGCCTTGAATTATTAGTACGTCATGTGATCGGTTTGGGAAGCATATTCAAGCTTTCCATCTGACCGGCTACAACCAAATAACAAGTGTGAAACAACAAGTGTGAAGATAAGGCCGGTCACCATGGAAAGTTGTGAACAAGTAGCTATGGACAAGTGTCAAGTACAAGTGTGAAACAACAAGTGGGTATTTTGATCACACAACCACTAATAACTCCCCATCCCCGAATAGTATAAAAGATCCGGTCATAACACGGCATGACACGAGATTTAAGAGCAGGTGATCAGCCCACTCCCAAGTCCATGTCTATACAAGTACAAGTAACAAATCGAGTCATGTACTAATATACCAAGTAATCCGGGAACAATATCTCATGACAGGATCCGACATATACTAGTCCGTAAAATATCGTGTCTGAAAATCAAGTAAGATACTACGACTGAATCGGATATAGCAGATATCAAGACAATAAAAACTATCAGTAAATGTACTCGCCTGTGGTCCTGAGCTGATAGGGTGAACAGACGCTCAGAGCGATCACAGACCTAAGATAAGATACTATGAGTCAAACAGGACTAAATACTGAAAAAGGAAGCTAATATAATCCATAAATGCAAGTCTAAGTTAAAACTAGGTCAATCTAGGTCAAACTGGGTTATACTAGGTCATACTGGCTCATACTGGGTCATACTAGGTCACTGGGAGTCAATTCAAGTCAAACTAGGTCGAACAGGGTCAAAGGTTGACTTACAGTTGACTTTTGGTCAAAAAAAGTCAACTCTGGTCAACTCTGGTCAACACTGAGTCAACCCTGGGTCAACCCTAGGTCAAACTAGTCTAATATTGACTAACAGTTGATTTTCAGTCAACTGGTCAACTCTGGTTTGGTTTCGGTCAAATCGGGTCGCTTAAAGGCTAAGTTTGACTCTCGGTTGACTTTTGTTGGCTTTTGGTCAAAAAGGTCAACCGACGTCAAAACTAGTCTATGAGCACCATATTTGATCATTACCAACCACGGGAATCAAGTTCTAACTCTATCTTAGGCTTCTAACACCAATATCCTATTTCTAGGCAAAACTAGTATTTACCCTTCTAAGGTAAATCCCGATACCTTGTCCAATACCAAGGAAACCCCGCAAATACCCATGGTACTAGCCTAGGCTCCTTAGGGTAGCTAGATATCAACCTATCTAAGGTTTACCTACCAAGGAAAATAGGTATCCTAGGTATCTAGGCCATGTTAGGATACGTGGTATATGGTTTACCCTATTACCAAACCCATATCATGAATTTTACCCTCTTCTCTACCACACTCATCTACACCACTCACTCTCATGATACACTCCTATATTTATCACTCTCATAGGTTTCCTATAGGTTTCCAATAGGTTTCCTACTAGTTAGACAATAGGCTAACCTATAGGATACTAGTTTTCCTCACTAAGCTCTCTCACACACACACACTCAATATCTCACAAACACACACACACACATAGGCAAATTGTGGACTAATTTAAGTGTCATGGTAGGGCTGATTTGTGGAGCACTTGGACTGATTTCAAGGGGTTATAGTGGTGGTTTGATGGGCTGATATGTGGGCCTAATGGGACAGCCATTTGATGGGGTTAAGGGGCTATTTTAGGAGCAATAGAAGGGTTGTTATGTGGTGTATTTGGACTGGTTTTGGGCTGCCATTTAGGCATGGTTAAGGACTAATTTAGGGGCAGCCATAGGCTGAATACAAGGGCTTGAAATGGGCTGAATTGGAGGGTTATTGACAGGTTTGGGAGGGGGCTGAAATGGACAGGTTTGTGGGGCTATTTGGGGTGTACAAAGTGTGTATTAGTGGACTGTTATTAGGGGTAAATGAGGACAGCCATGGGGTGTTTTTGGGTCTGGTATAGCTGCTATTTACAGCAGCAAAATGGGTGGTTTCCCCTCCCCTAACACCACTTACTACCTCTCACACATCTCTCTATACTCTACACTCATTCCCCTCTCAAATCTCTCACAAACAAACACTCAAACACTCAATCTCCCCTCTAAACTAACACATACACACACACAATCTTCCCACTTGGCCAAACCCACTAGTGCTCCCATCCAAACACAAAATGTACACACATGACACACCACATATCATAATATATATCCATATATATATAAGCCCCAATATATATACATACATATATATGTATATATAGAGTAACACATATATATATATCCATATATATACATATACATATACATATATATATAACTAAAAGATACAATATGATACATTGAAAATACCTTCCCAAACATATAGTAAAATCTGGAATTAATGTAAGAACAACAAAAAATCAATACACAAACAATATACATGTGTCCAAATAGGGGGTTTTCCTATTAGGACACAATCCTACCTATTGGACACCTCTAAAAATATCCAAAAGGACACAAAATAGTCTTTAATGGAGACACAACCATGGGACACATTCCTATGGGTTTCTAACCATTCTACATGAAAGAGAAAACTAATTTAGAGACGGGTTTACCTATTTTTGGAGAATGAACAATGGTGGAGCTCTCAAGAATGGAAGGAACCTTTGGAGAAGAAGAAGAAGAAGTGGATGAGAACAAGGGAAAGTGATTTTCTCTCTCCTCCCCACCCCTACAGAATGTGGCCGGCCAAGCATGTCCAAAACCCCCTTTTTGACTATTTACAAGTTTGCCCTCCTATTGTTTTATTAGCTCCTTACAAGGTTGCTTAGGGTTTGGGGGTTAAAAATGTAAATCTAATGTTCTAATTAGGTCTAACCTAATCCATGGGGTCATGACTAATCCCTCTAACTTTTGATGGTAATATTGTGGGCCATGGCTAGCTAGTGTGTGGGCCCGCTAAGGTCAAAACTACCCCCGGTCGCCGAAACAAGTCAAAATAAGTCGGAATGAGTTGAAATTCGAACCCGATTCAAATATCCCCAAAATAATAAAATGAATAAATAAATAATTCCAAAATAATTTTTAAAGTGGAAAATTAACAAAATACCCCTGTTCGTGAAAACTGGGGGTGACAAATCTATCCACCTAAAAAAAAATTTGTCCTCAAAATTAAAGCCAAACAATAGTAAAATCTCAGATTTACAAGTAATGGCTAAAATTTTAAAATGATTAAAATCTCAAAAATTAAAATAGGAATTAAATGACTAAATTTATAAAATTTAAAATTACTCTCAAATATAAGTCTATCCACCTTAAAAGAATTATCCAAAAACTTAAAACAAAACAAACACAGAAAATTCATGCAATTTGATAATCGTATGCGTCTGTCCAATAATCATGATACTCAGAATCTCTGTCATGCCAGTGAGCAAGGCTACGATAATCACAGAGTCCTCAACTACGGTACATACATCTAGAATTATGGTATTTAAAATTTTTGCATTGCCGCTAGCTTGGCAGCGAAAACCTTAAATTCCCACACCCGAGAGATACGTCCATAGTCCGACTATACGTCCTCACTCTGCCTGCTAGCATGACCCTAGAGGATTCTATATCTCATAATCGAGATGACCTAGCCCATACGACTTATCTCAGAAATATCACATCACAAGAACAAAATTTTCATCCGACGAGCAAGGAACATATAGAAACGAAGTTCAAGACTGTTTATGAGGAAGCAATACAGAAATGAGATTGAAAGATTGGAACCTGCTATCTGCTCTGCCACTGCCTGAGTGGGATCAACTGCCATGGCGAAAGCATGCCCCTGCTAGCCTCCTCTAGCCTGCCGCACTCTATCCTGGCCCGCCTGTCTGGCTGCACGGGCAGCACAGTCCCTCATCTGGTGATCTGGAGCTCCACAGAACAGACAAACTCCCAGCCTTAATCTACAGACCTCCCCGGTGTGCCCTATCTTCTTGCAGAAGGCACACTGGATGGCCTGCCTCTGGCCCTATCCCTGGTACTGCTGGGCACGCGCCGGTGCCTGCTGGAACTGCAACTAAGGCTGCTGTTTCTGAAACTGCCTCTGCTGGAAGTGTGGGCGCTTCGCTGGCCCTGCACTCGAACTAGCTCCAAGAGCGTCGCTGCTCCTTTTCGGCCTGAGGCTGAAATCCTCCTCTGCAATCTGAGCCTCCATAAGGATCTGCTCGAAGGTCGCATCTCGTCGCCCAGATGTGCGATGCGCACTGCATGATTGAGACCCCTCCTGAACATCCGAGCCTTGCACCCCTCATCCTGAACCAAACTGGGTGCAAACCTGCTCAAGCGGAAGAACTCCGCTGAGTACTCGTCCACCGACGAGTTCCCCTGCACCAAACTGGCAAACTGTCCCTCCAAAGCTGTCAAGGCTACATCTGGGTAGAACTTCTCCTTAAAGAGCTTCCTGAAGTCCTCCCAAGACAAACCTCTCACTGACGTACGCGAATCCGTGCGGTACCAAGTCAGCGCTATATCGAAGAACTGGCTCGCTGCAGACGTCACCCACAGACGTCTTGGGACCTCTGCCAACTCCAGACTCCGCTGGACATCCTCTAGCCAGTCGTCCGCGTATAGGATACCCTCGGTACCCTTGAACTCCCACGGGTTCATCTTCCTGAAGTGGAGGTGTGTACCGGGCCTCCCCTAACCTTGCTGCTGTGCTGGTGCTCCCTGAACTGTAGCCGGTGCATCTCTCTCCACTGCTGCCATAGCTAACTGATGTGAGTTCTCCATGGTCTGTCGCAGCACCTCTGCCTGACGGTGCTGTGTCTCTGCCTGTGTTCTCCGTGTCTGCAGCATCTGCTGTAGAAGGGCCATCATCCCCTGAGCATCTGTCACGACCCGCACCCGCTTTTCGGATATGAGACGTGTCCAAGCCAGCCTACGCCGCAGAGTCGGCGGTAGAACGCTGTCAAGCCCACAAGAAAATAAATGCTCAAAAATAAACATTTGCTGCTCATTCACATTTCTAATTTATTACAACATTTACAACATTTCAAATTAACAGAAATATAAGACTTTACAATTAATGAAAATGATACAACTATTTTCTATTTCTAGGTCGTCTTCAGCATACCCAAGTCTCCCGGTGCTAAGAATGATCGCGGCTAAACCTGAAAAATGTTGGTTATCCAGTCAGGATTAGAACAAGTACACAAACCGACGACAATGCAAAACATAACAGAATTAACAATACATGAAAATAGCAAATAGAATATGAAAGCTAGTAAGAAACTGATGACATAGCACGATAGAGAAGTAAACAAGGAAAACCTAATAAAAGACATCTATCTAGGTGGTGTGAAATATCTATTTCGACATGTGAACGGCTAGGGGGTAAATATGGCTCACTGCACGTGTCGTGTGCTGCTGCTATCGTGCAAGAATAGACTCATGGAAAAGTTCTGGATAGTTCACATGTTTACTAAGATATTTTCCCTTCCGACTATTCCGTGTGACGAACGTGTCAACAAGCAGCAAGATATATGTATAGACATGAAATGAAAGACTACTATGAATCGGAAAGCAATCAAAAAGTACACTTGCCTGAGGTCCTTAGCTGGAGAAACCAATAATACCATACCAACTCAATGAGCCACAATCAGTCAACACATGTAGAAGTCTCCGAATGCTGAAATAAATAGTACCAACGTTCTCAGAATAGTCAAATTAGCTAGGATTGCCTGTCCTTAAGTCCAATTCTGGACACAGGGGCAAAACGGTAATTTCGAATAAAAATGATGTCCGCCGTTAGACCCACTTTGCACCGTAAAGCGTGCCAGAGTCTATGGTCTCTAAAGTCGTCAAACTACATATCTACGAATCCGATTTTTCGATACGAACCCAACCGTATGTCCAGAGTTGGATTCCGGCGGGCCGTGCACAAAATTGTCCGTTGAGCGGACCGTAGGGCCCGCAAAACGACGTCGAATTCGACTGTCTCAGAATCGGACCAAACTTGGCATGCAGGACCAGAAAAACGATGCGGTCCTGTTGGCGTAAGTTTTGTCTCGATCTGACGAGCGTGCACAAAGTTATAACTGAATTTGCATTGGGCGGATACGGGGCGATTTCGACGGATACGCGTCGAATTCGTCGTGCACACGCGACTAATTTGAATTCCGTCAAAGCCCACACGACCAAGAAGCTGTTATGCAGCTTTCGATGCCTTCGATTTGTGACCATGTCTTCCGATTTGACAGGACGTACTTCGTACCGGAAGGTTTTATTTGCAAGTGTGCTAACATCTGTGCACTGGCTTAAGAGTGAAGTGTGTGGGTTACAGTAATTGTATTATATCGTCGTGCCTTCTTCTCTGAAAGAAAGGTTCTACGTGGCTTGTGCAAATTAATGGGTTTGTAAAGCATAGTTTATTGAATGTGAGTTGGTGGAGGAAAATAGGGACTTATAGCTACATCCTTATATATATTATAAAAGATGTTACTTATCATATATTCGTAAGAAGTATATATAATAAGTTAGCTCTATAGACCCATAAGGTTACACATATAATAAGCATATCACTTTTTACTTTTCTTCTTTTTATATCTATATAACAACCGCTAGTGAATTTACACTAATAAGCACAACAGAGAAAATGAAATGAGGACATATAGGTCATTATACCTATTTTGAGTGTGCAGGGAAGGCAACATGTGGCAGCTTCTCCTTTAGTTTAGCTTTGCGTTTTCTTTACTTCACGCACAGCTCTTGCTCGCGCATAGGGTGGCCGATAGGAATCCAAGGCTTATATGCGTAAGCCAGTTAACCAACGATCCATGTCTAATGTCTCTCCAATGGCCAGCTTGGGAATCCTGGGATGGCCGATGGCCAGGTGGCCTCGTCGGGAAGGAACGAGGTTGGTTGCTACGGACGCGGGGTGGAAGAATATGATGTTAGCTGTCGAATGTGTGCGCGCCCGACGGTTGGCCGACCATGGGGCGACGCTCCGGCGTCTTTCTGCGTCGCGGATGAACGAGTCCCCGAACTTCTGCTTGAACTACTCGTAGTCGAGGTCGTCGGACTCCTGCACGACGTAGCCCCGGTCGCTGAGCATCTCCAGCAGGCTTTGCGGATCTGGCCCATCCTCTCGGCGTGCTCGAAGGACGCCATTGACGGACCACGAGTAAACCCTAGCTAATATTCCAAGATGGAGGCGAAAGGTTTACGAAGGAAGAGGGGGTGCTTTGAGATGTCGGCGATGGGTTCGATTAGGGTTGCTCGACGCCCTCTGTTTAATCGCGGAATACTTATATATACTGTCGACTAAGGAAACAAAGGAGGAAAAAGTAGGTTTCGTTTACTGGCTTCAGGGGGGTATGGGCTCGGGACTGGGTTTGAGGGTTAGGCCGGGCCTGTTATGGCCTGGCTTGTTGTGCTTTTCTTTTTCTTTCTATTTATTATTTCATACCAATATATATATATATCCTATATATACTCATATATAGATATATCCCTAAAATTACGAAAACTAAAAATACTTTAAATATAATTACCAATATTCCTATTATATACATATAGAAAAACAAGTTTATATATATATATATATATATATATATATATATATATATATATATATATATATATATATATATATATATATATATATATATATCTTGATAGAGAATAAAATACCAATATCCATTAATAATAAATCATTTAAAAATTAATCACCACAATAGTAATATTACTATTATAAAACCTCTATAAATAATAATAATAATAATAGTAACGAAATTCAATAAGCTAATAATTGATATTTTATAAAATCTAAAAATATCACCATTTAAATAAAATAAATAATAATAAAATATTTCAAAATTTTCGGGAAGGGGAGCTACAAATCTACCCACCTTAAAATAATTTCGTCCTCGAAATTCTAACTCATAGGCATGCCTAAAATTCGAAAATAAAAATAAAAAGAATAGATCCACTATTACCACAATCTTCTCAAAAATGTTTATGGCCTTCTCTAATCACTTGGTATTTACGAAATCTCGAGAACTTCTACCCACCTTAGAGGCTAGGATATGGTGGCAAGGTTCCTGTCACAGGACTGGCTGATGGTAGCTACACTTGCATATACAACTATCATAGTCATGGGGATACTATGTATCTATCTATCAATTACGAGTTTTCGTCTTTCCAATCGGTGAAGGCAAAAGTAATAAAGAGTTCATAGGAGATGTCACTGAGTACAGTTTCGCGATTCAACGACGAATGTATATTTCAAGGGGAATTGTCGAAGCAGTCGCGGATGAGATCCTAGAGACATCTACATCTCAGTCCACGTAGAGTAATTAGATGAAAGAGCGAACCAATTGCATCATGGTTGATCAGACCGTGATACAATGATTCTGATTAGACAATATGTTAGCGGGCGTCCCCAATAAACATGTGTCCTGAATCATGCTCGATAAAAGAGTAAGCTTGCAAAACTAGGCTGTAATAGCAGCGTTGGTCATGATAGTCGAAATACAAGGATGCGGAATTTTTGGAAGGAGGACAAGTGGTTCGTGTTTGAGAGAATCAAAACCTTACCTGGTGTCATTGCTCACACAGTCACCCTACTGTCTACCTATCCATAAGGCCTTGGTCGACTACTGGGTCATGGAACTCTAGATTCTATACTCTAGGTAAACCTATTAATATCAGGCAATTACCTTGTCAATAGATCATAAGAACCATTGGGAGACATGCTATTCAACTGGCAGAACTTTCACTAGTTTGGCTTTGGATCTTACGGTACACATAGGGCATTTTTCTATTCTCTATAGTATCATAATCTTGTGATCACGTCAAAAATCATTTTACCGAGAATTATGCCTCGCCCATATAATCTGGCTGTGGCAAAACCTTGGTTTCATGATTCAATTGTGATAGGCTATTGGTACTCTACTCTATATTGGCACAAGGGTATCTAAGATCTAAAAGGTCAATTGAGAATCTAGCTTTAGCAATGTTCCATAGACTATGGTTCCTCAGGATAGTTTCAATTCTGTAGGTTGTGTCTCGCCAGTGCGCTGCTGGCTGCAGTGAACCCACATTCTCCACTCTCAAATAATTGATGACAGTGCACTGCTGTCTAAACTTTATGGGTTAACTAATATTCCTTTAACCGTAAAAATTCATGAGCCTCTAGAGATTCAAACAGGTTGACTAAAATAAAAGCGTAGGTAATTGTCATATCAGTCACAACACTTAAAATAAAAGAGTTAATATGGATGAAATAACTAAAGACAAAAGAGATACAAACATTCTAGTATTTATTTCATATGCATTTCTATGGTTGAGGAAAAATCTCAAATCAATCTACCTCGAGATTCGCACACGAATGGCAGAATCAGAGATTATAAACTAAATTCTTACAGCAAAAGAGAATTTAAATAGGCAATTCTAATTTACGATATAAGGTTTATCTCTAATACAGCAAAAAAAAATTAAACAGTTCAGCAATATCAAAGCCTTAATTTTAGGTAAGCCTAGCTTACCAAGTGAATAACATATCTATATTGGTTCATATTATCAAATCAAAAGTAATAGTGTGTCTATAAAGATCTGGCAAGCAATCTAAATTTAACAACTTGGTATCCAAATTGTATGGCCTAACAGACAATCTTAACTATCCCACGGTTAATCTGAACAAGGGACTCCTAGTCCTAGTCATTTTCTTAAATCATTTTAATCTTAGTTGTGAATGAACATTTTCTGGGCGCAGGCTCGCAGCAGTACGACTAATATGGTACTACCACGAGTTCGCATAATTTGCTAAGACTGACCTGCATGGGCCACCACAAAAACTTGTCACGACCCGCACCCGCTTTTCGGATACGAGACGTGTCCAAGCCAGCCTACGCCGCAGAGTCGACGGTAGAACGCTGTCAAGCCCGCAAGAAAATAAATGCTCAAAAATAAACATTTGCTGCTCATTCATATTTCTAATTTATTACAATATTTACAACATTTAAAATTAAAGGAAATATAAGACTTTACAATTAATGAAAATGATACAACTGTTTTCTATTTTTAGGTCGTCTTCAGCATACCCAAGTCTTCCGGTGCTAAGAATGATCGCGGCTAAACCTGAAAAATATTGGTTATCCAGTCAGGATTGGAACAAGTACGCAAACCGACGACAATGCAAAACATAACAGAATTAACAAGACATGAAAATAGCATATGGAATATGAAAGCTAGTAAGAAACTGATGACATAGCACGATAGAGAAGTAAACAAGAAAAACCTAATAAAAGACATCTATCTAGGTGGTGTGAAATATCTGTTTCGACATGTGAACGGCTAGGGGGTAAATACGGCTCACTGCACGTGTCGTGTGCAGCTGCTATCTTGCAAGAATAGACTCATGGGAAAGTTCTGGGTAGTTCACATGTTTACTAAGATATTTCCCCTTCCAACTACTCCGTGTGACAACGTGTCAACAAGCAGCAAGATATATGTATAGACATGAAATGAAAAGACTACTATGAATCGGAAAGCAATCAAAAAGTGCACTTGCCTGAGGTCCTTAGCTGGAGAAACCAATAATACCATACCAACTCAATGAGCCACAATCAGTCAACACATGTAGAAGTCTCCGGATGCTGAAATAAATAGTACCAACGTTCTCAGAATAGTCAAATTAGCTAGGATTGCCTGTCCTTAAGTCCAATTCTGGATACAGGGACAAAACGGTAATTTTGGATAAAAATGATGTCCGCCGTTGGACCCGCTTTGCACCGTAAAGCGTGCCAGAGTCTTTAGTCTCTAAAGTTGTCAAACTACATGTCTACGGATCCAGTTTTTCGATACGAACCCAACCATATGTCCAGAGTTGGATTTCGGCGGGCCGTGCAAAAAATTGCCCGTTGAGCGGACCGTAGGGCCCGCAAAACGACGTCGGATTCGACTTTCTCAGAATCGGACCAAACTTGGCATGCAGGACCAGAAAAATGATACGGTCCTGTTGGCGCAAGTTTCGTCTCGATCTAACGAGCGTGCACAAAGTTATGACTAAATTTGTATTGGGCGGATACGGGGCGATTTCGACGGATACGCGTCGAATTCGTCGCGCATACGCGACCAATTTGAATTCCGTCAAAGCCCACACGACCACGAAGCTGTTATGCAGCTTTCGATGCCATCGATTTATGACCATGTCGTCCGATTTGACAGGACGTACTTCGTACCGGAAGGTTTTATTTGCAAGTGTGCTAACATCTGTGCACTGGCTTAAGAGTGAAGTGTGTGGGTTACAGTAATTGTATTATATCCTCGTGCCTTCTTCTCTGAAAGAAAGGTTCTACGTGGCTTGTGCAAATTAATGGGTTTGTAAAGCATAGTTTATTGAATGTGAGTTGGTGGAGGAAAATAGGGACTTATAGCTACATCCTTATATATATTATAAAAGATGTTACTTATCATATATTCGTAAGAAGTATATATAATAAGTTAGCTCTATAGAACCACAAGGTTACACATATAATAAGCATATAACTTTTTACTTTTCTTCTTTCTATATCTATATAAAGCAGCCCCTAGTGAATTTACTCTAATAAGCACAACAGAGAAAATGAAATGAGGACATATAGGTCATTATACCTATTTTGAGTGTGCAGGGAAGGCAACATGTGGCAGCTTCTCCTTTAGTTTAGCTTTGCATTTTCTTTACTTCACGCACAGCTCTTGCTCGCGCATAGGGTGGCCGATAGGAATCCAAGGCTTATATGCGTAAGCCAGTTAACCAACGATCCATGTCTAATGTCTCTCCAATGGCCAGCTTGGAAAGCCTGGGATGGCCGATGGCCAGGTGGCCTCGTCGAGAAGGAACGAGGTTGGTTGCTACGGACGCGGGGTGGAAGAATATGATGTTAGCTGTCGAATGTGTGCACGCCCGACGGTTGGCCGACCATGGGGCGGCGCTCCGGCGTCTTCCTGCGTCGCGGGTGAACGAGTCCCCGAACTTCTGCTTGAACTACTCGTAGTCGAGGACGTCGGACTCCTGCACGACGTAGCCCCGGTCGCTGAGCATCTCCAACAGGCTTTGCGGATCTGGCCCATCCTCTCGGCGTGCTCGAAGGACGCCATTGACGGACCACGAGTAAACCCTAGCTAATATTCCAAGATGGAGGCGAAGGGTTTACGAAGGAAGAGGGGGTGCTTTGAGATGTCGGCGATGGGTTCGATTAGGGTTGCTCGACGCCCTCTGTTTAATCGCGGAATACTTATATATACTGTCGACTAAGGAAACAAAGGGGGAAAAAGTCGGTTTCGTTTACTAGCTTCAGGGGGGTATGGGCTCGGGACTGGGTTTGAGGGTTAGGCCGGGCCTGTTATGGCCTGGCTTGTTGTGCTTTTCTTTTTCTTTCTATTTATTATTTCATACCAATATATATATATATATATATATATATATATATATATATATATATATATATATATATATATATATATATATATATATATATATATATATATATCCCTAAAATTACGAAAACTAAAAATACTTTAAATAAAATTATAATTACCAATATTCCTATTATATACATATAGAAAAACAAGTTTATATATATATATATATATATATATATATATATATATATATATATATATATATATATATATATATATATATTGATAGAGAATAAAATACTAATGTCCATTAATAATAAATCATTTAAAAATTAATCACCACAATAGTAATATTACTATTATAAAACCTCTATAAATAATAATAATAATAGTAACGAAATTCAATAAGCTAATAATTGATATTTTCTAAAATCTAAAAATATCACCATTTAAATAAAATAAAATAAATAATAATAAAATATTTCAAAAATTTTGAGAAGGGGAGCTACAGCATCTGTCGGTAGCTGAGGCGGCGGTAGAAGAATGTCAGGGATGACCATGGACGGTCTCGCTGCTGGAGGTGGAAGGCCTCCTGAAACCATCACTGTTGCTCCCGCCTGAAGAGCATGGACTGATATGGCAGCTCCCTGAACTGCAGCTCCCCCAGCTGGAGGTGGAAGACCTCCGGGAATTGCCGCTGCTACTCCTGCCTGAAGGGCAGGGACTGAGGCTACTGCTCTCTCGACTACTACTCCCGTAGCCGGAGGTGAAAGACCTCCCGGATCTGACCTCTCTGGAACTGTACTAGGCCCTGCCGCCTGAGAACGAGTCACCGTCATCCTGAAGATGAATTGAACCCAATGTTGGCATATTTTATTTTGAGTAATTAACAGCATCTTCGTAGTTTAGTCTTCTGTTCTTCAGTTTCATATATTCTCAGAAGATCTACTACATGGAGTTCTTCCGTTCAAGAGCTTTCTCCTTCTTCCTTGAAGACTGTAGCAGTTACCGGCATTCCCTGCATAAGACGGCGTCTTCCTGCTTAGAGTCTTCAAGTCTGTACTGGTCTAGGTATATCTGTAAACACCTAAGGACGGATGACAGTAAAAAGAACAAGTCAAAAATTAAATAGCTACAGAGCGGCATACCGGCGGTATGCTCTGGCATACCGGCGGTATACCGTTCTTAGAATACAGAAAGTTGCTGTGACAAATAGTCGGCATACCGACAGCATGCTCCGGCATACCGGCGGTATACCGCTTTTCTTGTCCAGAAAGTTGCTATGACAAATTGTCGGCATACCGACGGCATGCTCCGGCATACCGACGGTATACCATTTTTAGCAACCCAAAAGTTGCTGTGACTAATTGTCGGCATACCGACGGCATGCTCCGGCATACCGGCGGTATACCATTTTTAGCAACTCAAAACTTGCTGTGGCAAATTGTCGGCATACCGGCGGCATGCTCTGGCATACCGGCGGTATACCGAGTTTCAAATATTTGGTTTTTGAATTGCTCTGACTAGCATTAATGGCCGCATTTAATGCTCTCAAACGGTCATTAATATGACCGTTACTATTTGGCCGGTATACCGACGGTATGCCGCTGCATACCGACGGCATGCCGGTCTGTCTGCATTCTGAGCATTAAATGCCACCAACTCTTGGTTCTCTTATAAAAGGAAGCTCTCTCTCTCTTGAGCTTCCTTACCAACTCTTCCATAAATTTTCCAACAACCAAGAGCTCCACCATTAATACTCTTCCAAGCTTTTCATTGTCATCCTCTCCCAAAGTGCTAGAGTATTAAAGAGTTGTACATTTCGATCTTCACGTGTTAGAAGATCAACAAGTTCTCATTCTCTTTTGTTTGAAGTTGACGAGCCTTCTTAAGAAAACTCGTGTGTAGAAGTTGGCGAGTCTTCGGATCCAACCTCGTGTTGAAGTTGGCGAGTTCTTCGGATCCAAACTCGTGTGTACTATTTGGTAAAATAGTGGATTAAAGCCGGAGAGAGTTCCGGGACTGGACTGCCTCAAAAGAGGATACCAGGATACATCCTTGCATTTGCGTTTGATCTTTCTACTCTTTACTTTCAATTGTCTTTATTGCATCAATTGTTGTAGTTAATTTTTAATCTCCCTATTCACCCCCCCTCTAGGGTTCTTCAATTGGTATCAGAGCTTCGTTCTCTTGATTTGGTTTTACACCCTTGAGTGATCCATGGCCTCTAACCCTAGCATCAACACGTTTCACAATGCGGGACACTCAATAAATAGGCCTCCCCTATTTGATGGTACCAACTATAACTACTGGAAGATTAGGATGGGCATTTATCTAAAGTCCATAGATTTTGATTTATGGGATTGCGTGATAAATGGCCTTCCTACTCCTTCCAGAGCTATTGAGGATATTACTTCTGACACCCTTCGGGAGACACTTGCTGAAAACATGAAGAAGCTTGCTTGTCGAGATGCCAAGGCAATGAATGCTCTTTACTGTGCTCTCGACAGTAGTGAATTCAACCGTATCTCTACTTGCAAGACTTCCAATGAGATTTGGAAGTTAATTGAAGTCACACACGAGGGAACTTCACAAGTAAAGGAATCCAAGATCAGTAGACTCACGCAAGAATATGAGTCTTTTAAAATGAAGCATGATGAATCTATTGCTAGCATGTTTACTCGTTTTGGTGACATCATTAACCCTCTCTCTTCTCTTGGAAAGGAATATCCCGCTCATGAAATGATAAGAAAGATTCTTAGAGGACTGACGAAAGCTTAGAGTCCTAAAGCTACCGCAATCATTGAGGGGAACGATCTAACCGTCATGAACCTAGAGACCCTCATGGGTAAGCTAATGACTCACGAGCTTGACATGAAGGATCAAGAGGAATCCTCCATTCAAGAGAAGGAGAAGGAGAAAACCAAAGAAAAGGAGAAGACTCTTGCTCTCAAAGCATCAAGGTCCTACTCCAAGGATAGCTCCGACGACAATGAGTCGGATGATGATGAAGAAATAGCTCTCACAGCTAAGCACTTCCGAAAGTTCTTAAAGTTCAACAAGGCCAACCGCTCTAGACGGGACAATAAAGAAGACCCGGCGTGCTATCAATGTAGAAGACCCGGACACATCAAGAGGGATTGTCCGATGATACGAAAAGACTCAAGCAAGTACGAGAAGCCTAGCAAGGGAAGCTCGTCCTCCAGAAAGTTCGCCAACACTAGCATTTGGTGTGAAAGCGACGCGAGCGACTCCGACAACGACAAGGAGTGCAAACACAATGCCAACGTCTGTCTTATGGCAACCGATGAGGTACTTGATGATTTTTCCTTAAACACTCTTACCTATAATGATTTGGAGAAAGCCATTCTTGAGTTACATGAAGAACACAAAGGTGTTCGGAATAAATACAAGAAATCTCTCAAGGAGGTTGAGGCTCTTCAACTTGATGTAGAGAGGCTCTCAAGTATCATCATTGATGTGAAGGGAAAATCTCCTATTTCCGACACGGATGAAATAGAGTCTTTGCGACTCAAATTTCAAGAATCTCTTGACACCATCAAGAAAAAGGATGATGAGATTCAATCCATGAGAAGCTCTTATGAATTTGCCATGCGCAAATGTCAAGATGCTAATAGAAGAGAATATTCCACTTCTATTAAGTATAATGATCTTCTTATACTAAGTAAGAATTTAGGTAATAAGAATACCACTCACATGCATGCTCCAAGACACCCTCACACTCATCACAATGCTAGGCATAACCATTACATGAACACTACACACAACTCCTTTTCTAACACAAGAAAAGGACCTTCTGTTAAGAAGAACACCTCTCATCATGCATTTTACTATCATCATAACACTCATGGTAGAACTTCTCACACTAGAAACTCACACATGCACAACACTCACACTTCTTCTTCTAAATCTTCTTTGATGTGCAATTATTGTGGTTTGGTTGGTCATACTTCTAACTTTTGTTATACAAGAAAACAAGTTGACATGAGAGTTCTTAAGTGGGTTCCTAAGACTAACACTCATGGACCCATAAGATCATGGGTACCAAAATGTTCATCTTCAACTTATGTTGTAGGTGACGAATCCTTCTCATGCTAGAAGCAAGTGGATTCTCGATAGCGGTTGTTCACGGCACATGACCGGTGATGCTTCACTTTTTACAACGCTATCGATGAAGAAAGAAGGACACGTCTCCTTCGGTAACAATCTTAAAGGTTATATTATTGGAAATGGTAATATCGGTTCTCCTCCTTATCCTTGTATTAATAATGTATGTCTTGTTACTAATCTCAAGCATAATCTCCTTAGTATTAGCCATCTTACCGATAATGGCTATGATATCAAGTTTGTTAAACTCAAATGCTACATTACCGATAGCTCCAATGGAACTATTGTGTATGAAGGCATTAGAGAAAACAATATTTATGTTCTTTATCTTGTTGAAGGTACTAACAATGACAGGTACCTAGTTGCCAAGAACGATGAGAGTTGGCTTTGGCACATGAGGCTTGGACACGCCAACATGGATACCATCTCTCGCCTCGCCTCCAAGAAGCTTGTACGAGGACTTCTTAGTATCCCTTTCAAAAAGGATATGGTATGTGAAGAATGCGAGAAAAGTAAGTTGACCAAGTCATCCTTCAAATCCATCAACTCTGTGAGTACCACTAGACCCCTTCAACTTATTCATATGGATCTTTTCGGACCTAGTAGAGTAGCTAGCCTTGGTGGCAAACTTTATGCTTTTGTTTTAGTTGATGATTTTTCGAGATTTACTTGGGTTATTTTTCTTGCTTGCAAAAGTGATACTTTTTGTGAATTTGTTGCTTTTTGTAAACGTGTTGAAAATGAGAAAGGTTTTTCTATCAACAAAATTAGGAGTGATCATGGAGGAGAATTTGATAATGTTGATTTCAAAAGATTTTTTGAAAAGAATGGTTTTGGACATGATTTTGCTTGTCCTCGTACTCCTCAACAAAATGGTGTTGTGGAGAGAAAGAATAGAACCCTTGGCGATATGGCCCGGGTTATGTTAAACCAATATAATCTCCCCCAATATTTTTGGGCGGAAGCCGTTAATACGGCGTGTCATGTTATTAATAGAGTCTTGATTAGACCTATTACTAAGAAGACTCCTTATGAGCTTTGGTTCAACAAAATTCCTTCTATTGAATATTTCAAAGTTTTTGGTTGCAATTGTTTTATTTTGAATACCAAGGATAACCTAGGCAAGTTTGAAGAAAAAGCCTATGAAGGAATATTCCTTGGATACTCTACTCATAGTAAAGGTTTTCGTGTTTTTAACAAAAGAAGTCTTGTTGTCGAAGAGTCAATCAACATCTCTTTTAATGAACTTAACTCGTCTACATTCTCCTCTTCCGAGGATATTGATGACATCTCGTTTAGGTTGGAAAACTCCTCTATTGAGGATCGTCCTTCTTCATCTAATAATGAAGTTGTGACCCCATCTAAAGAGTCTCCTCCTCTCGAGCCTCCTCCACAAGATCTCCCAAGAGAATGGAGATTTGTCACCAATCATCCTAAGGAGCTTATCATTGGGGATCCTTCCTCAAGTGTTAGCACAAGATCCGCCACTCGTGATCTTTGTACCAATGTGGCTTTTATCTCTCAAATAGAGCCTAAAAATGTTAATGATGCTTTTCTTAATGAATTTTGGATGATAGCTATGCAAGAGGAGCTAAATCAATTTGAGCGAAGCAAGGTTTGGGAACTTGTCCCAAAACCTAGCAATCACCCCATTATTGGAACTAAATGGGTGTTTCGCAACAAGCTTAATGAAGATGGGTTAGTGACTCGTAACAAAGCCCGATTGGTTGCTCAAGGCTATAACCAAGAGGAAGGCATTGACTACGACGAAACCTATGCTCCGGTTGCACGTCTTGAATCCATTCGTATGCTTTGTGCCTTTGCTTGTTTTAATGACTTTAAGCTATTTCAAATGGATGTTAAAAGTGCTTTTCTAAATGGTATTATTAAAGAGGAAGTTTATGTTAAACAATCTCCCGGTTTTGAAGATTTTCAATTTCCTAATCACGTCTTCAAACTCCATAAAGCTCTTTATGGCCTCAAACAAGCTCCACGTGCTTGGTATGAGCGTCTTAGCATAATCTTCCTACTTTAATCCTCCTCTATAACCGTTCCCTCCCTACCCCCCCTTTTCTAACTCATCTCTTCATCTTTCTCCTCTACTTTAAAAACCCTCCTTCTTCCATCTCCTCTCTACTACTTTTTCTTCCACATCAAAGCACAAAAACCCTCTACATGGCAAACCCTGGCGCCCCCGATCCTTCTCCTCCTCCCTGTTCAACCCCTTCGTCCCGGTGGCGCTACCTACCGGCTATGACCAACGCGTCTACTCCAACTCTCTGGCGGCCGAGCTTTGGTTCCAGTACTTCGTCCATCACAACGTGTTCAAGGGACGGGCGATCAACTGGAACCTTTTCCTCGGTCACGTCCCTTTGTTTGACGACGCCGGTCTCTCCTCTCTTCTTCGGCACCAAATTTTGGTCTACCCCGCTGCTGTTCGCCTTTTCTTTTGCAACATGAGAGGGGATGACGACGATCCATCCGCCATTCAATCTATGGTTAATGACCGCCACTTTTGTCTTACATCTCGGGAAGTGGGGAACATCTTAGGCATCCCGGACAAAGGGGAAGCGCTACCAACTTTGGGTGCTCTCAACTCCTCGGCGACGTCCCCTTTCGACGAATTCTGCCGAATCATCTGCAAGGGTCCCAATCCTTCTGCCATCCCGGCCCTCTCTGTCCAGCTGGAGCCATTTTACTACGAGCTCCATCGGATCGTGTGCCACACTCTGTTTCCTAAGGGCAGGAATTATGATGCAATCACCGGTGATGCCCTCGTCTGCATGTATCATCTCTATGCCCGGAAGCGATTCTCCTTCCCGAAGACTCTTCTTCTGCAATTCTGGCGTGTCTTGCCTTCGGGGAAGCAGAACCTCTACTATGGCTCTTTTATCACTCTGCTTATGGAGGCCAAACATGTTGATCTGTCTCTCTGCTCCTCGGATGGCGTCCCCTCATATCTTGCTGTCTCCCGTTCCCTTGGTGGCGCCTCTACTTCCCGTGCCTCATCTTCCCAAGAGCAACCGGCATCCACGCCTGCTGCTCCCACATCTACCCCTCCTACTTCGGGCCGTTATATGCCGCTCACTCAGCAGCATTTTGATATGCAGATGGCCCAGGCGGAGGAGCAGATGCGGGCCCACACTCGTAGACTTGGCACCCTGATCCAGACTCGTTTTCACGATCAGGGGTACTTTATTCAGCGCACTCTTCAAGACCGTGATGCTTTTCTTGATCTTAATCTTCAGGATCCCATGTACACGGGCCCGCGCTTCTTTGACCCCAATGCCTATGGGGTTTATGTACCCTGACGGCATTGATCCTTTTGGCGCCTTCCAGCAAGCTTAGGGTGATGATGATGATGATCCGGCTGAGGATTAGGGATGGACTTCCTTTGGTGATGGTTTAAGTTTATCGGTTTTTTTTTTAGCTTTTATGTGTTTGTCTTTATATTGTCTTTTGTGGTCCTTCAGACCGGTGTGTGGTTGTTACTAGCTGTTTGCTGTCCTTCGGGGACTTTATCTATGGTTGTCTCTAGTGTCCGGCTCTCGTTGTGGAGAGTCTTTTATTTTATCACTATGTTATGTATGGGTCCAGCATGTATTCACTCCCTATTTCTATATATTAATGCATGCTTCTCTTTATATACTCGTGTCTTTTTATTATGCACTGTTTCTATTGTTTATCCCCATCTTTGACTAAGTGACAAAGGGGGAGAAATCGTATTGAGGGGGAGCTGTCTACCTACGGGGGAGCTACTCCCTGAAGATGCTATCTCTCTATTTTGTCAATTATCAAAATAGGGGAGTTTGTTGGCACATTTTATTTTGAGTAATTAACAGCATCTTCGTAGTTTAGTCTTCTGTTCTTCAGTTTCATATATTCTCAGAAGATCTACTACATGGAGTTCTTCCGTTCAAGAGCTTTCTCCTTCTTTCTTGAAGACTGTAGCAGTTACCGGCGTTCCCTGCATAAGATGGCGTCTTCCTGCTTAGAGTCTTCGAGTCTGTACTGGTCTAGGTATATCTGTAAACACCTAAGGACGGATGATAGTAAAAAGAACAAGTCAAAAATCAAATAGCTACAGAGCGGCATACCGACGGCATGCTCCGGCATACCGGCAGTATACCGTTCTTAGAATACAGAAAGTTGCTGTGACAAATAGTCGGCATACCGACGGCATGCTCCGGCATACCGGCGGTATACCGCTTTTCTTGTCCAGAAAGTTGCTGTGACAAATTGTCGGCATACCGACGACATGCTCCGGCATACCGACGATATACCGTTTTTAGCAACCCAAAAGTTGCTGTGACTAATTGTCGGCATACCGACGGCATGCTCCGGCATACCGGCGGTATACCGTTTTTAGCAACTCAAAACTTGCTGTGGCAAATTATCGGCATACCGGCGGCATGCTCCGGCATACCGACGGTATACCGAGTTTCAAATATTTGGTTTTCGAATTGCTCTGACTAGCATTAATGGCCGTATTTAATGCTCTCAAACGGTCATTAATATGACCGTTACTATTTGGCCGGTATACCGACGGTATGCCGCTGCATACCGACGGCATGCCGGTCTGTCTGAATTCTGAGCATTAAATGCCACCAACTCTTGGTTCTCTTATAAAAGGAAGCTCTCTCTCTCTCTTGAGCTTCCTTACCAACTCTTCCATAAATTTTCCAACAACCAAGAGCTCCACCATTAATACTCTTCCAAGCTTTTCATTGTCATCCTCTCCCAAAGTGCTAGAGTATTAAAGAGTTGTATATTTCGATCTTCACGTGTTAGAAGATCAACAAGTTCTCATTTTCTTTTGTTTGAAGTTGACGAGCCTTCGTAAGAAAACTCGTGTGTAGAAGTTGGCGAGTCTTCGAATCCAAACTCGTGTTGAAGTTGGCGAGTTCTTCGGATCCAAACTCGTGTGTACTATTTGGTAAAATAGTAGATTAAAGCCGGAGAGAGTTCCGGGACTGGACTGCCTCAAAAGAGGATACCAGGATACATCCTTGCATTTGCGTTTGATCTTTCTACTCTTTACTTTCAATTGTCTTTATTGCATCAATTGTTGTAGTTAATTTTTAATCTCCCTATTCACCCCCCCCTCTAGGGTTCTTCACCCAAGAGATCAATACGGCACAAGATAAGATATTATCAAAGGAGGACAACTGAATTCAAATGCAAGAAGAGTTGTCATGGTAATCAAAAGATCAGAAATTTCCTAAAATGTGATTGAGTAACTCCTACCATACCCTAGATCCTACATCCTAGACGCATGCTCGTAATTTGTACTCTTAGTCGAGCACCATTACGAGGTCGCACTATTTGTGAATCTGACCTGCTTGGGCCACCACAAAAATATGTCACGACCCGTACCCTGAAGAGGGGCACGAGTACGTGGTTACGTCCATCCTACACCGCAGTATCGACGCTAGAATGCTGTATATAGGGTCTGTAAATACTACGACTAAAACAGATAAATGTACCTGTACAGTATATACTCTCCGAATGGAGGTGACATAGCAATACAGTCTCAATCACATATATCAAACTAAGGTAGATAGTACGGAAAAGGAAATATGATAGATAAAATAGGAAACGAGTCCAAAATCCACAAGTTGGAGCTAACACAACATCCAGAGTCTCAGATAGTATAAGTATAAAGATACTACATACTGAAATGTACTAGCTGGCTCGCAAGCCAGGCAAACCTAACTAAACTAGGCTACTCAGGGTGAGCAAAGTCCAGTGGCTCTACCAATAAGCCACGGTCTAAATCTAGTCCATCAGACTCAACCCCATAGTAGATCGGGCTGTCAGTCTCAGAGTCATCTGTAAAATTTGTCAACGGTATCCTGTCAGGAAAATAAGCAAGTACAAACACCAACAGCAGTTCCATATGAATTGATAAATTCTATAAGAGACAGTGTAATGAAATACAAGACAAAATCAACTGGAAATATATATCATGGTGTGAGTGCTGAAAAGGACGACGATATGAATGTAAATAGGACGACTTGGGAACTGTTCTGAAAGCCGAGTTATAAACACTAACCAAATAAGGACTGGGGCTGTAATCCTTCTCCCGAACAGAACTTAGTCACCACAGATAATAAATATAAAAGGTGCCTTGAATTATTAGTGCGTCATGTGATCGGTTTGGGAAACATGTTCAAGCTTTCCATCTGACCGGCTACAACCAAATAACAAGTGTGAAACAACAAGTGTGAAGATAAGGCCGGTCACCATGGAAAGTTGTGAACAAGTAGCTATGGACAAGTGTCAAGTACAAGTGTGAAACAACAAGTGGGTATTTTGATCACACAACCACTAATAACTCCCCATCCCCGAATAGTATAAAAGATCCGGTCATAACACGTCATGACACGAGATTTAAGAGCGGTGATCAGCCCACTCCCAAGTCCATGTCTATACAAGTACAAGTAACAAATCGAGTCATGTACTAATTTACCAAGTAATTCGGGAGCAATATCTCATGACAGGATCTGACATATACTAGTCCGTGAAATATCGTGTCTGGAAATCAAGTAAGACACTACGACTGAATCAGATATAGCAGATATCAAGATAATGAAAACTATCAGTGAATGTACTCGCATGTGGTCCTGAGCTGATAGGGTGAACAGACGCTCAGAGCGATCACAGACCTAAGATAAGATACTATGAGTCAAACAGGACTAAATACTGAAAAAGGAAGCTAATATAATCCATAAATGCAAGTCTAAGTCAAAACTAGGTTAATCTAGGTCAAACTGAGTCATACTAGGTCATACTGGCTCATACTGGGTCATACTAGGTCACTGAGAGTCAATCCAAGTCAAATTAGGTCGAACGGGGTCAAAGGTTGACTTACAGTTGACTTTTGGTCAAAAAAATCAACTCTGGTCAACTCTGGTCAACACTGAGCCAACCCTGGGTCAACCCTAGGTCAAACTAGTCTAATGTTGACTAACAGTTTATTTTCAGTCAACTGGTCAACTCTGATTTGGTTTCGGTCAAATCGGGTCGCTTAAAGGCTAAGTTTGACTCTCAGTTGACTTTTGTTGACTTTTGGTCAAAAAGGTCAACCGACGTCAAAACTAGTCTATGAGCACCATATTTGATCATTACCAACCACGGAAATCAAGTTCTAACTCTATATTAGGCTTCTAACACCAATATCCTATTTCTAGGCAAAACTAGTATTTACCCTTCTAAGGTAAATCCCGATACCCTGCCCAATACCAAGGAAATCCCGCAAATACCCATGGTACTAGCCTAGGCTCCTTAGGGTAGCTAGATATCAACCTATCTAAGGTTTACCTACCAAGGAAAATAGGTATCCTAGGTATCTAGGCCATGTTAGGATACGTGGTATATGGTTTACCCTATTACCAAACCCATATCATGAATTTTACCCTCTTCTCTACCACACTCATCTACACAACTCACTCTCATGATATACTCCTATATTTATCACTCTCATAGGTTTCCCTCACTAAGCTCTCACACACACACACACTCAATATCTCACAAACACACATACACACATAGGCAAATTGTGGACTGATTTAAGTGTCATGGTGGGGCTTATTTGTGGAGCACTTGGACTGATTTCAAGGGGTTATGGTGGTGGTTTGATGGGCTGATATATGGGCCTAATGGGACAGCCATTTGATGGGGTTAAGGGGCTATTTTAGGAGCAATACAAGGGCTGTTATGTGGTGTATTTGGACTGGTTTTGGGCTGCCATTTAGGCATGGTTAAGGACTGATTTAGGGGCAACCATAGGCTGAATACAAGGGCTTGAAATGGGCTGAATTGGAGGGTTATTGACAGGTTTGGGAGGGGGCTGAAATGGACAGGTTTGTGGGGCTATTTGGGGTGTACATAGTGTGTATTAGTGGATTGTTATGAGGGGTAAATGAGGACAGCTATGGGGTATTTTTGGGTCTGGTATAGCTGCTGTTTACAGCAGTAAAATGGGTGGTTTCCCCTCCCCTAACACCACTTACTACCTCTCACACATCTCTTTATACTCTACACTCATTCTCCTCTCAAATCTCTCACAAACAAACACTCAAACACTCAATCTCCCCTCTAAACTAACACATACACACACACAATCTTCCCACTTGGCCGAACCCACTAGTGCTCCCATCCAAACACAAAATGTACGCACATGACACACCACATATCATAATATATATATCCATATATATATAAGCCCCAATATATATACATACATATATATGTATATATAGAGTAACACATATATATCGATATATATACATATACATATATATATAACTAAAAGATACAATATGATACATTGAAAATACCTTCCCAAACATATAGTAAAATCTGGAATTAATGTAAGAACAACACAAAATCAATACACAAACAATATACATGTGTCCAAATAGGAGATTTTCCTATTAGGACACAATCCTACCTATTGGACACCTCTAAAAATGTCCAAAAGGACACAAAAGAGTCTCTAATGGAGACACAACCATAGGACACATTCCTATGGGTTCCTAACCATTCTACATGAAAGAGAAAACTAATTTAGAGAAGGGTTTGCCTATTTTTGGAGAAGGAACAATGGTGGAGCTCTCAAGAATGGAAGGAACCTTTGGAGAAGAAGAAGAAAAAGTGGATGAGAACAAGGGAAAGTGATTTTCTCTCTCCTCCCTACCCCTACACAATGTGGCCGGCCAAGCATGTCCAAAACCCCCTTTTTGACTATTTACAAGTTTGCCCTCCTATTGTTTTATTAGCTCCTTACAAGGTTGCTATGGGTTTGGGGGTTAAAAATGTAAATCTAATGTTCTAATTAGGCCTAACCTAATCCATGGGGTCATGACTAATCCCTCTAACTTTTGATGGTAATATTGTAGGCCATGGCTAGCTAGTGTGTGGGCCCGCTAAGGTCAAAACTACCCCGGGTCCCCGAAACAAGTCAAAACAAGTCTGAATGAGTTAAAATTCGAACCCGATTCAAATATCCCCAAAATAATACAATAAATAAATAAATAATTCCAAAATAATTTTTAAACTAGAAAATTACCAAAATACCCCTGTTCGTGAAAACTGAGGGTGACAGACAGACAGACTCTTTTTAGGCTTGTCTCAAAAATAGTTATTGAGTATTGAATAAATTAATTAATAAAACAAAATTAATTAATATTATTGACATCTAAAATTCCTTATTCTCGACATAAATAATTGAAACGATCTTTCGCTAGAGGTTTTGTGAGTATGTCAGCTAATTGATTCTGCGTGTCTATGTATACAAGGTCTATATCTCAATTTTGTTGATGATCTCTAAGAAAGTGATGTCGAATCTCGATATGTTTAGTACGAGAGTGACATACTGGATTCTCAGTCAAATTAATAGAACTAGTATTGTCACAGAAAATAGGTATGTGTGTAAAATGCAATCCATAGTCTTCTAAAGTTTGCTTCATCCATAAAATTTGTGCACAACAACGTCCTGCGGCGATATACTTGTTTTCCATTGATTATCGTAGAACAGAATAGTTTTATAGGAGGACTGAACTTTGACTCACAATTATAAACTCGCTTGTACAAAAGAGAGCCTAGGAACAAAACCTAGAAAAGCAATCTAAGTACAATTATTTAGTTTTGATTCTGGGGGGTGACGGTAGATGCTCGGGAAAGTGCTATCAACTCTGCCTTACTCCTTGGACGATCGAACGCAACCTCGACTCCGGTAAAGAAATGCTCTCTCTGCCTGGGTGTCTATATTTCTCTCTGTGTGTATATGTGTGTGCAAGGGAATAACACCTTGCTATTTATAGGAATTCATGAGTAATAGGGTGTACAGCCACGTGGCTAATTTTGGGCCATATCCTTGTAACTGTGCCTCGAGAAGTGGGCAGCTAGGGATTGGTTAAGATTGATCATGATCTGTTTGTTGCACTAAATCTGAACTCTTAAGACTTGGTTCATTTCTGCCACGTGTTTCAACTGCTACTTTGTGGCGAGTCGTATGATTGATGCATCCTGGCTGAGCCGCATGAAGGATTGTCCCATACCCGAGCCGTATGAAGAGTGTCTCGTGACCGGGCCGTATGAAGGTTGTCCCATGACCGAGCTGTATGAAGGACGTCTTATGATCGAGCCGTATAAAGGACATCTCATAACCGAGCCGCATGAAGGATGTCTCATAACCAAGCCGCATGAGAGATGATCCATGCTCGAGCCGCATGAGAGTTGATCCATGCTCGAGCCACATGAGAGTTGTCTCATGACTGAGCCGCATGATGGTCGCAAAGACGATCTGTATAAAGAATCTTATTTGGAATTTGTGAACTGTGCCAGATATCATGATGATTTTCTCGTCTTTTTAAGAGCATGTCATGTCTTGTCTTTATGTCAGAACCATCATCTGGGTCAGAGCTGTCGCCCTTGTGTCAGAGTAATTATGGTCAGCTGTTTAGGCTGATTTCAAACCGCATAAGGCCGCATGAAGCTTTCTGAGCCATATGAAGCTCCCAGGGATTTTGAGCCGCATGAAACTCCCCAGGTTTTTAGCTGCATGAAGTTTCATGTTGATTCTGGGCCGCATAGAAATTCCTATACTTTTCCATACTTCTATAAGACCCCCTTCAAAGTTTTTAATTTGTAAAATTAAAATACATTGAATAAGAAGCATGGGTATGTCCGCATAAGCTCTTCATACCGCATAGGCTTCTCTGGTCGCACTACTGGTCTCGTGCCACGTAGGCGTCCCATTAATTATTTTTGATTTACTTTGATAATTTAAAGCCGTCTTTTGGATAGAATCCTAAGAGTCGGTATTAAATTTTTTATTTGCTTTGATGATTCGAAGTAGTCTTTTGCATGAAAGGGGATAGAATCCCAAGAGTCACCTTTATCCTTTAGGCAACACGAAATCCGAAGCGGTGTCTATCGGTTTACACGCCTCTGTCAGCCTATAAATAATAGTAGTTTTTTAGGAGAGAGGTTCCTTCTTTCCTTCTTCCAATTTTTTATTGTCCTAGTCGCCGTCTTCTCTTCTCTCGATCATCCTTTGCTCCCAAGGCTTCTTCCAGTGCTGCAGCGAAGGGCAACGGACTTGCCTCCTCGTCGAATACGACGAGTTTGATTCACTCCGACGTTCATCCTTCTATTAATGGTAAGAGCGTTTGGGAAAAAATTGCATGAATCCAAACCCTAACCACAATGGCTATGTCGTATGTTTTATGCGAGGGCCTTTCTCTGTTATGCCTCGGCATAGTTGATGCTCTTTTCGTCTTCACAGAACTGTTCAAGTTCTATGTAATGAATCCGCATAAGCTGTGCCGAATGGGCCGTATGAATGCCTCATGATTGAGCCGTATGGGGTATGCTTCATTTCTTAGCCGTATGAGAAATGTCTCATGACTGAGCCGCATGAGAGATGCTTCATAGCCGAGCCGCATGAGAGTTGTCTCATGACCGAGCCGCATGAGCGATGCTTCATGACCGAGCCGCATGAGAAATGTCTCATGAATGAGCCGTATGAGAGATGCTTCATGGCCGAGCCGCATGAGAGTTGTCTCATGACCGAGCCTCATGAGAGTTGCTCCATGGCTGAGCCGCATGAGAGACGTCTCATGACCGTGCCGCATGAAAGACGTCTCACGACCGAGCCGCATGAGAAAAGTCTCATGACCGCATAAGCACCTTATGAACTGAGCCGCAGGAATACCCACCTAACATAGCCGCATAAGCTCAAAAAATATTAAGTGCTTTTCTCTGGCTATCTTCTGACTTCTTTCTTTCTTCTTTTTCAGGAAAGTTGCCGATTAATCCTTCAGGGGAGCTTTTGGTAGGTCAAACTCAATCTGTTATGGGTGTGAGGTTCGACCATGTGGTCGATTATGTGTCAGCCCAAATCACTAAAGATCAACCTGAGGAGAGGTTGAGGGATGTCAAAAACTAATCCTTCTTCTTTCTCTCGGCCATGATGAACTCGGGGAAACTAGGGGGCACACATCTGAAGCCTGTGTTCCTATTTGGGGATGCCCTAACTGTGAAGAACTCCAGCGTTCTAGATATATCTGAAAGTTAGAGTTTGTCTTCCAATGGGATGGCGATCCACATTCCTCAGATGGAACGTCACTTTCCGCTGTCTAGGTTCAATATGCTGCCAATCGACAGGAAAATGGTAGACTCCCTAACCCTGAGCCAACAGGAGATTTTCGTGGGTGATATTCACTATAATAAAACATCAAGGTCGGTAGTTGCAAGAAAGATACAGATCAGCCGCTCTGTGATGGGGTTGGCCCCGGGCAGTTTTTTAAATGTGTAGGGTCCCAACTTTCAGTTCTCCCAAGCTGACACTTTCCTGAACCAGATTGCTCAAAAGGGGTCCTACCCCACTGGTCGGCTGTCGCTGCTAAACTGGATGAACCCCACCCCTTCATGGATCAACTTGACCTCGTGGATCTTACGGACATACAAGGATCTCCTGCTCGAGATTGGTCTTTATCATGCCATACGGGGAACTTGTTATAGTCTGCCCATAAACAAGAAGCTGTTCATGGCCCTTCTTGAGATGTATAACCGTCATACGGGGAACTTCTTTACACCTGGAGGGGAGATGGGACTCGCTCTCCACGAGATGTGTGAAGTCTCTAAGCTGCCTTGGGGAGATGAAGTTTTTGAAGCATATACCGCTACGAATGAAGAATTCGAGGAATTGGAGCAACGGTTCCTGGGCTTTGTGGCTATTTACCAGGAACTACTATGTTACCATAGTACGTTCCAGCAGATGTCAAAGAAGAAGAACGATAGCTCGGAAGGGAACCTTCCTCATACCAAGACCTGGCTCAGCTATCTTTTTGAGCTAGGCGCCTCAGGCCGGGTTTCCTCCCGAAGTCCTCGAACCCGGGAGGAGGTGCAAAACCAGGTGTCGACTGTCAAGAGGGAGAAAACCACGGATGACAGATTTGGGAGCCAATCTGACTCCTTTAATTACTGTCACGCCCCAGAACCAGAATATTGGAGAGCGGGGGCAGACATAGCCAGCTACGTATATTGAAATGGGAACCACCTCGATATACGGTCACGGCTGTCTAGAAATATGAGGGTTTACTACAAGCCAACAGTCTCTTATGGTCATGAACAAGCCTAATGTCTCAATCTCAAGCAAATAATATAATTACAAGATGTTTGACCACCTAATATACAATAAAAGGCGTCCCAAATATTATATATCAGCTGATCATGAAGCTAGTCGTACAAAATGCTAGGACTAGCAAGAGTTAAGTCATACATGATCAACCCTAGGATTTGTTAATCATGTTTACAGCCCGTAGGCAGACAGTAAGTAAAAGTGCATCGAGCTAACAGGTGCTCGTCGGCTAAACGCCTCAAAAGAATAATTTTACAATATAGTGAGCGAAACAGAATAGAAAACCCACTCGTAGCCCGGGTTCCTTCTAGTCGCCACCATCGGGCTGGAAGCTGGGTAGATCCTCGGGAGCTGCTCCGAAATCTGGCCACACAAAACCAGCTGGGTCAACCCCAGAAAGAGCAAGTGCCAGAAGGGGGCCACGAAATAAGAACAAAAGCCAGCAATCAACACAAGATAAATCATGTCAGGGTACTTATCAGGAGTGCGCCACGATGGGCCACTATCATGTCAGGTTGGTCATGTTAGGAGTGCACCAGTACGGGTCACTGTCGTGTTATGCTAGTTCCTTGTCATACCATGCCATGTACAATAGTCATTCCAAACATATTAAGTAAAATCAAGTTCATGACAAAAGGCGTAAGGATATAAAATGGGCATAAAATATCTAATAAAATATCAATATACAGGCTATAGAAGAGCCAATCTTAAAGAAATAAGACCAAAACTCCAAGAGCCAATGGGTTAAGCAAGGGGTCAGGGGAGCAGCGTACGAAAAGTCACGCACGCTGAGAGAGCTGCGTAGGTGAAAAGTCACGCACGCTCAAGGGAGCAGTGTGCGTGAAAAGTCACGCACGCTGAAGGGAGCAGTGTGCGTAAAAAGTCACGCACGCTCAAGGGAGCAGTGTGCGTAAAAAGTCACGCACGCTGAAGGGAGCAGTGTGCATAAAAAGTCACGCACGCTGAAGGGAGCAGTGTGCGTGAAAAGTCACGCACGCTCAAGGGAGCAGTGTGAGTGAAAAGTCATGCACACTGAAGGGAGCAGTGTGCGTGAAAAGTCACGCACGCTGAAGGGAGCAGTGTGCGTGAAAAGTCATGCACGCTCAAGGGAACAGTGTACGTGAAAAGTCACGCACGCTCAAGGGAGCAGTGTGCGTGAAAAGTCAAGCACCCTCAAGGAGACACGCTTCCAACAGGGAGCGTACCCAAGTCTGCGTTCGCAGCGCTAAAGAACGCACGCAGCTCAGTGTGCGTAAGCTAAACAGCTCTGCACACTGCTCACTGTCTTCTCCAAACAGCAAGAACACCATGGCTGAACCCAAACTACACAGCACCATAACTTGGCCATCCGAACTCCAAATTCGGATTTCCTAGGTTCCAATTTTGGTGGAATTGAATGCTCTTCCACATGAAAACACCAAAACCCATGAAAATCCAACTTAAAGAGATGAAACCATGCAAAATTCAAAAATTGAAATAACTTAGATCTAGTGCAAAAGAGACTTCAAATCACAAAACACCAAGTTCTAATGTTGATCACCATATCCTAATCTAGCAAATGAACTAAGAAAATAGGGCTCTCATGAAGTGGCAAGGTACACTTGCCTAGGGTTAGAAGAGTTGTGGAGGAAGGAGAAGAAGAAGAAGAAGAAGAAAGAAATTAATGGTGGAAGTTATGAGGAGAGAGAGTGGTAGGTGGGGGTTATAAAGAGGGTGAGTTGTGGTGGGTTGAGGGGTAGCATAGGTTAAGGTGATCCAACTCACATAAAACCGAACCAATCCAAATAAAACCGAGCCATGCCAAAACCCAAAATACGGGAATACTGAAAACCCACAAGTTCAGAAAAATAAAAATACATGCCAAAAATCCAGATACGAGTATAAATACGAAATATGGAAAATACGGGAAATTTGGGTGACAACTCTACCCACCTTAAAAGAATTCCGTCCTCGGAATTTAATCAAGGAGCTAGAGATTGCCACGACAAGCTACACTAAGCATAGGCAAGCTACACTAAGCAGTCCAATCATACAATCATACAATACAAGCAAGGAAGGGAAAAATGTAAGGCATAAGAAAGACATTACACCTCACGAGTCAAACAGGTAAGGATATCGCGATCGGATGTCGTCCTCACGCTCCTACGTTGACTCACCCAGAGAGTGATGACCCCAAGCAACACGGACTAATTTAATAGTCTTGTTCTTGAGTGTCTTCTTCCTCCAGTCCAATATAGATACGGGCCTCTCCTCATACGAAAGGTTGGTACCAACAACCAATTCCGAATGGTCTAGGATGTGGCTCTGGTCCAGAATATACCGTCGTAATTGGGACACATGGAATACATCATGCACCTCACTTAGCGATGGTGGAAGAGCGAGACGATAGGATACATCTCCTACTCGCTCTAGAATATCGAATGGCCCTATATACCTAGGACTAAGCTTTCCCCGCACGCTAAAGCGAATGACGCCGCGGTTAGGCGAGATCCTAAGGAATACATGGTCGCCGACAGCAAATTCTAAGGGACGTCGATGAGCATCGGCCCAATGGCACTGGCGGTCCTGGGCAACTCGGAGGTGATCTATGACCTTCCTGACCACCTCAATCGTCCGGGAAATCAATTTGGGTCCGAGCATCTGCCTCTCTCCGACATGTCCCATGCTAGCGGGGATCTGTACTTCCTGTCATAAAGAGCCTCGAAAGGTGCCATATAGATACTGGCCTGATAACTGTTGTTGTACGAGAATTCTACCAGGTACAGATGATTCTCCCACGAACCACCGAAGTCAAGGGTACAGGATCTCAACATATCTTCAAGAGTCTGGATTGTGCGCTCTGATTGACCATCCGTCTGCGGGTGATAAGCTGAGCTGAATTGAAGGCGAGTCCCCAAACTCTTCTGCAAGCTGTGCCAAAAGTGTGATGTGAATCTTGAATCCCTGTCCGAGGTGATGCTGACTGGCACACCGTAAAACCTGACGATCTGCCTGAGATACATCTCTGCTAACTGCGCCGTCGGCTGCCCAACTCTGAATGGGAGAAAGTGTGCCACCTTGGTAAGCCTGTCCACAATTACCCAAATAGCATCTCTGCCGGCCGGAGATCTGGGTAATCCGGTCACGAAATCTATGGTTATATGCTTCCATTTCCATTCTGGGATCGGTAAGGGTTGAAGAAGTCCAGCGGGCCTCTGATGTTCAGCTTTAACCTGTTGGCAAACCAAACATCGAGAGACAAACCGGGCTATCTCCCTCTTCATGCCATTCCACCAGAAGTGCTGACGAATATCTCGGTACATCTTCGTACCACCCGAATGAATAAAATATTACGAACTGTGGGCTTCTGCCATGACTTCCTGTCTGATATCTCCACTGGGTACACAAAGACGAGTGTCGTGCCGAAGTGTACCGTCTTCATGGATACATAACTCTGGCCTTCTTCATGCTTCACACTCTGCTCTGAGTCGCTGGATCTTAGAATCTGTTGACTGCGCCATCCGGATTCTCTCAACTATGCTGGACTGAACCTGTAGACTGGCCATCAATGCCACACTGGTTAGAAGAACCACTTCAATTCCTATTCTCTGAAGGTCTGCCAATAATTCTGGTTGCGCCGTCAGGAAATAAACTCCGGCTCTCCTGCTCAATACATCTGCTACAACGTTGGCCTTCCCGGGATGATACTGCAAATCCACATCATAGTCCACTAGTAGCTCGAGCCATCTTCTCTGCCGCATATTAAGGTCCTTCTGGGTGAAAATATACTTCAGGCTCTTATGATCAGTAAAGATCTCCACTCTATCTCCGTACAAGTAGTGTCTCCACAACTTCAAAGCAAACACTACTGCCGCCAATTCCAAGTCGTGGGTCGGGTAATTCTTCTCATGATCACGTAGTTGACGTGACGCATAAGATATTACCTTCCCATGCTGCATCAAGACACACCCCAATTCTCTGCCTGAAGCGTCGTAATAAACTGGGAATCCTCCGGTCCCATCTGGAAGGGTGAGAATGGGAGCCGTTATCAAACCTTGCTTCAACTTCTTAAATGATTCCTGACACTCTGCTATCCAAACAAACGGCACATCCTTGCGGGTCAACTCGGTCATCGGCGCTGAAATCCTTGTAAAATCTGAAACGAACCGCCGGTAGTAGCCGACCAATCCAAGGAAGCTGCGAACCTCTGCCACTGAGCTGGGTACTGGCCATGACTCGATAGCCACAATCTTCTGGGGATCCACTTCCACTCCTCCTCGGATAATGATGTGACCCAAGTATGAAATGTGATCGAGCCAGAACTCGTATTTACTGAACTTGGCATACAACTGATGCTCCCTAAGCGTCTGGAGGATGACTCTGAGATGCTGCTCATGCTCTGCTTCGCTCTTGCTATAGACCAAGATGTCATCTAGGAACACGATCACAAATTGATCCAAGTAAGGCATGAAAATACGATTCATGAGGTCCATAAATACAGCTGGCGCATTGGTCGCTCCAAAGGGCATAACAAGGAACTCCGAATGTCGATATCTCGATCTAAACGCTGTCTTCAGGATGTCCTGCTCTCTGACTCTGATCTGGTGGTATCCTGACCGCAAGTCTATCTTCGAGAACACTGAAGCCCCTTTGAGTTGATCAAACAAGTCATCTATCATCGGGAGAGGGTATCTGTTCTTGATTGTCACTGAGTTCAAGGTACGATAATCAACACGTAGCCTGGACGTACCATCCTCCTTTTTCACAATAAGCATCGGGGCTCCCCAAGGCGATCCACTTATACGAATGAATCCCTTGGTCCTGAGTTCTTCAATCATCTTGTACAAAATCTCCAACTCTGAAGGCGCCATTCTGTAGACTCGCTCTGATACTGGTGCTGTCCCGGGAATTAAGTCTATAGTGAACTCAATCTCCCGCTCCGGCGGCATCCCTGGAAGCTCCTCTGGAAAGACATCTGGAAACTCTTCAACTATCCGGGGTAACTGCACTGCTGCTACTGCCATCCGTAATGCTGGGGAAGATGGTTCCACTGCGCCTCTGGAAAACAAAAACTCTAGCTCGCCGGGGATACTGAAAATAACTCTACCAACATGGCAGTCTATCCTAGCATACTGGTTCCTCAACCAATCCATGCCTAGGACTACATCATAGTCTGCCATAGGAAACTCTATGAATCTAGCGGAGAACTCCCTACCGCTAACTACGATCCGACACGAGGAAAACACTCGATCTACTCCCACAAGGCCATTACCAGTAAGTATATTGAGCCTCACTGATAATGACTCGGGCTCCAATCCTATCCGTGTCGCGAATCGTGCAGACATAAATGAATGCGATGCACCAAAATCAAATAATACAGACGCTGTAGAGGAGTTGACGAGAATAGTACCTGCCACAACCTCACCTGGTGCAACTTCTTCTTCCATAGCCATCATCATGGCCGGACCTTGTCACCTGGCTGCTGGCCCCCTCTGCTGGAAACCTCTCTACCTATTCTGGGTCTGAGCTTGGGCTTGCGCATACTGCTGGGGGTGCTGTTGCTGGAATGCCTGAGACTGAGGCGGCAAGGGCCTCGAAGACTGATACTGCTGCGGCAGAACTGGTACTGGAGCCGGTCCTCTCACCGAAGTGCTAGAAGGGTTGGATGCTGATGAACCACCCCTATTCGGGCAAGCCCCTATCCTATGATCTGCTGCTCCACAGGCCAGGCACAATCCTTGCGCCCTGCGATAATCTGTCACCACATGCCCTGGCTTACCGTAATGAGAACATCCCATCGCGGAAGTCTGCTTCTGCTTCTGCTGCTGTGGGTATGTGGGGGTCGAATACTGAACCGACGTTACTGAGGCCGCCCGCCTCGGAGTTCCAATGGTCAATCCCCTAGCTGCCGGGGCTGGAGCTGATGATTGGTGCATCTGACTATGGGACCGCTTCCTACCTCCGGTCCTATCCACGATCCTCTGGGAGGTGTACTCATGCCTCCTAGCTGCTCTCAAGACTGCATCGAACGTCTGGTGCTCGAACTGCTAAACCGCCAATAAGATCTCCAAATGCAGTCCCTGCTGGAATCGCTGGGCCCTATCAAACTCGGTCGCCACCAAGGTGGGGGCAAACCTACTGAGTCTAGAAAACTCCGATGCATAACTGTCGACTGTTCTGTCTCCTTGCTTCAAGTTGGTAAATCTGGTCTGCAGGTCGTACCGAGCCACAACATCGAAATACTTCGTCTGGAATCTCTCTCTAAACACTGCCCAAGCAATGGGTGCCACCAATCCTATGGCTTGTGCCGCCCACCAACTGCGAGCCAAGTCCAACAACTACAGACGTACCACCGCCACTTTCTCATTCTCGGGTGTCCTAGCAGCTTCTAGAATCACCTCGTTATCCTGAAGCCATACATCCGCGGCAATCGCATCCTCGGTGCCGTCGAAGAAAGGAGGGTTCAATCGCTTGAAGCTGTTTGCCGCCTGGTTCCCTGGATGTCCGCCTCGGGTCAAAGCATCTTGAACTGTCTGGTGTAGGGCGTCGCTTCGACGATCCTGGGAAGCTATCAAGGTTCTGATAAGGCCTACTAAGGTACTATCATCTGACTCTGTGGGCTGGACGGGCCGAACTGGTGACTCTCCTCCAGTAGGTATCACTCTGGAGGCGACTCCAGAATGCTGGGCTTGATCTCCAGGTTGCTGCTGGTCCATGGGAGGTGCTCCTCCTAGCTGATCAGCAGGGTCAGGTACAGTATCGCTGCGGAAAATGACACAAGGAAACAATAAAGAAGGACCAGGACAAATCAACGATACAAGCATGTAATCTGGGCAAGAATTTCAGGGATTAAAAAATACGGGCGGAGATCAAGGGCGAATACTGATTGAGACATCTATTCGGCAAACCCTCATATTTCTTGATTGACAAGACCTGTATGGGCCACCACTTAAACCATGTCACGCCCCAGAACCAGAATACTAGAGAGCGGGGGCAGACATAGCCAGCTACGTATATTGAAATGGGAACCACCTCGATATACGGTCACGGCTGTCTAGAAATATGAGGGTTTACTACAAGCCAACAGTCTCTTATGGTCATGAACAAGCCTAATATCTCAATCTCAAGCAAATAATATAATTACAAGATGTTTGACCACCAAATATACAATAAAAGGCGTCCCAAATATTACATATCAGCTGATCATCAAGCTAGTCGTACAAAATGCTAGGACTAGCAAGAGTTAAGTCATACATGATCAACCCTAGGATTTGTTAATCATGTTTACAGCCCGTAGGCAGACAGTAAGTAAAAGTGCATCGAGCTAACAGGTGCTCGTCGGCTAAACGCCTCAAAAGAATAATTTTACAATATAGTGAGCAAAACAAAATAGAAAACCCACTCGTAGCCCGGGTTCCTTCTAGTCGCCACCATCGGGCTGGAAGCTGGGTAGATCCTCGGGAGCTGCTCCGAAATCTGGCCACACAAAACCAGCTGGGTCAACCCCAGAAAGAGCAAGTGCCACAAGGGGGCCACGAAATAAGAACAAAAGCCAGCAATCAGCACAAGAAAATATAACATTAAGACTAGAATTTACGAAAACATGGCAGGATGATATATGACGAGATAACCATGGAACTATTCCTACAGCCAGGTTACAACCCGTAAACTAAACAAGGACCGGGGTTGTAACCCTTCATCTGAACAGGACTTGGTTTTCCACCATTTATCGACAAGATAATAATGTAAGAAATCAAGACATGCAACAATCTTATACTGGATCAAGACATGGCCAAACTGGTTATATCTCATTCAATCAATCACGGCCAAGCAGATACTATGGCTTACTACTTTAACTAGCTAGGGTTATCACAGGCCTAATTACTAACAAGATGCAGTGAGATTGTTCCACAGCCACAAGCCCTGCAGACCATCCAGGCTACCCAGGTCAAAAATTAGTGATTGAATTCTGGTGGGTACATCGCCCAGAAGACAAATATATCCTTAGGTGACTTAGAGGGTGCAACACGCGACGGTGTGCTGGAAATGTGCCCTACGCGACGGCAGGCTACAGATCCCAAGAGCGCCCAGGTAACGGGATTGCCTGTAGCTGTGTCATCTCTTCATGACTACTGTGTTATTCTAGTTATTAACCTTAATCCATTTTAGTAGGTACTCCTGACCGTGGTACTCAGGAGTCCTATCCTAGACATGATGCAAGACAGGACAAGTGGATTTGACAAGCAAACAAGAAAGAACTACCCACGGTGTCAAGGCAAGTCAAGTTAATTAGCCGTCGCAACAACATTAAGATAAATCATGTCAGGATACTTATCAGGAGTGCGCCACGATGGGCCACTATCATGTCAGGTTGGTCATGTTAGGAGTGCACCAGTACGGGTCACTGTCGTGTTATGCTAGTTCCTTGTCATACCATGCCATGTACAATAGTCATTCCAAACATATTAAGTAAAATCAAGTTCATGACAAAAGGCGTAAGGATATAAAATGGGCATAAAATATCTAATAAAATATCAATATACAGGCTATAGAAGAGCCAAGCTTAAAGAAATAAGACCAAAACTCCAAGAGCCAATGGGTTAAGCAAGGGATCAGGGGAGCAGCGTACGAAAAGTCACGCACGCTGAGAGAGCTGCGTAGGTGAAAAGTCATGCACGCTCAAGGGAGCAGTGTGCGTGAAAAGTCACGCACGCTGAAGGGAGCAGTGTGCGTAAAAAGTCACGCACGCTCAAGGGAGCAGTGTGCGTAAAAAGTCACGCACGCTCAAGGGAGCAGTGTGCGTAAAAAGTCACGCACGCTCAAGGGAGCAGTGTGCGTGAAAAGTCACTCACGCTCAAGGGAGCAGTGTGCGTGAAAAGTCACGCACGCTCAAGGGAGCAGTGTGCGTAAAAAGTCACGCACGCTCAAGGAGACACGCTTCCAACAGGGAGCGTACCCAAGTCTACGTACGCCGCGCTAAAGAGCTCGTACAGCTCAGTGTGCGTAAGCTAAATAGCTCTGCACACTGCTCACTATCTTCTCCAAACAGCAAGAACACCATGGCTGAACCTAAACTACACAGCACCATAACTTGGCCATCCGAACTCCAAATCCGGATTTCTAAGGTTCCAATTTAGGTGGAATTGAATGCTCTTCCACATGGAAACACCAAAACCCATGAAAATCCAACTTAAAGAGATCAAACCATGTAAAATCCAAAAATAGAAATAACTTAGATCTAGAGCAAAAGAGACTTCAAATCACAAAACACCAAGTTCTAATGTTGATCACTATGTCCTAATCTAGCAAATAAACCAAGAAAATAGGGCTCTCATGAAGTGGCAAGGTGCACTTGCCTAGGGTTAGGAGAGTTGTGGAGGAAGGAGAAGAAGAAAAAGAAGGAAATTAATGGTGGAAGTTATGAGGAGAGAGAGTGGTAGGTGGGGGTTATAAAGAGGGTGAGTTGTGGTGGGTTGAGGGGTAGCATAGGTTAAGGTGATCCAACTCATATAAAACTGAACCAATCCAAATAAAATTGAGCCATGCCAAAACCCAAAATACGGGAATACCGAAATCCCACAAGTTGAGAAAAATAAAAATACATGCCAAAAATCTAGATACGAGTATAAATACAAAATACAGAAAATACGGGAAATTAGGGTGACAATTACTTTTATCAGGATACCCAGAAGTTGTCTGATAAGGATCTCCTGGCGGGATTTCTGATGGTATGGCTGCAGAACTGTGTAGTTTCGGGAGGGGCTGGTGCTATTGAGAGAATCAGCCATAACCTGATCCTTTTTGCGGTGAAGCTAGTCTTTGGGGCCAGACTAGCTCTACTCCCTGCTATGTTATGCAGCATATATCGTGGCCTCTGTGCCTTCTCGTCCAAAGTCATCATTCATGATACGGCGAAAGATTTTTAACGAATCGAGCTGCCCTACCATTATCTGATGGGGTGGCTGTTGATGCATTACCAGTCTTTGATGAGGTCTGGCCCAAAGGATGACATGACTGCTGATGATGCCTTCATCTATCAGTACCGCCGTATGCCCTGGGAGTACACTACCATGCCCGCATGTTGGATGGCGCTGGCACGAGTGGACAGATACTCCTTTTTCGTGTCTGTTCCTCATTTTACTGATGAAAAAGTAAGAGTTGTGCATCTTGATGGTGTTGTGTCTTCCAAATTCTTGTCCGAGAAGAAGCTCCTCTGGTTGTAGAACATTAGCCCTGCGCATCTGGTGTATCGCAACCACAATTCTGCCTTTTTGGAGCCTTACATACCCAGCCGATTCTTCCAATAATTTTGGTACAGTCAAATATTTTTGGACAATCCCAGCTCATGTCTAGGTTTTGAGGGTAGCGTTCTTGACGGCATCCGGGCTTGGCACTACTATAGGGCGGTTGTACCACCTTCTCCGTTCCCGATGCTAACAAGTCGGGACATATTTTATACATGGCGGCCTTGTACCATGTTATGGTGAATAAGCCCCCAAGAGATTTTGACCCAAGTACCAGCTTCATTGTTGGTACTGGCTTGGAGGAGAAGCCAAGGACCAAGAAGGGGAGGACAGTTGATGTGTCTGACTCGGAGTCTACCATCATGGACGAAGAGGATGACCCTGATAACTTGCCTCTTCCTCCTGCAGATGATTTGGTGGCAGATCAGTCCCCTGTTGTGCCCAGTCTTTCACGAAAACATAGCAGACGTGAATCCTCTGTCGGCGACATAACTTATTCCTGAAAACGGGTTGAGGTAAAGCCTCGCGGGCCGATTATTAGGGAGAGAAGTGAGGACGTCGACGCCGTTTCGGAGTTGAATCGAGTTACGATCCCCTTTTTTGTTTGTCTTTTCTGAAATATAATCTGATCATTTTTCTTTTCTTTGTAGGCATCAGGAGAAGTAAAATCCTCGGAGCCGGCTACCGCCTCTAAGGTTGACCCAGCTATAGCCGCCTTAATTAGTGTTATGATTACCGAGCTAACTTTAACCAGGGTCGTCCCGGCGACAGCTGAGATTTCTTTCGCTGCTGATATCTCAACCCGGGGCAATGTGGGCTCTACAGAACCAATCCTCGAGGTTGCTGAACCTCAGTCGATTGATGCTAACCCAATTGTATCCACCTCCAGGGCGACTGGGGCAGAGGAAGCAGCTGCAATCGGCTTAACTATCGCCGTTGAAGAGGATACGGTGGCTGTGAGTGAGCCTCAGCTTCAGCAACCCTACCCTATTAAGCTATGTCATGTCTTGACTAGTGAGAAGGTTCATTTGCCCTATCTTCATATCCTTCGGGTTAAGTTGATCGATGGTTGCTCCGGACATACAGGTCCTGCTCCTTCGCTGTCGACGACGGACATCATCGGGGGAGAAGTCACCAGAGGAGATCTAGTGGAAGAAAGTATGCCTCCTCCTCCTCCAACTCATATCGAGGGACCTTCTGTCGGATCAAGTTCAGGAGGACAAGTAGCAGGACGGCCGGGATGGGGAGAAATGGTTCCTGCACCCTCCTTAGTTCATGTTGCTCCAAAACCGGAGGTCGACCTTTCTGTCCTGCCAAGTCTCCGGATCCTTCGGGCTGCGGAGGAGGAGATGACTGCTATTCAGGCATCCTACCACTCGGAACTTGATTCTCTAGTGATAGGGGCGTCAAGTTCTGGTGCATCTTCCTCACAACCGTCTTCAACTATGCCAGCTACTCTTCCTTTGACATCGTATTATTCGGAAGTTCTGGATGAATTGTCGAAGGACGTGGTTAATAGTTTCTATCGCCATCTGAAATAAGAGGTCGAAGTTGCCCTAGAGAGGGGGACATCTTTTGTATTGGCTCGTCAATTTGCCCGCGGTCAGATTGAACTCCTCAGAACACTCCCCGGCGGGATAGGGATGGTCGAGCTCCTGGAGCCCAAATTAGTAGAAGCTGATCAGCTCAATGCTCAATTTCAAGGACTGCGGCAGGTTGATCTATCTTTAGCAATAGATCAGGAGCATGCCTTTCTTATAATAGCCATGGAAAAGGTAAAGGCGGTACGAGATACGTCCAAGCCTGCTCTAGTGAAGGACCTTCAAAATCTGTCTCTGAAGTACGATCAGCTAAGCCACAGAGGAGAGGACTGTATCGCTCGGGAAGAGGCCGCCTCTCGTGGGATAGCCGATACCAACGAGCAGATCCTCCAGCTTTAGAGGAAATTGACTTCTTTAGAATCTGAGCTTCAGGCTTCCCGTAAAGATAAGGAGCTAATTCTCCGGGAGACCGACCAGGTCACCCGAACCTCTGATGCCTTGGAGCGTGCACTGAAGAAATTTGAAGCCGGTTGGCAGGCACATGCGCATCTGGAGGATGCAATGAGGTTTACTCAAGAGGCTGAGCGTCGGGCCACGCTGAGGATTAAGCGGTCGACGACCAAGCTGATGGCCCGACTCAGATAATTGTGTGTCGCCGAACCATAATCGGCTTTTTCTTTCTTTCATTATTATGTTCCTCCATTTTTCAACAGGGACGTGGTCCCAGAAAATGTAGTACTTTTGATTTTAAATGAATGACTATGTTTACATCATCCTTTATCTGTTGTGCTTGTACCGTATCTTTGGTATTATGGTATTTGCCCCACTGGAGGACTTTTTGTGGACCTATTACCCTTGGTATACCTTGGTTTTAGGTATGGATAATAAGTTCGATAGAGATACTTAGAACAACTCCGTGGTAAGGTGGACATGGAAGTTCTTGGTATTGGGCAAAAGAATGCCATGAAACAGCTGAGCTCCAGAGGCATATGAAGGTGAGAAAAGAGGCGCATGTACTAGAGAACCTAGTACAGCATTTGTGGTCAGCTGCAGACATTTGTGGTCAACTGTGGACATTTGTGGTCAACTGTATACATTTGTGGTCAACTGCGGACATTTATGGGCCTATTACCCTTGGCATACCCTGGTTTTGGGTATGGATAATAAGTCGAGAGAGAACCAACATACTTACTCAGAGGTAATGCGGACGTGGTAAATATGAGGGGTTTACAACAGAGTCTTCCTACTCAGAGGTAATGAGGACGTGGCAGGAGTGGACTCAACGAAGAATACATAGAACAACTCAGAGGTAATATGGACGTGGAAGTTCTACGTAAGGGGTGATTTGTTTGTGATGGAAGAGAAACAAATCAGAGGTTACATCGACGTGGCTATTTCGGGAATTTTGTAGACCTGTTACCCTTTTTTATGCACTGAAAGCGCGGGTAATAGATTATGAGGATGATACTCTTTTAGGGAGGAAGTTCAGAGGGATGATCATACATGACTTACTACCCAGAATATACGATATGGATTCATTTGGAGTGACTAGAGTGTAAGTTCAGCGGTACTTAAGGGTACATAACTTAATAATCCGGTTGATTCAGAGGGTGTCGTTTAGACATAATATTTCTTCAGGAACTTGTCGTTGGTGGGCATCATGAGTAAGTCTCTATTTTGCTTTGTAAGACGGTATGCACCATTGGAGAATATAGCCTCAATGATAAATGGGCCTTCCCATTTGGGTTGGAACTTACTGGGGGTTTTGTGAGTCATAACCATCGGCCTCCGAACTGCCAAGACGAGATCGCCTACTTGGAATGTTCTTAGCTTGACCTTTTTGTTGAAGGCTCCAGAGATGCGGGCTTGATAAAGCTCGATTCTTTGTTGAGCTAGCAGACGCTTCTCATCTAATGCCTCTAATTTTTGTAGCCGACGACGGTAATTATCATCCGTCGTTAATCGGTAAGTGAGGGCGACGCGGAGAGAGGGAATTTGAGTTTCCAAAGGGAGAATTGCCTCACTTCCGTATACCAGAGAGAATGATGTGTTCCCAGTGGCCGTCCGGACTGTAGTACGGTATGCCCATAAGCATTCGCAAAGCTTTTTATTCCAGTCGCGTTTGTTTAAGGACACGAACTTCTTGAGAAGCTTGATTATAGTTTTGTTGAATGCTTCAGCCAGACCATTAGCCGCCGGGTTGTACGGTATTGAAGCAACATTCTGAATTTGGTGTTTGTCACAAAATTGATAGAAGGCATGGCTCGCGAACTGCTGACCATTGTCGTGGATGATCCTTCGAGGCAGTCCAAAGCGATAGATGACGTGATGCTTGACGAAGTTGATTACGTTTGATGTCTTCACTTCTGCAAGTTGAATAGCTTCCGCCCATTTGGAGAAGTAGTCCGTAATTGCCAGTATAAAACGGTGTCCTTTGGATGAAGGCAGGGTGATTAGACCGATGATATCCATTCCTCATGCCTCAAATGGCCAGGATGCCACCATCGGATGTAGGAATTCGGATGGTTGGTGTATAAAATCTGCGTGGACCTGACAAGCTTAATATTTTCTTGCATAGTCTATCGCATCTGCTACCATCGTAGGCCAGTAATAGCCCATCCGGCGAAGGCGATCTTGCAATTTTGGGCCAGGTTGATGGGCCCCACAAACGCCATCGTGAGCTTCGCACACGGCTTCTTTGGCTTCTATATTTGACAAACACCGGAGCAGTAATCCATCATAGGATCGCCGATATAGCATTTTTGTCTCTGTATCGTAGAAGAATCTGAGAGAACGTCTTCTAATAGAAGTAGCTTCTTTCGAGTTTTTTGGCAAGATACCATAGACTACGAAGTCAATAAATGGGAGTCTCCAGTCCGGTGTCTCGTCGACCGTCAGGGCAGAATAACTCACAGCAAATTAAACGTTGTTCTTAGGACAGACTAATTCATGGCCTTTTATGTCAACCAAATGATGAGTATGGTTTGGAATCGCCAGAGAAGTGGCAAGTCCTGCTAGGGCATCGGCTTCAATGTTCCGGAGTCTTAGAACATATTCTATGAAGAACCCTTTCAGGGATGTAATGATGGCGATTGCTATTGATGATAGGGGATCATGTCTTCATGGCGAACTTCATATGAACCCCGGATCTGATTAACAATTAATTGTGAATCACCAAATGCTTCTAGGTACTCTATCCCCAGTTCCTTTGCAAGTCGGCGGCCGATAACCAAGGCGTTGTACTCGGCCACGTTGTTTGAACAAGGTTCTGTTAGGGAATATGCCCGATTGATCACCAAGCCAGAGGGAAAAATTAGTACCACTCCGACCCCAACGACAATATTGCCCTTGGGTCCGGTTCTAGAAGCACCGTCGAAGAACATTCGCCTGACAGTATCATAGGAAGCCATATTTGAATTGGCGACCTCGTCTGGGATCTCTTCATATATTCTGGTTGACTCCGAACCTGGATGGGCCGCTAAGAAGTCTGCCAGAGCTTGACCTTTAACAACCTTCTGCGGGACGAAGATTATGTCGTAGGGGGACAATAATATCGCCCAGGTAGCAAGATGAGAGCTGAGTGCACCTGGTTTGGTCATGAGGACCCTGAGGGGATTAACTCTTGATATAACGTGGATGGTCTGTCCTTTAACATAGTGTCGCATCTTCTGAATAGCGAACACCAAAGCGAGACATTTCTTTTCCATGGCGGTGTATCTATGCTCAGGCCCTATCATCGTTCGGCTGAGATAATAGATAGCTTGTTCATGCCCCGCATCATTGTTTTGTCCTAGTAGAGCACTGAGGGAATGCTCCATCGCTCGCACATAGAGAAAAAATGGCTTTCCAACAACCGGGGCCACCAGGACTAGAGGGTTCGACAGATATTCTTTAATATTATCAAAGGCACGTTGGCACTCTTCATCCCATACAAAGGAGATGCCTTTCTCCATGAGGTGTGTGAACGGTTGGCATCTCCTGGAGAGGTTAGAGGTAAACCTCCTGACTTAAGCTAGCCTTCCTTGAAGGCCTCTCAGTTCTTGGAGATTTTTCGGGGGACCCATCTCCATGATTGCCTTCGTCTTTTCAGGGTCTATATGGATTCCCTGGGCGATAATGATAAAACACAAAAAAAAATTGTTGGATACGCCCAAGAAGGATTTGGTGGGATTCATCTTCAAGTTGTGTACTTGCATCAGGTCGAATACTGTCCTCAGATCGTGCAGATGATCTCCCTTAGAGCGACTTTTGATGGTGATGTCGTCGACGTAACATTCCACTGTCTTACGCAGGTGATCTCTAAAGATGACACTCATAGCTCATTGATATGTGGTACCGGCATTCTTTAAACCAAAGGGCATGACTGTGTAGCAGTACACACCAATTGGCATTCAGAATGATGTATGCTTTTCGTCGTCAGGAAACATCTTAATTTGGTTGTATCCTGAGAAGCCATCCATGAATGACATGCGCTCAAAGCCACATGTGTTGTCAATTATTATGTCCTTAATAGGAAGAGGGAACTCATCTTTAGGACATACTTTGTTCAGATTTCGGAAGTCGATACAAATTCGGATCTTCCCATTCTTTTTGAAGACCGATACTATGTTGGCTACCCAGTCTGGGTGTTGTTCCTCGCGGATGAAGTCGCTGGCTATTAGTTTGTTGACCTCAGCTTCGATAGAATTCATGATGTCTGGGCGGAACCGTCGTTGTTGTTACTTGACCGGCTTTGCGTCTGGATAAATGTTAAGCTTATGGAGTACAATCGCGTGGTTTAGCCCTGGCATATCTTCATAGCTCCAAGCGAACACGTCAATATACTCTCTGACGAGTTACAATAGCGACTCCTGCTCTTCGTCTGTCAGACTTTTGCTGACGAAGATTGGCTTTGAAGAGGATTCATTACCGAGGTCAACTTGCATGACCTCATCTTCAGTAGGGGGATCTCTTTGTTCGAAATGCTTCTTCCATTGTGCATCTAGTTGTTGGACCCAAGGCTCTAACTCAAAAATTCGGGTACATCTTTGTCTTCTTCGTAGGCGTTAGCAAATGCTATGTTGACAGACCAAGCTTGCCTGAGTATGTCCTCGATGCTGACATCTGAATCAGAAGTGGGTGATCCGGTTGAATATGAATGTCATTCGCATTCCTCAACCGAGCTTTCAGGAGTTGTTGCAGGTGTAACATAGCCTAGACCATGTCTGGTCTTGGTATAATAATCCTGTGGTTTTCCAGCCGAAACTGGCAATTGTAAAGGTAATCGCCGGCCAGTGCCATAGTTTAAGCCTGGCGTAGCATCCATATCATACCCTTGTTTTTGCATGAGGTACTTGGATCGAGAGCTATACAGATAAAGGGGCAATTTTTTGGTGTCGGGTTCGAGATCGACTTCTTCTGGCCTGAAGGATTGTTGACCATTCTTTCGGCCGAAGATGATTGGATGATCTTCTTCTGCGACTATGAAGCAGACGCCTTCCACGGTAGTAAGTTGATTCGTAGTATAGACATTTGTCACTTGTGTGTGTAAGTTGATGCCCATACCGTGTTCCATAGCATACATTATACGAAGCTTGGTAAGCTCGAGGTAGTTCAAAGATAACCCTTTATTGATAAAATAAGGTATCTTTTCTGGTGGTATTACATCATCAGCAGAAGGAACATCAGTATGCACAGCCACATATTTAGCTAGCTCTAACTCCGCTTCAGCTACGCCCTGTATTAATGAAGATTGGAAGGATGACCTGGGCAGCTTGATCGTCAAGGGTCCCACTGGTGGTATTGAACGTGGGGTCATTGGCGCACTAGCGGTCCATCGCTTAGCGCTAGGTGCTGGACGTGGAGTCGTTGGCTCAATAGCGGTCCCTGGTTTAGCGCTTGGTTGTCGATTTGTCCTGGGGAGACGAATAACCATCGGCTTAACAGAAGGGTTGATCTCCTCTGATTGTCATTGGCTCCACAGTGGGTCTCAGCCCCTGGCTAGACCTTGGGAGTCGGATAACCATCTGTTCCTTTTGTGCAGTGAGCACCGGCAGACTGGTTGCTTCTTTATGCAGAATGGCTATAAGAGGTACAGTTCTGCCTGGTTTGCGGGCCTGGAGATGGATCTTCAAAGGTTCTTCTGATCCCATTGTAGCCTATGTCTGCTCTTGAGCATCCTCTTTGATCAGATGTCTTTTCGATTTCTCGTACAAGCGGGAATCTGAATAGTAGGATTCGACCCCTTTGAAGGGATCGATGTCGACGAATTCCGTTTTTACGAAGCCGTTGTAAAACCCCTAAATTTCTACTATATTTTTTTATATATATTAAATTTGGTACTGATTTAAAATTTTTGTATTGTACGTCGCATAGTCGTATTGTACGTCGCGCATGAAATTTTATTTTTTGTAGTTGCTCGTCAAGTGCGAATATGTGCGAGCGTACATATTTTAGAAAAACATTTTTTCTATTTTATTATACACTTTCAAAATATTATATAATTATTATTCTTGCTATAAAAAGCCTTTTTATTTTTAGCAGTTATTAATCATAAATAATATTTCATTGTATACTAGGAAAAGCATAATCATGTATGCATTATTCGTGCATACATATATTTCGTAATTATTTATTAGTCTATTTTAAATAAAATATAATTTTTGAGATTTATTAATAAATATTTTATTATTTAAAAAGATATTTAAAATATTTATTATTTTTGAAATTATTATTATTGGTATTTTGAAAAATATATTTGGAAGTTATGATGGCCATTTAAATCTTGATTTGATTTTTGGATTTATTTAAATAGTTAAATATTCAAAATTTATTTATCCCATTTGATTTTGAGCTAAAAATTTAAATAGATTTAAATTGGATTTAATTGATTTGATTTTAAACTAAGAGAATTCGATTTGATTTAAATTAGATTTGGATTTGGATTTGGATTTGGATTTGATTGCTTTTAAATTAAATTAGAAAATATCTAAATTGGGTTTAAAGGAATCATAATTCTTATCTAATTGGGAATTCTCACATCCTATAAATAGGCAGGTACTCCTCCATATTATTTTCACCACAAATCATCTTTCAAACCATCCTTGTCAAAATTTCTCACTTTTTTTCGTCATAAATTCAGCCTCAATTTTCAAAGGTTATAGCAACTTCGAATGACCATAACTCCCAACTCCGGACTCCTTTTGACCTCCATTTTTTTGTTGGAATCTTATTGAGGTATATTTTTTGAATATAAATTTTATTTTCATAAATTCGGAACTTAATTTTCTAAAAAATTTGTGTAGTGTCAGTGGTCCGAAATCTGACACGTTTTAGTGTTTTTGAGATTCTGGGAGAACCAGGAATCAGAATCACGATCCGTTTGAAGTTTCAGAATATTGACAGAAAAATACACATCATATATTTTTCCTAAAAAAATTTCAGAATATTTTATTTTTGGGTTTTATTTTAGAAGTTTGTCACATCGTCTGAGTTCATCTTGTGTAGCCCTGTGACTATTCTGTACCCAACGGGATTGTCAATTTCACCAGCAATGACCTCAGGCAAGACATCTTGGCATTTGTTGTTTATTTATTTTATCTCATATTTCATACATTATTTATTTTTTTTATGCAAAATAAACTGTGATACATGGCATAACCTGTTAGAACTTACTGTTCATTTATATTACCTGCTATGTATTATTTTTCTTACACATTAAACCTAGATTTAAAAGACCACCTTGTGTATTGCTTTCATAGGCCTTGACACATTTATTTCACGTTGTTGTGAGTCACATATAGGACTCAGACATGCGTGATTGGCTGGCCACCAGTACGTATAAGCCGTGCGTTAGGAAATAACTGCTATTAGAATTGCATGCTAGAAGACTTAGCAGTTATGAGTTGGCATTGGGCGGGGAGAACATGATTGGAAGTTGACTACCACCCTATCTATCGTAGACTCGCTCGCTACTGAGGAACGATAGGTAGACTATATACTATAGACTCGCTCGATACTAAGAATAGTATATGGTGTAGTGACTCGCTACTAAGGTACTGCATTGGTATTTTCTTGACTTGACCCGGTAGTCATGCGACCATGAACTGTTCTTAAAACTGCATTCACTTAGATCTGGTTAGGCTACCTTTATCCGTTAGGTACGAGTACTTTTGGTTTGGGTACTTGTATCTGACCATGGCTTGGAATAATAACTTGTCGCGGATTAGTTCGTCACATCTTGTCCTTATTTGGTCGTAGGTGTGACTTACTACTTCGATGAGAAGGTATTGAACCTTGTTGGGGTCCGGATACCATATTGGATTCATAACATAGAAAGCTACGTCACCGTGAATTAGTTTACCATCTCCTGTCCTTGTTTGGTTTGGGGGATGGTACGCTCGTTCAATATGTGTGTATTGGACCATGTTATAAATTCAATTGACTTATTTATTTAAGCAATATTTATTCAGTTTATATGGCATGATATTATGTGTCTTGTTACGTCCCTCTGAGGACCTGGTTATCTCTCCAGGTGTGTGTTCTTGTCTTTCGCAGGTGCTCTATCTCTAGCTGTGACCATATCTATTTCTTCGAGGATGATTGCGCTTAGATCATCTTTGCTTCGCTAGCCAAAATTATTCTTTTGTATATCTTGTATTTCTTTTCATAGTTGGTAGTGGATTTGTCTCCGCCCAACTATATGTATCAATGACAATTCATTATCATTATATGATATCTTTTATTCTTATATTTCGTGGATGAGATTAGATTACTCTTGGTTTACTGCATTTTACAGTTTATGTATTCATACAAGGTTTTCATATATTGGAGTATACTTCGTATATATACAGCTGGCATGTCTATGTACCTAGTCCTACGTATTTTGGGACTGGGGCGTTACAACCGTACTTGTCGACATATCTGAAGCATTGGTGCAATATGGAGGGCATAATCATATAATCGTGTATCCACGGACGTCCCAGGAGAATGTTGTAGGACGTATCTGCGTCTATGACATAGCAAGTCACTTCTGACTGAAGGTCGCCAATTTGGCATTTCAGGCAAATCTTTCCAATGGGATAGCTTCTCCCGGAATTGAAACCGCTGATAGCGGTGCTGGTAGGTGTCAGCCGATGCGTAGGGATGCGCAGAAGGTGAAGCAAGCTCTTCGGAATGATGCTTATTGAAGAATCGGGATCAATATGCATCCGATCTACCTTGACGTCGCCGACGTATCCAGTGTAATACAGAGGACGATCGTACAGGTTGGTCTTGATGAGCATATCCTACGAAGTGAACACAATGTTAGGCATTGTACCTTTACAAGCGCTGTCCTGGAAATCCGCTGGCGAGATCTCTCTTGTAAGCTTGACCTGAGCCAAATAAGCGTCGACATTCTAGAGTGCTTCGCTTGTGCGACGCAAACATCCTTGGAGAGTCTCAAGAGCTCATATAATAACAATTTGGCTGGTGCGTTGGCCAATTGTGCCATGATGTCAAAATTGTAGGGCCTCTCTAGCCACTGAGGTGAGTCTTTACGGTACGGCTTGTCAAAGCGGGTCTCCTTTGGCTTAGGCTTGTCGACCGGCGGAGGCTGAGAAGGTCCTGGGGCATCAGCAGTGGTAGGCTGACGTTCTTCAGCCGAGTTACCCGGTATGGGTTGAGATTGTGCACCTGACTGGGTAACGACAACTGTTGCTTCTTCGATACTGGCTGAGATTGTGTGGCAGGACTTAGTCTTCCTGCCCTTCTTCTTGTCGGTATGGGATGATGCTGACTGAGTTACTTCAGGCACTAAGTCCGGATGAACCCACATGACCTTCCCTCTTGACATGGTGAGGTGCATCAGCCCAGTCGTCTGGTCTCGGGGAGGAGAAAAATTAGTGACCTCCATTGTTACCCGAGGGACAGGTACTATGCCATCTTAAGTTCTCATTGGAGGGAAGCTACCGAATTGTATCGACACAATATTGTCAGCCACGGTTACCTCTTTGAAATCAATGGCCAGAGCCTTGGAATCGATGAGGTTCTGGATGTACCGCTTCAATTGGAAGCAGTCTTGAGTAGCGTGGTGGACGTAGCGGTGGAAGTGACAGTACTTCGGGTTCTCCACCTCTGCAGGTCGAGGTTCACGTCTCGGCGGAGGGGGCTGAATTCAATCTCCTTGCAAGAGCATGTCAAAGATGGGCTTGAAATGGCTATCCTCGAAGGAGTAAGTCACCTGAGGCCACTGCTTGTCTAACTGCTTTGGTTCAGGCTTCTGGGCTATATCGGCCACCATAGCCTGTTTGCCTTTGGTGTCTCGGTTGTTAGAGGAACTACTGTCGTTGTTGTTGTTGGCATTAGGGCATTTGCCCTTATCCTTTCCATCTGAGATATGCAATCCCAGTTGACGAGCATTCTTCAATTTTGCTTCTGCACTAGTGGCGCTGATGTTGAAGGTCTTCCAGTCCTTAAATTATATTTTGCCCATCCAGAGGCTGATTGTGGGGAGTAGCCTCTTTTGGCAAATCTCAATTAAAGAAGAGTCCAGGTTACCGAAGGGCAATTTCATTGCGGTTTGGCAAAACCGCTCAATGTAATTCTTTGTCAGCTCTTTTTCAACTTAAACAACGTCCATGAGGGTTGACATTATCACATCTTATCCTACCTCGTAGAACCTTTCCAGGAACATATGTTTGAAGCCGATGAAGGAATAGATGCAGTTATCCGACAAGTTGCGGTACCAATCGAATGCGACCCCCTCTAATGCCCCAATGAACAACCTCATGAGGATGGCGTCGTCATGCGGTAGATGGTCTATTGTGACTTCGAAGTAGGTCATGTACCGACTTGCAGAGGTCTTCCCGTCATATGGATTTATGTTGAATAGTTTGCATCATGGAGGGAAGGGGACATCTCTCCATGCGGCGGGATACGACTGTCGTATCCTGAGGCCTTGAGAAGTTTCTCGGGCGTAAAACATTGCACGGAGCTCCTGGACTGCTCTTCTCGCCTCCCTAGCCTCTTCTGCAGTAGTGGGAGCCGACATTCCGGGTGGATTATCGCCCGGGGTTGGCGCGGTTGTGTTTGAGTCCACATTGACAGAGGAACCCAAGCTTGTTTGGCCAGGTGTTCTTCCTTAGAGAGCCGGTAGGGCTGCCGTGATCTCATCTACTAACTTAACCAAGGTATGAAGTATAGCCTCGAGAGTGTCGAGGCGCTGCCGATCACTGGGACCGTCTTGATCATTCTCAGTCATAACTGCCATTCTCACATGAGGAGAAGTGGAAGTAACTATAGAAGATGTGCCCTCCGAATCATACCCTCGCATAGAGAAGTCATCGGGGTATGTAGGAATATTCTTCTCTGGTTCGGACTCGGAGGAAGTGCCACACCCCTGCATAAGAGGTTGCCTCGTCTTGGACATTTTTCAGGGACGTCCGAGTCTGTTTCATCTATTGGGGGAATTGCTTCCCCTGGTTCATCTTCTTGAAACACTGGATTGTTGTGGATGTTCCGTGGAGTACTACCCCCAGCTCCAACTACCCCCAGGGAGGTAGATGATGAATCTCCGAGTATTGAAGATTTTGTCTTTGAGCAGGTACCTTGATAAACCCCTCCTATGACGGCTGTGGACAACCACTTGGATAAGAGTTTCTTGGCCGTGCTGGTTGAGATTGTCGGGCTGGACATGTTTATTTTCTTCCTTCCTTTGCCGATAGGGTCCGGGCAGAGTTATAGGATGCGAAAGGAAGCGCCTCATCTACCGAGCTTTGTTATAGGACAGGTCCTAGCTGTTGCAGTCGTTGGAAGACGGACTGCCGGTCCTCTTGTACTGTTGTCTTGTTGCAGCAGCAGTTCACAATGACTTGAGTGCAGTGATGTCCATGGAAGGACTCTTTGCACACCAAGGTTTTTTTTTCTTTTTTTATGCTTGTGAAGGATCACATCTCACAAGTCAAGGACATCTTGATCAACCTTTACACTCGATTTCTGGGCCCAGGAATCCCGAGCACAAGAGTGCGTTGGTATCATGTTTGCTCCGTGATGCGGGGCTAGTAAAAGCACTTGCCCTTGATCATTGTTGGGAGACTCTTGGGAACCACCCTGTCCATTTGCCGACGAGGGCTGGACACGGGCAGTTCTGTACAACTTTCCTTCAGAGGCCCGTATAACATTTAGCAGGACTCTCTGATGGTCAGAGGTTGGGACAGCTGACTGAGCTCGACGAGCCCGTGCTGTCTAAGACTTTTTCGTTTTAGCACCCATGGGTGCGTAGTAGGAAGAGTCCTGTGCCGTATAGGGTCTGGCATATCCTCATTGGAGCTTCTGATGTAAGGACAGCGTGAGAGACGGTTAAAGACTTAACCCGAGCCGCATAGGGCAGATGGCCGGTGGCTGGGATTGGATATCGCATATGTCATCTCCCTGCGGCTAGGGTTGGTAGCCGCATAGGCATCTTGCATGCGGCTGGGATTGGTGGCCGCATGAGCCTTCTGCATACGGCTGGAATTGGTAGTCGCGTGAGCCTTCTCCATGCGGCTAGGATTGGTGGCCGTATGAGCCTTTTGCATGCGGCTGGCACCCTTATACGGCTTCATTCTGGACCGCATAGAGTTCTCATTTGCTACCGCAAGTCCAACATCATAGTATTTTTCTTTGCCGGACTTGGGGACAGCAGGGTCCTCTGCGGCCTGAAGTGGGGCTGCATGTGAGTCTTCTTCGCCGTCTTGGGCAGCAGAGAAAACTTTTTCCAGTACTTGGGTATGGTCAATGGTCTTGGGCCTCCATGCCCTGCGGGCCTTCTTTGGGCCGCTTCGCTTCTGGATGGGGCTAGCGCTCCCCTCGGAGAGCATCTCTTCAAACGCTTGCTGGTCGAAGCGAACTACCAGCATCTGTTGCATGGAGTCGAGTTTGGCTGCATCCGATTGCGTCACCAACTTCTCAGCAGTGGAGAAGTTATTCCCCAGCAGAGTCGCCATCGTCTTTGCCATTGACTGTCGTAGAACAGAACAGTTTTATAGTATGGCTGAACTTTAACTCATATTTACAAACTCGCTTGTACAAAAGAGAGCCTAGGAACAAAACCTAGGAAAAGAAATCTAAGTACAATTGTTTAGTTTTGATTCTGGGGGGTGAAGGTAGAGGCTCGGGAAAGTGCTATCAACTCTGCCTTACTCCTTGGACGATCGAACGCAACCTCGGCTCCGGTTAAGAAATGCTCTCTCTCTCTCTGCCTGGTCGTGTATATCTCTCTCTTTGTGTATATGTGTGTGCACCTTGCTATTTATAGGAATTCATGAGTAATGGGGTGTACAGCCACATGGCTAATTTTGGGCCATATTCTTGTAACTGTGCCTCGAGAAGTGGACAGCTAGGGATTGGTTAAGATTGATCATGATCTGTTTTATTGCACTAAATTCAAACTGTTAAGACTTGGTTTATTTCTGCCACGTGTCTCAAATGCTACTCTGTGGCGACCCGTATGAATGATGCATCCTGGCTGAGCCGTATGAAGGACTGTTCCATTGCCGAGCCGCATGAAGAGTGTCTCATGACCGGGCCGCATGAAGGTTGTCTCATGACCGATGTCACGACCCGCACCCTAGAGTAAGGGCACGAGACGAGGGTACGTCCAGCCTACGCCGCAGTGTCGGCGGTAGAACGCTGTCCTAGGTCAAACATCTAACAATATAAAGGTACCTGTACAGTATATACTCTCCGAATGGATGTGACATAGCAGATACAGTCTCAATCACAACTAAGGTAGAGCGAGATAAAAGATAGGTAAAACGTGAAATCCAAAAGAGATACAGCAGATAGAAGTCTAAGTATCTAAGATACACAACCCAGAAAACATCTCAAAGCTCAATACAGTAATCTATAGAATAAATACAACTCAATACAACTGAAATAACTAACTATACAACCTCTACTGTGTCTCCTCTAGGCTAGCAGGCAACCTCCAGGCTATCTGTAAAATTTATCAACAGGTCCAGTCAGGACAGGAACGAGCACATCTCATCTAGAAAACCCAAGTAAATGACAGAGAACTATACAGCAGTTATAGACAGTTATATTGATGAAAAAGGCAGTTTATATTCAGGTGATAGTAAGAAAGAGAGATAAAGTGCAAGGAAAGTAAATACTAAACAAGAGAAGAATCATATCAATGAAGACTGTAAAAATAGAACTAGCTGAACCAGGGTAATATGATATAAAGTCCAGACGAAAAATGTAACCAGTGTAAAACCTATGTAAATCCAGTACGGGATGAATCTAATACAAGATGAATCCAGTAAGGAACGATTCCAGTTATAGTGATCAACGATTCCAGGGTGAGTCCAGCCTACACTCTAGCAGTGTGTTTTAAAATACCGAGTTCGACATGTAAACGGCTGTGGGTAATCAGGCACATCCCTCACTGATCAGGCGAGAGATGGCTATGCTTCCAGTAGATTCTAGTAGAGAGATTCCAGATTGGGGTATGTCTACATGTCTCACTCTAATATTTCCCCTCCCAGCAAGTGAATCCAGAATTCCGGCACAATGATTCAAGATGAGTCCAGCCAAAATATAATGATACCAGTAAATAATTCCAGTAAATGATTCCAGTAAAATAATTCCAGTTAAATAATTCCAGTAGGTGATTCCAGTAATAGAGATGATACCAGTAATAGAGGCCAGAAAATAAAAGTGTGTCGTATACATGAATCCAGAAATATCCACACGTGTTGTAACAGAGAATCGCATACAACTAACTAGAACTGAAGTACAGTAATTGACAAGTAAATGAGAGAACTATCAGAGAATGTACTCGCCTGATGTCTGAATGTCCAAGGTAAAGATATTGTCCAAGGAGAGGTGTCTGGCTCCTAATTAGAACAGCACAAGTCACAACATATCCAGAAGGGTAATATAAAGCACTACAATGCATTCTACATGAATCTAGGTCAAACTAGGCCAAAGTCAACCCTTGGTCAACTGCACTAGTCAAACTAGGTCAAACTAGGTCATGTCCTAACCCAGCAAGTCTTACTAGGCCTAACCAAGACTATCCTAGCAAGCACACATCAATACAAGGCTATACAAGCCAACATACACCCAACTCTATATAGCATGCAATTATTCAATACTCAAATAGGCAAGAATTTACATTGGATATACACTAGGTAATCTATTACTTTAAGCTATATATGTCTACACATATATACACATGCATATATTGGTGTTCAATATTAGGTCTATAATCATGGCATTTCAAATGGTTATATAAACTTATATATTACAATACAATATGCTAACATATATATAATATAAATACATAGCTAAGTTAACTATATTCATAATTACTTATTTAAGAGGCTATGTGTGTGTATGTGAACATGGCAAAGGGGCAAGTGAGGGTTAAATGGGCATACATAGTGTATACATATCAAAGAGTGTCAAAGTGTAAGTGAACAATGTGTCAAGTGTGATAGTGTCAACATAGTGTAAGGGGGTACATGAGGTAATATAGGATTTGTGTTAACATAGAACATTATATCTCATTAACTTGTATATTATATACATTACATCTATTATTATATTATATTCATGCTTGCATTCATTCATCATTCATTTATTCTCTTGTACCACTATATGCACCATACATTACATACTATGGAACCTACATATTCATTACAAGCCATACTTATACATGCTTACATTAGATATGATACTTACACCTCATACATCATTTATTTAACCATTTACTCATGCTTGCATTTTCTATTTAATTACATAATATATATACATTAATATGGGTTAAAATCAAATAGAACATTATATTACACACAAGGGTGCACAAAATGCATATGCCGAATAGTAACTTCTACTAATAATCAATACTGTACCATCTCAGCATGAATTAAAATCTAAGAATAAAGTATGTTATAGATCTATGTGTTAGCTTTCCGAAACTTCAAACGGATCACATTTTTGTTTCCGGAAACTCCCGGAATCGCAAATACACCGAGAACGCGTTTGTCCTTCATATAGCTGACACTCAAATAATTCTCTAGAAAGTTACATAAAGAAATAGGCCTATTAATATATGTTTTTAGAAAGCTAACTTCAATACGCTTCTTTTAAAAAAAACGGAAGATTAAACCGAGCTTTGAGCTAGAAGTTATGATATTTCTAAGTTAAGGCTGAAATTAAAAACGTGGATAAAAATCATGACGGATTTAGGTAGTTTGAGACAAAAGAACACAAGTATATAACATAATATATCAAGAACTCACTCTCTACACTAATATATATATATGAGACACTATAGAAGACATCTTCAATACAAAAATATGAGATTAAATATGTAATAATTCATTCATACATAACAACAACACATAGTGTGTCCAAATTTGGGATTTTCCCACATGGACACAACCACAACACAAAGGACACTCCTATGACCTCCAAATGGACACGAAATGGACACAAATGGAGATACAACCATGGGGGTCATTTCTATGGGTTCAAAATAGACCTATATGCATGAGAAAATAAAAAGGAGAAAGGATTTATACCTCCCGGTAGATCGAATCAAAGAAAAGCCTTCCCGGAGCGACACCGACACGTAGAGATTCCAAAAGGACACGAACGAGCTCCGAATCCTCCCAAAACCTCCTTGGCTAGAATAGAGAAGGAAAGAAGAAGATTTGGTGGTGAAATGGAAGGATTTGGTGGAGAAATTGCTAGGGATTGCTCTCTAGGAATTTGGGGAAGAACAAGAGAGAGAGTGTGGATGAGAATAATGAAATGAACTGGAGCCTATCCTCTCCCAAAGTGGCTGGCCATATGGGGCTATTTGTCCTATTATGGTGAGGTCCAAAATGCCTCCACTAACCTATTCTATTACTATTAGGAAAGGGCTAATTGGTTGGGGCTAAATTAGTCATTCTAAAGTCTCTAATCACACTAACCTTATCCATAATAATTAGTCTAACCTCTAACTAAAATATTTCAATCATGTGAACTAAAATTAATATCATGTGGGCTATGCCTAACTAGTGTATGGGTCCTACTAGAGTCAAACTACCCCGGGTCCCCGTTTCAAGTCGGATTGAGTTGAAATTCGAACCCGACTCAAATAATCCCAAAATAATATCATAAATAATAAAATAAATTTCAAAAGTATTTCAAAAATACAAAATAACAAAATACCCATGTTCCTGAAAACTGGAGGTGATAAATTCCTCGAAATTAAAACCAAACAATAGTAAAATGTCAAAATCACAAGTCATAATTTTAAATAGTTTAAAAATGATTAAAAATCACAAAAAATCATAATATGAAATAATAATCAATAAATAATAATTATAATTACAAAATTTCAAAATTATCCTCATCTGGAAAACTGGGTGTTACAATCCTACCCACCTTATAAAAATTTCGTCCTCGAAATTAAGATGATCGCACCCCCTTCTATGTCAAACATAGTCAAGGGTCAATCACTAGTCAATTTCTCAACATCCAAGTACTTGGTCATCAACTGGTCAACTTCTTAGGGTTTTACCTATGCTAGCTATCTATGTGTTGGCAACTAGAATTTAGCAAAAGAGAAACTCTATAATAGACTAGCTCTTAACTTCCCAATCCTATCAAGTCACCTATAACTAAATACCTACAAGCTAAGCACATGAATATCAAATACCACATATATATATATATATATATATATATATATATATATATATATATATATATATATATATATATATATATATATATATATATATGCTCAAGAACAACAACCCATCACATATATCCTAAGTATATCATATATATATATATATATATATATATATATATATATATATATATATATATATATATATATATATATATATATATATATATATATATATATACATGACTGATCAACCAAGGGTTAAGACAGACTAAACTTATAAGGGTCTGAAACAATGCTTAGAACAAGGCTAAGGATGAATGGTCTGAATCAAGGGGACATGGTATCTAGTGAAGGGTCTGTACACTGCCTATAAAGGTGATCAACACAAAGGAACTCAACATGAAGAGAACTTAACTAAAATGGAAAACTGAACCAAGTATAAGCTAAATAACATGTTTATAACCCTATACAACAATGGCCTATAGATACCAACTAACATATATCCCATATGCCAATATCATCTGCAATCTATCTATGCAAATAGACCTCTCGGTCTTAGGTGAAACTACAACTATACTCAAAGGCAGGCTCTGGTCATGGGTGCCTCAATGGAAAAGGTAAGGAAAAGTAGTAATAATCATCAAGGCTGTAAGGCATACTAACATCCTATGTGTAACTGGTTGGTATTATAGATAACAGGAGAATTATCTGCAATGGGTTACTATTCTAACACCAATGCTAACTATCACCTCTAGGATACAGACACTCAACAAGTCATCATACCATTATACTATGAAGGAACTACCTATGAATAAGCTCTACAACACTAAATATCCCTACTCCTAAGTCATTTATAACAATCAAAAGGGTATGATGTTTAAACCTTCTCAAGATACAATCTGTTAATCATATGCGTCTGTCCAAAATCATGTTGTCCAGAGTCTTCATCATGCTAGTGAGGAAGGCTACGATAATCACAGAGTCCTTGACTAAGGTATGTACCTCTAGGTTCATGGTATTTAAAATTTTTGCACTGTCGTATGCGACGGCGAAAACCTTAAATTCCAATACCCGAGAATACATCCAAAATCTGACTATATGTCCTCACTATGCCAACTAACACGACTATCAAGGATTCTAGATCCCATGATTTAGGCGACCTAGCCAATATGATTTTCTCAGAAGAAAAACAACACAACAAAAGAGTAACATGACAAAATTAATCAATCAACAAAGAACAGATGGAATCGGATTTCAAGGTAATTATAAAAGACAATTACGAAAATAAAATTGAGAAGAATGGAACTTGCAGCAAGATCTCCAACGGTCTGTGCATCCTCGACTATCCTGACGATAGCTCACCCTGTTGGTTTCCTCCAGCCTGATGCTGATACTGAAACCTGATGCTGATACTGCACAAATCTCTGCTGTTGATGCTGCATGAATTGTTGCTGCTGAGAGAAATCGAAAACGAAGGGAAAAGTCTCTGTACAGACGGAGGTGCACCTCCAATATAGCAGAAACGCCAACCTGAGTCGGCACAATAGAAGCTGCGGTCTCGAGGCCCTGATGAACAGGACGAGAGGTAGCCAGCCTCTCGATAGTATCCCCCGAACCGAAGAAATGAGATCGTGTCTTCATAACCATCATGAAGACAGATCAAAATAAGAAGCGATTTCTGAGAATGAAGCAAAAATTCAAAGGAGAACAGTTTATATTCAAGGGAAGTCAATAAGCAACAATTTTAGACAAAAGGAATCGGATTAAGAGTTTTTTCTAATGTGATTGAGTACCTCCAAAAATATCCTAATCCTACTATAGGCTGTAGTGATACTCTAGTTCGAATACCACTACATAAACTTGACCTGCATGGGCCACCACTAAAAACGTGTCACGACCCGCACCCTAGAGTAAGGGCACGAGACGTGGGTACGTCCAGCCTACGCCGCAGTGTCGGCGGTAGAACGCTGTCCTAGGTCAAACATCTAACAATATAAAGGTATATGTACAGTATATACTCTCCGAATGGAGGTGACATAGCAGATACAGTCTCAATCACAACTAAGGTAGAGCGAGATAAAAGATAGGTAAAACATGAAATCCAAAAGAGATACAGCAGATAGAAGTCTAAGTGTCTAAGATACACAACCCAAAAAACATCTTAAAGGTCAATACAGTAATCCATAGAATAAATACAACTCAATAAAACTGAAATAACTAACTATACAACCTCTACTGTGTGTCCTCTAGGCTAGCAGGCAACCTCCAGGCTATCTGTAAAATTTATCAACAGGTCCAGTCAGGACAGGAACGAGCACATCTCATCTAAAAAACCCAAGTAAATGACAGAGAACTATACAGCAGTTATAGACAGTTATATTGATGAAAAAGGCAGTTTATATTCAGGTGATGGTAAGAAAGAGAGATAAAGTGCAAGGAAAGTAAATACTAAACAAGAGAAGAATCATATCAATGAAGACTGTAAAAATAGAACTAGCTGAACCAGGGTAATATGATATAAAGTCCAGACAGAAAATATAACCAGTGTAAAACCTATATAAATCCAGTACGGGATGAATCTAATACAAGATGAATCCTGTAAGAAACGATTCCAGTTATAGTGATCAACGATTCCAGGGTGAGTCTAGCCTATACTCTAGCAGTGTATTTTAAAATACCGAGTTCGACATGTAAACGGCTGTGGATAATCAGGCACATCCCCCACTGATCAGGCGAGAGATGGCTATGCTTCCAGTAGATTCCAGTAGGAAGATTCCAGATTGGGGTATGTCTACATGTCTCACTCTAATATTTCCCCTCCCAGCAAATGAATCCCGAATTCTGACACAATGATTCAAGATGAGTCTAGCCAAAATATAATGATACCAGTAAATGATTCCAGTAAATGATTCCAGTAAAATGATTCCAGTTAAATGATTCCAGTAGGTGATTCCAGTAATAGAGATGATACCAGTAATAGAGGCCAGAAAATAAAAGTGTGTCGTATACATGAATCCAAAAATATCCACACGTGTTGTAACAGAGAATCGCATACAACTAACTAGAACTGAAGTACAGTAATTGACAAGTAAATGAGAGAACTATCAGAGAATGTACTCGCCTGATGTCTGAATGTCCAAGGTAAAGATACAGTCCGAGGAGAGGTGTCTGGCTCCTAATTAGAACATCACAAGTCACAACATGTCCAGAAGGGTAATATAAAGCACTACAATGCATTCTACATGAATCTAGGTCAAACTAGGCCAAAGTCAACCCTTGGTCAACTGCATTAGTCAAACTAGGTCAAACTAGGTCATGTCCTAACCCAGCAAGTCTTACTAGGCCTAACCAAGACTATGCTATCAAGCACACATCAATACAAGGCTATACAAGCAAACATACACCCAACTCTATATAGCATGCAATTATTCAATACTCAAATAGGCAAGAATTCACATTGGATATACACTAGGTAATCTATTACTTTAAGCTATATATGTCTACACATATATACACATGCATATATTGGTGTTCAACATTAGGTCTATAATCATGGCATTTTAAATGGTTATATAAACTTATATATTACAACACAATATGCTAACATATATATAATATACATACATAGCTAAGTTAACTATATTCATAATTACTTATTTAAGAGGCTATGTGTGTGTAAGTGAACATGGCAAAGGGGCAAGTGAGGGTTAAATGGGCATACATAGTGTATACATATCAAAGAGTGTCAAAGTGTAAGTAAACAATGTGTCAAGTGTGATAGTGTCAACATAGTGTAAGGGGGTACATGAGGTAATATAGGATTTGTGTTAACATAGAACATTATATCTCATTAACTTATATATTACATACATTACATCTATTATTATATTACATTCATGCTTGCATTCATTCATCATTCATTTATTCTCTTGCACCACAATATGCACCATACATTACATACTATGGAACCTACATATTCATTACAAGCCATACTTATACATGCTTACATTAGATAGGATACTTACACCTCATACATCATTTATTTTATCATTTACTCATGCTTGCATTCTCTATTTAATTACATAATGTATATACATTAATATGGGTTAAAATCAAATAGAACATTATATTACACACAAGGGTGCACAAAATGCATATGCCGAATAGTAACTTCTACTAATAATCAATACTGTACCATCTCAGCATGAATTAAAATCTAGGATTAAAGTATGTTATAGATCTATGTGTTAGCTTTCCGAAACATCAAACGGATCGTATTTTTGTTTCCGGAAACTCCCAAAATCGCAAAAACACCGAGAACGCGTTTGTCCTTCGTACAGCTGACACTCAAATAATTCTCCAGAAAGTTACAGAAAGAATTAGGCCTATTAATATATATTTTTGGAAAGCTAACTTCAATATGCTTCTTTTAAAAAAAGGGAGATTAAACCGAGCTTTGAGCTAGAAGTTATGATATTTCTAAGTTAGGGCTGAAATTAAAAACGTGGATAAAAATCATGACAGATTTAGGTAGTTTGAGACAAAAGAACACAAGTATATTACATAATATAGCAAGAACTCACTCTCTACACTAATATATATATATGAGACGCTATAGAACACATCTTCAATACAAAAATATGAGATTAAACATGTAATAATTCATTCATACATAACAACAACACATAGTGTGTCCAAATTTGGGATTTTCCCACATGGACACAACCACAACACAAAGGACACTCCTATGACCTCCAAATGGATACGAAATGGACACAAATGGAGATACAACCATGGGGGTCATTTCTATGGGTTCAAAATAGACCTATATGCATGAGGAAATGAAAAGTAGAAGGGATTTATACCTTTCGGTAGATCGAATCGAAGAAAAGCCTTCCCGGAGCGACACCGACACGTAGAGATTCCAAAAGGACACGAACGAGCTCCGAATCCTTCCAAACTTGGGTAGCTTCCTCCTTGGCTAGAATGGAGAAGGAAAGAAGAAGATTTGGTGGTGAAATTGAAGGATTTGGTGGAGAAATTGCTAGGAATTGCTCTCTAGGAATTTGGGGAAGAACAAAAGAGAGAGTGTGGATGAGAATAATGAAATGAACTTGAGCCTATCCTCTCCCAAAGTGGCTGGCCATATGGGGCTATTTGTCCTATTATGGTAAGGTCCAAAATGCCCCCACTAAGCTATTCTATTAGTATTAGGAAAGGACTAATTGGTTGGGGCTAAATTAGTCATTCTAAAGTCTCTAATCACACTAACCTTATCCATAATAATTAGTCTTACCTCTAACTAAAATATTTCTATCATGTGAACTTAAATTAATATCATGTGGGCTATGCCTAACTAGTGTGTGGGTTCCACTAGAGTCAAACTACCCCCGGGTCCCTGTTTCAAGTCGGATTGAGTTGAAATTTGAACCCGACTCAAATAATCCCAAAACAATATCATAAATAATAAAATAAATTTCAAAAGTATTTCAAAAATACAAAATGACAAAATACCCATGTTCCTGAAAACTGGGGGTGACAAATTCCTCGAAATTAAAACCAAACAATAGTAAAATGTCAAAATCACAAGTCATAATTTTAAATAGTTTAAAAATGATTAAAAATCACCAAAAATCATAATATGAAATAATAATCAATAAATAATAATTATAATTACAAAATTTCAAAATTATCCTTATCTGAAAAACTGGATGTTACAACCGAGTCGCATGAAGGACGTCTCATGACCGAGCTTCATAAAGGACGTCTCATAACTGAGCCGCATGAAGGACGTCTCATAACCGAGCCGCATGAGAGATGATCCATGCTCGAGCCTCATGAGAGTTAAACCGTGCTCGAGCCACATAAGAGTTGTCTCATGACCGAGCCATATGAGGGTCGCATAGGCGATCCGCATAAAGAATCTTCTTTGGAATTTGTGAACTGTGCCAGATACCATGATGATTTTCTCGTCTTTTTAGGAGCATGTCATGTCTTGTCTTTATGTCAGAGCCATCATCTCTGTCAGAGCTGTCGCCTTTATGCCAGAGTAATTCTGGCCAGCTGTTTAGGCTGATTTCAAACTGCATAAGCCCATATGAAGCTTTCTGAGCCGCATGAAGCTTTCAGGGATTTTGAGCCGCATGAAACTCCCCAGGTTTTGAGCTGCATGAAGTTTCATGTTGATTCTGGGCCGCATAGAAATTCCTATACTTTTCTATGCTTCTATAATACTCAGCCTTGTTTGTTGATAATGCGACAGAATTTTGCTTTTTGCTAAACCAAGAGACTAGAGCTTTTTCTAGAAAATGACATATGTCGCAAGTGCTTTTTCTATCTACTTTGCATCCGGCAAAATCAGCATCAGAATAACCGGTTAGGTCAAATAACGTGGTTTTGGGATACCATAAGCCAACAGAAGAAGTACCTTTAAGGTATCGGAAGATACGCTTAACTGCGCACAGATGTGATTCCTTAGGATTGGCTTGAAAACGTGCACACAAGCAAACACTAAACATAATGTCTGGTCGACTAGCAGTTAAATACAGTAAGCTACCGATCATACCTCGATACTTACGTATGTCGATGGGTTTGCCTTGTTCATCAGAATCAAGCTTGGTTGAAGTCGCCATTGGAGTGCTAAGTGGCTTGACTGCTTCCAGGTCGAACTTCTTTAATAAATCTTTTGTGTACTTTGCTTAATTTATGAACGTCCCATTGTTGGTTTGTTTGATTTGCAGTCTGAGAAAGAATTTTAGCTCTCCCATCATGCTCATCTCAAACTCATTCTGCATACACTTTGAAAATTCTTGACAAAGAGATTCATCAGTAGACCCAAAAATAATATCATCTACATAGACTTGAATCAAAAGAATGTTGTTATTCAAAGACGTTATAAACAGTGTACTGTCAACATTTCCCTTTGAAAAATCGTTATCAAGTAAAAAAGAGCTTAGATGATCATACCAAGCACGAGGGGCTTGTTTCAAACCATATAAGGCTTTCTTCAACTTGAAAATATATTCATGATATTTGATATCAGTAAAACCGGGAGGTTAAGCTACATAAACTTCTTCTTTTATAAAACCATTTAAAAATGTGTTTTTGACATCTATTTGAAATAACTTGAAATTATGAAAACATGCAAATGCACATAACATGCGAATGGATTCTAATTTCGCTACTGGGGCATAAGCCTCATCGTAGTCGATACCTTCTTCTAGATTGTATCCTTGAGCTACGAGTCGAGCCTTATTACGAGTCACTAAACCATTCTCGTTCAGTTTGTTTCGGAATACCCATCGGGTGCCAATGACCGGATGATCAATGGGCTTGGGAACAAGTTCCCAAACTTGATTCCGTTCGAATTGGTTTAATTCCTCTTGCATTGCATCTAACCAAAAATTATCACTACATGCTTCTTCAATATTTTTGGGTTCAAACTACGAAACAAAAGCAGCACAAGAAGCTATATCTTTATTAGAGGAACGAGTACTTACACCCTTGGTAATCTCACCAATTACCAAGTCCTTTGGATGATCTGCCAAGAATCTCATCGCTTTTGGTGTAGCCTCCAGATTGCTTGTTCATGCTTCTTTCCTTGAAGACTCAGCTGGTGCTTGGTGTGAAGGTTCTGTATCTTTGTGTGAAGGTTTTGCAGTAGCTGTAATTGGTGTGATCACGTCTTTATTGTCGTCATCGTCTAAGTATTAATTTAACTCATCAAAATTGACATTGATTGATTCTTCGATGATCAAGGTTCTTTTGTTGAAGACTCTCTATCCTTTGCTCTTTGCTGCATAACCTAAAAATATACCTTCATCGACCTTTTTATAAAATTTACTCAGATTATCTTTAGTATTAAGAATAAAACATTTACAACCAAAAATCTTGAAATATGAAACATTGGGTGTTCTATCAAACCATAGTTCATAGGGAATCTTCTTCGATATAGGTCGAATTAGAACCCTATTGAGAATATAGCACGCTGTATTGACAGCTTCAGCCCAAAAGTATCTAGGTAGACTAAATTGGTCTAACATTACTCTAGCCATTTCAGATAGAGTTTTGTTCTTACGTTCCACAACTCTATTTTTTTGCGGAGTCCTAGAGCAAGAGAATTCATACAAATAACCGTGTGTGTCACAAAATTGCTGGAATTATGCATTCTCAAATTCGTCGCCATGATCACTACGAATGCGAGTAATCATGAACCCTTTTTCATTTTGTACTTTCTTGCAAAAAGTGACGAATTCTGATAATGCATCGTTCTTGCGTGCAAGAAAATAAACTCATGTATATCTAGAAAAATCATCTACAATGATAAATGCATATAACTTACTACCTTGACTAGCAATTCTACTTGGTCCAAATAAGTCCATATGCAACAGTTTTAGAGGTGTAGTGGTACTTACAGCATTCTTGGATTTAAATGCGGATCGGGTAGCTTTGTTCTTTTTACATTCACTACATACCGTATCCTTCTTAAAATATATGTCCGGTAAGCCGCGTACCAACTTTTTTGTAGATAGTCTAGAAATTGTATCCATGTTTGTATGACCGAGTCTCATATGCCATAGTTGACTCTCAATGCTTTTGGCCACCAAACATCTACCTGCTTTGTTAGCATCTGTAGAACAATGAAAATTTTCAGCAAACATAGCTCCATGCGCCCAAGTCAAAGCAGCTACATGCGCCCAGTCAGTACGACTCTATGCGCCAACTAAATGAAGCACCATGCGCCCAGTCCATGTATAACTCCATGCGCCTAAAACTAGCTCTCCCGAAAGGAGGACGTATAGCCTGAGACATGGCTATGCGCCCAAGCCTGACTCAGTCAAAGCTACGATCAAAACGTGCACCGAAGCGCATGGCCACATCAGTCTCCACGAGCAGTCATGCACCGAACCATGCGGCCACGTCAACACCACGACCAACCCACGATCTCGCAGCCTGTATGCGCCTACACCTATGCGCCCAAAGCAGGACCATGCACCCACGTAAGAACCAGCGTGTCTCTTCATATGGGCACATAACATCATTCCAGTCCAAGAACGACTATAAAAGGGGGCCTTCTTCCCTCTTCAACAGACAGAATGGAGAGCATTTTCAAGAGCCAAATTGCTGCACTTCTTGCCAGTGAGTCGACAGTTAGCAATTTTATTAGGTTTTCTCCCACTTTTGTAATCGGAGTGTCAACGGAGTAAAGGTGCAACTATCGCTCGATCTCCATCATCTCATTCCCCTGAATTCTTCTTTTGGTACTCGGGGATCCTCAGCGCAGGATCTCTCAGGCATGCTCGATTTGTTGTGCCTTGTGCCAATAAAAAGAAAAGAGAGTATTTTTTTCTTCTTTTTTTGTGTGTGTCCACAAAAATGGCGACTCTGCTGGGGACTACCTTTTCCTCTAACGAAAAGGTGGTGACGCAATAAGATACCGACAAAGTGGGGAGTACTCAGAAGATGTTGATCGTAAAATTCGATCAGCAGGCGTTGGAAGAGATGCTCACGAGGGACGGCTCTACTCCCTCAAAATCAGCGAAGCCAAATAAGTCTCGCAAGACTTGGCTTCCGAAGGCTCGCTGCGTATATCCTGCTAGTGTCATAGCGGATATAAAACTGGAGGACTCTGTCACCTGGGCGCAGGACTCTGCCACAGAAGTCCTCTAAATGTAGAAGGCTCACACCGTTTCGGGCTCTACTAGCCCAGTGACTTCTTTCCTACACAACCAACAACAGAGTGTTCAACATTCGAGACTTGGAAGAGGCAAACACTACGATGCCAAGGATCGAGGTGTGCGGCACTCTGGCCAGACCCGGCAAGGCTCACGAACGAAGGAGTCAGAACTGGGAGAAAACAGTGCTGCTCCACCAAGCATGCGCCCAAGGGAGTGTTTGGGCGCATAGCCCCAACCAGAACACTTCTGTCTTCAACAGGTTGGGCACTCAGAGTCATGCGCCCAAGGCTATGTGCCCGGGCTCTCTGGATCCATACTATGCGCCCACATCAAGGCGACTCAAACATGCTACCAAGAAGCATGCGCCCAAGCCCAGTCTCCAAGGCCTATGCATCCACAGCAAAAAGACAGGTCCCAATGCGTATAGCATGGGGCTGTCTTCAAGCACATCCCAGAACTTAGGTGTGGGGGTTGCTCCTGTACATGAACTAAATCTGGATACGCCTACCCACATGCAACATGGGTTGTAAGATAAAACTCCCTTCCGCTGACTTGTGCGACATGATAAATCATAAGCGTAAAGCGAAGGAGAACATAACAATTCATAGTGCACTTCCGTGTGTTAATATTGTTATCAGCTGTTGTTTCTCCGAAGTAACAAGAGTGCCTCAGAGAAGGTCCGTGTTTCGACGGCTGCACTTCTCTGACGACGAGAAGCTACTATGTGTTTCATCTAACAGGACTTCATGGGGTCCCCCTTACGGAAGCCCCAATCAAAGACGATGGACTACCAACCCTACCTTCTCTCTCAGTTCCACGAGAAGGAGAAGACGAAGTCTACCAACAGATGGCCAACGGGCTGTCACATCTGAAGGAGTCTATATGGGCACTCGATCAAACATAAAATTCCGTATAGACGACGAAGATTCCCAAGCCGGGAGTAGCATTCCCTCAGAATCTGAAGCAGATGACCCCCACAATGGGGGTAACCTTCCAGAGGACGATGATCCCTCCGAATCTGATGGCGACTATCTACCTCCTCTACCTGAAGATGAAGGACTTATCCACTCGGAGACAGACAGTATCAGCACCAGTTGTACTGCTTCCTCTGTTCATCTTCGCATGCTATCTACGTACATGACAGACGGAGAAAGACCTGAAGAAGCCAGTGATCAGACTAGTAAACGGCTAGAGGGTCTCGAAACAGCATTCGCCAAGATCACTGATATGCTTACCAGTATCATGGCAGTCCAAGCTGCTGGAGCTGTTCCTCCACCTCAGTAAAATACCTCAGTCCATGCTAGTCCAGCTCACAGGAACAACCTTCATGCCCTACAAAAGGAGTATCATTCTGTTGCACCTCCTCCAAATCTTACAAATACTGTGGTAGTCCTTCGCTGACAACACCTGACAACCGTTCAGCGGCAGTTTTCCAATACCTGCTCAATCAACATGATGCAATTGATTCCCTGGTTGCTCGCCTCGACACCATCTCACACAAAGACGAGCTGCAGAAGATAGGGTGTAACGCCCCAGTCCCAAAATACATAGGACCAAGTACGTGAACATGCCAGCTGCACATATACGAAGAATACTCCAATATATAGAATCCTCGCATATGCACATAAGCTGTAAATAAATAATCACAGGCCAGAATAACATATCTAATCTCATCACAGCTCAACACAGAAGATAATAAAGTCCAAATAAATAAATAACAGTATCAAAAGATAGCCGGGTGAACATACTCACTCCAAAAAGCTATGAAAAATAGTCTCACAAGATCGGAGTCCAACCTCCGCAAACAGAAAGAAAAGAGATGTAAAATAATGTCTAGAACTGTCTCATATAAGAAATAGACTAGAAGTCATAAGGCACTGCCTCGTCATCACCAATGTATGATAACTCCAATGCCGCTCCGTACTCCTATGAGAAATCGTCTAAACATGGAGAGATAACTAGGTCCTCAGGAGACATAGCAAGATACAAGAAAACACTATGCCATATAAACTGTGATAATATAATAAGAGAGAAAGGTATGCATGCAAACGGGTTCTTGACCATTCTACTGTGAATATGCAGTTGAGATATATTCCTTAGACGCATGAGCCCTAGCTAAATATAGGATCCGGTATAGTCCCATCTTGGGCACCAGTGACCAAGAGCATGTCGTTGAAAAACGACAGTGGCCAACTGGAGAGGCTCATACTCGTATCTCCAGCGGAGCTTCCGGGTTACAAGGGAAGTGCAATCGAAGCCCATACGTCAGGTAATGTTCTCCCTACCCAATGCCTAGTATCATCATCTCCATGACTGACATGTACCTCTAGTAACCGCCAAGTCTTCTAGCATGCAATTCTATTGGCAGTTATCCCTATCCGTCGCACGCTCCATACGTATCGGTGGCCAGCCGACTACGCAAAAACATGTCCTACATGTGACTTATATCACGTGATACAACAAGTGTCAAGGCCGTATGAGATATACCAATATCCTAACATCATTGGATGGTCAATATACTAAGTCAATGAAAGAGAATAAATAAAACAGAAAAAACGACCGATAGAGTCGCTTGCACCCAAGTGTGACTTGGACGCACAGTTTAAATATTACGAAACAAAATACTGAAAATAACAACTAAAAATAAGAATATAATAATCACAGAGTAAGGTGGCAAGGTATCTTGCCTAGTGGTGCAACGTGGCAAGTCCAAGAATAGCAAGCATCAGCACAAAAACTCACGTATCACAGATGACTCCAATCTCTGAAACAAATATCAAAAATGGTCTTGGTGAAGAAGATATACCTAGGAAATGCCTGTCCAAAAGTCAAATTCGGGAACAGGGGCAAAAACGTAATTTCGGGTCAAAATGATGTCCGCCGTTGGACTCATTTTGCACCAAAATGCTTGCCAAAGTCTACGGTCTCTAAAGTTGTCAAACTACATGTCTATGATTTCAGTTTGAGAAGAGGAACTCAATGATATGTCCAGTTTTGGATTCCGATGAGCCGTGTACAAAATCGCCCATTTGAGTGGATCGTAGGCCCGCCAAAAGTGGGGCCCGATTCGACCTTCTCAGAATCGAACCAAACTTGGTATGCAGGACCAAAATTTTGATCCGGACCTGTTGGCGCAAGTTTCGTCTCGATTCGACGACTGTACACGAAGTTATAAACAAGTTTGAAAAATGCCGATACGGGGGTACCTCGACGGATACGCGTTGATTTCGTCACGCACACACGACGAAACTGAGTTCCGTCAGTTCCCACACGTCCGCAACGTCCATACGCGTATCGGAGAAAATTTCAGAATTTTATTATTATTAAATCAGTTTTTCTCACAAGTTTAACATGGAATTAATTCTCACACAGGAATCTAAATACCGATCTACCAGATACGTTTCTATCGTGGTTATGTTGTCTTCAAACGTGTTCAATTCGTTTTACAAAATAGTCGAAGGACCGCCAAAAATTTGGCTTCCAAATATGGGTTTGAGACTGTTCTAAAACTGTTCGGTTTCGACAGTTTTTCGGGAAGTTTAGGTTCGAATACCGAGCGATATATGGGGTTTCGCTCGATTCTCCCAAAAAGGGTTTTGAGAGGGTTATGTCTACTACGCACAGCATTCGATAGATCGAACTTTCGTCGAACAGATTTAAAGAAAACAAAATTGGAAGATGGGTACCTGAGTTCTGAATCAAACAGAGTATTCTCTGTTTACTGTCCCTCCGAGCGATCCCGACGTCGTCGACGGCGAGTAGGCGGCCGACTGTGAGCGCGGGGATGTGGCGGAAGGTTGGCGGCTTGGGGTCGGGAGGTTTTGTGTACGAGAGGGGGTTTTAGGGTTCGGCTTAGGCGAGCTGTTATATATACTGCCGCTTCTCTATTTCGGATAGGAGATGCTAAGGGGGCTCGGGTTCCTACTCCTAGTAGCAGTTGCTACTAAGCCCATACGGGGTGTTAGGGTGGTGGGGTCCCCTACAGCTGCTGCTGTGTGAGAATATGAATTAGGGAGGGGTCGGGTCCCACCAATAATGGGATGGTTGGTTTTCTTTTCTTTTTTCTTTTTTTATAACAAACAATCATCAACTGATACTCTGCTGGCTTGGCCGCCCCTTTCCTGTGGGGTTGGCCGAGCCCCACTAACATTTCTTTCTTTTTTTTACAACTAACTATATATAATACTTACATATATATATATATATATATATATATATATATATATATATATATATATATATATATTGATATCATTTAAGCTACAAACAAATATCTAAAAAATTTATTTAAATTCCTAAAAATCCTAGATTTTATCATACTCCTTATTTAATAAAATTACAAACATGCACACATATAATAATATATATATACACATACATTAATTATGCTATTAAACTAGTAGTAAATAATCCATAATTAATGAAATGCTTAACGAAAAATTAATTTAAATTATAAAAATCAATTATAAATTATGGGGGTTTACATCCTACCCAACTTAAAGAAAATTTCGTCCTCGAAATTAAACTAAGGTCGGGGGGGGGGGGGGTCGATGCAATGCAAAGAATATGATGGTACATAATAGGCAAGACATACCTTCGCCTTCGAACAACTGCGGGTAGCAATTTCGGATGTTGTCCTCGCGCTCCCAAGTAGACTCCCCTGGCGAGTGATGCTTCCATGCCACGCGAACCGATGGAATAGATTGATTCCGTAACACCTTCACTCGGCGATCGAGGATACCTACTGGTTGCTCTTCGTATGACAAGCTCGGTCCAACTGTGATCTCGGAGTGATCGAGCACATGATTGCTGTCCGCCACGTACCTCCTCAGCTGAGACACGTGGAATACGTCATGCACTCCCTCTAGCGACGGTGGCAAGGCTAATCTATAGGCAACCTCTCCAACACGTTCCAAGACATCGAAAGGGCCGATGTACCATGGACTCAACTTGCCACGTCCTCCGAATCGAATCGTGCCTCTAGTGGGGGATATCTTCAAGAACACATGGTCACCCTCTTTGAACTCCAAGGGTCGACGACGATTATCTGTCCACTACTTCTACCGATCCTGCGCTGCTCGCAGGTGGTCCTGAATCTTCTTCACTGTCTCCACTGTGCTCAAGACCAACTCGGGACCTAATAGCTGTCGCTCTCCTATGTCACTCCAACAAATAGGAGACCGACACTTCCTACCATATAATGCCTCAAACGGAGCCATCTGAATGCTCGCTTGATAGCTATTATTGTAGAAAAATTCTACAAGATGAAGATGGTCCTGCCACGAACCGCCAAAATCAAGCATACACGCTCTCAACATATCCTCTAGCGTCTGAATGGTACGCTCCGACTGGCCGTCTGTCTGCGGATGATACGATATGCTAAACTTCAATCGGGTGCCCAAACTCTCTTGCATGCTCCTCCAAAAGTGCGAGGTGAATCTCGAGTCACGGTCTGACACAATACTAACAGGCACACCGTGTAATCTCACAATCTGCTCCATATACATCTCTGCTAATACCTCTGTCGACTGGCCCACTCTAAAAGGTAAGAAGTGGGCTGACTTCGTAAGTCTATCAACAATCACCCATACTGCGTCACGTCCACTAGGACTGCGAGGAAATCCCATAACAAAATCCATAGTAATGTGCTCCCACTTCCACTCGGGAATGGGTAGCGGCTGCAATAATCCGGCCGTCCTCTGGTGCTCCGCCTTAACTTGTTGACATACCAAGCACTTGGCAACAAAATGAGCTATCTCCCACTTCATTTCGTGCCACCAATAATACTGTCGTAAGTCGCGATACATCTTGGTCCCTCCGGGATGAATAGAGTAAGTCAAACTGTGAGCCTCGGCCATCAGCCCCTGCCGTAAATCTCCATTAGGAACATAAATACGATCACCACATCGCAATGTCCCATCGGTGTGGATCATCAATCCTGTCTGCTCTCCTACTTCAGTCCTCTCCTTGAGCTGTCGAAAACTAGCGTCATTAGGCAATGCTGCCTTGATACGCTCTACCAATGATGATTGTACCTGGAGGTTGGCTAATACGCCATCTGCTCCCGGCAGTACTACCTCAATACCAAGCTGTTTCTTGTCTCTAATCAATTCCTTCTGTGTAGTCAAAAAGTGTGCCATGGGCTTAGGGCTTAATGTGTCTGCCACGACATTATCCTTGCCCGGATGATAATATAGCTCAATCTCATAATCCTTCATCAACTCCAGCCAACGTCGTTGTCGTATATTCAACTCCTTTTGTGTGAACACGTACTTGAGGCTCTTATGATCAGTGTAGATATCAACCTTCTCGTCGTACAAGTAGTGTCTCCATAGCTTCAAGGCAAAGATAACCGCTGCGAGCTCTAGGTCATGGGTCGGATAATTCTTCTCGTGCACTCTCAACTGTCGCGATGCATAAGCTACTACACGACCATGCTGCATCAATACACATCCTAATCCCTTCCCGGATGCGTCGCTGTAGATCACAAATCCTCCTGGGCCCGATGGTAGTGTCAAGATCGGTGCTGTGGTCAATTGCTACTTCAACTCGTCAAAAGCGGCTTGACATTCGTTTGTCCATATAAACTCCTGATCCTTGCAAGTCAATCGAGTCATAGGTCCCGCTATTCGAGAGAAATCTTCCACAAACCGTCGGTAGTAACTCGCAAGTCCGAGGAAACTTCTCACCTCAGAAGCTGATGTGGGTGCGGGCCATGATTTGACTGTTGTAATCTTCTCTGGGTCTACTGATATACCATCGCCCGTAACAATATGACCAAGGAATGATACTTCCTTGAGAAAGAAATCACACTTGCTAAGCTTCGCGAAAAGTCGCTCATTCCTCAATGTTTCCAAAACTATCCGTAGATGCTGCTCATGCTCCTCTTGACTCTTAGAGTAAATCAAGATATCGTTTATAAAGACTACTACAAATTTGTCCAAGTATTGGTGAAAGATCTTGTTCATTAAATTCATGAAAACTGCGGGTGCATTGGTCAAACCGAAAGGCATGACTAAGAACTCATAGTGTCCATACCTCGATCGAAAGGCCGTCTTGGCAATATCTTCCTTCCGAACCTTCAATTGGTGATAGCCCGATCGTAAGTCAATCTTGGAGAATACTTTTGCTCGACTCAGTTGATCGAATAGATCGTCTATACGCGGCAAGGAATACTTGTTCTTCACCGTCACTGCATTCAATGCTCTGTAGTCAATGCACATGCGCACTGTCCCGTCTTTCTTAGGCACAAAAAGAACGGGTGCTCCCCATAGTGACGCACTGGCACGAATAAATCCCTTCTCTAATAAGTCATCAATCTGCGTCTTCATCTCTACCAACTCCTTCGGTGCCAAACGATATACTCGAGATGAAATAGGCTCGGCTCCGGGAATAAGCTCAATAGAAAACTCAATATCTCGGTCAGGTGGTAGTCCTGGCAACTCCTCGGGGAATACATCCTCGAACTCGGTGATAATAGGGTACTGAGGGGTGTCGTACATAATCATATGAGTCCCCGATGTGGGTGCCTCACAACTATCTCCGTCTTCTTTTGTGAACTCAAACTCTGCCGCATTTGGTGGTCTAAAGATAATACTGCCCCTATGGCAGTCTATGAGAGAGAAATGTTGGCTCAACCAGTCCATTCCAAGAACCACATCAAATGTCGGCATAGGGAAAACAAGAAGCCGTGCCATCATCTCTCTGCCATTTATCACTACAGGACAAAGTCTACAAATACCACTAACAGGTACAACTCCTCCTCCAGTGAGGATTTTAACATTCTTAGCTAAGGGTGTGATGAAAATGCTGTGTCTAGTGGCAAAACTAGTGGCTATAAATGAATGTGTGGCTCCAGTATCAAATAATATAATAGCAGGAAAAGATGCTACTAAAACCATACCTGCTATGACCTCTGCCTCTGTCTATACATTCTCAACAGCTAGAGAGAATGCTTTTCCTTGGTTCTGTCCTGGGCCTTGAGCTCTGGCCTTGTTGTACTGTGCTGTCTGTGGGGGTAATGGTGGACGAGGTGTTGGGGCTGTGGGCCTCTGGGCCTGATGTGCCTGAACTAGAGCCTGCTGCTCAGAACAATCTCTGGCCAAGTGCTGTCCTGATCCATATCTCATACATAAGCCCAAACGAAGTCGACAGTCATCTCTGATATGCCCCTGCTTCCCGTAAAAGTTACAGGTGGGCTTCTGATAAGGTGTGTGCCTCTGCTGGTACTATCCCGTGGTCCTCCTGATAGGTCCACTCTGTGTAGCTCGGGCTGGTGTAGCTGCTGGTATGTGGCGCCTCGATGTCTGCTGCTGTTCCTTGCGAAGAATCTCCTGAGCACAAGCTTCTTCCAAGACAGCTGAATGGGAGACACGAGACTGAGTAGTCGTATAAGACTTGAGTTCTGGTGCAAGCCCCTGGTGAAATCTCCTCGCCTTGTCTAACTCTGTCGGAATCAATCCCGCACCAAACCGACTCAGGCGATTGAACTCTGAGTCATACTCATTAACTGTCATATTCCCCTGCTTAAGATGAAGGAACTGGTCGTAGAGACCATCTCGAACATGAATAGGGAAAAATCTCTCATAAAATAAATCATAGAACTGCTTCCAAGTGATCCCAGTGCCTAATCGTCTCTCTTTCGCCTTCCACCAGTGATGAGCATTATCTTCTAGCAGTAGGTCCACTGCTGTCATCCAATCTCGAGCTGGTAACTGGGATGCCTTCAGTAGCTTCTCTATGCTAATAAGCCACTGTGACACCTCTAATGGCTTCTTCGTTTCTCTAAAAGGCTTAGGATTCATATCTGTGAAATTCTTGATAGAGCCTTCATAAGGATGCAGAGCCGGTGCTGGTGCTGGTGCTGGTACGGGAGGTGGCGGTGGAGGTCTAGCCATAGCTGCCATCATCGTCTGCCTCATCAGCTCAGTCTGCTGCCACTGAGCCTGCATCATGGCATACATAAACTGAGTAGTGGGGCTCCCATCAGTCGGTGGTGGGAGCATCTGAGGTCCCGACTGTGGGGGAAACTGCTGAGGAAATGGTGGCGAAGGTGGCAGTGGTACATTTCCTCCTGGTGGCATAGTAGTAGTCTGTCCAGCCTGGTTGCCTGGGGGTGCTGCGACCTCTGGGTACTCCATCGTCGGTGTCGTAGTAGGCTGTGATAGTCCTGGTTGATAGGGTGTCGCTGGTGTCATGGCAGGATTTTGTCCCTCCGAAGTAATCTCCTCACCAGATGTGAGGGCCAAGACAGAAGTGCGTCCGCTTCGTAGATTCATACTATTGGCACGAGGAAGATAAGTTGATATTAGGAAAGATTAGATGTGAAGTAAATCGAATAATCAAGGAAGTTTCAAAAAGATTGGAAGTCAAGGGATAGTAGTAGTTCTGGATGAGATATTCCTATTCCTATATACAGGCATTGTTGGGCACAGTCATGTAACCCAACAATATTAAATGGACCTGCATGGGCCACCACAAAAACATGTAATGCCCCAGTCCCAAAATACATAGGACCAAGTACGTGAACATGCTAGCTGCACATATACGAAGAATACTCCAATATATAGAATCCTCGCATATGCACATAAGCTGTAAATAAATAATCACAGGCCAGAATAACATATCTAATCAAATCACAGCTCAACACAGAAGATAATAAAGTCCAAATAAATAAATAAGAGTATCAAAAGATAGTCGGGTGAACATACTCACTCCAAATAGCTATAAAAAATAGTCTCACAAGATCGGAGTCTAACCTCCGCAAATAGAAAGAAAAGAGATGTAAAATAATGTCTACAACTGTCTCATATAAGAAATAGACTAGAAGTCATAAGGCACTGCCTCGTCATCCCAAAGGTATGATAACTCCAATGCCGTTCCGTACTCCTGTGGGAAATCGTCTAAACCTGGAGAGATAACCAGGTCCTCAGGGGACATAGCAAGATACAAGAAAACACCATGCCATATAAACTGTGATAATATAATAAAAGAGAAAGGTATACATGCAAACGGGTTCCTGACCATTCTACTGTGAATATGCAGTTGAGATACATTCCTTAGACGCATGAGCCCTGGCGAAATATAGGATCCGGTATAGTCCCCTCTTGGGCACCAGTGACCAAGAGCATGTCGTTGAAAAACGACAGTGGCCAACCTGAGAGGCTCATACCCGTATCTCCAGCGGAGCTTCCGGGTTACGAGGGAAGTGCAATCGAAGCCCATACGTCAGGTAATGTTCTCCCCACCCAATGCCTAGTATCATCATCTCCATGACTGACATGTACCTCTAGTAACCGCCAAGTCTTCTAGCATGCAATTCTATTGGCAGTTACCCCTATCCGTCGCACGCTCCATACGTATCTGTGGCCAGCCGACTACGCGGAAACGTGTCCTAGATGTGACTCACATCACGTGATACAACAAGTTTCAAGGTCGTATAAGATATACCAATATCCCAACATCAATGGGTGGTCAATATACTAAGTCAATGCAAGAGAATAAATAAAACAGGAAAAACGACCGATAGAGTCGCTTGCACCCAAGTGTGACTTGGACGCACAGTTTAAATATTATGAAACAAAATACTGAAAATGACATATGAAAATAAGAATATAATAATCACAGTGTAAGGTGGCAAGGTATCTTGCCTGGTGGTGCAAAGTAGCAAGTCCAAGATTAGCAAGCGTCAGCACAAAAACTCACGTATCACAGATGACTCCAATCGCTAAAAAAATATCAAAAGCGGTCTCGGTGAAGAAGATATACCTAGGAAATGCCTGTCCAAAAGTCAAATTCTGGAACAGGGGTAAAAACGTAATTTCGGGTCAAAACGATGTCCGCCGTTGGACTCATTTTACACCAAAATGCGTGCCAAAGTCTACGGTCTCTAAAGTCGTCAAACTACATGTCTATGGTTTCAGTTTGAGGAGAGGAACTCAACGGTATGTCCAGTTTTGGATTCCGATGAGCCGTGTACAAAATCGCCCGTTTGAGTGGGTCGCGGGCCCGCCAAAAGTGGGTCCCGATTCGACCTTCTCAGAATCGAACCAAACTTGGCATGCAGGACCAAAATTTCAATCCGGACATGTTGGCGCAAGTTTTGTCTCGATTCGACGACTGTACACGATGTTATGGACAAGTTTGCAAAATGCCGATACGGGGGTACCTCGACGGATATGCGTTGATTTCGTCGCGCACACGCGACGAAACTGAGTTCCGTCAGTTCCCACATGTCCGTAATGTTCATACGCGCCTTTCGATGCATATAGTGCATGACCACGTCGCCCGGTTTGTCGGGGCATACGTCGTATCGGAGAAAATTTTAGAATTTTATTATTTTGAAATCAGTTTTTCTCACAAGTTTAACATGGAATTAATTCTCACACAGGAATCTAAATACCGATCTACCAATTACGTTTCCATCGTGGTTATGTTGTCTTCAAACGTGTTCAATTCGTTTTACAAAACAGTCGAAGGATCGCCAAAAATTTGGCTTCCAAATATGGGTTTGGGACTGTTCTGAAACTGTTCGGTTTCGACAGTTTTTCGGGAAGTTTAGGTTCGAATACCGAACGATATATGGGGTTTCGCTCGGTTCTCCCAAAAAGAGTTTTGAGAGGGTTATGTCTACTACGCACAGCATTCGATAGATCGAACTTTCGTTGAACAGATTTAAAGAAAACAAAATTGGAAGATGGGTACCTGAGTTCTGAATCAAACAGAGTATTCTCTGTTTACTGTCCCTCCGAGCGATCCCGACGTCGTCGATGGCGAGTAGGCGGCCGACTGTGAGCGCGGGGATGTGGAGGAAGGTTGGCGGCTTGGGGTCGAGAGGTTTTGTGTATGAGAGGGGGTTTTAGGGTTCGGCTTTGGCGAGCTGTTACATATACTGTCGCTTCTCTATTTCGGATAGGAGATGCTAAGGGGGCTCGGGTTCCTACTCCTAGTAGCAGTTGCTACTAAGCTCACACGGGGTGTTAGGGTGGTGGGGTCCCCTGCAGCTGCTGCCGCGTGAGAATAGGAATTAGGGAGGGGTCGGGTCCCACCAATAATGGGTTGGTTGGTTTTCTTTTTTTTTCTTTTTTTTTATAACAAACAATCATCAACTGATACTCTGCTGGCTTGGCCGCCCCTTTCCTGTGGGGTTGGCCGAGCCCCACTAACATTTCTTTTTTTTTACAACTAACTATATATAATACTTATATATATAAATATATATATATATATATATATATATATATATATATATATATATATATATACATATATATATATATATATACATATATATATATATATATATATATATATATTGATATCATTTAAGCTACAAAAAAATATCTAAAAATTTTCAATAAATTCCTAAAAATCCTAGATTTTATCATACTCCTTATTTAATAAAATTACAAACATGCACACATATAATAATAATATATATATACACATACATTAATTATGCTATTAAACTAGTAGTAAATAATCCATAATTAATGAAATGCTTAACGAAAAATTAATTTAAATTATAAAAATCAATTACAAATTATGGGAGTTTACATAGGGATATCTCAACCGTATCCCCCTGAATGGGAGAACGCTACCTGCCCTCCTAACTACAAGCCGCTGACGCTGAACTCATTCAACGGCTTGACTTCTCCTCGTTAGCACATGACGTACTTCAACATGCAAACTCTGCACTTGCCCCGAGACGATCCATTCCTGTCAAAGCTGTTTATTAGCACCTTGTAAGGGGTAGCCTTCGAATGGTTCTGCAGTCTGCCTGACGGGTGTATCAATTCATTCAAAGACTTGGAGAGGTTGTTCCTCAACAGGTTTTACGAGAGGGGCATGTATGTTAGTATGTCCACTCTCATCGAGACCAAGCAAAGGAAGACAGAATCTGTCATTGCCTTCATTGAACGCTTCAGACGACTAGCACTGAAGATGCCCTTCGGCATACCAGACTCAGAACTTATGGATACTTGTCGACATAACCTCCTTCCTACAGTAAAGTTTTGTCTAGGTATACATAAGTATGATACATGGCCCGCTTTCATTGGGGCCGCTGATGCTGCTGAAAATGATGTTCCTAACTTGGAACTACTGGGGCTGAAGACACCCAAATATGAGGACAAAGGCAAGCATCCTCAGACTATCCCTGTTCGTGGGGGCAAAGGAAAATAAGTCCTGAAGGTCGACACATCCAAAGGAGCTTCCAATTCTCAAGGCGCCTCCGACAAACCTAAGGAGACATTCTCCTTCGATGAAGACGATGTCATCACCATCTTCCACACAATGACGAAGGGTAATAAGCTGACATTGCCCCCACCACGACATTCTGCAGAGGCGAGCCAACTCAATGATCCCAAGTACTATCTTTTCCATCAGTACATGCATCACTCCACCAAGGACTGCATCATCCTGAAGAAGAAAATACAACAGCTTATCGACTACCAAGTAATCAATCTCGAAGATGAAGACAAGGTCGTATCTGCTAACATGATCTCTCTTTAGTTTGGCGACTTTTCTCCTACAGAAGTCCCAGACGGCATAGTCCCGATTTCCAAGGCAATGATGGAAGTTGTCAACCTACCACCAGCTCGCAACTCAACCTTGGTCCCACTCACAACTGGACATGGTGAGATCATGTGGGTCCATCCGGACCTTGTCCAAAAAGTGATGCAGGGGGTAGCACCTTCCAAAGCAAGAAGGGGCAAGAAGTTTAAGCCATGCCACATGGTATCATCCCCCATCTACGAGGTTCTATCTGGCGAGACGTGATCGGAGAAGACTTATCTTCGGACGTACGATCCTGCACAAGAAGAAGCACTGTCTTTTCAAGCTCTTGCTGCCCCTACAAGCTCAGAAGCCGGCCCGTCCAAGCCTCAAACCACATCCAAGCAGAAGAAGACACGGTTTGACAAGTCTCTAAAGGCGCCAGCTCCAGAAGGCATAGATCGACCCTACAACTTTGACATACTGGCTCAGCTAGCTAATACACCCGACAGGTTGTCTTTGTCTGATCTATTGTGACTCTCCAAAGAAACGCGGAAGGCCTTAAGTGAGGCATTGCTACATGTCAACTCTTACCTCGCTGAGGTCAAAGCGTCCGCTAAAGATCCTGTTTCCTGTCCCCACTGTCACAGTACTATGGAAGTAGTGCCCAACATCACCTTCTCACAGGAGGACATGCTACTCAAAAATAATCGTCATGATAGACCCATGTACTATATAGGGTATATCGAGGCAATCAAGGTGGACCGCATGTACTTCGATCCAGGATCCTCCCTCAGCATCATTCCTAGAAGCTTGCTTCAAATCCTGGGAATTCCTCTGCACAAGCTATCCGCAACCAACACAACTATCATAGCTTTTAATGCTGGTCGAAGCCATCCGCTGGGCAAGATCCGTCTCAAATGCCAGATCGGTGATCTCCGAACGGAGGTCTCCTGCTATGTGATCGATTCCAACGTATCCTACAACATCTTGCTGGGATGTCCATGGATACATGAGAACATGATCGTCCCTTCCACACTTCACCAGTACTTCAAGTACGTCAACAGCGATGGTGTCGTGAAGACATAGTTTGTTGACATCGATCCTTTCAAGGGCATCGAAGCTTACTATAGAGATTCGGTACTTTACTAATCTCAACCCCCCAAGGATGATGGCAATGAATCTGACAATGAAGCTGAAGCACCTACATCCCCCAACGATGGTCCCCTGATTATCCGAGTCAAAGGACGTACTACTCCAAAAAGTACCCCAAAGCCTCTCACAATATGGGTGAAGAAGAAAAACCCGACAAAGTCAAACCATTGACCATTACTCTCAACAAAACACCCAAGGGGGAACCAACTGATGACCATCCTCCCAATCCTGAAGAATTACCCTATGTGGTGAACTCGGCCAAGACTGTAGCTCCTCATCTAGATGATGACCCCCTCATTGAGTATATCAATACTCAGAATAATGTACCTTCAATGGATGATGTTATCCCTGAAGAAGAACTTGTGTATTTCCTTAGTAAAAGTTTATCTTTGAATTGCTCTGATGTCTATCAATCTGTAAACCATTACATAGATACGATATACGCCCTAGAGAACCGCATAGGACCATACCTCTACATGTCGGTCACGACGCCTCACCTACGGGAAAAAGTCTACCCAGAAGATATCTACTACTTCATCATTCCAGTCAGAAAGAAAGATGAAGAGCTAATCATCTTTGGTCGTATAATTGACGATAAAAAGTTTGTTCCAGACTCTACTCCTTCCAAGTACAACACAGAAGCTGACTATGACTCTGGGAAAATGCAACTTTTCTAGTATAGTTGGCAGGCCAAGAATATCATCCAGAATATGGGATATAACATCAAAAGCGAAGAAGGGCTAAATTACGGCCGAGGATGACGGTTTCTAATTCGACACTTTGTGCCTCCCGGCAAACCCGAGAACTACTACCAACGAAACGGTGTTGGTTTGGGCTATGTCTCTCCTCCAACAACTCTCGAAAGATCAGATGATGAAGCAGATCGTTGTTCTCATTCTTCTAATTCCTCCCTCTGGGACTCAGACTCTAGCATCGGCGACATATTCAAAGCAACTTTGTCCTTCCACATGGTTTTCGCCGACCAAGTTACAGATGATGTCCAATCAATTGAACTCGAACAATAGGCTCAAAAGATGGACACCAGGTGGGAGCTACGCTTTGAACAACGTGAACCACCTACCGAAGACGAAGACATCCAAGTCAATCTTGGAGATGAAGCATCCTTCAAACTAATCTTCATCAACAAAAGCTTATCTGACGATGAACGCCAGTCTCTTATACAGCTTATAAGAGAATACATCAACGTCTTCGCATGGAGCTATGAAGACATGCCAGGCTTGGACCCTAAAGTCACCGTGCACCGCCTGAATATTTCATCTAAAGCTAAGCCAGTAAAACAGCAGCAACAACGATTTTGACCAGACGTCATGGAAGCCATCGAGAATGAAGTCAAAAAGTTCATCGCCAGTGGATTCATTCGCGAGGAACAACATTCCGACTAGGTTGCCAATATCGTTCCTGTCATAAAAAAGAACGGTAAAGTTCGAGTCTGTACGACTATCGTGATTTGAACTCTGCATGTCCGAAATACGAGTTCTCTCTACCGATCACCGACGTAATGATCAACAACACTTGCAGCTTCGAACGGATGTCCTTTATGGATGGGTTCTCAAGCTACAACCAGATCAAGATGTTCCCCGACGACTAAAAGCACACATCTTTTCGAACACCATTGGGGGTATACTGCTATACGATGATGCCCTTCGGATTGAAGAATGCAGGGACAATATACCAGCGAGCCATGAACATAATTTTTTGCGATCATTTACGCAAAATTGTGGAGTGCTACGTAGACGATATTGCAGTCAAAAGTCGTCTCAAGGACAACCACCTCCAAGAATTCAGAATGGTGTTCGAACTAATGCGTGCACACCAACTCAAGATGAATCCAACCAAGTCTTTTCTGGGAGTCTCCAGCGGCAAGTTCCTTGGTTTCATCATCACTTAAAAGGGTATACATCTGGACCCGAAGAAAGTGAAGGCTATTCTCGACATGCATCCTCCAAGAAACCTTAAAAAGCTGCACGGACTACAAGAAAGGCTAGCCTACATCAGACGATTCATTTCAAACCTCTCTGGAAGATGTCAACCATTACTCAGCTCATGAAAAAAGGCATATCTTTCGTCTGGATTGAACAATGTCAACAGGTATTCGACGACATCAAAGCATATCTTACAAGCCCTCCAGTACTGGTAGCCCCAATAATGGGGAAACCCTTCTTACTATATATCTGCGCCATGGATCATTCCCTTGGCGCCCTCTTAGCTCAAAAGAACGAAGACGGCCATGAATAGGCAATTTACTACCTCAGTCGCACAATGGTGGGTGCTGAGCATAGATACACACTGGTGGAGAAGGAATGCCTCGTACTAGTATTTGCCATCCAAAAGACACGCCACTATGTGTCTGGGCAGACTATCAACATCATACCTAAAGTTAACCCTCTCAGAATACTTATGACTAAGCCGGGTTCTCTCAATTCGCGTTTAGCTACATGGGCGATGTTGTTGACCCTATATGATATGATCTTCGTCCCTCAGAAGACAGTAAAAGGTCAAGCATTAGCTAATTTTCTAGCAGCTCATCAGGTGCCGGAGTCGTCCAAACTCTACGATGAAATCCCCGACGAAGTGGTGGAGTCTATCACTGCAACTGAAAAGAACCTTATTTGGCAAATGTTCTTTGATGGCGCATCAAAAACATGGCACAAAGGGAACATCATGGCTGGAGTAGGCGTTGTGCTTGTGCCACCTGTCATACACCATGCATATTCTCTCGTGGAACCACACACCAATAATGTAGCCGAATATAATACCCTAATAATCGGCCTACAACTGGCAAAGCAACTGGGAGTTGACTATCTAGAGGATTATGGCAATTCCAAGCTAATAGTTAGTCAGGTCCGAGGGGATTACGAAGTTCGCCACGAAGATCTCATCCCTTACCACCGAGCAATAATCGAGCTAGCGTCTACTTTCACTGGATTTTTTATCGAGCACGTGCCTCGACTACAGAATATAGAAGCAGATGCTTTAGCCGGTCTTACTGCTTCCTTGACCGTTCCTACCAATACTCAGCAGCCGATCACAGTATCTGGTCGAGAATTATTATGTGTGAGAGATGCCTTACATATTCATTACAGTTATGCAGCGAAAAAAAACATCAACGCTAAAGACTTCTTCATAGACTATGCTGTCTATGGAATCCTCTCCGAGGACCCGAAGGAAGTAGTATCCATCCAAAGGCGATCCCTCAGATTCTACTACGACACAGCTACCAAGATGCTGCACCGACGCTCTTATGACGGGCTACTGTTACGATGCTTATCAGACACCGAAGCCAAACATGCACTTCGGGAGGCTCACGATGGAGTTTATGGTACACATCAACCAGTCCCCAAATCACAAGATCGCCTCAAACAAATGGGTTATTACTGGCCCACAATGATAGCGGATGCTGTTGAATATGTAAAGAAGTATAGAGCTTGCTAGTTCCACGCTGATTTCATTCACAAACCTTCAGAGTTTCTACACCCGACGGTAGCATCTTGGCAATTTGAAGCCTTGGGCATGGACGTGATAGGACCAATCAGCCCGCCATCCTCTAAAGGACATCGGTTCATCCTAGCTATAACCGATTACTTCTCTAAATTGGTGGAAGCTATACCGCTCACTGAAGTGAAGACATCAAACATGATCAGTTTCATCAAACATCACATCATTTATCGCTTCGGCCTACCTCGCAGGATCATCCATGATAATGGTTCACAGTTCGCAAGCTATGCGTTCTATCGGTTCTGCGATAAGAATCAAATCCAGAACATAGCCTCTACTGCCTACAATCCAGCGGCTAATGGGCTAGCTGAAGCCTTCAATAAAACTATTATAAAACTTCTTAAGAAATTCGTGTCTTCAAACAAGCGCGATTGGAACGAGAAGCTCGGTGAATGTCTATGGGCCTATCGCACAACAGTTCGGACTCCAACAGGCAGTACACCGTTCTCTCTGGTTTATTGGAGCGAAGCAGTTCTTTCCCTACCAGATTCCTTCCCTTCGGGTAGCCTTAGCCAGCGAGCTGACTACTGAAGAAAGCTACCGTCTGCGAATCCAAGAGCTTGAAGCGCTAGACGAAAAATGCCTATTAGTTCAACAGCGTATTGAGCTATACCAAGCACAGCTTTCCAGAGCTTTCAATAAAAAGGTGAAGGAAATGATCTTCCAAGTCGACGATCTGGTCCTAGTAGTAAGAAGACCGATGGTTATGACACACAAGACAAAAGGGAAATTCTAGCCTAAATGGGAAGGTCCCTTCGTCATAGAATCGGTGTATTCTAACGGTGCGTACCGACTGACCTAGCCTGACGGTGACTTGCTCATGATGCCTATCAACGAAAAGTTCCTGAAGAGATACTATTTGTAACCACTTTTACATAGTGTTCACATACGTTCAGTCATGTAAATGTACAGTGTGATGTTTATATGATTCAAAAAAAAACTATCTAACTATTATTCGTATTTCAAGAGTCTTGGATACGCCCTGGATAATAGGTCCTCTAAATATTTCCCTAGTGGAATCATTCCCGTTTCTGACTCTATCCAAACTCGGTTTGACGAAAACAAGTCACGTCCCTATTACCTCTGAATTGTTTTCTGATAATTATTTTTCCAGTGGAATGATTATGTTTTGCCACGTCCACATAACCTCTGAGCAAAGCAATCATCAAGGATAATCGCGTCCCTATTACCTCTGAATTATCTACTTCTCCCTAATGCTATAAATCTTTCCACGTCCATATTACCTCTGGTCAGATATAGAACATCCTCTGCTATTACGTCTATATTACCTCTACTAGAAGCTTCATTCAACTTATTATCTATATTCGAATCATTTAAATATAAAACGGATAATAGGTGCACACAAAATTTCTCCAGCGGAATACCCATCAGAAATGTCCTTGCTACGTCCACATTACCTCTAGCGTCGATATTTCACAAAATCACATTCACTTCTAAAAATATTCTTTATTCAGTACTTAAACGTCTATCGAAAGACGGAAAAAGGGTACAAGAGCCGTGACGGCCAAAAACAAAGGTTACAAAAGTCTATGGGATACACAGGCGGTTTATGCTATCCCTCAGAGCAACAATCTCGGCTTCAAATTTTACAGTTGCTCGGTACCGTACCTCTTCTTGACGAGCGGCCTCATCTTCAAAGAGTATCAGACTCTGATTCTTTCCCTCCAACTTCGCCAGCTGCTCTTCTAAACGGACAGAAGCGGCGGCAGTCATGGCAGTCTGGGACAGATAATCCTTTTTTTCAGATGACGTCACCCTCAGGTCAGCTTCCAACTGGGCGATCTCGTTCCTGATCTGCGCAATGTGATTATGCTTCTCAGTGATCTCGATAGCCAGCCTATTCTTCGAGGCAGCACGTGCCTCACTTGCAGCATTGAACTGGCTGTACTGATCAGCCAGCTCGCTAATCTCCTGAAAGAGGGCATCCTTTCTTGCCTGAATGGTAGCCTGCTCTGCCGCAAGAGATGTCATCAGAGCCTCGTCCTCTGCACGAAACAGTGACGTCGGACTCCGCTGCTTGAATTCTCGGAACTTGGCCAACTGACCCTCCAGGTCATTCAAGACCTTCGTCAGAGTGCTGGCCCACTCCTCATACCCAGCTATGCTCTCGGGGGCCACTACCTGAAACTCTGCAATTGCCTTCACGGGGCCGAAGGCGGCGTTCCGATCCAAGACTCCAGGAAGTTTCACTTTCAGCACCGAGTAGAAAGCTCTGACGACTTCCTGAGCCATCTCCTCATCTTCAGTAGAGGTCGTCGGAGAAGAAGCTTAGAGAGTTTCCTCCACTTCCGAAGGGAACGATTGACAAGAAGCCGAACCTGACAGAGAAAACAATATATACATCAGTAACCGAGAAGAAAGACGGAAGGAGATACGAAAAAGTTGTAAATTTGTACCTTCGGCTTGCTTAACTCCAGCTTGGGCTGCGCCATCAACCTTGGCCTCAGGAAAACCAAGAGCAGACCCAGACTGTTCAAGGGGAACAACATCAAGACCCTGAGTGCCATCAAGGCCGAGGTCTTCCTCAAGCTCAGGGAATAGAGGCCGATCCAGCAACAGCTCCCTCAACAGGCTGCTCAGCTCTTCCTACTGTAGCCAATACCGACTCACCAACAGCTCCCTCCACATCAACAGATTTGGAGGAGCCGGGGATAACTTCTGTCCCTCTCTCGATGCAGAGATTATTTTCATGAGGGATTCTTTCACCTTGTCTACAAGGGAACATACAGTCGTGGCCACCTTCACAAGGAGCACGCAAAATCGAAGTCTAAAGATCTCATCCGAAGAGAGGCGTAGAGGCAACATACCCGTAAGAGGATGAGCCGATTGGACTTAGTTCTCGTCCAGCTCCTTCATCGAAGTCCCTATTACAGACATATTCCCCACAGATATGTCATAGGAAAAGCAGATCTTCCGATCACCGTTATGGACTGGGCCTCTGTCCCAATCTTTCCGCTCAACGCTTACGACCGAAGAAGATCCGCCCTCATCCATCGGTTGAGGACACGAAGGAGACACCATTGTCGCGTCCACCCCCTCAGATAAAAAGGTACCAGCTTCAGCCTCAAGTTCAGAGTTTTGGGCAAAGGACAAACGTAAGGGTGAGAAAGCTTCTAAAGGTTCGACCAGAATGGCTATGGAGTCGAGGAAGGGATCTACCTCTCGAATATTAACGGCCCGCGATGCTCTTCCTCCCCTTCCAGTTTGTCGGGAGGATCTCCTCAAAGGAGGCGAGCCAGCACCCCTTTTCTTAGCTTTCCTCAGAGCAACAGTTTTCTTCTTCCGCTTTAAAGCTGGCTCCTGGACCAATTCAGTTGCAGTCTTTCTCTTATAAGGAGGATTAAGAGGAAAAGAATTATCACTTTTTGTATCCTCCTTCGGAGACACTGATGGCTCCTTTAAGATGGTGTCTGGCTATGGCACTACGGCTGGTTGCGAGGTAGGAACAATACCTTTCTTCTTACGACCCTTCGGCGGCATTTTTAGAAAAGGGTCGAACCGAGTCCCTAATATCAAGCTACGTTAACGATCATACTGAGGGTGGAAAGTGTTGATCTGAACGTAAAATTTGGCAGTGGCATAGCACAAATGGGTCTCGGGCTTATCCAAGGGCATAGTGAAAGTCACCCCCGTGCACCCGGTATTGTAGTACATCCAAGCATGCGCTCCATCAATCAAGCTTCCTATCGACTCCAGATGCGGGCTAGTATTTCCCAGAAGGAGCTGACTGCAACCGAACTGTCGCACAAAACGACTCGACAGATACGGCTCAAGATAGGCATGATTTCTGTCTCGGAGCACCAGATGCGATGGTCAAATAGACTGAAGCCAACGAAATGCCCCAACAGTCAAATTAGTGGCATGAACCCCCTCATCCACTAAGACATCTCCCGTATTTCTGCTGCCGAACGGAGGAGATACTCTGAAGAACTCATAGTTCTGTAAGAAGCCTAAGGCCCTTCTGCAAGCAGGCACGCCGGTGACGGTCCAATCTGCATCACAAAATCTACGAAGAAGGTGTCTCCCGCCAAAGAATCTGCCACCAATCCAGCATTAATTAGGGAAGGACAATGTACCAGCAGCCACCCTATCTGGAATTGATACGAAAGCTCGGTCCGGGCAAAGTGAGGCCTGTCGTCGGGAGTCACCGTATCCCTGACAAAGTCCCGCAAACCTCGTCCAACGGCACAAACCATTGCGGGAATTAGTGCAAGATGGTACCCGAATGCCAGTATTACAGTCGGAAGTATCATAACTCGACCTCTTCTCTCAATGGACCCCGAACCCCCATGGATCACGCAGTCACGAAGCTGAATCATTAATAAAGTTGCCACCACAGCTTTCTCCGACAACGGATGTTCAGCCCGACGAAAGTAGTGGCCAATCGAAGACTCAGGATTATTACTGTCCTTAGTATCCGATGTCTCATAATCCGCCATCCGGGCTTCTATATCGGACTTGGTCATGGGTTTCAAGATCGAAAAGGAGGCCGGATCTTCCCCTTCTCCTTGGACGAAGATATAGCCCGTCCAGGCTCTCGTATGGGGATTGGCTCCCTCGGTTCTCCCTTTTTTATTTATCCTATGACAGATAAGAAGGTGACAGAGCAATTCCTTGTATACATCAACCATCCTGGAGTTTTTTCTCTCCATATCTCTGAGTTCTTCATCACAAGGCACGTACTCTTCATACGGCTCCATACCCCAGGGAAGCTTCGACACCTCCTGCATTTCATGGAGAGCTAATCCCATCTCCCCAGCCAGAGTAAAGAAGGTATAGGTGTGAAGGTTATATATCTCAGCCAAAGAATCAAACATCGACGACTTGACCTTGATACCATATTGAGTGGCCCTAACGACATAGTAAAGGCCAGCAGTCTTCAGGGTGGCTTCATATGTAGAAAGTATCCAGCCGGTAAGATTGCTCCAGAACAAAGACGGATCCCTCCAGCCTTCCATCCGTATTTTTCCTGCGGGGCACGACACATCCTCCGTCATCATCAAACGGCAAAGCGTGTCTACAGCATAATGATGAAGGTTAGCTGGAATGTCGTTCACTACAACACCAGGTTACAGTCCCCTCGTAGAATAAGACGCAGAACCCCGAACACATTTAAAAGTGTCTTTCCTCCGATCGCCCGAATCGAACTGTATTATCCCAGAAATGACTCCGGGAAGCTCAGTAGTTAGGTCCCACTTCATCCGTTGTCGTACGGCTAAGGTAGTGAAAGCAGACAAAGGATAATGGCGCTCCATCGACGGTACCTATATCCTCTGATTGTTCAGATTGACCACCATGGGGATTCTCAAACATATAGTCTCGCCATCCTCAAAACCCACACTATCACCAAACAGGAAATATGGCTTCTTGAAGCAACGTGCCCCTCTACCCACGAACTCCTCGTCATTAATCATCTGTCTCAAGAAGGACTTATCCTGCTCAAGTATGGCAAGGGTTCGCTCCGTAGGCTAATTTTGATCAATCTTGGCTTTGACCGTGCTGATCATATTTTTTATGGAACTGGTATCAAAAGCCTGGTAAGCAGAGCCGAAAGGAATTCCATCAAACTCCAGGATATACATGTTCACTGCAAGGGCAGGAAGACAATCAGACTTAGAAAAAATCACAGGAAAAACTAAGTTCTGAAGGATTTTTATGCGCCCAAACGGCGATGTGTCCAAAGGATATGCGCCCAAAACAAGACTTGTAGGCGCATAACACAAGGATAACTAGTGGACATAAACGTGCCTCAGCTTAAAGGGCGTATAACAAGGCAACACGTGGGCGCATAGCACACCTTAGTGTTGGCGCATGACTTCTGTGGGCGCATAGTAATGCTCACAGAAGTATATTGCCCTAGGCGCAAGCGCCCCGGCAGAAGAGAAGTCCGAGCGTCGTAAATTGACACTCGAGACTTCGTTTTTTGAAGCACGCCCTCACCCAAAATCGGGTCATGGACTGCTGAGGACTCCGCCGCAGGAGAAGTGCTACTCGACGCAGCCCCCTTGCCCTTCGCGGATCTCTTGGCAGCCTTGGGAGACATGATTCTCAAAGGAAGAAGACGAAGAGTTTTTTGAAAGTTTTAAAGAGAAAAGGAATAATGAACTTTTGCTCTCCTCCAGGGTATATTTATAGGCACGGGCCACTTACTATGTGCCCACATACTCTATGCGCCCACAATAGGGTATGCGCCCACTGCAGCCTATGCGCCCACGTGAAAGAGCAGCTCTCTGTATACTATGCGGCTGTCTCTTGCTGACGTGGACGGCGTATAAAAGATGGACCGCTTCAAATTCTGTTCCGATGAATCTGTCAGTTTAGATTTCGAGGCAAATCTCAACATTCGTATCTCCCTGATAGGCTGGCCTAAACACTATGTGCCCAGGAGAAGAGCCGTACTATATGCCCATTGCTTCGTGAGAAGACGATCCATGCTTCTTTCAAAGTATTTCGAACTTGCTCAAGTGTCGAAAACTTAAAAGGGGGTCCTGTAGAAGCATGAATATTTTTAGCAAACATAGCTCCATGAGCCCAAGAAAAAGCAGCTCTATACGCCCAGTCAGTATGACTCTATGCGCCCACTAAATGAAGCTCCATGCACCCAGTCCAAGTATAACTCCATGCGCCCAAGACTAGCTCCCCCGAAAGGAGGGTGCATAGCCTGAGACATGGATATGCGCCCAAGCCTGACTCAGTCAAAGCCACGATCAAAACGTGCACCGAAGCATGCGTCTACGTCAACACCATGACCAACCCACGATCTTGCAGCCTGTATGCGCCTATACCTATGCGCCCAAAGCAGGACCATGCGCCCACGTAAGAACCAGCGTGTCTCTTCATGTGGGCGCATAACATCATTCCCACCCAAGAATGACTATAAAAGGGGGGCTTCTTCCCTCTTCAACAGACAGAACGGAGAGCATTTTCAAGAGCTAGATTACAGTACTTCTTGTCAGTGAGCCGAGAGTTAGCAATTTTTTTAGGTTTTCTCCCACTTTTGTATTCAGAGAGTCAACGGAGTAAAGGAGCAACTGCCATTCGATCTCCATCGTCCCATTCCCCAGAATTATTCTTTTTGTACTCGGGGATCCTCAGCGCAGGATCTCTCAGACGTACTCGATTTGTGGTGCCTTGCTCCAATAAAAAGAAAGGATAGCATTTTCTTCTTCTTTTTGTGTGTGTCCACATCATCTTCCAACAAATAGAAAATATATATTTTGTCTTCCCTGCTACCTTCAAAGATATTACTACCAGTTGAACTATCAACTATAGTACATTTGTCCTTGACGAAGTTAATGCCATAACCGTGATCAGCTAAATGGCTTATGATGAGCAGATTATGTTTTAACTCAGTAATTAGACAGACATCTTTAATCATAGGATAGGGAGCCTTACCAATGTCACCGATACCGATTATATACCCTCTTAAATTATTACCGAAGGAGACATATCCTTCTTTATTTTTCTTCGACAGTGTTGCGAATAATGAAGCGTCACCGGTCATGTACCGTGAGCAACCGCTGTCGAGGATCCATCTGTTCCTAGCATGTGAAGGGCGTTCCACCTACAAAATAATTTGCAGATAAAACTCTTGGTACCCATTTCTTGTAGTATCCTGACTGGTTAGTTTTTGGTATCCATGTATAAATATTTAAATCTACTAAATTTCTGATTCTACATACCGAAGATATATGACCAATGAGGCTACAATAATGATATTTGGCATGTTGAGTGTTGAAAGTTATGTGAGGTGCATGATTGGTAGGTTTTGGTTTTCTAGTATAGAAGAATGCATGCCTATTAGTCTTCTTGGGCATAGTTTTGGTATGGTTTGGTCTGACAGTGTTGGACGTGTTCCGATGATTCGGTAATTGACACGTGTTAGAATAGAAAGCAGCAACTTCAGGCCATTTTCCTAAACTAATTTTTAACTTTTTAGAAGTGTCATATAATCTAGTATAGTCAGATATAAGTGATTCTAATCTGACTTGTGCACACTGGAGACTCATTCTCTCCTTAGATAGGTCTTCCTTTAACTGGATAATAGTTTGGTTTTTTTTTCTTCGAATAGCTTAACAGTCTCGTTTAATAACAACTTAATAGAAGAAAGCTCACCAGACTCATTTGAAGAGTCATTATTTCTAACATAATCTAGTTGGTCGGTAAGTCTTCCTATTTCACCTTTGTACTCTTTAAGTACCTTCTTAGAGGTTTCATATATACTACGTAGTTTTCGGTAATCATTTAACAGGTCACTGAAAGCCTCTCCTAGTTGCTCAAAGGTGAAATCATCATAAGGATCAAATAGATGATTAGTGATTACCTGATCGCAAGCCACTAAGCATACATTTGCAGCGTCATCTGATTGTTCATCTTCTGAGTCGCTGGCTTCACTTTCATGCCATATGCTTGTTTTGGCGTACTTCCTTGATGTAGATTTCTTCAGGTAGCCTTTGTCATATTTGCTGCTTTTCTTTGATAATGATGCTGTTAGACAATCTTTCTTCATGTGTCCTTTCTTCTTGCATCCGTAGCAAATAGGATCTTCCTCGTTGTTGTTGTTGTTGTTGTTGTTGTTGTCTTTTGTTCTCTTGTTAATTCTCATGAACTTCTTGAATTTTCTTACCAGAAGAGCTTGATCTTCAGAGTCGGAGTCGCTGTCGTCAGAGTCATCTTCGAAAGTTCTTCTATATTGAGCCTTGAGAGCGATCGACTTCTCTGATTTCTCCTTTGGTGTAGCATCTTTAAAGTCTTGAAGTTCTAACTCGTGAGTGAGTAGCTTACCCATGAGTGTTTCCAGACATATTGTTGAGAGGTCGTTCCCTTTAATGATTGTTGTAGCCTTTGGAATCTAGTTCTTTGTGAGAGCTCATAGAAGTTTGCGAATCTTGTCATGGTTACTATAATCCTTGCCTAGTGAAGACAAAGGATTTATAATATCCAAGAATCTTGTAAACATCTGAGTGACTGATTCATTTGGCTTCATTTTGAACGCCTCATACTCCTGAGTAAGTCTGCTGATCTTTGACTCCTTGACTTGTGTTGTTCCTTCGTGGGTTACTTCGAGAAGCTTCCACACTTCATTTGATGTTGTGCAGATAGACACCCTGTTGAATTCAGTTATGTCTAAAGCATAAAGTAAAGCGTTAATAGCACGTGCGTCAAGACTGGCCTTTTTTTTTTCATCCTCTGTATATTTGTCATGGGGTTTTTCAACTAAAACTCCATCAACATTAATACGAAGGGGCTTTTTATAGCCATCAATAACTACAGACCATAAGTCAAAATCAAGAGTGTCACGACCCGCACCCTAGAGTAAGGGCACGAGACGTGGGTACGTCCAGTCTACGCCGCAGTGTCGACGGTAGAACGCTGTCCTAGGTCAAACATCTAACAATATAAAGGTACCTGTATAGTATATACTCTCCGAATGGAGGTGACATAGCAGATACAGTCTCAATCACATCTAAGGTAGAGCATGATAAAAGATCGATAAAACATGAAATTCACAAGGAGATACAGCAGATAGAAGTCTAAGTGTCTAAGATACACAAATCTGGAAAAATCTTAAATCTCAAATACAGTAATCCATAAAGTAAATACAACTCAAGACAACTAAAATAAATAGGAAAAACTCTAGCTATCTACTCCAACCTCTACTGTGTCTCCTCTAGGCTAGCAAGTAACCTCCAAGCTATCTGTAAAATTTATCAACAGGTCCAGTCAGGATACGAGCGAGCACAATACATCTCAACAGTTCATAGTAGGTTAGAAAATATAAACATGCAGTTGAGTAAGATACAGAAAACTGAAAGAAAGTACAAAATGTAAACAGAGAGAGAACTGTAATAGAATATCTACTATAAATAGAGAACTACAGTGGCTAGTGATGTAGAGTACAGGATAGCACATGTGTTAGTGCATGATCTACACTAAGGAGTTTCACATGATCTACACTACCATAGAATTTGTTCACATGACTATTTGTACTCCCCTGTTTCCCCAATCAATACACAATGATCTAAGCATGTTATGTTATTATACGTGATATCACATGAAGGCCCATGAAAGGATACACGTGATAGTATACATGAGGGCTCCGTGAACATGAGTGTACATGATTCACAAGAGTGTACATGTATGGTGAAAGCACAGGAGTACATGATAAAAGTGAAACGCACATGACATAATGTACCCGATGCTCCCGAGGGGGATAACATCGCATGAAGAGATCCATATAGTACTAATCCATGATAATGTCATGACAGCATCAAGTAAAGTAATCTAAAGCAGGAATATAATTCTAACAAGATAAGAAATGATCAGAGAATGTACTCGCCTGCTATCTGAGTGTTCGGATGAAATGTACTGTCCGAAGAGAGGTGTCTGGCTCCTAATCAGAACAGCACAAGTCACAACAAGTCTAAAATGATAACAAAAAGCAATTCAATGCATTCTACATGAATCTAGGTCAATCTAAGCCAAAGTCAACTCTTGGTCAACTCTGGTCAACCCTAGAAGTCAAACTAGGTCTAACAAGTCTAATTTAGGTCAAACAAGTTATTCTAGGTCTAAACAAGTCTACAAGACCATACAAGCCTAAACCAAGCCTATCAAGTCTATACTAGTCTATTCTAACCATGCTAGTACTCTAAGACAATCAACCACACTTAGCCTATATCAAGTATCCATATAATTATAACCATGCATAGCCACATATGTGTGATATAGGTTACCATAGAGGAAATTAGGATACATAACAAGGTGTGGGTGTCATGATATATGTGCCAAGTGTCATTGCATATAGTGTACAATAGGTTGTAAGTTATAGGAAGAAAGAATGAGGAAGTCCACATTTACATATCATATAGGCCTATACATTACACATACATATATTATACATGTATACATTATACATACTATTCACAAGTATCTATACTAGATACATACATATACTACATATATAGATATATATATATTATATATATACATTCATGTGTATATAGAGAGAGGAAAAGGCAATGTGTGTGTGTGTGTATACAAGTGAGTGTGTGTGTTAAGAATATCCTGGAAACAGAAACAATGAAGTGTGTTCAGTGGTGTGAGTGAACTGTGAAGGGTTCTCAGTAAACAGGGAAGGGAAGGGAAACCCATTCACTCATTTTACAAAACAGTTTCAGCCCCATATCAATCCAACTCAATAAAACCCAATTTCGAAATCAATTCTCAACCAATCCACCCCAAAATCGATCCATAGCTAGAACACTTATAGATACAACATAATTGGGTCTTAAACTTTCATTAACAATATCTAGTTAAGTTAATTTAGGTGTCAAAGTTCAGGTTTGGAAAACTGAAAATACAAGGAATTAACACTTGATATCAGAAAATTAGGTAACAGGAAATGATGTATCAAATCATGATAAAATAGAAAAAAAGAGGTTGGTAATGTAAATATAACTTATGTTCGTGTCTCAGAGTCCAATACGTGTCCACCACAATGACACAAACATGTCAAATTCAATTAAACCCAAAAGCAACACAAACTGGACACTGTACAGTGCACTGTCTCGTGCACGAGTGCAAGCGTGTCGTGCTCGTGTCACAGGCCAAACCAAGCCTCGTGCTTACAACCCTAGGTTCGCCTAGGATCCAGCTACCTACGTGTCACCCTGATTTGGGTCACGTGTCCCCGAGTCGTGTCCAAAATACGCGTATCAGAACCCGATAAGGACTGAACCGAACCCAGTAAAAATTAGTACAGTGTAACGTGTTCCCTCGACACGACACGAGAGGTCGTGCCACTTGGGGAGTGTCGTATCAGACACTGCCCCAACGTGTCCTTGAAGTATCATGTGTCCCCGTGTCCTATCCAGTGAGCATTTGGCCCCGAGTAGCAGGACAGGAAAAACCCTTCGTGTGCGGCCGTGTCCAGTGAGTAAAACATGACACAAAATAATTAGAAATCAACTCAGTCAATTAGAATCCCACAAACAAGATCTAGATCTAAATTCCTATTCAAAAACAATTCAAAAACCAAATCGAAATGCCCATTGGGGCATTTCATCAAACACTTAGGTATTCTAATGGATACGTGTCCGATATGGACACGAAATGGGTCCATCTTGACACAAAACCAATTCCTATAGCTAGAAGACTCCTAGGGATTTCCAAATATTCAAAGAAATCAGGAAAACTATAGGTTTAGGGATCATTTACCTATTGATGAGCTTTCCAAGAAAAACCCCCTTTCTAGAACTTTTCCCTTTGATAGCAAACTCCACCAAATTGCTATCCCACTGAAATTTCTTACCAATAACAGCAAGTATAGATGAATTAGGATCTAATGCAATTAGTTTGAGGGGAAAAGGAATTAAATTGGATTTTCTATGAATTTCTAAAGATGGAGTATACCTCTCTTTCCAAATGTGAACTTTCTAAAGGAGGCTAACATAATGGAAGAGACTACTTATAGGATGGGGTTTCCTAGGTGGGTTGGCCGGCCATGCTAGGGTTAGGGTTAGGTTTACATGGTGTTGGGCTTGGCCTTTATGGGCTTAAGTCATTAATCATGACTTGTAAAGTCATAAGCCATTAATTCATTCTCTATTCAATATTCCTATTCCCAAATTGGTTCTAATGACTAGGATATGATTAACTTAAATCAAACTAGGGTTTCATAATCTAACCTAATAGTCATTGCTAGGGTTAGCTTCTAGGTTAGTCTCCAAAGTCAATACTAGTCAAAGTCTAGAATAACCCCCTAATTAAATTATACCAAAAATCATATAAATTCTAATAAATCTCAATAATTCACAATAATTCCAAATAAACCCCAAAAATTCAAAATGACCAAAATACCCCATACTAGAAATGTGGTAGTGACAAAAAGATTTTAGGAAGAAACTTATACGTGTTTTCCAATAAGTGTAGTTTGTGCCGTCAAAGAGTGGAGGTCAGTTTGTGGCTTGGCCTTCACTTGTGAATTTCACAGTTGCTATGTGTAATGCTGTGATCTATATAATAATTGAATATAACTACAATTTTACCTTTCTTTACATGTATAACCCGCTCTGATACCAATTGTAGGAACAAAATCGTAAAGCAGAATACTCTAGAGGGGGTGAATAGAGTAGGCAGCAGAATATTACTAATTAAGAACTCGTTAGCAATTAGATCACAGATATAAAAATAATCATAAAATAAATGATAGTAATAAAAGAGTGATCAGAAGGCAAACACAAATACCGAGATTTATACTAGTTTCCCTCCTGTGAGGACTAGTCCAGTCGGAAGAACTCTAGCTTCCAGTTGAATCCACTATTGAAAAATCCTACAAGTTTTCATACGAAGTCCTTACAACTTCTACATATACGAGCTTTGATACGAAGAACTCGACCAACTTCAATTGTGAAGAGTCAATCTTTAATAAAGCCCCCGATTACAATCGTTCTGAAACTTTCTAGACCACACCGTACTGGCAAATCGACTAGAGGATTGTAACTGGCTTGGTATTTGAAAATGGAAGCTTTTTAGAACACTTTGGAAGGAATGTAAGCTTTAGAAGAGAAGAGATTGAAAGTGAATTGGTGATTTGAAATGATCGAAATTTTTCTCTATTTGTAGTTTTTCCAAAGACAGAACTCAGACAGAATTCGGACAGAGCTCTTTGTAACAAACCGCAACTGAAGGAAGACCAAGTTCAAAATAAAACGTTCACATAACATTCAACTTGGACGAACTCTGGCCGAACTCTGGCCGAGTTCTGTCAGGGTTTGGTCAGTTGATTTTGTGAAAAATAAATTTTGGCTTCTTGAAATGTCCTTCAGAAGCTTTTGCAAAATAAGTATTTTTTTAAAAACATAGGTCATTTTTAAAGAGATAGGTCAGTTTTGAAAAATGTTTTCGGATAGCCTATTTGCCAGTATGACTTGGTGTACAATGTATTTCTAGACTCAATAAAATAAAACATTACATTGCTTTGAAGGAGATACATTCTGAGTGGCAAACAGCTTCGATCTTGAACGGAGTAGATATCCATCTTTGATCAGTGTCCAAAACGTCATTAGTAAACATATGAATTGACTTGTATTTATATCGAGACAGTTTGATCAATTATTAAAATCAAGTTTGACCATGACCAATGGGCCAACACACCATACCTTCCGCTTTCAATACTATCTGGGTGGATAAATCATCTTTCTGCGCCAGGTCCGGAGAGATAACTATCTTTGCAATCCTTGAGCCAATGAGTTTTAATCAAGTTCTTTAGAATATCTCCAATTTGCAATCTCTTCATTGCTGAAAAAATATGCCTACAAGGAATCCCCTTGGTCTCCAACCACAAGCAGTCACAGTTTATGATATTATCGGCCCGATCAAATGTAACATTTCGGTTGACACTGTTTGGCGACATATACTTTTGGATAGTACAAACTTCCGACTCTCTTATGATATGATGGTGGAGAACAGTATATATATCAGAACGTGTAATTTCCTTCCTTACCTCTATAAATACCGTTTTAGTGTAAATTGCGACAAATTTATCTTCTATTTCGGCCATGCTAATTTGCTTCACAGCTGGTATTGAGAGTTTATCAGTGACATGCTTACTTATATGGCCATAACGTAAGGCCGCCAAACCGTGGTCACAATTTTGAAGGGACTTCCATAGTGGCAGCTTCTCATTCGAAAATCCTTTCAGAAATGCGTTCATAGATTCACATCTATTTGTTGCAGTAGAACCACCAAAATAATTTCCATGTAGGAATATGTCCGCCCATCGGTCCCTCGTTCTGTACAATACAGAGGTCCACTCATTGTTCTCTATATTATAATCCCTTAGCATCTGCTGCCAACAGTTTTCAAATTCTTCGACTGAATAGTACCTGTTAGAAAATATGGACAATAACTAAAGTTTTAGTATTGTAACAACAACATACATCAAAGCATAGTAGCAAGTGTGCGATGTACCTTTTAATCATAAGATTCAATTCATTTGGAAAACCCTTTCGGTGTACATGTTTGGCTGAATCGTTTAGGATATGCCATGAGCACGTTCGATGAACTACGCTGGGCATTAAATCCTCAATTGCTTTATTCATAGATCTGCAACCATCTGTGAGAACTGTCACTGGTAATTTGCCATTGATACACTCTTTGAATTTTTCTAAAACCCAAGAATGTCTCTGCAGTCTCATTATGGATCATTGCAAACCCAAACACACAAGTCATTGCATGATTGTTTGTACCCAGTAGAACCACCAATGGCATTGGACTTCTATTTGTTTTATATGTAGAATCAAATGCTAGTGAATCTCCAAATAATTCGTAATCAAATCGACATGCACCGTCAGCCCAAAAGAGATGGGTCAATCTGGAATCTTCGTCTACCTTGAACACGTAGAAGAAATCTGGGTCAATGCCCTCCTTAGATTGAAGAAATGTAAGTATTGTCATAGTATCAACATTGTCTAGTACTCTACTATCTTTAGCTAAAGCGTTGTATAATTTTTTTTCGTCCATCCAACCTTATCCCAGCCACCTTTCTGGTGGACAAGTAAATTCTATATATCTCCAGTCCCCATCCTTGATTGCTTCATAAGCTTAGCTTGTTCCAACTCTGCGGGTGATATCTTACGATGGGATCTCAAGAAAACTGCTTCATAATCATTCGTCAGGCTATGGTTGTGATGTACGTGAAATTTTTTGACGATCCACAGCTTTGTAGAATTGGTGTACCCAATACAAAAAATTGCTTTACAACCACTTCTGCTTTCACTTCTTAGCTCACGAATCCTGTTAGGAGCTTCATTGTATTTCTTCTGTCTGAATTCCGTATTCGAACAACACCAACTACGGACCATCACCATCCCAGATTTGTTTTTCTTTACTTCGTTCTTTCTAATATTGAAACCAAATGCTTTTAAATATATTCGGTAGAATGTCTATGCTTCTTCAATAGAGTTGAACTGTAAGCCAACAATATCTTCATGTAAGAGTTCTGTTGGAGCTTTGTTAATGTTGGTAGACTGCAATATTTTTTTCATCGTCGCTGTATCGAAATCCAATGGAGATTCACCATCGTCCCTAAGAACAGAATAAAACAAAATAAGTATGAGAAATAAATGTAAAAATATAATGCATTTCTTAAATCCATTAGAAAGGGTGATACGAAATAACATTTTATTGTTTGCGTTGATGTCATCATCATCGTTATGATGCATTCCATTGTTTTCTTCATATTGTTCTTTATTGTCTCCTAAGTTAACAACTTCCAAACTTTGCTCATCATCCAAATTATCTGACACTGCTCTTAAAGCAAAGCTTTCTTCATCGACTAATTCTTCCAGACGACGATCAGTTTTTCCATGTGACGTCGCCATTGAAGAAAATAGAGTGCGTTAGAAACCAACAGAAGAAGCGAAGGACAAGAAACAATACAAAAAGAAAGAGTAATGCTATTCGTACCTCCAAATTGTCCCTCTAATATATATCCCTCCTTATGAGGCATCTGATGTGGCATGTTAAATAATATTGTGTGTCATCTGACATGACCGATGACATGACAAATTTTAACCCAAAAAGTTAACTACCCAATTTTGTCCATATTAATTTAACATTAATATTAATGTTAATTTAATATTAATTTAATGTTCATTTAATGTTAATATTAATTAATGTTAATATTAATATTAATATTAATGTTAATGTTAATGTTAATATTAATATTATTATTAATGTTATTGAAATTCTATCAATTGGAGAAACTGAACAAATCCTGTCTTAAGAAAATCTCCCAAACAATAGTAAGAGAATTTTACTCAAATCTTTCGGCTGAAATTAAAGAAAAAGAAAAGGATCAACAAATGGTATTTCTCAGAGACAAATTGATTAGGATAAATATTGCTGTCATCAACGAATTTTATGGATTTGATCCAGTTCCTGAGTTTGATATGAAAGATATTGATAATATTTCCACGAGGGATGCAATTCATGAGATTACAGGTGCATCAGTGGGTGCCAAGACCCCTCAAAACATATACAAAGATCAATTAAAAACTTTGTATAAATTGTTGCATGCCTACGTATCTCAAACACTCAACACTACTAGACATGAGTTTTCCATCCATCCCGACAGAGTAAATTTTTTTTATTATATGGAGAAGAAAAAAGGATGGATATAGGTTCCTACATGTTCAGCAGAATGATGAATCTTGTGGAAAAACCAACTGCATGGACAGCTCTCCCTTTCGGAGGATTTGTATGCTCGATGACTAGTAAACAATCTGTCCCAAGCTTAGCAGGGGATGTTTATATTAAAAACAAAGGCCCTATGAGAAAACTAACCTTCACTCGAATATTTGAAAAATGGGCAGCAGCTGCAAGCAAACAATCAACATCTGGAAAACCAACAACTTATGGAATCAAAAACACTAAGGACAGGGTTGATGATCTATACAATTTTGTTGATGTAAACTTTGAGAATATCTTCAAAGAGATGAAGACTATATCCGACAAGAATAAGATTTCTCTTCCCTCGTAAAGAAGGTAAATACGGCTAGCCCAAACTCTTAGGTAAAAATACACACTGTGCACATTGACACTTTAATGCTAGCCCTCACTTTGATACTTCTATTTATGTTTCTGGATGTCATTTCTACATATACAGTGAGTCCATACTGACTATAATTCTTATTCCGTCCCTCAAGGTGTAGGTGAAGGATATTTTGAGGAAGAAGAAGAAAAAAAGAAGAAAAAGAAAAGAAAAAGAAGAAGAAGAAGAAGAAGAAGAAGAAGAAGAAGAAGAAGAAGAAGAAGAAGAAGATGGAGATGGCTATGAATATTCATCTTTTGAGTTTTGAAACTTTTATTTCAATTTGGAAGTAATATTTGAATTGTAATATGGTTCTGAATATTTGTTGGTCTTGACGGTCAAACTAAATTTTGTGTTTGAAATATTGTAAGACTAAACTTTTCGCTTAAACTAAGTGCTTTGTTCGTAATTTGTTTGGAAAATGTAATATGGTCTTGAATTTAGAGTAAGTCTGATATTTATTTGGATTATTATATTGTAAATTATGCAGGTTCTATGTTGAATTACTAACGTGGATTGAGAAAATTACTGTAACGTGGATTATGCAGTTTATTGGACTTGGAATGAAGTATACTTAATTTGATTATGATTTTTTGGTTGAAGCGTTTATTTGATTTGCAGTTGGCCTTCACAGATGATATTGATCTTTTGGTGTATTCCTTTGATTTGCAGATGCCCTTCACAGATTTCATGAGTCCTGGGTACATTCCTAGGGTTTACAGATGGCCTCATTACGGATGCATTCCTGGAATCACTAAAACTTTATTTGATTGTAATGTGTTTTGCTTTCTATAAAAAATTATTACATCGATGCCATTAGTATGAATTCGATGCCAGTTTAATGTTATTGCTGAAGAAAAATTCTAATCCTGCCTGTTCATCCCTTGTTATTGTCATTAGTACATCGATTCCATCAGTATGAATTTGATGCCAGTGTAATGCATAATATAATGTAAGAAAAATTCTCTTGGATAGTAGGTTAATTATATTCAAACACTCGCAAGAAATTTTGTGCAGCCATACAGTGGAAGACTGATAAAATGATATTCAGATTTTCTTGAACATGATTTAATATTAGATGAATAATACTTTGGTAAATGATATTAAAAATACTGTAAATATTTGGTGAAAAAAAATGAGATACTTGAACATTTTCAGTCCTAAATGTACCATACTTTGTTTAAAAGCACAGAGAGTGTCCATTCTCCGTGTTAAAAGAACGGAGAATGACCATTCTCTGTTTTAAAAGAACGGAGAATGACCATTCTCCGTTTTAAAAGAACGGAGAATAGCCATTCTCCGTTTTAAAAGAACGGAGAATAGCCATTCTCCGTTTTAAAAGCAAGGAGAATGGTCATTCTCCATGTTAAAAGAACAGAGAATGGCTATTCTCCGTGTTAAAAGCAAGGAGAATGGCCATTCTCCGTCCAAAAAAAATTCTCTTCGAAAATATTATCATTAGAAAAGTAAAAAATATTTCGTCCGATCAATACAGTTTTTTTTTTAAAATATGTGAGCAGATGATCAATCCGACCTCAGAAGCAGGCTTCCTCAGTTCACCACCACCACCATGACATGTAGCTTTATTAACAAAATATTAAATTGTTAGATGAAAAATAAAATTTCTGACAATGGCATGAACAGTAAAATTAGAGCGGTGCCGCTGGTACTTCTCCTTGTACGAGGAGGTCTCAACGACGTCCGACGCGAACCGGATCGATTCTTCTCGGCGTCACTAGTACTTCTCGTTGTTCTAGGAGGGCTCGACGATGTTCGACGCGATCCGGACCGATTCTTATTTCCTTTTTCATCTTCGTTTCTCTTTCCACCACCAACACCACCACCACCACCGCGGCCTGTAACCAAAAAAATTACGGAATTTATACGTTGATGCACAAAATATTAAATTGGTTGGACGAAAGAGAGAGTAAATATGAGTTAATTTAGGGTGTTCATTGAAAAATTAAAGTGAAGAATGTCCTGCTAAAGCAAGTTACCAACAAGTCAAAAGTCAAAATCAGCATTAAATGATGTTTCTACTCTATTATTCAATCCGAATCATTTGATCAACATCCAATGGTCCAGATTTGGGATGTATCAATACATCCGTCTCCAGGGGATGTATTGTAGAACGACCCATATATATATATATATATATATATATATATATATATATATATATATATATATATATATATATATTGCATATTAAAAAATGTATTTAGTACATTTATTCATTAATTCTATTTACTAAAATTTATGAATCAAACTCTATTTACATGTATATACATGTATTTTTGTACCTTATATATATACATAAATCAAAAAAAAATGTATATACATGTATTTTTATACCCTATATATATACACATTAAATAGAAAGTAAATATAGAAAAAAATAGAAGGAAAAAAAAAAGTTAACCCCAAAAAATATTGGTTTCTACATGTATAATTTCTATTTGGTATTTTTTTGTGAGTCAATCTATATTTAGCCCACTCTAACTCACTTCAGCCCACCCTAGCTCTAGGTTTTAACATTCGGTTCAAACCTAACCGAATAACCGAAAATCGAACTGAACCAAAACCGAATAAGCAAAACCGAAATCGAACCGAATTAGCCCATAACTGAATCAAACCGAACCGAATTAAATCGGTTCGGTTTATTCGGTTTATCGATTTTTCGGTTTATTTGTGCTTTTTGAAATATATAAAGTAACTAAATATACCTAAATTTATTTAGTATATACCTATAGTATATACATAATTACATATACATGTTTAGTGTGTGTGTGTGTGTGTGTGTGTGTTTTACATATATATATATATATATATATATATATATATATATATATATATATATATATATATATATATATATATATATATAATTTTTATTTTATTTTATTTTATTTTATTTTTTTGAGGTCGTCCACTTCTTAATGGTGCATGGAGGCATGCCTCCAAAGGGACTCAAACCAGTACTAATATATATATATATATATATATATATATATATATATATATATATATATATATATATATATATATATATAGAGCTCCTTTGGAAAAAAAATTATATATATATATATATATATATATATATATATATATATATATATATATAAACTAAATTTTTTTAGTCGGTTTTCGGTTTTGGACCAAAATCGAAACCCAAAACCGAAACCGAAACCGAATAACAAAATTTAGTATTTTCAAAATCAAACCGAACCGAACCGAACGGTTTAAAAAGCCGAATCAAATCTCTTATTCGGTTCGGTGCGATTCGGTTTTCGGTTCAAAACCGAATAATGCTAACCCCTACCTAGCTCACGTTTCTGGTTCGTTCTTGTCTACGAACGTGCTCAAGGAGATCGTGGGATCGAAATCTAGTTCAAACACACGTGGAAGTAAACCAATTTTTGTTCCATTGCTTCTGCTTTACCTTCGATTCTTAGACCTATTAAGATCTACAGTTTTTTACATGACCATGCATTTGCCGACAGAACAAAATCATGTTATCGTTCTCTGGTAAACAGTTGTCACCATCATATTTTGTATCATTAGGGATATGTACTATTTCCAACAATAACCAGTCCATAACTAATATACATTGAACTAGTCCAAAACAGAAAACATGCACCGCTTCTCTTTTGTTTCTGCATTAATACAACTACAGAGTATATTTTTTATGTTTGGTAGGGAATCACATTCCTTGAACAGAGCTTGACCTATCCAACATGTTTAAGATCAACTCAAAAACCTGTCCTCTTCTCCGGTTCAGTCTGCACGGAACACATTATAGCTCCATTAACTGTCGACTCATCGCCATCGGGTGGCGTTGCAAATAGCAAATTGGCAGACACCCCTTGTGACTTGGAGGACAAAGGAGAGACCCCCATGATCAGTCCCAAATCTCCCTTCACTTTAAAAAGATCTTTGCAAGCGAGTGATGTGGGGCACGAAAATGTGAACTGGGGGGGGGGGGGGGGGGGGGGGGGGGGGGGGTGTTGTTGAAAGGGGGGGGGGGGGGGGTGTGGAGTGGGGGCGGTGTTGTGGAAAGGGGGGGGGGGGGGAGGGGGAGTGGGGGCGATGGAGTATTAGACCATCTCCAATGGGGGTTTCTATCTTCCCTATTTCTATGGAAGAAATCCATTTTAGAAAAAACTTCTCCCAATGGTAGTTTCTATCACCATTTCTATCCTAGGTGGCAATGATGTAGGATGGAAACTTTCTAGGAGGGTTTCTACATGTAGAAACTCTCATAGAAATTCTACTCTCTCATGACAATTATTGTTGGGTCCCACACCATTAAATTAGTCATTTTACTATGTGACACATAGGATAGAAATGGAGAACCATTGGGGAGCATTTTTTGTATATGTACAATTTCTATGTAGAAACTCTTCCAACTAGGATAGAAATCTCCTTAAAGTATAATGCCAAGTAGGATAAGAACTCAATTTTAGAAATCACCATTGGAGATGGTCTTAGTGGGAGACCATGATATATGAATCATTGTCCTAAAAGGAAGGGGGGAGAAAGAAAGAGATCTCACATGCTTAATCGCTCCTTACCTAGTGAGTAACCTACAACTTTTTCCCCATGGAAAGCAACCAACCACCTAACCATTAGGCACAGGTTGATCATTGATCAGTGAAGTTCAGTCAGTGAATAGTACTGCATCCCCTTTTATGGAGGGAGTGGAGTATTTCATGGTTGCAAATCAAAACACTCTCTTCAGCAGTATCACCGATTGCATAAACTCTGGAATAGCCATTCCTTTCTGAGACGAGCCATGTAATTTCTGCTGTGACTTCATGTGTCCGAAGATGAATGCGATTTTCTACAACAAATTGTATCATCTTACTTGACTCTTTATTTTCCAGGAGAACATGAAGGGCGCTCTTTGGTTAACCAAGTTTAAAATACAAAGCCTACAAATATTTAATTATGCTGCATATATAGACTACCCCCACTCAAATGGGAGAGGCTTTGACAACAATGACTATGGAAAATTAAAAAAATTAAAAAACTCTTCGACATCTTCTTCCTGTTAATTTGTTATGCAAACAGTACTACTATATTAACTTTGTTAGGGCGAGTTGTGTGCTTGCTACTTCTCAGATGAAGCATGCATCCGCTCTGCAAATGTTGTTTGCACACAAGTAACCGCGGAGGATGAGTTGATTGATAACTTGGTACACTGTGTAGAGGCTTGCATCAAAGCAGAGACGATCATCCTACGCGCAGCACATTGAGTGCACCAAAAACTTGAATAAGGTTTCACTATATCCTCCTAGGAACATAGGAACAAACGATCCCAATATAACAGTATTTTGTTGGAGCTTTTTCTTGACATGTAGAGAGAGCTTGCTCTCAATACATGCCTAGTATTATTTAGTTCCACATTGGAAAAGTACCATGAGTTGTATCTCAATATATACTTGGTATGTTGTTGAGTGCACATGGGGTGTTGATCCTAAGGAGGGAACCATGTGGATGATTTTACTACGAGGTAAGGTTAAAACTCCATGGTAAAGCATTTATGTTTTTTGCTCCTGGAAATTAATTTCCATTAGAGCTAAGCCCTGATTTGAGCAGTTACGGAACGTTTAGAACGGTTTTTCCCACGTCCTGAACGTTCTGCATACCGAGCAGTTACTAGGCGCACCGATATAAAGTCCCTCTCTTCTCTCTCAGGGTACAGTACTAAGTATCAAAAAATTTCTTACGAAATTGTCTAAGTTCAGAGCAGAGAAGAGAGATACTTTGTGAGCAGAGTTCCGCGCCATCCGAGGAGTTAGAAGAGCAGAATATTCCGAATTTCTCCGTCGAACTTGCTGGTTCCTGGAAGCTGTTCGTGTGGGACGAATCAAGCTTTGAGCGCCGGTTATCATTCACCCCAGCAGGCCATTTTACCATTTCTGTTCATTCACTTTTATCTCGTTCTAAACGAGAATATTTCTGATCTAATCAGAAAAAGTTAGTAGACTTTCGCTCCTGCTGCTGCTACGAATTCTTCTGTGCATTCTTCGAAGTGACACATTGGTATTCGTTTCTCAGAATCCTTCTGGATCTCTGTCGTGCACCTTTTTTGAAGTATTGCATAATTTTTCAATTTTTCATGGAAAAATTACACCCCGGGATTAACAATCTCAAAGCTTGATTTCACAGATGGAAAACTTTCGTGCTTCACTCATCAATCCTAACTTCTGTAAGTGAGAGCAATTTGATGGAGAGCACTATCAAGTCTTGAAGAGAAATGTTAGCCTAAATCTTCAACTTTCTGAAGATGACCACGTGCTAACCGATGCAGAACGACTGTTCCAAAAACTGGGTCTATAGCCGCAATTATTGCTGCTACTAAAAGTCAGACCAAATGGAAAATGGAGAATATGTAGAACCCTAGAGGGGGGTGAATAGGAAAATTAAAAATTAACTACAACAATTGATGCAATAAAGACAATTGAAAGTAAAGAGTAGAAAGATCAAACGCAAACGCAAGGATGTATCCTGGTATCCTCTTTTGAGGCAGTCCAGTCCCGGAACTCTCTCCGGCTTTAATCCACTATTTTTACCAAATAGTACACACGAGTTTGGATCCGAAGAACTCGCCAACTTCAACACGAGTTTGGATCCGAAGACTCGCAAACTTCTACACACGAGTTTTCTTACGAAGGCTCGCCAACTTCAAACAAAAGAGAATGAGAACTTGTTGATCTTCTAACACGTGAAGATCGAAATGTACAACTTTTTAATACTCTAGCACTTTGGGAGAGGATGACAATGAAAAGCTTGGAAGAGTATTAATGGTAGAGCTCTTGGTTGTTGGAAAATTTATGAAAGAGTTGGTGAGGAAGCACAAGAGAGAGAGAGCTTCCTTTTATAAGAAAACCAAGAGTTGGTGGCATTTAATGCTCAGAATACAGACAGACCGGCATGCCGTCGTTATGCAGCGGCATACCGTCGGTATACCGGCCAAATAGTAACGGTCATATTAATGACCGTTTGAGAGCATTAAATGCGGCCATTAATGCTAGTCAGAGCAATTCGAAAACCAAATATTTGAAACTCGGTATACCGCCGGTATGCCGGAGCATGCCGCCGGTATGCCGACAATTTGTCACAGCAAATTTTGAGTTGCTAAAAATGGTATACCGCCGGTATGCCGGAGCATGCCGTCGGTATGCCGACAATTTGTCACAGTAACTTTTGGGTTGCTAAAAACGGTATACCGTCGGTATGCCGGAGCATGCCGTCGGTATGCCGACAATTTGTCACAGCAACTTTCTGGACAAGAAAAGCAGTATACCGCCGGTATGCCGGAGCATATGCCGCCGGTATGTCGACTATTTGTCACAGCAACTTTCTGTATTCCAAAAACGGTATACCGCCGGTATGCCGGAGCATACCGTCGGTATGCCGCTCTGTAGCTATTTGATTTTTGACTTGTTCTTTTTACTGTCATCCGTCCTTAGGTGTTTACAGATATACCTAGACCAGTACAGACTCGAAAACTCTAAGCAGGAAGACGCCATCTTATGCAGGGAACGCCGGGTAACTGCTACAGTCTCAAGGAAGAAGGAGAAAGCTCTTGAACAGAAGAACTCCATGTAGTAAATCTTCTGAGAAAATATGAATCTGAAGAACAGAAGACTAAACTACGAAGATGCTGTTAATTACTCAAAATAAAATGTGCCAACAAACTCCCCCATTTTGATAATTGACAAAATAGAGAGATAGCATCTTCAGGGAGTAGCTCCCCCGTAGGTAGACAGCTCCCCCTCAATATGATTTCTCTCCCTTTGTCACTTAGTCAAAGATGGGGATAAACAATAGAAACAATGCATAATAAAAAAGACACGAGTATAGAAAAAGAAGCATGCATTAATATATAGAAGTAGGAGTGAATACATGCTGGACCCATACATAACATAGTGATAAATAAAAGACTCTCCACAACGAGAGCCGGACACTAGAGACAACCATAGATAAAGTCCCCGAAGGACAGCAAACAACTAGTAACAACCACACACCGGTCCTCGAAGGACCACAAAAGACTATATAAAGACAAACACATAAAAATTAGAAACACCGATAAACTGAAACCATCACCAAAGGAAGTCCATCCCTAATCCTCAGCCGGATCATCATCATCATCACCCTGAGCTTGCTGGAAGGCGCCAAAAGGATCAATGCCGTCAGGGTACATAAACCCATAGGCATTGGGGTCAGAGAAACGCGGGGCCGCGTACATGGGATCCTGAAGATTAAGATCCAGAAAGACATTCTGGTCTTGCAGAGTGCGCTGAATAAAATACCCCTGAACGTGGAAACGAGACTGGATCAGGGTGCCAAGTCCACGAGTGTGGGCCCGCATCTGCTCCTCCGCCTGGGCCATCCGCATATCAAAATGCTGCTGAGTGAGCGGCATATAACGGCCCGAAGTAGGAGGGGTAGATGTGGGAGCAGCAGGCGTGGATGTCGGTTGCTCTTGGGAAGATGAGGCACGGGAAGTAGAGGCGCCAGCAAGGGTACGGGAGACAGCAAGATATGAGGGGACGCCATCCGAGGAGCAGAGAGACAGATCAACATGTTTGGCCTCCATAAGCAGAGTGATGAAAGAGCCATAGTAGAGATTCTGCTTCCCCGAAGGCAAGACACGTCGGAATTACAGAAGAAGAGTCTTCGGGAAGGAGAATCGCTTCCGGGCATAGAGATGATACATGCAGACGAGGGCATCACCGGTGATTGCGTAATAATTCCCGCCCTTAGGAAACAGAGTGTGGCACACTATCCGATGGAGCTCGTAGTAAAACGGCTCCAGCTGGACAAAGAGGGCCGGGATGGCAGGAGGGTTGGGCCCCTTGCAGATGATTCGGCAGAATTCGTCGATAGGGGACGCCGCCGAGGAGTTGAGAGCACCCAAAGTTGGTAACGCTTTCCCTTTGTCCGGGATGCCTAAGATGTTCCCCACTTCCCGAGAAGTAAGACGGAAGTGGCGGTCATTGACCATAGATTGAATGGCGGATGGATCGTCGTCATCCCCTCTCATGTTGCAATAGAAAAGGCGAACAGCAGCGGGGTAGACCGGAATTTGGCGCTGAAGAAGAGAGGAGAGACCGGCGTCGTCAAACAAAGGGACGTGACCGGGAAAGAGGTTCCAGTTGATCGCCCGTCCCTTGAACACGTTGTGATGGACGAAATACTGGAACCAAAGCTCGGTTGCCAGAGAGTTGGAGAAGACGCGTTGGTCATAGCCGGTAGGTAGCGCCACCGGGACGAAGGGGTTGAACAAGGAGGAGGAGGAGGATCGGGGGCGCTTAGGGTTAGCCATTTAGTGAGATTTGGTGCTATGGTGTAGAAGAAGAAGTAGTAGAGAGGAGATGGAGAAGGAGGGTTTTTAAAGGAGAGGTGGAAGATGAAGAGATGAGTTTGAAAAGGGGGGGTATGGAGGGAACGGTTGTAGAGGAGGAGTAAAGTTGGGAGATGAAAAGGTGATGGGATGAATTAAAGAGGGTGGAGTAAAAAGAGGAGAGAAGGGTAGAAGGTGATTAGAAGAGTAATAAATAGGAGGGAGTTGAGGAGATGGGTAGTTAATGGGGAAGTGATGGATGAGGGGGAATAAAGAAGGGATAGAAAGAATAATGAAAGAGAAAGAAAAAAGGGGGCCCGGATCTCAGAGCATTAGTCCTGTCCGCCGCCATTCGGCATACCGGCGGTATGCCGACGTATACCGATGGTATATCGAGTTTCGAGACAGAACATAATTCTGCTTGAAAAACGGCATGCCGCCGGTATACCGTAGTATACCGTCGGTGTGCCGGCCGAATGGGACTAAGGATCAAAGGTTAAAATGTCTAGTTCACGGCAAAGAAAAGAGAAGCGATCTTCCGGGAGAGGCTTAGTGAATATATCGGCTAATTGATAGGTAGTATCAATAAATTCAAGATGGATATCTCCTTTTTGCTGATGGTCACAAAGAAAATGGTGTCTAATTTCAATGTGCTTCGTGCGTGAGTGACAAATCGGGTTTTTCGTGGGATTGATAGAGGTAGTGTTATCACATTTAATAGGGGTACAAGAATGAGAAATGCCATAATCTAAAAGTGTTTGTGACATCCAAAGAATTTGTGCACAATAACAACCAGCCGCAATATACTCTGCCTCAGTGGTTGAAAGAGCAACAGAGTTTTGCTTCTTACTAAACCACGATACCAAGGACTTCCCGAGGAATTGACATATGCCACTAGTGCTTTTTCGGTCAATCTTGCATCCGGCAAATTCCGCATCCGAAAAGCCGTGAAGCTCAAAGGATGAGGATTTCGGATACCAAAGACCCATGTTAATGGTGCATTTGAGATAACGAAAAATGCGCTTAACGTTACACAAATATGATTCCTTTGGATTGGCTTGATATCGTGCACATAAGCAAACACTAAACATGATATCCGGACGGCTAGCAGTTAAGTAAAGTAAGCTACCGATCATACCTCTATACTTACGAATGTCGACCGATGTACCATCTTCATCATTGTCAAGCTTTGTCGTTGTGGCCATAGGAGTCCTCATTGATTTGGATGAGTCAAGGTCGAAACGCTTGAGGAGGTCCTTTGTATATTTTGCTTGATTGATGAAGGTTCCTTTAGGTTCTTGTTTGATTTGTAATCCCAAGAAGAAGGAGAGTTCACCCATCATACTCATTTCAAACTCTTTCTGCATAACTTTGGTAAACTCTACACAAAGTGTGTTGCTAGTAGAACCAAAAATAATATCATCAACATAAATTTGAACCAATAAGAGAGTCCCATCATGGGATTTAATAAAAAGTGTGGTGTCAACTTTGCCCTTTAAAAAATTGTGAGAAACAAGAAAAGAGCTAAGACGCTCATACCAAGCACGTGGAGCTTGTTTGAGGCCATAAAGGGCTTTATGGAGTTTGAAGACGTGATTAGGAAATTGAAAATCTTCAAAACCGGGAGGTTGTTTAACATAAACTTCCTCTTTAATAATACCATTTAGAAAAGCACTTTTAACATCCATTTTAAATAGCTTAAAGTCATTAAAACAAGCAAAGGCACAAAGCATACGAATGGATTAAAGACGTGCAACCGGAGTATAGGTTTCGTCGTAGTCAATGCCTTCCTCTTGGTTATAGCCTTGAACAACCAATCGGGCTTTATTACGAGTCACTAACCCATCTTCATTAAGCTTGTTGCGAAACACCCATTTAGTTCCAATAATGGGGTGATTGCTAGGTTTTGGGACAAGTTCCCAAATCTTGCTTCGCTCAAATTGATTTAGCTCCTCTTGCATAGCTATCATCCAAAATTTATCAAGAAAAGCATCATGAACATTTTTAGGCTCTATTTGAGAGATAAAAGCCACATTGGCACAAAGATCACGAGTGGCGGATCTTGTGCTAACACTTGAGGAAGGATCTCCAATGATAAGCTCCTTAGGATGATTGGTGATAAATCTCCATTCTCTTGGGAGATCCTTTGAAGGAGGCTCGAGAGGAGGAGACTCTTTAGATGGGTCACAACTTCATTGTTAGATGAAGAAGGACGATCCTCAATAGAGGAGTTCTTCAACCCAAACGAGATGTCATCAATATCCTCGGAAGAGGAGAATGTAGAAGAGTTGAGTTCATTAAAAGAGACATTGATTGACTCTTCGACAACAAGACTTCTTTTGTTAAAAACACGAAAACCTTTACTATAAGTAGAGTATCTAAGGAATATTCCTTCATAGGCTTTTTCTTCAAACTTGCCTAGGTTATCCTTGGTATTCAAAATAAAACAATTGCAACCAAAAACTTTGAAATATTCAATAGAAGGAATTTTGTTGAACCAAAGCTCATAAGGAGTCTTCTTAGTAATAGGTCTAATTAAGACTCTATTAATAACATGACACGCCGTATTAACGGTTTCCGCCCAAAAATATTGGGGGAGCTTATATTGGTTTAACATAACCCGGGCCATATCGCCAAGGGTTCTATTCTTTCTCTCCACAACACCATTTTGTTGAGGAGTACGAGGACAAGCAAAATCATGTCCAAAACCATTCTTTTCACAAAATCTTTTAAAATCAACATTATCAAATTCTCCTCCATGATCACTCCTAATTTTGTTGATAGAAAAACCTTTCTCATTTTGAACACATTTACAAAAAGCAACAAATTTACGAAAAGTATCACTTTTGCAAGCAAGAAAAATAACCCAAGTAAATCTCAAAAAATCATCAACTAAAACAAAAGCATAAAGTTTGCCACCAAGGCTAGCTACTCTGCTAGGTCCGAAAAGATCCATATGAATAAGTTGGAGGGGTCTAGTGGTACTCACAAAGTTGATGGATTTGAAGGATGACTTGGTCAACTTACTTTTCTCGCATTCTTCACATACCATATCCTTTTTGAAAGGGATACTAGGAAGTCCTCGTACAAGCTTCTTGGAGGCGAGGCGAGAGATGGTATCCATGTTGGCGTGTCCAAGTCTCATGTGCCAAAGCCAACTCTCATCGTTCTTTGCAACTAGGCACCTGTCATTGTTAGTACCTTCAATAAGATAAAGAACATAAATATTATTTTCTCTAATGCCTTCATACACAATAGTTCCATTGGAGCTATCGGTAATGTAGCATTTGAGTTTAACAAACTTGATATCATAGCCATTATCGGTAAGATGGCTAATACTAAGGAGATTATGCTTGAGATTAGTAACAAGACATACATTATTAATACAAGAATAAGGAGGAGAACCAATATTACCATTTCCAATAATATAACCTTTAAGATTGTTACCGAAGGAGACGTGTCCTTCTTTCTTCATCGATAGCATTGTAAAAAGTGAAGCATCACCGGTCATGTGCCGTGAACAACCGCTATCGAGAATCCACTTGCTTCTAGCATGAGAAAGATTCGTCACCTACAACATAAGTTGAAGATGAACATTTTGGTACCCATGATCTTATGGGTCCATGAGTGTTAGTCTTAGGAACCCACTTAAGAACTCTCATGTCAACTTGTTTTCTTGTATAACAAAAATTTGAAGTGTGACCAACCAAACCACAATAATTGCACATCAAAGAAGATTTAGAAGAAGAAGTGTGAGTGTTGTGCATGTGTGAGTTTCTAGTGTGAGAAGTTCTACCATGAGTGTTATGATGATAGTAAAAAGCATGATGAGAGGTATTCTTCTTAACAAAGGGTCCTTTTTTTGTGTTAGAAAAGGAGTTGTGTGTAGTGTTCATGTAATGGTTATGCTTAGCATTGTGATGAGTGTGAGGGTGTCTTGGAGCATGCATGTGAGTGGTATTCTTATTACTTAAGTTCTTACTCCATGTAAGAAGATTATTGTACTTAATAGAAGTGGAATATTCTCTTCTATTAGCATCTTGACATTTGCGTATGGCAAATTCATAAGAGCTTCTCATGGATTGAATCTCATCATCCTTTTTCTTGATGGTGTCAAGAGATTCTTGAAACTTGAGTCGCAAAGACTCCATTTCATCCGTGTCGAAAATAGGAGATTTTCCCTTCATATCAATAATGATGCTTGAGAGCCTCTCTACTTCATATTGAAGAGCCTCAACCTCCTTAAGAGATTTCTTGTATTTATTCCGAACACCTTTGTGTTCTTTATGTAACTCAAGAATGGCTTTCTCCAAATCATCATAGGTAAGAGTATTTAAGGAAAAATCATCAATTACCTCATCGGTTGCCATGAGACAGACGTTGGCATTGTGTTTGCACTCCTTGTCGTTGTCGGAGTCGCTCGCATCGCTTTCATACCAAATGCTAGTGTTGGCGAACTTTCTGGAGGACGAGCTTCCCTTGCTAGGTTTCTCGTACTTGCTTGAGTCTTTTCGCATCATCGGACAATCCCTCTTGATGTGTCCGGGTCTTCTGCATTGATAGCACGCCGGTCTTCTTCATTGTCCCGTCTAGAGCGGTTGGCCTTGTTGAACTTTAAGAACTTTCGGAAGTGCTTAGCTGTGAGAGCTATTTCTTCATCATCGTTCGACTCATTGTCGTCGGAGCTGTCCTTGGAGTAGGACCTTGATGCTTTGAGAGCAAGAGTCTTCTCCTTTTCTTTGGTCTTCTCCTTCTCCTTCTCTTGAATGGAGGATTCCTCTTGATCCTTCATGTCAAGCTCGTGAGTCATTAGCTTACCCATGAGGGTCTCTAGGTTCATGACGGTTAGATCGTTCCCCTCAATGATTGCGGTAGCTTTAGGACTCCAAGCTTTCGTCAATCCTCTAAGAATCTTCCTCATCTTTTCATGAGCGGGATATTCCTTTCCAAGAGAAGAAAGAGGGTTAATAATGTCACCAAAACGAGTAAACATGCTAGCAATAGATTCATCATGCTTCATTTTAAAAGACTCATATTCTTGCGTGAGTCTACTGATCTTGGATTCCTTCACTTGTGAAGTTCCCTCGTGTGTGACTTCAAGTAACTTCCAAATCTCATTGGAAGTCTTGTAAGTAGAGATTCGGTTGAATTCACTACTATCGAGAGCACAGTAAAGAGCATTCATTGCCTTGGCATCTCGACAAGCAAGCTTCTTGATGTTTTCGGCAAGTGTTTCCCGAAGGATGTCAGAAAGCAATATCCTCAATAGCTCTGGAAGGAGTAGGAAGGCCATTTATCACGCAATCCCATAAGTCAAAATCTATGGACTTTAGATAAATGCCCATCCTAATCTTCTAGTAGTTATAGTTGGTACCATCAAATATGGGAGGCCTATTTGTGGAGTGTCCCTCATTGTGAAACGTGTTGATGCTAGGGTTAGAGGCCATGGATCACTCAAGGAAGTAAATCCAAATCAAGAGAACAAAGCTCTAATACCAATTGTAGAACCCTAGAGGGGGGGTGAATAGGGAAATTAAAAATTAACTACAACAATTGATGCAATAAAGACAATTGAAAGTAAAGAGTAGAAAGATCAAACGCAAACGCAAGCATGTATCCTGGTATCCTCTTTTGAGGCAGTCCAATCCTGGAACTCTCTCCGGCTTTAATCCACTATTTTTACCAAATAGTACATACGAGTTTGGATCCGAAGAACTCGCCAACTTCAACACGAGTTTGGATCCGAAGACTCGCCAACTTCTACACACGAGTTTTCTTACGAAGGCTCGCCACTTCAAATAAAAGAGAATGAGAACTTGTTGATCTTCTAACACGTGAAGATCGAAATGTACAACTCTTTAATACTCTAGCACTTTGGGAGAGGATGACAATTAAAAACTTGGAAGAGTATTAATGGTGGAGCTCTTGGTTGTTGGAAAATTTATGGAAGAGTTGGTGAGGAAGCTCAAGAGAGAGAGAGCTTCCTTTTATAAGAAAACCAAGAGTTGGTGGCATTTAATGCTCAGAATACAGACAGACCGGCATGTCATCGGTATGCAGCGGCATACCGTCGGTATACCGGCCAAATAGTAACGGTCATATTAATGACCGTTTGAGAGCATTAATTATGGCCATTAATGCTAGTCAGAGCAATTCGAAAACCAAATATTTGAAACTCCGGTATACCGCCGGTATGCCGGAGCATGCCGCCGGTATGCCGACAATTTGTCACAGCAAGTTTTGAGTTGCTAAAAACGGTATACCGTCGGTATGCCGGAGCATGCCGTCGGTATGCCGACAATTTGTCACAGCAACTTTTGGGGTTGCTAAAAACGGTATACCGTCGGTATGCCGACAATTTGTCACAGCAACTTTCTGGACAAGAAAAGCGGTATACCGCCGGTATGCCGGAGCATGCCGTCGGTATGCCGACTATTTGTCACAGCAACTTTCTGTATTCCAAAAACGGTATACCGCCGGTATGCCAGAGCATACCGCCGGTATGCCGCTCTGTAGCTATTTGATTTTTGACTTGTTCTTTTACTGTCATCCGTCCTTAGGTGTTTACAGATATACCTAGACCAGTACAGACTCAAAGACTCTAAGCAGAAAGACGCGTCTTATGCAGGGAACACCGGTAATGCTACAGTCTTCAAGGAAGAAGGAGAAAGCTCTTGAACGGAAGAACTCCATGTAGTAGATCTTCTGAGAATATGAATCTGAAGACAGAAGACTAAACTACGAAGATGCTGTTAATTACTCAAAATAAAATGTGCCAACAGAATACTCATTCTAAATGCTATGGAGGACTTCCTGGCATAATTATATTCTAAGAAGACAATTCTAGAGAGATATGGGAGTCTCTGGAGAAACTATACGAAGATGACAAAAACAAGAGCAAGATATTGTGGTTGAAAAATATAACAAGTGGCTCTTTGAAGACGAGAATACTATGCTGCGCGGGTGAAGGAGTTCTTGAAGCAGCTGCGACAAAAGTTGGAAGATGATGCGATGTCCCTCACCGACAAGTTTGTTGTTAGAGGGATCGTCTCCAAGCTCCCTGCTGGTTGGAACAAGTTCTATGCAAACATGCATAGAAAGAAACTGGAGGTCAGTCTCGAACATCTCCTGTAAGAAATCTATGTTGAGGACCTGATGAGGGCTCAACTAAAGGTGGACGTTTTGTCCAAACAGATGGCTAACACCAAATTGGTTCACACCAAGGAATTCAAGGAAAAGCAGGCGACTTCCCACAGCAAGAAAAAGGATCCTAATAATCTGAAAGTGAAGGGGACTTCTTTCAAATAACAGAAGCCAAAGTCCTATTTGGCTTGTTTCTAGTGTGGCAAGAAGGACCACTTCAGGAGTGAATACAAATTTCAGTCCAAATTATCAAAGCAAGTTGAGCCTAGTAAGATTTCAATAATCACTGACGTAGTTGCAATGATTATGCTGGTTACTGCAGTAGGGACCAGATCTCTGAAGGCTTACTCTGTAACGCAAGCCTAAGGATCACTACTAAAATACAGCAATTTGACGACAGACTATTAGCGACGGAATATCGACTATCTTGTGACGGACTACCGTCAGAAAGCAATGGATAAATTTTTTATATTTTTTGTGTCAAAATCAGTCGCACATCCGTCGCTAATTTGACGATAATTTAGCGACTCATTGATCTCTGTCGCTAATATTTCGCACATTGTGGCGGCAAAATCTGAAAAAATTGGCACGATAAATTAGCGTCTAACTAGCGACGGACGTTCCGTCGGTAATCTAGTGGGTATTTAGCGACTACCTACCGACGGCTATATCCGTCGGTAGTCCGTCGCAAAAAACTGTAACCTAACTTAAATTGAACCGACCGGGGGAGAAGATTTTTTATTCCCCCCAAAAAGACTCTCTCTCTCTCTCTCTCTTCCCCCTCTCTCTCACCTAGTCCGGCGGCTCTCTCTCTCCGACGGGTCTCTCTCTCCGGCAATCTTCCGGCGACTCTCTCTCTCTCAGGTATGCTCTCTCTCTCTCTCCCTCTATCTCTGTTTAACATATAGGGTTTCGGGTTTGGGGGTTGGCTGTCGCTGGGGCCGAGGGGGGGGGGAGGGAGTGGAGGCGGAGGGCAGGGTAGGGTTTAAGGTTTCGGGGCAGGGGTAAGGTTTCGAGTGGGAGGGTCGGCTGTCGCGGGGGCCGACGGGGGAAGGGCGGGGGGCAGGGGGTGGATGGTGTTGGGTGCGGGGCGGGGGGCATGGTAGGGTTTAGGGTTTGATGTCGGAGGGGGGGGTGAGGAGGGGTGGATGTTTGCTGTCGGGGGGGGGGGGGGGGGCGAGGGGGTGGGGTGGGAGTTTGCTGTCGGGGGGGGTGGGCTGTCGGGGGGGAGAGGGGGTAGGGGTTGCTGTCCGACGGGGTAGGGAGGGGGTGGGGGGGTATCGGTGGTTTCGATTCAGACCATTCTATGAGTATCGGTAGTTTCAGATCCGAGTTTCGGATCGGGGGAGGGTGTATAGGTGGTTTTCGATCGGACCAATCCTATGAGTATCGGATCGGGGGAGGGAGGTATCGCGGAATCGGTATCGAAATCGGAATCGGTATCGGATCGGGGGAGGGGGGGGTAGGGGAGGCTGTCGGGGAGGGGGGTCGGGGAGGGGGTGGGGGGGGGGTGGGGGGTGGGTGTTGTCGGGGAGGGGGGTGGGGGAGGGGTTGGTGGGGGGGTCGGGGGTCGGGGAGGGGATGCTGTCAGTACACACATACATACATACACACACACACATACACACTCACACACACACACACACATACACACACACACACACACACACATATCTATAAATTTGGCACACATGCACATATATATATATTAATATATATTTAATATATATATTATATATATATATATATATATAGGAGTATATATAAACTTTAGTACGTTCGAAACTGAAACTGAAATCAAAACCAAAACCAAATCAGTATCGATATCGGTGTATTCCTATGAGTATCGGTATCGGTATCGGACTATTTCCTTGAGTATCGGTATTGGTATCGTAATTTCGTTGAGTATCTGAATCGGTATCGGTATCGATATCGAACTAATTATGTTTAGTTTGTCTTACTATACAGATTTTCACATAAATTGAAATGGATCGTTACTTCGTTGATCGTACATGGGTGTACCCGCAAATCAACCTCCTCGACCGTAGGTACTTATAAGTATTGACCGTATCGGATTAGTATCGGTCTATCGGTTTGGTATAGGCCGTATCGGTTGGTATTGGTCTTAGCGAATTGGTATCATCCTATCCGATATGTATCGGCCGTATAGCTAGGATTCGTATTGGCCTTATCGATTCGGTATCGGCCATATCCGATAGGTATCGACATATCAGATTAGTATCGTCAGTATCAGTTTAGTATGGTGGAAGGTTTAGTAACAACTATACTTGGATTTCTCTCTTCTAGAGCTAGATTACCATTGCAAGAGAGTCACGAGAGCGTAGCTGGCCAGTTACAGAACATACATGCCTCCTTTTCAATCTCGCTTTTCCTGATGGAAAAGGAAGCATGTATGTTACTGTAACTGGCCATCATGATCTGGTGACTCTCTTACAATGGTATTCTAGCTCGAGAAGAGAGAAATCCAAGTACAGTTATTACTAAACCTTCTACGATACTAATTCGAAATGCTCGATACTAATCCAACACGGCCGATACCTATCGGATATGACTAATACCAAATCAATAAGGCCAATATGAATCCTAGCTATACGGCCGATACATATACATATCGGATAGGACGATACCAATTTGTTAAGGCCAATACCAATCTGATACGTCCTATACCAAACCGATAGACCGATACTAATCTGATACAGTAGATACTAAGTACATCCGGTATATACCAACGGATCCACCAATTACTGTACAATAGGCCCAATGACTCCAATTACATCCGGTTATTGGTGAGTACATGATTACATAGTAATTCTGTTAGTCTTGTGATACAGATTTTTACCTCCAATCTGTGATGGATCGTTACTTCTTTGATCGTACATGGATGTACAAACGAACACGAGTGTAGAAACGTATAAGTAGTGTACAGTTTAGTAACAATCTAGCTAGAAATTAGTCAAGAATAATTATAATTAATTCAGGATATTAATTCTTGATCAAGATCATCAATCAAGGTCAAGAGTTAATAACCAAGATTAATGTACAATTAATCAAGATGATATAGAACGTAATGTAGATGCAACGTATAAGTAGTGTACAGTTTGGCATGTCCCGCTCCGATACTGACCGATACCCGATACTGACCGATACCGGTCCGATACTGTCCGATACTGATACAGTTTGACATGTCCCGGTATCGGTATAGGACTATTCTTATAAGTATCGAAATCGGTATCGGTATCGGTATCGGACTTTCCTATGAGTATCGGTATCGGGCTATTCCTATGAGTATCGATATCGGACTATCCCTATGAGTATCGGGGGTGGCTGGCCGCGGGGGGCCGGAACATACACACGTACACACATACACACACACACACACATATATACATATATATATATTTTATATATATATATATATGTATATATTATATTATATATATATATATATATATATAATATATTATAATATATATATATATGCACATATACATATATATTCGAGGAGTATATATTAACTTTGGACCAAAACCGAATAAGTAAATTTAGTATATTGAAAACCGAAAACGAACCGAATTTAGTATATTCAAAATCGAAACCGAACCGAATTTTTTAAAACCGAAACCGAACCGAATAAGTAAATTTAGTAAAATTTAGTATATTGAGGCTCTCGCCTGTACACACACCCACCTTTAACACACACACATTTGACTAGGACACACACACCCTCCCACTCTTTCATTCTCACTGTCACACCCTTAACACACACACATTTGACTGAAACACATACACATACACCCCCACCATATCACTTTGTCTATACACACAATGTTATCCTGATTGGGCTAGGAACATGATCCTGACAGCGTAATGTTATCCTGGCCTGTTCTCAGAGGGAGAACTATTAGGATATATCTTTTTACAACATGTCATCTTGTCAAAGACCCTTAATATGAATATCATGTTACCACAGTGTCGGAAGACTAACATGTCATAATTTTCTAAGCCGTGTGCTTTGACATAATCCTTCCAACTCTTTCCTCCTATGTAGTAATCTTGTATTTCTTTATGAAGTTCAAGACGGCATATAGTGACTCATAATGGAAAAATATGTCATCTTGAACTTCATAAAGAAATACAAGATTACTACATAGGAGGAAAGGGTTGGAAGGATTATGCCAAATCACACGGCTTAGAAAATTATGACATATTAGTCTTCCGACACCGTGGTAACATGGTTGTTACATTAAGGGTCTTTGACAAGATGACATGTTGTGAAAAGATATATCCTTATAGTTCTCCTACGGATGTTGAAGAAAATATCATCTTTCTAGACAATGACGATGATGGAACATCTAGTAAGTCCTTCGAATTACTCTATGTCAAGATTTTCTCCTAATTATGTTTAGTTTTTCTTCTTTTCTGAAAAAAGGTTTCTTCTTCCTCAGAACTCTATCTCCCTTCTTTTTTTGTTAGAGAGATGGCTCCCAAGACTCCCCGAGGTGGTGCTGCTAGCCGAGGAAGGGGCCGAGGCAAGGAACCCATACCGAAGGCGGAGGCTCTTGTGAAGGAAGAGATACTATCTCCGTTCGTCAAATAAGAGCCGGTGACTGTTAAGGAGGAGGTGTTACCAAAGGTCGAGGTCAAGGAAGAACCGATGACCATCAGGGAAGAGATTGCTTCCAATGTTGAAGTTAAGGAGGAGCCACCGTCAGAGAGTAGTAGCATTGGGACTGACCCTCATGTCCCTACAGAAGATCTCAACCAGATTGAGCCTTCTTAATTATGCAAAGTGGCTGAGAAAATGGTACATGCCTCAACGCAACTATGATCCCTGGCTGTGAGCATTCATCGTCTGACTTGCGGTCTTTGCTGAGGCCAAAGTCGATTTTCCTTTTTATTGAATATTGAATATTTGTGTTTAAATATTAAATATTTGTGTGTTTTGTGTGAACAATTTGAATGCTTGGGATATTTGTGTGTTGGTATATTAGAATTGTGTATATTGGAATTGCTTGGGATATTTGTGTGTTTTGTATATTAGAATTGTATATATTAGGAATGCCCAGTTTTATGCTATTTTGTTCCAAAAATTCCCAGTTACCGACGAACTGGCGACCACTTTCCGACGGACCATCCGTCGCTAACTGGGGGATTCCCAGTTAGCGACGGATGCGCGATTAAAAGCCGACAGGTTATCCGTCGCCAAGGTCCTAAAATTATGAAAGATATCCAGGAGCCTATCGACGGATTATCCGTCGCTACTCCGCCGCTAATCCGACGAGGTTGGTGACGGATTAGCGACGGTATAGCGACATATTTTGCGTATCAGAAACCCTCTGATACGTGTTTAACGACGGTTTAGCGACAGATTATCCATCGCTAAACGTTGCTATATTAAAATTTTAAACTGTCAAAGTTGACGAGAAACCGTCGACTAGCCGTCGCTAACCGTTTTGATGTAGCCCACGGTAAACCGTCGCTAAGTAGTCGCTAAGCGACGGATTTGTTTTAGCGACGAAGTTATTTCCGACAGATTTTTTTAGCCAGTATCTGTCGATAATCCGTCGGTAATGTCAATTAGCGACGGATACGGCCGTCGCTAAATTGTTGTATTTTAGTAGTGGATGGACATCAAAGCTGGCCAGATGGTGATGTCCATGAAAGAAACATACTTCGGGAAAGCATTTTATACCGAAGGAATGTTCAAGATTCAGCTTGTAAATCAGTCTAATATAATTAATGTAATCGCTCATTCTGGTTATACTCTTGAGTTGTGGCATAATAGACTAGGACATGTTCATTGTAAAAGAATAAATAAAATGTCTAGTCTAGAACTTATCTCCAAATATGGGGGTAAGGTAGAGAAAAGTAAAGTTTGTGCTCAGACAAATATCACAAGGAAACCCTTTTCTCGGATTAATCGAAGCACAGATATTCTGGAGTTGGTACACTCTGATATCTGTGACTTCAAACAGTTCTCTACAAAGGCCAGGATAAAGTATTTCATAACATTCATCGACGACTTCTCTAAGTACGCGTTCGTTTACTTGCTGAAGGCTAAAGATGAAGCGTTCGAGAAGTTCAAAGAGTTCAGGGCCGAAGCTGAATGTCAAACTGGACAACAACTCAAAAGAATAAGAAGTGATCGAGGAGGAGAGTACTGGTCTCATGAATTCGTATCGTCTTACAAAGAACATAGAATTATCAACAAGACTACTGCTCCGTACTCCCCTCATTCTAACGAAATAGCAGAAAGGAAGAACAGAACATTAATAGAAATGATGACTACGGATCTTCCAAATGCTATTAGGGAGAAGCTGCATTGATGGCTTCTTTTATTCTGAATAGAGTGTCACATGTAACTTCAGACGTCACTCATCATGGACTTTGGTTCAAGGTCAGACCAAACTTGAATGTCATTCGAGTGTGGGGGTGTCTGGCATAATGAAGCTTCCAGATCTGAAGATTCAAAAGCTCGGGACAAGGACTCCGAAGACGATTTTTCTTAGGTTATGCCAAAAAGAGTGATACTCGGAGATTTCTTGATATTGAATCAAATCATATCATTAAATCTTGTGACATAAACTATTTTGAAGATAAGTTTGCAAGGTATAAGAATATTGTTCTTGCGGATATTTTGGATAATAATGAGGGTGCACAGGAAACAGAAGCTTCCAATGAGAGTGTAGTCCCAAGAAGAAGAAGTTGTCGAACACAACTGTTGAACCATAGCTCGTTGAGCCGTCAACTAAGCGAGTAAGGAGGCCGAAGGACTTCGGAAATAACTTTGTCACCCATTATGTGGAAGCAGATCCGCTTACCTATAATGAGGCGATGAAGACCAGAGACGCTATTTTCTGTAGGGAGACGATAGACAATGAAATTGATTCAATCACCTCTAACACTTGGGTGTTGGTTGATCTTCCTGAAGGAGCAAAACCCATTGGATGTAAATGGATCTTCAAGAAGAAAATGAAAGCAGATGGAACTGTTGACAAGTTCAAGGCTAGGCTAGTAGCCAAGGAGTTTTCTCAGAAGCAGGGGATCGACTACTTTGACACATATGCTCCAGTAGCCCGGATGACCACCATCAGAATGTTGATTGCTCTCGCAGCAATACATAAGTTGGTGATACATCAATTGGACGTAAAAATGGCTTTCATAAATGGCGAGCTGATCGAAGAGATTTACATGTAACAACCAGAGGAATTTGTCGTCAAGGGTCTTGAAGACAAAGTCTACAAATTGATAAAATGCTTGTACGGTATTAAATAGGATCCCAAGATGTGGCATAAAAAGTTTCACAAGGTTATAAGGTCAAATGGCTACAGGGTCAGCGGGAACGGACAAGTGTGTTTACATAAAGTTCACTAATGGAAGAGGTGTAATCGTTGTCTGTGAGCGGACGACATGCTTATACTAGGTACGGATATGAGTTGTGTCACGGAGATAAATAAGTTCATCTCGACTAAGTTCAGTATGAAGGACTTGGGGGAAGCTGATGTGATCTTAGGGATCAAGATCATCTGGACAGACACTGGACTGGCACTGTTATAGTCTCATTATATTAAAAAAATGATAACATGCTACGGATATCAGGATCTTCCAGGGATCGATACGCCTTATAGGTGTGATCTGAAGCTGAAGCCTAATTCGAAGAAAAGCGTAGACAGCTGGAGTATGCAAGCGTCATCAGGAGTTTGATGTATGCTACTACTGCCACAAGGCCTGACATAGCTTTCGTCGTGGGAATGCTGAGTCATTTCATGAGCAACCGAGGCATTGAGCACTGGAAAGCTGTTAAGACGGGTAATGAGATATCTCAAGAAGACTCAGACATATGCTCTGTACTACAGCGAAGATCCGCTGATAGTAGAAGGCTTCAGTGATGCCAGCTGGTGCTTAGAGTTGGAGAGCGAGAGGTCCACAAGTGAATTTATTTTCACAATGGGTAGAGCTGCTATATCGTGGAAGTCGAAGAAGCCAGACTATAATCTCTCATTCCTCTATGGAATCTAAGTTCTTTGTACTGGAAACTGCAGCGAAGGAAGCAAATTGGTTTCAGGAGCTCATGTATGATCTTCCAGTGGTTGGAGAGCAAATACCGGAGATTCTGATATACTGCGACAACCAGGCAACTGCGGTGGTGACATCAAATGACCTCTTCAATGGAAAGAAAATGACTGTGTGGTTAAAGCACGGGGGGCAGTACACGATCTCATCAAAGAGGTATTATAGCAGTGATTGATGTTCGAAGTTAGGAGAACCTGGCAGATCCGTTCACAAAGGGCCTCAAGCACCAGCTGGTCATTGACACAGGTTGTAAAATAGGCTTGAAGGCATTCTGATATTATGTTATTACAATTATACTATAAAGTTTTATGCTATTAGTTCAAAGAGAAATCTACTAGGCATCTAGATTTTGGTTCAAGGGAGGACCTCTAACTGAAAAAATATCAGAAATAGTAGGTACATGTCCTCTTTGGCATGGAAAGGTTACGGACCTACAACCACTATTGTCTATTATATATTTTCTGCGAAAAACGGATCGTGTGATAAGGATGGCTTAAACGCCTTAATGAGTTCTCAGGCAGAGTGAATGTTTGGTGTGCTTTTACGGAAAGCATGGTAGAGCAGCACTATAAGGAGTGAAACTCCATGCTATAGTTGGGTGACTCCACCATGAGGTTCCCAAGTAGGGATAATGCCTCTGCTTTGCTAGCCAAGTCATAACGGCGTAGCACCGCAAATAGACAAGTAGCCTAATATTGTATGATAAAATTAAAAGAGTTGTAGAACACTACAAAGGGGAGGATTTCCTCATGTTACAATGGCATGACACTAAGATGAGGTACCCAGATAGGGGTAAAGCCTCGACTTTGCAAGCCATATCGTTGCGGCGTAACACCGCAAGGAAGCCTAAGGCTTCATGCTGGATAGTTTGGCACTACAAAGAGGCTTGTGACCTTATGCTACAGTAGTATGACACTTCGATGAGGTTCTCGGATAGGGATAATGCCTTGGCTTTAGGCCTGTCATAGTGGTGTAGCACAGCAAGGGAAGCACAAGGCTTCATGTCGTGTCTCTTTTATAAAGAACTCACCTATAGTGTATGGACAGAGATAGCAGGTCATCACTTGAGGGTAAACTTGTTGACGCCCAAAATTATATACTGAAACCAGGCTAGCACAAGTCATTTAATGTGCAACCAAAAGCACATGTAACTACATTATATGAGTCGAAAAAATTGCATGTATGGTGCAGAATTTAAGGCTTAGTCTATTCTTGTATTATAGTCTGTTGTTTGACACATACGGAAAGTTTCAAGTCGTCAGCGACATCTCTTCTAATGCATGATAGAAAGTTATTTTAAAGGAACACTCAAACCCATATATCGAGATATGTGGGGGATTGTTGGAGTTTTTCCTTGACATGTAGAGAGAGCTTGATCTCAATATATGCTTACTATTATTTAGTCCTACATTGGAAAAGCACCATGAGTTGTATCTCAATATATACTTGGTATGTTGTTGAGATCTGTACATGGGGTGGTGACCCTAAGGAGGGAACCATGTGGGTGATTTTACTAGGAGGTAAGGTTAAAACTCCATGGTAAAGCATTTATGTTTTTTCTCTTGGAAATTAATTCTTATTTGAGCTAAGCCCATAGGGACTTAACGACTCGGACTCGGACTCGGGCTCATGGGCTCATGAGGCGTAATATGGCATTTTGTTGGCGCACTGGTTCCTGGAAGCTATTCATGTGGGGCGAATCAAGCTTTGTGCGCTGGTGATCATTCACCCCAGCAGGATCACCATTTCTGTTCATTCACTTTTATCTCGTTCTAAACGAGAATATTTCTGATCTAATCAGAAAACGTTAGTGGACTTTTGCTGCTGATGCTTTTACGAATTCTTCTGTGCCTTCTTCAAAGTGACACTTTAGTATTCGTTTTTCAGAATTCTCCTAGATCTCTGCCGTGCACCTTTTTTGAAGAGTTGCAATCATTTTTCAGTTTTTTATCGAAAAATTACGTCCCAGGACTGACATATTTAACATAGACCAAGTTGCTAAAGCCAATCTCACGATAAAGAGGATCCAAAAGTATTGTATTACGTCTTAATTAACCAAACGTGAGTCATACATGAACCAGTGCCATTAATTTGTTTTTATGTCCAAGGTGTAAGAGAGAGAGAGAGAGAGAGAGAGAGAGAGAGAGAGGCCACTGAACCGAGGCAGTACTAGCTATCAACCAGGAAGGAATCATACGCTGAGTTGTCTAGGCTTTGTGAGGCAGACCAATCTATAAAGTTCACTCGGAATGTACAACACATACACATGCCAAAGTAAGGACAATCATCAATCCCTGCACCCTTCTATGAGCATTTCCTAACCCAAAAAAAGGGCTCTACATGGGGATTGGAACCGAAAGAGGAAGGGAAGGAAAGAGTGCTCTGCCAGCCTGAAATTACCCAATCCAACATGATAATTAAAGGGTTAATCACAATATGGTATAGGTCTAAAGTTGTAGTTAGGCTAATATTGGAAAGAGGAATTGGACTAATCAAAATCGAGCCAACTTAGTTCGGCTAGGTTGATAGTTGATCTGAACGTGTTTGTGCTAAATTTCTAATTAAGATAATTATGAGCATGAGATAACATTCATAACGTAAAACCTACAGAATTTGTGATTATGTAGACCTACCTCGATTGGCCATACAATTTAAGCTCACGCAACAAAGGACAATCCTCTGAGACTGAGCATGAGAGGACCAACTGTAGCACCCAGTTTCCCAAATGAGGCTAAATTTGAAATTTCGTGTTTATAATTATTTTAATAATGATATTTAATTCATGATAAGATTTTTGGTGATTTTAAATCATTTTAAAATTATTTAAATCAATGACTTGTGGTTTTGACGTTTTGCTAGTGAAACCCTAGAGACTGTTTGACCTAGAGCCTAACCATGTGATTATGATATTTAATGTCATTTTTGGCCTAAGGATATTTTTGCATTTGACCTCTTTGATTTATTTTGATATTATTTTAATATTTATGATATTGTTTTGGGATTATTTGAGTCGGGTTCGAATTTCATCTCAATCTGACTTGTAACGGGGACCCGGAGGTAGTTTGACTCTAGTGGGACCCACACACTAGTTAGACATGGCCCACATGATATTAATTTTAGTCCACATGATAGAAATATTTTAGTTAGAGGTTAGACTAATTATTATAGATAAGGTTAGTGTGATTAAAGACTTTAGAATGACTAATTTAGCCCCAACCAATTAGCCCTTTCCTAATACTCATAGAATAGGTTAGTGGGGGCATTTTGGACCTTACCATAATAGGACAAATAGCCCCATATGGCCAGCCACTTTGGGAGAGGATAGGCTCAAGTTTATTTCATTATTCTCATCCACACTCTCTCTCTTGTTCTTCCCCAAATTCCTAGAGAGCAATCCCTAGCAATTTCTTCACCAAATCCTTCCATTTCACCACCAAATCTTCTTCTTTCCTTCTCCATTCTAGCCAAGGAGGAAGCTACCCAAGTTTGGAAGGATTCGGAGCTCGTTCGTGTCCTTTTGGAATCTCTACGTGTCGGTGTCGCTCCGGGAAGGTTTTTCTTCGATTCGATCTACCGGGAGGTATAAATCCCTTCTTCTTATTTTGAACCCATAGGAATGACCTCCATGGTTGTATCTCCATTTGTGTCAATTTCGTGTCCATTTGGAGGTCATAGGAGTGTCCTTTGTGTTGTGGTTGTGTCCATGTGGGAAAATTCTAAATTTGGACACTATGTGTTGTTGTTATGTATGAATGAATTATTACATGTTTAATCTCATATTTTTGTATTGGAGATGTGTTCTATAGTGTCTCATATATATATTAGTGTAGAGAGTGAGTTCTTGATATATTATGTTATATATTTGTGTTCTTTTGTCTCAAACTACCTAAATTCGTCATAATTTTTATCCACGTTTTTAATTTCAGCCCTAACTTAGAAATGTCATAACTTCTAGCTCAAAGCTCGGTTTAATCTTCCATTTTTAAAAAGAAGCGTATTGAAGTTAGCTTTCCAAAAACATGTATTAATAGGCCTAATTCTTTCTGTAACTTTCTGGAGAATTATTTGAGTGTCAGCTGTACGAAAGACAAACGCGTTCTCGGTGTTTTCGCGATTCCGGGAGTTTTCGGAAACGAAAACGCGATCCGTTTGAAGTTTCGGAAAGCTAACACATAGATCTATAACATACTTTAGTCCTAAATTTTAATTCATGCTGAGATGGTACAGTATTGATTATTAGTAGGAGTTACTATTCGGCATATGCATTTTGTGCACCCTTGTGTGCAATATAATGTTCTATTTGATTTTAACCCATGTTAATATATATACATTATGTAATTAAATAGAGAATGCAAGCATGAGTAAATGGTTAAATAAATGATGTATGAGGTATAAGTATCCTATCTAATGTAAGCATGTATAAGTATGGCTTGTAATGAATATGTAGGTTCCATAGTATGTAATGTATGGTGCATATAGTAGCGCAAGAGAATAAATGAATGATGAATGAATGCAAGCATGAATGTAATATTATAATAGATGTAATGTATGCAATATACAATTTAATGAGATGTAATATTCTATGTTAACAAAATCCTATATTACCTCATGTACCCCCTTACACTATGTTGACACTATCACCCTTGACACATTGTTCACTTACACTTTGACACTCTTTGATATGTATACACTATGTATGCCCATTTAACCCTCACTTGCCCTTTGTCATGTTCACATACACACAAATAGCCTCTTAAATAAGTATTTATGAATATAGTTAACTTAGCTATTGTCACCTTCGGTTCCCGTATTTCGTATTCCTGTGCGCATTTGGAATTTTCTTGAATTTTCTGGTAATTATTTTCCTGTATTTCCCGTATTTGGCCTTGGGCCGACTTTGTTAACTTATTGGGTTGCATTACGGATTTGGGTTTAATTTTTTATTATTATTATTATTATTATTATTTCATAGGAGATGGGCCCTTGGAGGGTTCGGCCTGGCTTGCTTTGGTCGGAATTGCTATGGATCACTTTAACCTACTCTATCCCTTACCTCCACCACACCACCACCCATTAATAACCTTACCTACCATTCTCTCTCTTCATTAACATCAACACCACCAGCATCCTCTTCTTCTTCTTCCTCTTAAAACCCTTTAACTCCACCATAGGCAAGTGCATCTTGCCATCAAAAGAAAAGAAACCATGATTCTTCTTGTTCAAAAGTTTGTTTAGCTAGTTTAGAACAATATTAGAACTTGGAACTTCTTGATTTGAAGCATGGATCTCTCTAGATCTAACTTTTCATTAATCTCGGTTTTCCTTGAAATTCATTTAATAAACTTTGATTTGGATGTTTTTTTGAGGTTTTTATGTTGTGGAGAATTAAGTTTATACAACTTTAGTCTTTACGAAATCTGATTTCGTTTTAAAATGAGAAAGTTATGGATTTTGCAAGTTTTAGGGGTTGGGTTCTTCCTCTCAGCTAGAGGTAGGAGAAGAACTCCTCCTTTCCCTTTGTTGGCAACACCAGTGGTGTTACGCCATGCGGTTGCAGTCGCTACGCGTGCTGCCAGCGGCCAGCGCTCTACGCGAGCGGCTCTGCGCGTGTGGGGGGCGCCCCCTCCTCCTTTTCCCCTCTGCGCAGCCTCTACGCGAGCAGCGGGCCCTAGCTCTACGCGGCAGCCGCTGCAGCCTCTACGCAAGCAGTGGGCCCCTTTTTCTCGCTGTATTACGCGCGCGCTGCGCGTGTGGGGCCCTCTCCCGTTCCCAGCTGCTGGCGCCAGCGTGGGGCCCTCCCCTTTTTGCTGTGCGCGGGAGCAACCTCCTCTATGCACGTCCACGTGCGTGGCCCCCCCCTTTTCTCGCTGCCTTACGCGGCGCTCTGCGGTGTGGCCCCCCTTGTTTCAGCCGCCATTTTGCATGTGGGTCCCTCTCCCGTTCCATTGCGCGCTTGCCCATGTTCCCTTACGCGAGCCGCCCAAGGCCTTACGCGCGTGCTCTTCTGTTTGCCTTACTCCCCCGTGATTTTAATGTTTTCTCTGGGATTCTCCATTTGGTTTTATTGGAGCTTTTGATGTTTAATGTCCACTACATCACTTGATTGGGCTTGACATGCTTGGACACAAATTGGAGTTTTTGTGACTTGTTATTTTTCTTCAACCTGCAACTTGTAAACCGACCTGATGACTTGAACATGACTTGGCAACATGTAACTCGACAAGAGACCATGACCTGATGAATTGATAATTTGGGCTACTGCGGTAGGCTCACCTGACTTGCTACTTGACATGACACCGTGGGTGTGCATCCTGTGCTTGCTAATCTACTTGTCCAGTCTTGCATCATGCCTAGGACGTGATCCCCTGGGTACCACGGCAAGGGACTCACACTAAAATTGGACTAGGTAATGAGTAGACCAAATTAGAACATGGAGAATTCCCGGTCACAGGCAGTCTCGTTATCTGGAGGCATTAATGGACTTGTAGCTTGCCGATGAGTAGAGCACATTTCCAGCACACTGTCATGTGTTGCACCTCTAAGTCACCTAAGGGTACATTTGTCTCCCGGGCGATGTACCCACCTATACTCTCAACCCGCGGAAGGATAACTGGATGGTCTGCAGGGCTTGGGACTGGGAGTTTCTCACTTGCATCTTGTTAGTAATTAGGCTTGTGATAACCCTAGTTAGTTAAAGTAGTAAGCCGTAGTACTTGCTTGGCCGATTGTGGATGAATGGTGTCCAGCCCCGTTTAAGTTTTGTCTAGCCCCTGCACCTGGAACTCTTGATCATGATTGTTTTACTTATCCCTAACGATAAATGGGTAGAGACAGTGAACTACTCAGGCGAAGGGGTACAATCCCGGTCCTTGTTTGGTTTAAGGATTGTAACCTGGCTCCCGGAATGGTTCTACATCCCTAGTCGTTTATCGCTCTGTGTATTTTTATTACTTGTACTTCCTTTATTTCTTATGTTCTGATATGCTGGCTTTTGTTCTTATTTGTGGCCTCCTTTGTGGCACTTGCTCTTTCTGGGGTTTGACCCAGCTGGTTTTGTGTGGCCAGATTTCGGAGCAGCACCCGAGGATCTACCGCACCTCCAGCCCAATGGTGACGACTAGAAGAAACCGAGGCTTCGAGTGGGTTTTCTTTTTTGTTTCACCCACTTATATGTAAATTAATTATTCTTTTGTGGCGTTGCCGACGAGCACCTGTTAGCTCGTATGTACATTTTCTTGATGTTGTAAACATGATGAACATATCCTAGGGTTGATCATGTAAGATGTACTCTTTGCTAGTCCTGACATTTTGTAAGACTAGCTACTTGATCATCCAATATGTAATATTTGGGACGCCTTATATATATATATTTGATGCTCTAACATCTTGTAACTCTGTTAATTGCTTGAGATTGAGACAATAGGCTTGACATTAAGAGACTGCTGGCTTGTAGTAAACCCTCATATCCAGACAGCCGTGACCGTATAGTTGAGATGTATTCTATTTCAATATACGTAGCTGGCTGTGTCTGCCCCCGCTCTCCAGTATTCTGGATCTGGGGCGTGACACGGTTTAAGTGGTGGCCCATGCAGGTCTTGTCAATCAAGAAATGTGAGGGTTTACCGTTAGATGTCTCAATCAGTATTCGTCCTTGATCTCCACCCGTATTTTCAAATCCCTGAAATCCTTGCCCTGATATGCTTGTCTCATTGATCCTTCCTGGTCCTTCCTCATTGTTTTCCTGTGTCGTTCTTCAGCGGCACTGTACCTGACCCCGCCAATCAACAAGGTGGAGCACCTCCCGTGGGCCAGCAGCAACCTGGAGATCAAGCCCAGCATTCCGGAGTCGCCTCCAGGGTAATACCTACTGGAGGAGAGTCACCAGTTCGGCCCGTCCAGCCCGCTGAGCCAGATAATGGCACCCTAGTAGGCCTCATCAGAACCTTGATAGCTTCCCAGGATCGTCGCGGAGACGCCTTGCACCAGACTGTGGCAGATGCCTTGACCAGAGGCGGTCATCCAGGAAATCAGGCAGCCAACAGTTTCAAGCGCTTGAACCCTCCCTTCTTTGACGGCGAGTGAAGATGCGGTTGCCGCGGATGCTTGGCTTCAGGATACCGAGGTGGTTCTAGAAGCAGCTAGGACACCTGAGAATGAGAAGGTGGCGGTGGTACGGCTACAGTTGTTAGACTTGGCTTGCGATTGGTGGGCAGCTCAGGCCATGGGATTGGGGCACCAGTTACTTGGACGACGTTCAGAGAGAGATTCCAGACGAAGTACTTTGATGCTGTGGCTCGGTACGATCTGCAGACCAGATTTACCAACTTGAAGCAAGGCGGCAGGACGGTCGATGGCTATGCGACCGAGTTTTCTAGACTGAGTAAGTTTGCCCCCACCTTGGTGGCAACCGAGTATGATAGGGCCCAGCGGTTCCAGCAGGGGCTGCATTTAGAAATCTTGTTGGCAGTTGAGCAGTTCGAGCACCAGACGTTCGACGCAGTATTGAGGGCGGCTAGGAGGCATGAGTACACCTCCCAGAGAATTGTGGACAGGACCGGAGGCAGGAAGCGGTCCCATAGTCGATGCACCAATCATCAGCCCCAACCCCGGCAGCTAGGGGTATAACCATTGGAACTCCGAGGCGGGCGGCCTCAGTGACGTCGGTTCAGCATTCAACCCCGACGTACCCGCAGCAGCAGAAGCAGAAGCAGTCTTCCGCGGTGGGATGTTCTCATTGCGGGAAGCCGGGCCATGTAGTGGCAGAGTGTCGGAGGGCGCAGGGATTGTGCCTGGCTTGTGGAGCGGCTGATCACAAGATAGGAGCCTGCCCGAATAGGGGTAGCTCATCCTCGTCCAACCTAACCAGTCCATCGGTTAGAGGACCGGCACCAGTACCTCAGCAGCAACAGCAGTACCCGAGGCCATTGGCGACCCAGGCCCAGGCCTTCCAGCAGCAGAACCAGCAGCAGTTCACCCAGGCTCCAGTGCAGAGCAGGCAGAGAGGTTTCCAGCAGAGGGGACCCGCAGCTAGAGGTCAGGCTATGATGATGACCATGGAAGAAGAAGTTGCACCAGGTGAGGTAGTGGCAGGTACTATTCTCGTCAACACCTTTCCAGCATCTGTATTATTTGATTCTGGTGCATCACATTCATTCATGTCTGCACGATTCGCGACACGGATAGGATTGGAGCCCGAGTCATTATCAGTGAGGCTCAATATACTTACTGGTAATGGTCTTGTGGGAGTAGATCGAGTGTTTTCCTCGTGTCGGATCGTAGTTAGCGGTAGAGAGTTCCCCGCTAGACTCATAGAATTCCCTATGGCAGACTATGATGTAGTCCTAGGCATGGATTGGTTGAGGAACCATTATGCTAGGATAGACTGCCATGTTGGCAGAGTTGTCTTTAGTATTCCCGGGGAGCCAGAGTTCTCCTTTTCCAGAGGCGCCGTAGAGCCATCTCCTCCAGTATTGCGGATGGCAGTAGCAGCAGTGCAGTTGCCCGGATAGTTGAAGAGTTTCCAGATGTCTTTCCAGAGGAACTTCCAGGGATGCCGCCAGAACGGGAGATCGAGTTCACCATAGACTTAATTCCTGGGACAGCACCAGTATCAGAGCGAGTCTACAGAATGGCACCTTCAGAGTTAGAGATCTTGTACAATATGATTGAAGAACTTAGAACCAAGGGATTCATTCGTGCTAGTGGATCGCCTTGGGGAGCCCCAATGCTTCTTGTGAAAAGAAGGATGGTACGTCTAGGCTATGTGTAGATTATCGTACCTTGAATTCAGTGACAATCAAAAACAGATACCCTCTCCCGAGGATAGATGACTTGTTTGATCAACTCAAAGGGGCTTCAGTTTTCTCGAAGATAGACTTGCGGTCAGGATACCACCAGATCAGAGTTAGAGAGCAGGACATCCCGAAGACGGTATTCAGATCTAGGTACGGGCATTGGGAGTTTCTAGTTATGCCCTTTGGAGCAACCAATGCGCCGGCAGTGTTCATGGATCTCATGAACCGTATTTTCATGCCTTACTTGGATCAGTTTGTGATAGTGTTCCTTGATGACATCCTGGTCTACAGCAAGAGTGAAGCAGAGCATGAGCAGCATCTCAGAGTTGTTCTCCAGATTCTCAGAGAGCACCAGTTGTACGCCAAGTTCAGTAAATGCGAGTTCTGGCTCGATCGCATTTCGTACTTGGGTCACATCATTACCAGAGGAGGAGTGGAAGTGGATCCCCAGAAGATTGTGGCTATCGAGTCATGGCCAGTACCCAGTTCAGTGGCAGAGGTTCGCAGCTTTCTAGGATTGGCCGGCTACTACCGGCGGTTCGTCTCAGATTTTGCAAGGATTTCAGCGCCGATGACCCAGTTGACCCGCAAGGATGTGCCGTTTGTTTGGACAGCAGAGTGTCAGGAATCATTTGAGAAGTTGAAGCGAGGTTTGATTACGGCTCCCATTCTCACTTCCAGATGGGACCGGAGGATTCACAGTTTATTGCGACGCTTCAGGCAGAGGATTGGGATGTGTTTTGATGCAGCATGGGAAGGTAATTCCTTGCATCACGTCAACTTCGTGATCATGAAAAGAATTACCCGACCCACGACTTGGAATTGGCCGCGGTAGTGTTTGCTCTGAAGCTTTGGAGACACTATTTGTACGGAGACAGAGTGGAGATATTCACTGACCACAAGAGCCTGAAATATGTTTTCATCCAGAAAGATCTTAATATGCGGCAGAGAAGATGGCTCGAGCTACTTGTGGACTATGATGTGAACTTGCAGTATCACCCAGGGAAGGCCAACGTGGTAGCAGATGCATTGAGCAGGAGAGCCGGAGTTTATTTCCTGACGGCACAACCAGATCTATTGGCAGATCTTCAGAAGATGGGAATTGAAGTTGTCCTCCCTTCCAATGTGGCCATGATGGCTAGCTTGCAGATTCAGTCCACTATAGTTGAGAGGATCCGGACAACACAGTTAACAGATTCCAAGATTCAGCGGCTCAGAGCTGAGTATGAAGCGGGAAGAAGGCCAGAGTTATGTATTCATAAAGATGGTACACTTCGACACGGCTCGCGTCTTTGTGTACCCAGTGGAGATATCAGACAGGAAGTCATGGCAGAGGCTCACAGTTCGCAGTACTCCATTCACCCAGGCGGCACGAAGATGTACAGAGATATTCGTCAGCACTTTTGGTGGAATGGTATGAAGAGGGAGATAGCCCGGTATGTCTCTCGATGTTTGGTTTGCCAATAGGTCAAGGCTGAACATCAGAGGCCAGCTGGACTTCTTCAACCTTTACCGATCCCAGAATGGAAATGGGAACACATAACCATAGATTTCGTGACTGGATTACCCAGGTCTCCGGCAGGCAGAGATGCTATTTGGGTCATTGTGGACAGGCTTACCAAGGTGGCACACTTTCTTCCATTTAGAGTCGGACAGTCGACGGCACAGCTAGCAGAGATGTATCTCAGGCAGATTGTCAGACTTCACGGAGTGCCAGTCAGCATAGTATCAGACAGGGATACGAGATTTATATCGCACTTCTGGCGCAGTCTTCATCAAAGTTTGGGGACTCGTCTCAAGTTCAGCTCAGCGTATCACCCGCAAACAGATGGGCAGTCAGAGCGTACTATACAAACTCTCGAAGATATGTTACGGTCATGTACTCTTGACTTCGGTGGTTCGTGGGAGGATCACCTGCACCTGGTGGAATTCTCGTACAACAATAGTTTCCAGGCCAGTATCCAGATGGCTCCCTTCGAGGCTCTGTATGGCAGGAAGTGCAGATCTCCGTTAGCATGGGACGATGTTGGAGAGAGGCAGATGCTCGGTCCAGAACTGATTTCTCAGACGATTGAAGTGGTCAGGAAAGTCAGAGAACACCTCCGAGTTGCTCAGGATCGCCAGCGCCATTGGGCCGATGCTCATCGGCGTCCCTTAGAATTTGCCGTCGGCGACCATGTATTCCTTAGGATCTCGCCTACCCGTGGCGTCATTCGTTTTGGCGTACGGGGAAAGCTTAGTCCTAGGTATATAGGGCCATTCGATATTCTAGAGCGAGTAGGTGATGTATCCTATCGTCTCGCTTTCCGCCGTCGCTAAGTAAGGTACATGATGTATTCCATGTGTCCCAATTAAGACGGTACATCCCGGACCCGAGCCATATCCTAGATCATTCGGAATTGGTTGTTGGTACCAACCTTTCGTATGAGGAAAGGCCCGTGTCTATATTGGATCGGAGGGAGAAGATACTCAAGAACAAGACTATTAACTTAGTCCGTGTCGCTTGGGGTCATCACTCTTTGGGTGAGTCAACATGGGAGCGTGAGGACGACATCCGATCGCGATATCCCTACCTGTTTGACTCGTAAGGTATAATGTCTTCCTTGTGCCTTACGCCTTCTCCATCCTTGCTTGAATGTATGATTGTATGATTGCCTGCTTAGTCTGTCTGTGGTTAGTGTGGCTTGTCGTGGCAATCTCTAACTCCTTGATTTAATTCCGAGGACGGAATTCCTTTAAGGTGGGTAGAGTTGTCACCTTCGGTTCCCGTATTTCGTATTCCTGTGCGCATTTGGAATTTTCTTGAATTTTCTGGTAATTATTTTCCTGTATTTCCCGTATTTGGCTTGGGCCGACTTTATTAACTTATTGGGTTGCATTACGGATTTGGGTTTAATTTTATTATTATTATATTATTATTATATTCATAGGAGTGGGCCCTTGGAGGGTTCGGCCTGGCTTGCTTTGGTCGGAATTGCTATGGATCACTTTAACCTACTCTATCCCTTACCTCCACCACACCACCACCCATTAATAACCTTACCTACCATTCTCTCTCTTCTTAACATCAACACCACCAGCATCCTCTTCTTCTTCTTCCTCTTAAACCCTTTAACTCCACCATAGGCAAGTGCATCTTGCCATCAAAAGAAAAGAAACCATGATTCTTCTTGTTCGAAAGTTTGTTTAGCTAGTTTAGAACAATATAGAACTTGGAACTTCTTGATTTGAAGCATGGATCTCTCTAGATCTAACTTTTCATTAATCTCGGTTTTCCTTGAAATTCATTTAATAAACTTTGATTGGATGTTTTTGAGGTTTTTATGTTGTGGAGAATTAAGTTTTATACAACTTTAGTCTTTACGAAATCTGATTTCGTTTTAAAATGAGAAAGTTATGGATTTGCAAGTTTTAGGGGTTGGGTTCTTCCTCTCAGCTAGAGGTAGGAGAAGAACTCCTCCTTTCCCTTTGTTGGCAACACCAGTGGTGTTACGCCATGCGGTTGCAGCGCTACGCGTGCTGCCAGCGGCCAGCGCTCTACGCGAGCGGCTCTGCGCGTGTGGGGGGCGCCCCTCCTCCTTTCCCCTCTGCGCAGCCTCTACGCAAGCAGCGGGCCCCTAGCTCTACGCGGCAGCCGCTGCAGCCTCTACGCAAGCAGTGGGCCCCTTTTTCTCGCTGCATTACGCGCGCGCGCTCTGCGCGTGTGGGCCCTCTCCCGTTCCCAGCTGCTGGCGCCAGCGTGGGGCCCTCCCCTTTTTTGCTGTGCGCGGGAGCAGCACCTCCTCTACGCACGTCCACGTGCGTGGCCCCCCCTTTTCTCGCTGCCTTACGCGCGCACTCTGCGCGGTGGCCCCCCCTTGTTTCAGCCGCCATTTTGCAGTGGGTCCCTCTCCCGTTCCATTGGCGCTTGCCCCTGTTCCCTTACGCGAGCCGCCCAAGGCCTTACGCGCGCGCTCTTCTGTTTGCCTTACTCCCCCGTGATTTTAATGTTTTCTCTGGGATTCTCCATTTGGTTTTATTGGAGCTTTTGATGTTTAATGTCCACTACATCACTTGATTGGGCTTGACATGCTTGGACACAAATTGGAGTTTTTGTGACTTGTTATTTTTCTTCAACCTGCAACTTGTAAACCGACCTGATGACTTGAACATGACTTGGCAACATGTAACTCGACAAGAGACCATGACCTGATGAATTGATAATTTGGGCTACTGCGGTAGGCTCACCTGACTTGCTACTTGACATGACACGTGGGTGTGCATCCTGTGCTTGCTTAATCTACTTGTCCAGTCTTGCATCATGCCTAGGACGTGATCCCCTGGGTACCACGGCAAGGGACTCACACTAAAATTGGACTAGGTAATGAGTAGACCAAATTAGAACATGGAGAATTCCCGGTCACAGGCAGTCTCGTTATCTGGAGGCATTAATGGACTTGTAGCTTGCCGATGAGTAGAGCACATTTCCAGCACACTGTCATGTGTTGCACCTCTAAGTCACCTAAGGTACATTTGTCTCCCGGGCGATGTACCCACCTATACTCTCAACCCGCGGAAGGATAACTGGATGGTTGCAGGGCTTGGGACGGGAGTTCTCACTTGCATCTTGTTAGTAATTAGGCTGTGATAACCCTAGTTAGTTAAAGTAGTAAGCCGTAGTACTGCTTGGCCGATTGTGGATGAATGGTGTCCAGCCCCGTTTAAGTTTTGTCTAGCCCCTGCACCTGGAACTCTTGATCATGATTGTTTTACTTATCCCTAACGATAAATGGGTAGAGACAGTGAACTACTCAGGCGAAGGGGTACAATCCCGGTCCTTGTTTTGGTTTAAGGATTGTAACCTGGCTCCCGGAATGGTTCTACATCCCTAGTAGTTTATCGCTCTGTGTATTTTTATTACTTGTACTTCCTTTATTCTTATGTTCTGATATGCTGGCTTTTGTTCTTATTTGTGGCCTCCTTTGTGGCACTTGCTCTTTCTGGGGTTTGACCCAGCTGGTTTTGTGTGGCCAGATTTCTGAGCAGCACCCGAGGATCTACCGCACCTCCAGCCCAATGGTGACGACTAGAAGAAACCGAGGCTTCGAGTGGGTTTTCTTTTTTGTTTCACCCACTTATATGTAAATTAATTATTCTTTTGTGGCGTTGCCGACGAGCACCTGTTAGCTCGTATGTACATTTTCTTGATGTTGTAAACATGATGAACATATCCTAGGGTTGATCATGTAAGATGTACTCTTTGCTAGTCCTGACATTTTGTAAGACTAGCTACTTGATCATCCAATATGTAATATTTGGGACGCCTTATATATATATATTTGATGCTCTAACATCTTGTAACTCTGTTAATTGCTTGAGATTGAGACAATAGGCTTGACATTAAGAGACTGCTGGCTTGTAGTAAACCCTCATATCCAGACAGCCGTGACCGTATAGTTGAGATGTATTCTATTTCAATATACGTAGCTGGCTGTGTCTGCCCCCGCTCTCCAGTATTCTGGATCTGGGGCGTGACAGCTATGTATGTATATTATATATATGTTAGCATATTGTGTTGTAATATATAAGTTTATATAACCATTTAAAATGCCATGATTATAGACCTAATATTGAATACCAATATATGCATGTGTATATATGTGTAGACATATATAGCTTAAAGTAATAGATTACCTAGTGTATATCCAATGTGAATTCTTGCCTATTTGAGTATTAAATAATTGCATGCTATATAGAGTTGGGTGTATGTTGGCTTGTATAGCCTTGCATTGATGTGTGCTTGCTAGGATAGTCTTGGTTAGGCCTAGTAAGACTTGCTGGGTTAGGACATGACCTAGTTTGACCTAGTTGACTAGTGCAGTTGACCAGAGTTGACCAAGGGTTGACTTTGGCCTAGTTTGACATAGATTCATGTAGAATGCATTGTAGTGCTTTATATTACCCTTCTGGACATGTTGTGACTTGTGCTGTTCTAATTAGGAGCCAGACACCTCTCCTCGGATAGTATCTTTACCTTGGACATTCAGATATCAGGCGAGTACATTCTCTGATCATTTCATATCCTGCTTAGAATTATATTTCTGCTTTAGATTACTATACTTGATGCTGTCACGACATTATCACGGATTAGTACTATATGGATCTCTTCATGCGATGTTATCCCTCTCGGGAGCATCGGGTATATTGTGTCATGTGCGTTTCACTTTCATCATGTACTCCTGTGCTTTCACCATACATGTACACTCTTGTGAATCTTGTACTCTCATGTTCACAGAGCCCTCATGTATACTATCATGTGCACCCTTTTATGGACCCCCATATGATATCATGTACAATTATATAACCTGTTTAGATCCTTGTGTATTGATTGGGGAAACGGAGGAGTGCTAGTAGTCATGTGAACAATTCTATAGTAGTGTAGATCATGTGCAACTCTTTAGTGTAGATCATGTACAAATCTGTCTTGTTCACATGTGCTATCCTGTACTATACATCACTAGCCACTGTTAGTTCTCTATTTATAGTAGATATTTCTATTACAGTTCTTTCTCCCTGTTTACATACTGTATTTCTTCAGATCCTGTATCTTACTTTACTGCATGATTATATTTTCTAACCTGCTATGAACTGTTGAGATGTAATGTGCTCGCTCCTGTCCTGACTGGACCTGTTGATAAATTTTACAGATAGCCTGGAGGTTGCCTGCTAGCCTAGAGGAGACAGTAGAGGTTGCATAGATAGCTAGGGTTTTTGCTTATAGTTTATTTTCAGTCATCTTGAGTTGTATTTATGGATTACTGTATTTGGGTTTTGAGATGTATTCTGAGTTTGTATCTTAGACACTTAGACTTCTATCTGTTGTATCTCTTTTCGATTTCATGTTTTATCTATCTTCCTTTATGCTCTACATTAGATGTGATTGAGTTTACATTCTGCTATGTCACCCCCCATTCGGGGAGTATAAACTGTTTAGTCTTATACTGTTAGATGAATTGAGACCTAAGACAGCGTTCTACCGCCGACACTGCGACGTAGGCTGGGCGTTGTTACGTTCTCGTGCCCTAACTCTAGGGTGCGGATCGTGACACGTTTTTAGTGGTGGCCCATGCAGGTCGAGTTTGTGTAGTGGTATTCGAACTAGAGTACCACTACAGCCTGCAGTAGGAATAGGATATATTTTTGAAGATACTCAATCACAATTAGGATCCCTTGAGAGATTCCTGGGACGACCCTTGAGAATCTTGTTTAACTCTGATTTGAAAACTCTTTTCTTTTTTTTTCTTGATTTGATTTATCTTTACTTTCTGCTATTGAATTTGATTTTGATGGATTATTATTGAATTTGAGTTTGTATTTATTGATTTTGATGAAGATTGTTGAAATTTGAATCTTGATGTTAGCTATAGCATCCGAGTTTGTAGTTATATGATTTGAAGGATTTTGTTCATTTCTGAATTTTGATGTTCGTTGATAAATTTGATTTTTTTTGTATTCATTGTTGATTTAATTTAATTTTTGGCAAGATGAAATTATATGGGCTAGGTCATCTAAGTTATGGAAATCTTGTCTTCTACAGTCATATTAGCCAGCATGATGAGGATATATAGTCTGATTTTGTATATATTTCTCGGGTGTAGAAATTTAAGGTTTTTGCAGCCAAGCTAGCGGCATCGCGAAAATGTTAAATACCATGATTCTTGAGGTATGTGCATAAGTCAAGGACTTTGTGATTATCGTAGCCTTGCTCACTAGTATGACGAGGATTTAGAGTACCATGATTTTGGATAGACGCATATGATCATCAGATTGTACCTTAAATATTTTCGAACATGTTTTTGCTACTTTTGTTTCAGTCATTCAAAAAAAAAGAGAAGGAATTATAGTTATTTTGTTTTGTTTTGTTTCTTATTGTTTACTTCGGATGTAGCTTTAGCTATTTTTATAAACCTTGTGTTACTTCTTACAAAAATTTATTTCTTCTTAATACAATAAACCAATGATTTTGCTAGGCCTTATTTTGGATTTGGTATTATAATTCTTGTTTCAAAAAAAATGGGTCCCTCTTTTAAATAGATAAGCAGAACAGATTCTATTATCATTTTTTTCCTGCCAATATTTTTACTACCATCATTCCTTGTCTTATATACCTGTCCTGATTATATCAATTCCCTGTCTCGTATATAATTCTGTCAGCTATACCTTGACAACTCTTGAATCTTTATATCATTTTGCCTGAGAAATGTTAAGGAAGTTACGTAAATTATGTAGCTCAGAGAAGACGTAACTGGTTATTTTATGATGATCTAAAGGAAATCAAATGTGGAGTGTTCCATATGGAAACTTGAGATAGAAATGTGGTAAAGGTCTCGAATAGAATAAAGAGATGTATAATGCCAATCTGGAAACAATTACATTTAGAGAAATTTTGGGGTTATGAGATATTTTTATAGGTGTATTCAAAACTAATGAGGATATCAGAGGTCAACCTAGTTTTGAGAACTTAGAAAATCTTGGTTATTGATTCTGGGGAAAACTTTTACTCTAAGGCTATGTAGAAGGTTAGTAATGAAAAAGAGAAGTTAATTGTGTTTAATAAGGATATTAAACAAGATGTTGCGAGAAAATGACTAGGGATAGAGAGAGCACAAAGTTATGGAAGTTTAGAGATTGTTGTAAAATATTTTTAGGAGAATAATATTCAAAGGTGTATGTTGAAGAAAATACAGAAGTTGATTTTTTGATGGAGGATAAGTTTTGTAAGGCCTAAAGGTATTTAAATTAAATAACACGAGGAGAACCATTTGAACAAGTTCAAGGGATTCGTAAACGGAATTTAGAGGTTTCGGGCCAAATTTAAGACAAGGTGAAAGAATTTGGAAATTTGAATAAATGGTTAATGTTGATTCCTAAATGTGAGGGTTGTGCTTCAAGAGTGATGTTTGGAAATTGGAAATTGCCTACGGTAGTCATGGTAAGGGTTTAAATAAAGGTTAAATTTTTATATGGAGACGGGTGAGGTAAAGATATGATTGGCAAGTTATGACCAGATGAACATAAGAGTATCAGAAGCAGATGACTAACTCGATCTTCATTATTTTTGTGCATTAATTACCACCTCTTGAACTCCCACTTTCTAATTGAGATCCTTGACGTTCCTTATCGTGACTTTGATATTCGGAATGTAATACTAGCTGTTACCCTCCAACAAATCTTGTATGCAAGACCTAGACGAGCTAACCTTCGTGTAGGTATATCATGTCCCACTAAAACCCGTCTTCTTGTACTCTATTTTCTTGATATGATTTTCTGGTCAACTGGCTAAACTATAACCTCTACCATTATACTAAATTTCTTTTTATTTCAATTAGAATCCGGCCTTGACTCAATTCTTTTGACCCGACATGTGATGGTGTTCTGCTTGTTTCCTTAGATGCATAACCTTGTACCTTATCTGATTACTTGACCCGTTAGTTAAGAAACTTGGACTATGTAATTCCTTTCATCATTACCATCATTATATCTTGTGCTGCTAAATTAGCCTTAGTTTAGCAAGCTTATCTATTTTCGAGCTTGGTCATGACATATTTTATTGGGTGGCCACCCACTAACATATTGTCTAATCAGAACCGGTACATGATGGTCTGATCAACCTATTGCACTTTGGTTCGCTTTTTTATGTATCAATCTACGAGAATAGAGACATAGTTAAACTTGACCCTAGAGTCTCATTCGCGACAGCCTTGACAATTCTCCTTGAAATCTTTCATCGCCTATGAACCTCGTATTCGTGCTCAGTCGAATTAAATTTAATCATGACCTGAACCTCCATCATTGGATGCTCGTGCTCATACTTTGATTTCATTGATTTCCTTTCTTGTCCAAATCTCATTTTATCCCGAAATTGATCAACCTAGATCGTGTCAAGACAAAAATCTATTTGTGATTTGTTGTGCCTAAATTTTCAATTTTTGCCATTTTATGGAATAGTAACCTTTTAATAATATTCTTAGTTGCTTGTTAATGACCAATTTTTTATATAGGATGGTAGACAGTCCTACAACCTTGATGATTGTTGTTTCCTTACCTTCCCAATTAGGACACCCTAGATTGTTTGTGTGTTGATACCATAGTACTGTTTTGACCTAGAATGATTAGTGTACCTAGGTGAGACTTCCAACTGCTACGGTATGCCCTGACCTTGTATACTATTCCTTCAAATTGCATGATTTAGATAAAAAAAAATAGACCTTGATTGTTGGGAAATAGGGACGTCACCCCATTAGTATGAGTTGTAGATATATAGGTTAGTCCTTGATGTAGGGATGTGTGTCTATAAACATGTAGCTTATGAGATTTATGAGAGATTATAGTATCAGCCTTGATGGGATGTACTAGTCTTTTGGTGAGTATAAATGTGTTATGAGAGATAGGGGCCTATATGTCTTAGTAATGCATCGTTCCTATGGTAATAGAAAGTATTAATAGATGGTTAATAGGAGGATAATAGTTTGAGCATACCTATAGCCTATGATCAGTTCCTTTTCATCCTTAGTTAAGACCACTTTAAAATAGGTCCAGTCCCTTTGATATAGGTTCCAGTCCATATTCTATTGAAGTTCCATTATCGCCGTACAACAGAGCAGTATTGGAGGTAGTCCTAGATTGACACTTTTTAGATGTCCGTTTATTATTCCAGTGTTAGAAAGTGTTACCTTAGATATTGGGTAGGTAGAGGCTCTAGAAGGAGTACTATCGATCTTAAATTTCGAGGACGGAATTTTTCTAAGGTGGGTAGAGTTGTAGCACCCAGTTTCCCAAATGAGGGTAAATTTGAAATTTTGTGTTTATAATTATTTTAATAATGATATTTAATTCATGATATAATTTTGGTGATTTTAAATCATTTTAAAATTATTTAAATCAATGACTTGTGGTTTTGACATTTTGCTAGTGAAACCCTAGAGACTGATTGACCTAGAGCCTAACCATGTGATTATGATATTTTAATATCATTTTTGGCCTAAGGATATTTTTGCATTTGACCTCTTTGAATTATTTTGATATTATTTTAATATTTATGATATTGTTTTGGGATTATTTGAGTCGGGTTCGAATTTTATCTCAATCTGACTTGTAACGGGGACCCGGGGGTAGTTTGACTCTAGTGGGACCCACACACTAGTTAGGCATGGCCCACATGATATTAATTTTAGTCCACATGATAGAAATATTTTAGTTAGAGGTTAGACTAATTATTATGGATAAGGTTAGTGTGATTAGAGACTTTAGAATGACTAATTTAGCCCCAACCAATTAGCCATTTTCTAATACTCATAGAATAGGTTATTGGGGGCATTTTGGACCTTACCATAATAGGACAAATAGCCCCATATGGCCAGCCACTTTGGGAGAGGTTAGGCTCAAGTTCATTTCATTATTCTCATCCACACTCTCTCTCTTGTTCTTCCCCAAATTCCTAGAGAGCAATCCCTAGCAATTTCTCCACCAAATCCTTCCATTTTACCACCAAATCTTCTTCTTTCCTTCTCCATTCTAGCCAAGGAGGAAGCTACCCAAGTTTGGAAGGATTCGGAGCTCGTTCGTGTCCTTTTGGAATCTCTACGTGTCGGTGTCGCTCCGGGAAGATTTTTTTTCGATTCGATCTACCGGGAGGTATAAATCCCTTCTTCTTATTTTGAACCCATAGGAATGACCCCCATGGTTGTATCTCCATTTGTGTCAATTTCGTGTCCATTTGGAGGTCATAGGAGTATCCTTTGTGTTGTGGTTGTGTCCATGTGGGAAAATTCCAAATTTGGACACTATGTGTTGTTGTTATGTATGAATAAATTATTACATGTTTAATCTCATATTTTTGTATTGGAGATGTGTTTTATAGTGCCTCATATATATATATTAGTGTAGAGAGTGAGTTCTTGATATATTATGTTATATATTTGTGTTCTTTTGTCTCAAACTACCTAAATCCGTCATGATTTTTATCCACGTTTTAATTTCAGCCCTAACTTAGAAATATCATAACTTCTAGCTCAAAGCTCGGTTTAATCTTCCGTTTTTTTTAAAAGAAGCGTATTGAAGTTAGCTTTCCAAAAACATGTATTAATAGGCCTAATTCTTTCTGTAACTTTTTGGAGAATTATTTGAGTGTCAGCTGTACGAAAGACAAACGCGTTCTCGGTGTTTTCGCGATTTCGGGAGTTTCCGGAAACAAAAATACGATCCGTTTGAAGTTTCGAAAAGCTAACATATAGATCTATAACATACTTTAATCCTAAATTTTAATTCATGCTGAGATGGTACAGTATTGATTATTAGTAGGAGTTACGATTCGGCATATGCATTTTGTGCACCCTTGTGTGTAATATAATGTTCTATTTGATTTTAACCCATGTTAATATATATACATTATATAATTAAATAGAGAATGCAAGAATGAGTAAATGGTTAAATAAATGATGTATGAGGTGTAAGTATCCTATCTAATGTAAGCATGTATAAGTATGGCTTGTAATGAATATGTAGGTTCCATAGTATATAATGTATGGTGCATATAGTAGCGCAAGAGAATAAATGAATGATGAATGAATGCAAGCATGAATGTAATATTATAATAGATGTAATGTATGCAATATACAATTTAATGAGATGTAATGTTCTATGTTAACACAAATCCTATATTACCTCATGTACCCCCTTACACTATGTTGACACTATCATACTTGACACATTGTTCACTTACACTTTGACAGTCTTTGATATGTATACACTATGTATGCCCATTTAACCCTCACTTGCCCTTTGCCATGTTCACATACACACACATAGCCTCTTAAATAAGTATTTATGAATATAGTTAACTTAGCTATGTATGTATATTATATATATGTTAGCATATTGTGTTGTAATATATAAGTTTATATAACCATTTGAAATGCCATGATTATAGACCTAATGTTGAATACCAATATATGCATGTGTATATATGTGTAGACATATATAGCTTAAAGTAATAGATTACCTAGTGTATATCCAATGTGAATTCTTGTCTATTTGAGTATTGAATAATTGTATGCTATATAGAGTTGGGTGTATGTTGGCTTGTATTGCCTTGCATTGATGTGTGCTTGCTAGGATAGTCTTGGTTAGGCCTAGTAAGACTTGCTGGGTTAGGACATGACCTAGTTTGACCTAGTTGACTAGTGCAGTTGACCAGAGTTGACCAAGGGTTGACTTTAGCCTAGTTTGACCTAGATTCATGTAGAATGCATTGTAGTACTTTATATTACCCTTCTGGACATGTTGTGACTTGTGCTGTTCTAATTAGGAGCCAGACACCTCTCCTCGGAAAGCATCTTTACCTTGGACATTTAGATATCAGGCGAGTACATTCTCTGATCATTTCATATCCTGCTTAGAATTATGTTCCTGCTTTAGATTACTATACTTGATGCTGTCATGACATTATCACGGATTAGTACTATATGGATCTCTTCATGCGATGTTATCCCCCTCGGGAGCATCGGGTACATTGTGTCATGTGCGTTTCACTTTCATCATGTACTCCTGTGCTTTCACCATACATGTACACTCTTGTGAATCTAGTACTCTCATGTTCACAGAGCCCTCATGTATACTATCATGTGCACCCTTTTATGGACCCCCATATGATATCATGTACAATTACATAACCTGTTTAGATCCTTGTGTATTGATTGGGGAAACGGGGGAGTGCTAGTAGTCATGTGAACAATTCTATAGTAGTGTAGATCATGTGCAACTCTTTAGTGTAGATCATGTACAAATCTGTCCTGTTCACATGTGCTATCATGTACTCTACATCACTAGCCACTGTTAGTTCTCTATTTATAGTAGATATTTCTATTACAGTTCTCTCTCCCTGTTTACATACTGTATTTCTTCAGATCATGTATCTTACTTTACTGCATGATTATATTTTCTAACCTGCTATGAACTGTTGAGATATAATGTGCTCGCTCCTGTCCTGACTGGACCTATTGATAAATTTTACAGATAGCCTGGAGGTTGCCTGCTAGCCTAGAAGAGACAGTAGAGGTTGCATAGATAGCTAGGGTTTTTGCTTATAGTTTATTTTCAGTCATCTTGAGTTGTATTTATGGATTATTGTATTTGGGTTTTGAGATGTATTCTGAGTTTGTATCTTAGACACTTAGACTTCTATCTGTTGTATCTCTTTTCGATTTCATGTTTTATCTATCTGCCTTTATGCTCTACCTTAGATGTGATTGAGTTTACATTCTGCTATGTCACCCCCATTCGGGGAGTATAAACTGTTTAGTCTTATACTGTTAGATGAATTGAAACCTAAGACAGTGTTCTACCGCCGACACTGCGACGTAGGCTGGGCGTTGTTACGTTCTCGTGTCCTAACTCTAGGGTGCGGGTCGTGACACCAACAATAAAACATGTACAAACCGTTTGTGATTAGGTAAGATGAACCTTGTAAAGCTTCAGTAGACTATATATATATATATATATATATATATATATATATATATATATATATATATATATATATATATATATACATGGGATGTATCAATACATTTTGCATTGAAAATTGTGAAAGGTGTTTACTTTGACTTTGTCTTTACCTGATATAGCAAGTCATATTATCCTGCTCACTTTATTAAATAACTCCTCCTAGATTACCTTAACTTATTGGACATTGTACACTAGCAGAAGAGAGAATTTCCATAGTTTAATAGTTGGAACTATTAGATGTTTATGGATTGGGCGGGCTGGTGGTAGTATAAATTTAGGCTCGTTTTGGAAGACGCAAGAAGAGTAAAAGAAAACGCTGGAAATGGTGAAGAGGGAGGAGAGATGGCTGTGGAGAGTTGATACTAACTCGAACTATCCAGGACATCCGAATCTCCACTATAAATACATCGACATCGTCTCCATGAGCTCTGCATCGAAAACAAAGATTAACAAAGCAACTCGAGTACATAAATAGCTCTACAATATCAATTAATTTCATCGGCGAAGAGATGTCCCTAGTTCAATTCAGGTTCGGTTCGAGGATCTTCGATCCCTTGTCGTTGGACTTGCGGGACCCCTTCGAGAGCTTCTTTCTCCCATTGTCACGACCCGCACCCTGTATAGGGGCACGAGAAGTGGGTACGTCCAGCCTATGCCGCAGTGTCGGCGGTAGAACGCTGTCCTAGGTTACTATATAATCAACAACTCACGCAATTATATAATGTACTTGTCAAATCTCAACTCCGAACGGAGGACAAGTATAGATATAATGAAATCTCAATTACAGTCTAAGCACGATAAGATAACACAGAAGTTTATAACTAAAAACTAAATAACAACATTTATAACTACTAAATAATAATATCTCAACAAACTCAAATACAAACTCGTATCTCAAGTTATTACAATTCATGTTCTAAAACATGAAAAAACTAAACCAAGTCTACTAGCTAGTCTTCCGGTCACTCCTGAGTGTCGGGGCCAAAGGTAGCTAAGCCATCTCCTACTCCAAGGCAAGTAGGGCAAATGTCCTCAGGGTAATCATCTGTAATATTTTCAACAGGTCCAGTCAGGACAGAAACGAGTACATTTCATCAAAAAATTCCAAGTAAATGACAGAGAACTATAAAACAGTTATAGACAGTTGTATTGATGAATATGGCAGTTTATGTTCAGGTGATGGTAAGAAAAATAGATAAAGTGCAAGGAAAGTAAATAACTAAACAAGAGAAGAATCATAGCAAAGAAGACTGTAAAACAAGATCTAGCTGAACTAGAGTAACATAATGAGTTCAGATGGTACAATATAAGTCGAGTGTAATCCCAAAGTGAGTCTAATATAAGATGAGTCGAATGTGATTCTAATCATTGTTCTAATAAGGTGATTCGAATAAAATGATGCGAATAGTGATTCGAATAAGGTGATACGAATAGTGATTCGAATAATAATCAAATAATGATTCGAATAAAATCTCCAAGTGTGTTTTAAAATATCGAGATCGACATGTAAACGGCTGTAGGTAATACAGCACACCACACACTCGCGAAGTGTGTGATGGCTATCGTTCGAATATAATGCACAGAGGGATGATTCGAATAGGGGGATATGTCTATATGTCTAATCAGTATTTCCCTGCCCAGTCTAATACAAATGAATCCACAATCCAACATATAAGACGAATACAAGTCTAACCAACATATGAAGATACGAATAGGGTGATTCGAATAGTGATTCGTATGATGATTCGTATGGTGATTCGAATAATAGAGGTAAGACAAGTAAGTATGTGTGTCGCATACATAGATTCAGAAATAATAATACGTGTTTGTAACAGAGAATCACATACAGCTAACTAGAACTGAAGTACAGTAATTGACAAGTAAATGAAAGAACTATCAGAGAATGTACTCGCCTGATACTCTGAAAAGAGTAATAAAATATCATATGTCTACACCGGAGTCACAAAGTCCTAAATAGAGCAGTATGGGTTATGACATGTTTAAAATAAGATAAATGAAGTCTACGATGCAATCTATATGATTCTAAGTCAATTCTAGGTCAAAGTCAACCTAAGTCAAACTTGGTCAACTGTCTAGGTCAAACTAGGTCCCAGTCAAACTTGGTCAACTCTGGGTCAACCCAAGTCAACATTTAGGGTTTGGGCTTCTATCTAGTCAACATAGTCAAGGGTCAACTATCTAGGGTTGGACTATGATAGCTAGAATAAATGGGGTCTTCAAGCCATATTGAATCCTATTTTCCCTTCCTAAGTGTAACAAGGTGATACCACTCAAGTCTATCTAAACAATTTCTAAGGTTCACCTACATACCCTTAGAGTTATCATCCAATTTCCACTCACTAGTAACATGTCTTCAAGGGTAACATATAGATAACTATCTATCACTAAGAAAATATATCCATGTCTATCTCAAGCTCAATCTCCCCATTAGCACACCATGGTCAATATCCTATAATATGTATACCACACATATATATACCATGTGTATGGTTACAATGAACCAAGAAGCAAATGAGCTAAGGCAAGCTCTCAACTACAAATACCAAAACACTCTTTACACATACCATCTATATACATACATGTGTACATAGGTACATAGTGAGGCTAAGGCATATACATGCATATCTACATTTATTTATATATATATTATACATGTTGCATACATATAGAAGGGAAAGGGGGCTGTGTGTGTATGAGTGAAATGTATGTGGGTGAATGTGACAATGTGTGATAGCTAACATTTAATATGAAAACAGTTGCATACATATATTACAATGGGTATGAGTGTGTGTGTGTGTTAGGCACTTGATAGTTGACAGTGCTAATTTCAGATTCTCAGGAAAATCTCAGGTTCTCAGTTTTTATCATTGAATGAACTCTCAGAATTTCATACTTGAACCTATTCAAATTTCAGTTAGCATGTTTCATTTGAAGATACAAAATCTCAGGTTTTCCCACTACAACTAATCTCAGTTTTCAGATATGTGTGTGTGAAGAACATAGTGTCATGTGTTCAGTTAGGCATGTGTGTGTATAGAGGTGAAGTTCTCAGGAACAACCAATCTCAGGACACATAGGCACTCTTAGGTTTTATCTATCAATCAAATCCAGGTTTGATTATAGGGAAAATTCAGGTTGAATACATTAGTATTCTCAGGTTAACATAACTGTACATCTCAGGATTTAAACCCAAAGATCACATAACAAAACAACTCAAATTTCATCCTCAGTTTACATTTGAAACTGGAAACATATATATACCACATTTCAGGTTTATGAACATGGGGAAATTCTCAGTTTATCTCAGGATTTCTCAGTCTTCTCAGGTTCAAACAACATGTGAGTAAATAGTGAATTCAAATTAACATTTTAAAATCAGAGAACAATATCTCAGTTTTCTTCCCATTTCTGAAACATGAACTTCCATTTCAACACCAAAAACAAATCACAGACTTTAATAACAGGTAGTGAGAAATTATGCAGTACAAGTGTCCATGTGTCCACAAGGATGTGAATGTGTCAACATGTTTTAAGTGTCCAGTGTCCAACAAACAGACACAAGAATTAAGTATCAGTAAAACATGACAGTTTCAATCCCAATCCAAATTCGAAAACCATTTCTCATGCATTAGTTAAAATCAAGAACCCAATCTCGAGTGCAGAGGTGTGGACATACCCCATGTGTCCTAAGGAAGTCATACGTGTCCAATAAATAGGACACGAGTGTCCAAACAGACCAAGGAATTTAGTATCAGTAAAACAGTGAAACAGTGGTGTCGTGCGGCCATGCCATTCCATTTAGGACACGACACAAAGCACTAGGCTCCACGTGCTCATGCACAGAGGTCAAGGGGGACTAGGGCTAGGGTTTCAACTCCCTGACACGAGTCCACGTGGTGTCTACACTCGACACGACACGCGTATCAGTGGGGAATATCCGCCTGTGCACAGTCTGTGCAGGAACAGTGCGCGCGTGTTTTCTCTCCCTCGATACGACACGACACCACCCCAAATTTTGTGGGCACGGTGTCAGTAATTGCCCCTCGGTACTGACCAAAATTGGTCGGGTCTCGTGTCGTGTCCAGTGAGAACTGGATACGAGGTAGCAGGACAGTGCACAGTACTGTGTACAGTGTGTTTGTGTCCAATTTGGACACAGACACGACACAATCTCGTGCTCAGTGTAATGGTTCTGTGATCTGCACCTATAGGGCTAGAATATTGTGCAATTAGTTTTCAAAAATATTAACATTTAAATGACAGTGGAAAATCATCAAACACTTGATTTAAAACCTAGATACGTATCCGATACGGACACCAAACCCAATCTAATTCCTACCAAACTCAGCCTATAGGTCCCTGGTACCTAGATGCATGTATCCATGAAGAGAAATCACAATATTAGTAGGTTTAGAGTCATTTTACCTATTGAGTAAAAACTTAATGAAAACCTAGAATAGGGGGGGTGTCCTCTTCACTTGGGGGTGCCAAATGCTTATGCAACCTTGCTAGCTAGCTCCCCTTAGCATCCTCAACAGTAGGGGATTCCAATGCAAGAAATTTGGCTCAAATTGGAGTTGATTTGGATATTTGGGGAGAGGTTTAGGGAAAACACAAAGGAGGCAAATAAAATGAATTAAAAATGGTGCAAATGATTAATGTGTTTTATTATAGGGGGGAAATGTGTGATGGCTGTTGAAAACATTAGGGTTAGGGTTTAGAATGAGTGGCTAAGGTTTCTCCAACAAATTCTAAGGCTTCCTATTGGTTAAGGCTTCTTTTCACAAATATCTCAAAAGAAAATATCTTTCCTAATAATATCTAGATATTACACTAATGTGATTACTTAATTGAAATCCTCTAACTTAGCTTCTAGTGTCATGGTTAACATCTAGATTAGGCTAACTTCTAGGTCAAGTCTCAACAATGTAACTAACACATATTTAATTAATATAATTCACAATTTCACAAAAGTGTCAAAATGACCAAAATATCCCTAGGCTTAAAGTAGAAATTTGAAATCCTAAACATGATTAGGTCTCCTTGGTCATGATTCATCTTCTAGGTCATGCATGACTAAGGTTACACTAGCAAAACACAAATTTCACATTTCACTCAATTAAATAGTTTTAAAATAACTAAAAACCACCAAAAATCATATCATGACTAAAATATCATTATTAAATGATTTAAAATACCAAAGTTCAAAATTACCCTCATTTGGAAAATTGGGGTTACATCCATCATCAGCACTCTCTGTTCTTCGTTCGAACGAGACGACTGCAGCCTTGCCAACCCCCACATCGACTAGAAGGAGACCCCGAGGCCTACGTCTTGAAGGCGGACCTCCCGGGGAATTTTTTTATTGTGACATTTTGTAATATTAACCATCTTTCTAATATTTACAGTATTTTAAATACCATTTTTCAAAGTATATTCAAATTTTTACGTTAATTTTAATATCATTTATCAAAAATTTAAGCAAATATCATAATTTTGACTTTTAATGAATATCATGAACCCACTAACCCATTGAGAAAAATATTAAAGCATGGTAAATCTAATCTCAATATTATTTATTCATTTAATATTAAAGCATGTTCAAGAAAATCTGAATATCATTTAATCAGGCTTCCATTGTATGGTTGCACAAAATAGGGTGACCAAAACAAAAATTTTGCGAGTGTTTGAATATAATTAACCTACAATCCAAGAGAATTCTTTTACATTACATACTTTGCTTCAACAATAACAAGTGATGAGCAGGCAGGATTACATTATGCATTACACTGACATCGAATTCATACTGATGGCATCCATATACTGATTATTTACATAAAGCAAAACATTCCAATCAAATAAAGTTTTAATGATCCCAGAAACGCACCCGGAATGAAGGCCGACTGTAAGTCCTTGGAATGCACCCAGAACTCATCAAATCTGTGAAGGCCATCTGCAAATCAAAGGAATACACCAAAAAATCAAAAACATCTGTGAAGGCCAACTGCAAATCAAATGAATACATAGTACAACTTAGCTAAATTAATGTTTAGATGATTCATACAAACAAATATAAATGCTTCAACCAAACAAATCATAATCAAATTAAGTAAAATTCATTCTAAGTCTAATAAACTACATATTCCATGTTACAATAATCTGCACAATCCACGTTAGTAGTTCAACATAGAACCTACATAATTCACATTACAATAATCCAAACAAATATCAGACCAACTCTAAATTTAAGACCATGTTACAATTTTCCAAACAGAGTACGAACCATGCACCCCAACGATGCTTAGTACAACCGAAAGTTTTAATTTACGATTTTTTAAACACAAAATCGAGTTTCATCGCCAAGACCAACAAATATTTAGAACCATATTGTAATTCAAATATTACAGTCCAAATTGAAATAAAAGTTTCAAAAATCAAAAGATTAATCTTCATCTCCATCTCCATTTGCTTCTCCTTTTTTCTTTTTTTTTCTTCTTCCTCAAAATCCCCTTCACCTACACTTTGAAGGACAGAATAAGAAATTACAGTCAGTATGGATTCACTGTATATGTAGAAATGACATCCAGAATATAAATAGAAATATCAAAGTGAGGAGGGCTAGCATTAGAGTGTCAATGTGCATAGTGTGTTTCTAACATAAGAATATCAGTGTGCACACTCCAGGTTCTAACATTAGAGTGTCAATGGCTTTACGTCTGTAACACCCAGTTTTCCAGATGAGGGTAATTTTGTAATTTTAATTATTAATTATTGATATTTGTTTCACATTATGATTTTTTGTGATTTTTAATAATTTTTAAACTATTTAAGAATTGATTTTAGTCATGACTTGTGATTTGATGTGCTGCTAGTGAAACCTGAGAGACTGCATGACCTAGAGCCTAACCATGTCATTATGATGACTTAATTATTATTTTTATCCTAGGGGTAGTTTGGTCATTTTGACTTATTTGAATTATTGGTGATTTGTTGAATTAGTGAATTCTAGTTTGACTTTGACTTGTTGAGACCTAGTGGACTAGCCTAGAACCTAACCCTAGCCATGGTGACCCTAGTCTAGGTTGAGTTAACCTATTTTAGTCATTAGAGAATAGTTTTAGAATGAGGGGATGTGGTTTGGTGAATTTAAGTCATGGTTTGAGGTTTCATGAAATGACTTATGGCTTAACTATTCAATTGATCATGACTTAAGCCCATGGGCCATTTAGTGAACCCTAACCCTAATTAATGAACCTATGAACAGCCACATAGGGATCCCCCCCTATTTAAACACTTATTCATTAGGGTTGCCTCCTTTTTATCATTCCTACACTTGGAGAAAAGAAAGGTATTCTTCCTCCTTCCAAAAAATTTCCATTTATTCATTTGATCTCCTTTTTCATCCTAGTCTTTTGCATTAGGTTCTAATTTTTGTGTATTTAATATTTCTGGAGGTTAATCTCAGTTTTGGGCTCAATTGGAGCATTTGGCCATCAAGAGGAACACCCCCCATTTGGAGCTTTTCCATACAATTTGCACCTATAGGTAAAACTCCTCAAATTGATTTAAATTGCTGTTTTCTTTGCATGTAGGGCTAGATCTAGGAGTCACCTAACTGTCCCTAGAAATTTGGCACAATTCGTGTCAGTTTCGTGTCCGTATCGGACACGTATCCTTTTGATAGTCTAGGTGTTTGATGTAATGCCTCAACCAACGTTTTATTCTGATTTTTGAAATGTAAATGAATGAAATCTTAGCTCTATGGCTTGCTTAATTATTTTTGTTTTTAATTCCAAATTTTTGAGTCGTGTCGTGTCGTGTCCACACGGGGACACGAACACGCTGTCTGTGCACTGTGCACTGTGTCCTGTATTACGGAGTCTATTTCTCCCGACACAGGACACGTGGACACCCCAAATTTTGCGTAAGTATTGGGGCAGTGACTGCCACCATGCTCCCAAATTTTAGGAGCATCTCGTTTTGTGTGCGAGGAGAAATCCTCCTCGCACTGGTCGTACGGGACACGCGCGAGCTGTCGAATACGCGTGCAAACGCACGCTGATACGCGGTTCGACACGACACCACAAGTTTCGTAGACACGACTCAGGCAGTGGGACACGTTCCTCTATCCATGGTGAGTAACTGGACACAAGCATGATGTGTCACGTGTCGTGTGTCATGCACACAACTCTGTGACACGCCTGCACGATACTGTGTGTGCTTGAGTGTGTCTGTGTGTGCTCGAGGCGTCTAGACACTTCGTGTCCAAATTTTTGGACACGAAACCACTTGATACAACACGTTTGGATGTGTTAGATTAGTTACCAACCTCTGTATTTGGGTTTTAAATAAAATTTCATTGTTAATTCTTCATTTCCCAAAATTCTCTGATACCATGTTCTTATTTCGAGATTTTCTGAATTAAATTCCTGTTTAACCTGTTTTAGATGATGTTTAAATCCCTGGATTAGTTCCTACATATGTATTATATGCTGTTAGTTGGGTTTGTTATGATAGTTTGGGTTTTGCATTAGAGAATAGGAAATTGAGCATTGAGTGGACTGTGAACTGCTTCCTGAGAACAGTTTCACTTTAACCCTTTTAACATATTCACTGAGAATAGGATTGTTTCCCATTCCTAAGATTTTTACTGTCAACTAATAGTCTCCACACCATAGTAGCAGTATAGGAGATGTGCAATTATGTGAGAGTTCACGAGTGGTTGAGGGAATTGGTGTTGAGTGAACTTGGTTTTGGCTTTGAACTAAACTGAATGTTGTTCAATATACTAATTTTCTCACCTAGTACTGCCAACCTATTTCCAGATTTATGTGTTTAGTGATTTATGTGTTTAGTGGCTCACTGGTTGTACTGACACTTGAACACATTGTTTAGCTCACTGTTACACTATCAGTTTCCTGTCACTCTTTTTACTCACTGCACACACATGGTTTCCTCACAGTTTTCACACACAGGTTATGAGTGTGGGGGTTATATTGAATCCTCCCTTAACAACTGTCACCTTCACATTTGTTCACTGTCAGTATACACCCACACACCAAACTGATTTTAGCACACACCACTCTACAAAATTGAATTCCTCTTGACACACACACACAAACTTGCTTTCATGTTTCCTGTACACACACACACACTCATGAACTGTATTACCTAATTTCCTGTATATTTTTATATGTATACAATCTAGGTGTATATATATATATATTTAGTATAGGTATTTTGGCAGAGGTGAGCTGTGAGAGTTTGGGGTTAGAGTTAGTTGGGTTAAGGCTTTAGTTCTCAGGTTTTAGAGGATAGGATGTTTGTATAGATAATAGGGGTAGTGAGAGAGTGTGAGTGAAGGGAAGGGTGTGAACACTTGAGTGTAGACTTGTAGGTTAGAGGAGAAGGGACCAGGTTCTGCTGCACATGGCAGCAGAACAATAGTTATGGTCCTGTCTCAGGGAATCTGGGAAGGAGGTGGGGAAGACCAGTTGGGGGCTCTGTGTATAGTAGGTTCAGTCCCAAGTAATGTATATATTAAGCATTATATATATGTATACATATATTTTGTAGCTATGCATATTGCTAGTGTTGAATGTCTTAATAATCCACATATGGGATAGCAAGTATAGTGGGTGCCTGCACAGAGGTTGTGCAAGTCTTGAAGGCTCAGTTAAACCAACTGGAGGGGTGTGGTTTAGAAGCCTTACCTGCTGCACTAGGCAGCAGGACATCTAGGAGTGTAACATATAGAGGGTTGGGGTATAACTTGTATCTGAACTCAGTTGCTGAATATCTAAATTCATTGATACAAGTATCAATTGTACCATAGGATTTAGTTAGGAGTTGGGGGTTAGGCAGCCACAAATCTGGGTACTCTGTACAGTAGATGTACACATATGGTGTATGTATTCATGACCTTTATGACTGTCTAATACCTGAATTTGATTTCATATATGAGCTATCCTATAGTAGTTGAGCTAGTATCTATATGTAGGTATCCTATTTAAGAATCCTTTAGACATCTATATATGCGTGTGAATGTATGGAGGTATCCTATATAGATGCTACCATGTATCAAACCTATAGATAGTTAGCAAGTATACTGCTATAAATTTTGAGTATAGGGAAAGTATCCCACTAATGCTTTGGGTAGACCCTTGGTTGATTATGGTATGTAACTATAGGAAATTGGGTGGTATACAGGGTATCCTAGTATTTTGTATTATAGATATTAGGGATTTGATAGCTAAGTTAGTTAGATATGACAATTGACCAATTGACCCTTGCTAGTCTAAGTTGACAGCTGACCAGGTTTGACTTAGAGTTGACTTTGACCTAGATTGACTTAGAAATCATGTAGATTGCATCATAAATATTATTGTCTTATTTAAACATATTATGACCTGTATTCCTCTATTTAGGACATTGTGACTTAGTTGCAGACATCTGACATTACACTACTCTTTCAGAGTATCAGGCGAGTACATTCTCTGATAGTTCTCTCATTTATTTGCCAGTTACTGTATTTCAGTTCTATTTAGTTTTATGTGATTCTCTGATACCACACGTATGGATATTTCTGGATTCATGTATGCAACACACTCACCATGTTATCTGGCCTCTATTACTGGAATCACTGGAATCATTCTGGAATCTATTTCTGGAATCATTATATTTTGGCTGGACTCATCTCGATTCTCGTATCGAATTCTGGATTCACTTGTTTACGGGGCGGGAAAATATTGAGTAAGACATGTAGATATACCCCAAATCTGGAATCTCCCTACTGGAATCTACTGGAAGCATAGCCATCTCTCGTCTGATCAGTGAGAGGTGTCCCTGAATACCCACAGCCGTCTACATGTCGATATCGGTATTTTAAAACACACTATTAGATTAGCTGGACTCACCTGGATTCTTGATCACTACCTAGAATCATCTGGTACTGGATTCATCTTGTATTAGATTCATCCCGTACTGGATTTATAGCAGTTTACACTTGTTTTACATTTACTGCCTGGACTCATTATGATTACTTTAGTTCAGCTAGATTTATTTACAGTCGTCATTGCCATCATTCTTCTCTTGTTTAGTTACTTTACTTTCTTTGTATCTTACTATTTCTCTATACCATCACCTGTATATAAACTGCCATATTCATCAATAATACTGTTTATAACTGCTTTGTAGTTTCCTGTCATTTACTTGGGTTTTCTTGATAAGTTGTACTCGTTCCTGTCCTGACTGGACCTGTTGAAAATTTTACAAATGATTGCCCTGAGAACACATGCCCTACATTTTACTAAGGAGATGGCTTAGCTACCTATGGCCCCGACACTCAGGAGTGATCGAGAGTTTAGTTAGTCTGTCTTGTTTTAGTTTCCCTGTTTAGATCTGGAGTTGTACATAGAGATTTGAGACTTGAGATGTATTTGAGATTGTTTGAGTTGTTGTTATTTTATTAGTAGTTTTGTTGTCTTCAATTCTTAGTTTATTTCTGTGTTATCTTATCGTGCTTAGACTGTGATTGAGTTACACCATATCTTATACTTGTCCTCCGTTCGGAGTTGATCATGATGAGTACATTATATACTGCATGAGTTGATGGTTAGTTAGAGACTTAGAACAACGTTCTACCGCTGACACTGCAGCGTAGGCTGGGCGTTGTTACGTGCTCGTGCCCTCACAGTGGGTGCAGGTCGTGACACATTTTTAGTGGTGGCCCATGCAGGTCGAGAGTCGCATTAGTACGATATCGTGGTAGTACGACGACTTAGTTGTACTGCCGCGAGCCTGCGACAGGATTGAGAGATAGGCTTTAACGGAGAGGCGCTCAATCACAGTTAGGAAAAACTCTGCTTCAATTCATGCCATCTACATATCTTACTGATTGTCTTCTTTGAAATAAACTGTCCTCCTTTGATTTTATCAATTCCTGCTCAGTATTGATTTCCTTTTCGATCTGTCTTCAGGATAGTGGAGACACGATCACATCACTCTGGTACAGTAGCCGCTGCAGAGGGGTCTGCCACCTCTTACCTTCAGCAGCCAGCCTCTGGTACCGCAGCCCCAGTCATGCCAGCTGGGGTGGATGTTTCAGCAGCTTTCGGAGATCCATCAGCTGGGGTGGGTGTTCCATCAGCTGGGAGGCAGAGTCCGGTGCTTCCCGAGATCCTTCCACCGCAGCAACCTCCACCTGCAGGGATGGTAGATGCTGCTCATCTATTTTCTTTCGTGGAGAGGATTCTGGCGTCTCACCAGCAGCAGCAGCAGCAGACTGTCGATTATCGTCAGAGGATTGACGAGGCCCACCAGCTGGTTCGTGCTACAGTAGAGATGGTGACTGCTCAGAGGGAGCAGCAGTAGCCTCGTCGGAAGAGAAGGATATATATGACTTCCAGAAGATGCACCCCAGAGAGTTCCTAGGCACTGAGGGCATTCATTATGCAAACGACTGGATAGAGCATATCGAGGAGATATTCAGGCTAGCAGAGATACCAGATCGACTCCATATCGAGGCGGCGGGCAGTCAGATGCAGGACTTAGCCCGTGCGTGGTACCAGACAGATCCCAGAGTGGGAGTTGAGGGCCAGACTTGGGCCCAGTTCAAGGAGCTGTTCTTTCCTGATGTGGCCTTGGGAGGCATAGAGGCACAGTTTGAGGGTCTGGTTCAGGGAAACCGACTGTAGCTGAGTACGCCGGGGAGTTTTGTCGATTGGCCCGGTTCATAGATGACTTGACTGAGAAGACGAAGGTGAGGAAGTTCCGCCGAGGCTTGATTCCAGAGGTTCGGTCGCTGACTAAGAGCGACCGGAACGCTACCTTTGCAGAGATATTTTCTGGGGCTATGGCAGCGGAGGACGACCTAGGGTTGAAGTTGAAGAAGGGTCGTGACTTCCAGAGTGGTAGCAGCAGCGGAGGCCAGGCCAAGAGGCCTCATATTCAGATTCAGCAGACCCGGGCACCAGTGATGGTTCAGTAGGTGCAGCATCAGCATCGGGGTCAGGACCCAAAGGCGATCAGTTGTTCCTACTGCAGGAAGTCGGGACACACCAGGGAGCAGTGTAGGAAGAGGCTGAAGGTTTGCTATTCCTGTGGGTCTGAAGCCCACCAGAAGATAGACTGTCCCTTTGCGCCTCCTCTTGAGGGAGCTAGGCCACCTGTAGCTCAGCACCAGAGGGGTGGAGCTTTTGCGATGGCGGTCGAGGAGATCGACGCTGCAGGTGATGGGTTAGCAGGTTTGTCCTTCTCATTCTTCTTCCCACTTTCCTGTATAATTCTATTTGTACCTGCCAGGATATTATTTTGACTTCTATATAGTGTAGCTACCCCATACGAGACTGTGAAATCACGACCAGTAGGATTGTGTTGCTTCGACCTTGATTGCTGGGGGTTTGACCTAGTAGGGATGCGATCATTTTAATTTCGAGGACGAAATTTTTCTAAGGTGGGTAGGATTGTAACACCCAATTTTCCAGATGAGGGTAATTTTGAAATTTTGTAATTTTAATTATTAATTATTGATATTTGATTCACATTATGATTTTTTGTGATTTTTAATAATTTTTAAACTATTTAAGAATTGATTTTAGTCATGACTTGTGATTTTGATGTGCTGCTAGTAAAACCTGAGAGACTGCATGACCTAGAGCCTAACCATGTCATTATGATGACTTAATTATCATTTTTAGCCTAGGGGTAGTTTGGTCATTTTGACTTATTTGAATTATTGGTGATTTGTTGAATTAGTGAATTCTAGTTTGACTTTGACTTGTTGAGACCTAGTGGACTAGCCTAGAACCTAACCCTAGCCATGGTGACCCTAGTCTAGGTTGAGTTAACCTATTTTAGTCATTAAAGAATAGTTTTAGAATGAGGGGATGTGGTTTGGTGAATTTAAGTCATGGTTTGAGGTTTCATGAAATGACTTATGGCTTAACTATTTAATTGATCATGACTTAAGCCCATGGGCCATTTAGTGAACCCTAACCCTAATTAATGAACCTATGAACAGCCACATAGGGATCCCCACCCTATTTAAACACTTATCATTAGGGTTGCCTCCTTTTTATCATTCCTACACTTGGAGAAAAGAGAGGTATTCTTTCCCCTTCCAAAAATTTCCATTTATTCATTTGATCTCCTTTTTCATCCTAGTCTTTTGCATTAGATTCTAATTTTTGTGTATTTAATATTTTTGGAGGTTAATCTCAGTTTTGGGCTCAATTGAAGCATTTGGCCATCAAGAGGAACACCCCCCATTTGGAGCTTTTCTATACAATTTGCAGTAAAACTATAGGTAAACTCCTCAAATTGATTTAAATTGCTGTTTTCTTTGCATGTAGGGCTAGATATAGGAGTCACCTAACTATCTCTAGAAATTTGGCACAATTCGTGTCAGTTTCGTGTCCGTATCGGACACGTATCCTTTTGATAGTCTAGGTGTTTGATGTAATACCTCAACCACATTTTGTTCTGATTTTTGAATATAAATGATGAAATCTTAGCTCTATGGCTTGCTTAATGATTTTTGTTTTTAATTCCAAATTTTTGAGTCGTGTCGTGTCCACACGGGGACACGAACACGCTGTCTGTGCACTGTGCACTGTGTCCTGCATCACGGGGTCTATTTCTCCCGACACAGGACACGTGGACACCCTAAATTTTGTATGAGTGTTGGTGCAGTGACTGCCACCATGCTCCCAAAATTTGGGAGCATCTCGTTTTATGTGCGAGAAGAAATCCTCCTCGCACTGGTCGTACGGGACACGCGCGAGCTGTCGAATACGCGTGCAAACGCGCGCTGATGCGCGGTTCGACACGACACCACAAGTTTCGTGGACACGACTCAGGCAGTGGGACACGTTCCCCTATCCATGGTGAGTAACTGGACACAAGCACGACGTGTCACGTGTCGTGTGTCATGCACACGACTCTGTGACACGCCTGCACGACATTGTGTGTGCTTGAGTGTGTCTGTGTATGCTCGAGGCGTCTGGATACTTCGTGTCCAAATTTTTGGACACGAAACCACTTGATACAACACGTTTGGATGTGTTAGATTAGTTACCAACCTCTGTATTTGGGTTTTAAATAAAATTTCATTGTTAATTCTTCATTTCCCAAAATTCTCTGATACCATGTTCTTATTTCGAGATTTTCTGAATTAAATTCCTGTTTAACCTATTTTATATGATATTTAAATCCCTGGATTAGTTCCTACATATGTATTATATGCTGTTAGTTGGGTTTGTTATGATAGTTTGGGTTTTGCATTAGAGAATAGGAAATTGAGCATTGAGTGGACTGTGAACTGCTTCCTGAGAACAGTTTCACTTTAACCCTTTTAACATATTCACTGAGAATAGGATTGTTTTCCATTCCTGAGATTTTTACTGTCAACTAATAGTCTCCACACCATAGTAGCAGTATAGGAGATGTGAAATTATGTGAGAGTTCACGAGTGGTTGAGGGAATTGGTGTTGAGTGAACATGGTTTGGGCTTTGAACTAAACTGAATGTTGTTCAATATACTAATTTTCTCACCTAGTACTGCCAACCTATTTCCAGATTTATGTGTTTAGTGATTTATGTGTTTAGTGGCTCACTGGTTGCACTGACACTTGAACACATTGTTTAGCTCACTGTTACACTATCAGTTTCCTGTCACTCTTCACTCACTGCACACACATGGTTTCCTCACAGTTTTCACACACAGGTTATGAGTGTGGGGGTTATATTGAATCCTCCCTTAACAACTGTCACCTTCACATTTGTTCACTGTCAGCATACACCCACACACAAAACTGATTTTAGCACACACCACTCTACAAAATTGAATTCCTCTTGACACACACACACAAACTTGCTTTCATGTTTCCTGTACACACACACACTCATGAACTGTATTACCTAATTTCTTGTATATTTTTATATGTATACAATCTAGGTGTATATATATATATATTTAGTATAGGTATTTTGGCAGAGGTGAGTTGTGAGAGTTTGGGGTTAGAGTTAGTTGGGTTAAGGCTTGAGTTCTCAGGTTTTAGAGGATAGGATGTTTGTATAGATAATAGGGGTAGTGAGAGAGTGTGAGTGAAGGGAAGGGTGTGAACACTTGAGTGTAGACTTGTAGATTAGAGGAGAAGGGACCAGGTTCTGCTGCACATGGCAGCAGAACAATAGTTATGGTCCTGTCTCAGGGAATCTGGAAAGGAGATGGGGAAGACCAGTTGGGGGCTCTGTGTATAGTAGGTTCAGTCCCAAGTAACGTATATATTAAGCATTATATATATGTATACATATATTTTGTAGCTATGCATATTGCTAGTGTTGACTGTCTTAATAATCCACATATGGGATAGCAAGTATAGTGGGTGCCTGCACAGAGGTTGTGCAAGTCTTGAAGGCTCAGTTAAACCAACTGGAGGGGTGTGGTTTAGAAGCCTTACCTGCTGCACTAGGCAGCAGGACATCTAGGAGTGTAACATATAGAGGGTTGGGGTATAACTTGTATCTGAACTCAGTTGCTGAATATCTAAATTCATTGATACAAGTATCAATTGTACCATAGGATTTAGTTAGGAGTTGGGGGTTAGGCAGCCACAAACCTGGGTACTCTGTACAGTAGATGTACACATATGGTGTATGTATTCATGACCTTTATGACTGTCTAATACCTGAATTTGATTTCATATATGAGCTATCCTATAGTAGTTGAGCTAGTATCTATATGTAGGTATCCTATTTAAGAATCCTTTAGACATCTATATATGTGTGTGAATGTATGGGGGTATCCTATATAGATGCTACCATGTATCAAACCTATAGATAGTTAGCAAGTATACTGCTATAAATTTTGAGTATAGGGAAAGTATCCCACTAATGCTTTGGGTAGACCCTTGGTTGATTATGGTATGTAAACTATAGGAAATTGGGTGGTATACAGGGTATCCTAGTATTTTGTATTATAGATATTAGGGATTTGATAGCTAAGTTAGTTAGATATGACAATTGACCAATTGACCCTTGCTAGTTTAAGTTGACAGCTGACCAGGTTTGACTTAGAGTTGACTTTGACCTAGATTGACTTAGAAATCATGTAGATTGTATCATAAACATCATTGTCTTATTTTAAACATATTATGACCTGTATTCCTCTATTTAGGACATTGTGACTCAGTTGCAGACATCTGACATTACACTACTCTTTCAGAGTATCAGGCGAGTACATTCTCTGATAGTTCTCTCATTTATTTGCCAGTTACTGTATTTCAGTTCTATTTAGTTTTATGTGATTCTCTGATACCACATGTATGGATATTTCTGGATTCATGTATGCGACACACTCACCATGTTATCTGGCCTCTATTACTGGAATCATTGGAATCATTCTGGAATCTATTTCTGGAATCATTATATTTTGGCTGGACTCATCTCGATTCTCGTGTCGAATTCTGGATTCACTTGTTTACGGAGCGGGGAAATATTGAGTAAGACATGTAGATATACCCCAAATCTGGAATCTCCCTACTGGAATCTACTGGAAGCATAGCCATCTCTCGCCTGATCAGTGAGAGGTGTGCCTGATTACCCACAGCCGTCTACATGTCGATCTCGGTATTCTAAAACACACTATTAGATTAGCTGGACTCACCTGGATTCTTGATCACTACCTAGAATCATCTGGTACTGGATTCATCTTATATTAGATTCACCCCGTACTGGATTTATAGCAGTTTACACTTGTTTTACAATTACTGCCTGGACTCATTATGATTACTTTAGTTCAGCTAGATTTATTTATAGTCGTCATTGCCATCATTCTTCTCTTGTTTAGTTACTTTACTTTCCTTATATCTTACTGTTTCTCTATACCATCACCTGTATATAAACTGCCATATTCATCAATAAAACTGTTTATAACTGCTTTATAGTTCCCTGTCATTTACTTGGGTTTTCTTGATAAGTTGTACTCGTTCCTGTCCTGACTGGATCTGTTGAAAATTTTACAGATGATTGCCCTGAGGACACATGCCCTACATTTTACTGAGGAGATGGCTTAGCTACCTATTGCCCCGACACTCAGGAGTGATCGGGAGTTTAGTTAGTCTGTCTTGTTTTAGTTTCCCTGTTTAGATCTGGAGTTGTACATAGAGATTTGAGACTTGAGATGTATTTGAGATTGTTTGAGTTGTTGTTATTTTATTAGTAGTTTTGTTGTCTTCAATTCTTAGTTTATTTCTGTATTATCTTATCGTGGTTAGACTGTGATTGAGTTACACCATATCTTATACTTGTCCTCCGTTCGGAGTTGATCATGATGAGTACATTATATACTGCATGAGTTGATGGTTAGTTAGAGACTTAGAACAGCGTTCTACCGCCGACACTGCGGCGTAGGCTGGGCGTTGTTACGTGCTCGTACCCTCACAGTGGGTGCGGGTCGTGACAACGTCCTCGGACTTTATTTCAACTCTCACAGTTTTAAGCTCGATCGTGGACAACAGAAGTATGCTCTCTCTCTTATTGACCCTTGGGATGCTCCATACAATAAGTCTAATATTTGTAAAAAGATTGTATAAGTATTCGATTGGACGGGATCGATGTGCGAAGGCCTTTGTGCCAAACAATGACGGACTTGAGTTGAAAGGAACCAATGCTAAAAGTTAGCAAATGTTACACATACCTAAATGACTTTACGCTGACGATAGCGAATGAGTGTACGAGACCACAGTATAGTCCGAATGGGTCAGCTATGCACACAACCTTTGGCTAAGTTGTGCTGAGTTTCGCGCACCTAGACCTTCTGGTGCAATGAGTTACAAGCGAGATTGACTATCGCTCGGACGAGACCAGCAGAATGCATGTCGATAGGGATGCTAACAAATAAACGCTTAAGGCGAACACGAGAATGGCTCTTAGATTTTAAGAAATGGACGAACGTATACTTGAACGTGTAGATTGTAAATTGAATGATCACTTCGATGACTTGACTCCGAGTGGTGTATGTAATAGCTTCAAAGAGGAATAAGAATGACTTTCGATGACTAGTCGAGTGGGTCGAATTCTGAGTGGTGTATGGACTGTCTAGTAAACTGTTCGGCCAAAATTAAGGATTTACGGGTAGCAACGAGTATATCAACCAGCGATACTATCGCACAAAGCTTTAGAACGGGTAATGCTTAGTTGTTCATGATTTTGAGAGTCTCGAACAAGATGTCGTTGAACGAATTGTGAATGTGTAGTACAACTTACAAAATGGTTCAATAGAGATTAGAAACAATAAAATAAATGGATGTTTTGGTCGAGAAAACTTGGTGGATCGTACATGCGATTTCAAATATAGTCAAATAGATTGTAACTTGAGTTGAGGTGAAATACACTTGGATTAGATCGAAGATAGCACGATTGGATGATAACGTGCATGAAACGTTGGTTTGAAGATACGAGAATGACTAAGGAATTGGACTAGATGTTGCTCAATGACTTGAGTTGGCATGAAATAATGCAAATTGAGGAATTAAGTAGCATGACCCAGATTTCGTTGGAAAAGAAACATCGTCAGGTTATGTACATCATCGATGGTATTGAGGCGTATCAAAGATCGATGTACGATAACTCAGGGGTACTTTGATTCGATGAATGATGATCGTGTAAAATAATAGTATTGCGATGGATGTTGTACTTGGGATTTTAATAGAAATGAATATTTGAATAAAAGGGAAGTGACTTGATTGTTCAGGTGATAACCACAAAGACAACGATCTTGTCTTGCGTAACCGTAACTCCAGCCTCGTACATGCGTCATGTCGGATTTCGGATGATCATTCCGTGTGAGCATTGGCATGGTGATTCATGTCCAGTAGAAATTATTGAACTCGAAATATCATGACATGGCAATATTGATTGCTTCGTGTAATGCCCCTGTCCCATAGTACCTAGGACCAAGCACGTGAACATACCAGCTGCACATGTACGAGGAATACTCCAATATTTGAAATCCTCATATATGCACATAATCTGTAAATAAAATAATCACAGGCCAGAATAATATAATCTAATCTCATCACAGCTCAACACAGAAGATAATAGAGTCCAAATAAATAAATAAGAGTATCAAAAATAGCCGGGTGAACATGCTCACTCCAAACGGCTATAAAAATAGTCTCACAAGATCAGAGTCCAACCTCCGCAAAATAGAAATAAATGAGATGTAAAAATAACATCCACTAATGTCTCAATTAAAAAATAGACTAGAAATCAGTAAAGACTGCCTCGTTATCGATGTAGGATAGCTCCAACGCCGTTACGTACTCCTGTGGAAAATCGTCTAATCCTGGAGAGATAACCAGGTCCTCAGAGGGACGTAGCAAGATACAAAAAAATACCATGCCATATAAACTCTGATAATATAATAAGAGAAAAGGTATGCATGCAATCGGGTTCCTGACAATTCTACTGTGAAAATGCAGATGAGATACAATCCTTTGACGCATGAGCCCTGGCTGAATATAGGATCCGATATAGTCCCCTTTTGGGCACCAGTGATCAAGCGCATGACGTTCCAAGAATGACAGTGGCAAACCTGAGAGGCTAATCATACCCGTATCTCCAGTGGAGCTTCAGGGTTACAAGGGAAGTACAATCGAAGCCCATACGTCAGGTATTGTTCTCCCCACCCAATGCCTAGTATCATCATCTCCATGACTGATGTGTACCTCTAGTAACAGCCAAGTCTTCTAGAAAGCAACTCTATTGACAGTTACCCATATCCGTCGTACGCTCCATACGTATCGGTGGCTAGCCGACTACGCGGATACGTGTCCTACATGTGACTCACATCACTTGATACAATAAGTGTCAAGGCCGTATGAGATATACCAAAACCTCAACATCAATGGGTGGTTACTAGACTAAGTCAATGCAAGAGAAATAAATAAGGCGAGAAAAACGAACGATAGAGTCGCTTGCACCCAAGTGTGACTTGGATGCACAGTTAAAATATCAAGAAATAAGAATGCTAAAAATAACTACTAAAAATAAGAAATATAATAATCACAGAGTAAGTTGGCAAGGTATCTTGCCTGATGGTGCAAAGTGGCAAGTCCAGGTAATCACAATGTCAGCCAAGAAACGTCACAATCTCCAAACAACTTCGGACACTAAAACAAACATAAAAAATGCACTCAGTGTAAAATATATACCTAGGAAATGTCTGTCCAAAAATCTAATTCTGGAATAAGGGCAAAATCGTAATTTTGGATCAAAACGATGTCTACCGTTGGACCCGCTTTGTACCAAAACACGTGCCAAAGCCTATGGTCTCTAAAGTTGTCAAACTATATGTTTACGAATTCAGTTTGAGGAAAAAAACTCAACGGTATGTCCAGTTTTGGATTCTGAAGAGCTGCGTACAAAATCGCCCGTTTGAGTGGGTCGCGGGCCCGCCAAAAAGGAGTTCCGATTCGACCTTCTCAGAATCGAACCAAACTTGGCACACAGGACCAGAATTTCGATCCGGACCTGTTGGCGCAAGTTTCGTCTTGAATTGACGACTGTACACGAAGTTAGGGCAAATTTTGCAAATTGGCGATACGGGGTATGTCGACGGATACGGATTGATTTCGTCACGCACACATGACGAAACTGAGTTCTGTCAGTTCCCACACGTCGGCAACGTCCATACGTACCTTTCTATGCATATAACGCATGACCACATCGTCCGATTTGTCGGGGCGCATGCCGTATCATTTTGTCGGGGCGCATGCCGTATCAGACAGAATTCTAAATTTTATATAAATTAACAAAGGTTTTTCTCCAACTTCAACATCGATTTACTTTTTACACGTTAATCAAAACGACGATCCAGAAGATGCTTTGCGATCTTGGTTATGTTATCTTTTACTGTTTTCAATTAGTTTCTACAATTCTTTACTGCACAGCAAGAAAATTGGCCGACAAGTTATCGTTTTAAAACAGTTTTTAGTATTACAGAAAACAGATTTTTCTTCAACTTTGTCTCAATTTTTCAAGCAAGTCAATGGGTTATTTTAGAAATCTACCTATAGGATCTCGAAGAGGGTCAAGTCTACTTTCCAGAAAATCTTACGGATCGAAAATCGGTGCTACGAGTAAAAAGTTACTTCGTAGGGAAGTAGAGTACCTAGAGTGGGAAAACTGCTCCGTGGGTGACGAGGGGCTGACTTTCGATGCTCCGTTCGTCGCGCACAAAGCTCCGACGCTAGTGAAACAAATTCGTAGGCAAAGAGGGTATGATCAGCCGTAATTTTCGTTTTGGAAGTTTAGGGTTTTGAGGTTGATGGAAAAAGTTACATATATAACAAATTGTAGCAAAAACTTAATACTAATGGGTTTAGGATTTATGGGATCCACCATTTTGGGTTTCGTTTGGGTGAGCTTGCTGCGTACAGCAGCAAGCAATTTAGGGGGGTGGGACCTGCCCACATTAAGTGGGGGGTTAGTTGTTATATTATGATTTGTTTTCTTTTTCTTTTTCTTTTTCCTTTTCTTTTTCTTTATTCTTTCTCAATGCATGCTGTGGTCGGTCCCCCCTTGGGCCGACCACCACTGCTATTTTTTTCTTTTATTACATATATATATATATATATATATATATATATATATATATATATATATATATATATATATATATAGATATAGATATAGATATATATATTGTATATAATCGCATAAAATTCCTATAAATTGTAATTAAGTAACAAAAATCTTTTATAATAATTGTAGACTATATTTAGTAGCACTTAAAATATCAAGCACACAATCATACATATTATATATATATATATATATATATATATATATATATATATATATATATATATCTATAAATACACATATATATACCAACTACCTCTTTATTGCTAAATAATATAGTAATTTTTTTTAAAATACTAAAATAATTAGAAAATATTAGGGGTTTATATCCTACCCAACTTAAAGAAAATTTTGTCTTCGAAATTAAACTAATATCGGGGTATCAAATATAGTGCAAGGAAATTGATAGTAATCTAAGAGCTTAAATGCAAGACATACCTTCGTCTTCGATCAAATGCGGGAAGCGATTTTGGATGTCGTCCTCGTGCTCCCATGTAGACTTCCCTGGCGAGTGATGCTTCCATGCCACGCGAACCAATGGAATAGATTGATTCTGCAACACCTTCACTCGGCGATCGAGGATACCAACTGGTTGCTCTTCGTACGATAAACTCGGTCCAACCGTGATCTCGGAGTGATCAAGCACATGATTACTGTCCGCCACGTATCTCCTCAGCTGAGATACATGGAATATGTCATGCACTCCCTCTAGCGACGGCGGCAAGGCCAATCTATAGGCAACCTCTCCAACACGTTCCAAGACATCGAAGGGTCCGATGTACCTTGGACTCAACTTGCCACGTCCTCCGAATCGAATCGTGCCTCTAGTAGAGGATATCTTCAAGAACACATGGCACCCTCTTTCAACTCTAAAGGTCGATGACGATTATCTGCCCACTGCTTATGACGATCCTGCGCTGCTCGTAGGTGGCCCTGAATTTTCTTTACTGTCTCCACTGTGCTCAAGAGCAACTCGGGACCCAATAGCTGTCGCTCTCCTATATCGCTCCCATAAATAGGAGACCGGCACTTCCTATCATACAATGCCTCAAACGGAGCCATCTGAATGCTCGTTTGATAGCTATTGTTGTAGAAAAACTCAACAAGATGAAGATGGTCCTCCCATGAACCGCCAAAATCAAGCATACACGCTCTCAACATATCCTCTAGCGTCTGAATGGTACGCTCCGACTGGCCGTCTGTCTGAGGATGGTATGCCGTGCTAAACTTCAATCGGGTGCCCAAACTCTCTTGCATACTCCTCCAAAAATGCGAGGTAAATCTCGAGTCGCGGTCCGACACAATACTAACAAGCACACCGTGTAATCTCATAATCTGCCCCATATACATCTCTGCCAATACCTCTGTCGACTGGCCAACTCTAAAAGGTAAGAAATAGGCTAACTTTGTAAGTCTATTAATAATAACCCACACTGTGTCACGCCCCCTAGGAATCCAAGAAAAACCTGTGATGAAATCCATAGTGATGTGCTCCCACTTCCACTCGGAAATGGGTAGCGGCTGCAACAATTCGGCCATCCTCTGGTGCTCCGCCTTCACTTATTGACATACCAAGCACTTGCAACGAAACGAGCTATCTCTCGCTTCATTCCGTGCTACCAATAATACTGTCGTAAGTCGCGATACATCTTGGTTCCTCCGGGATGAATAGAGTAAGTCGAACTGTGAGCCTCTGCCATCAGCTCCTGTCGTAGCTCTCTATTGGGAACATAAATACGATCACCACATCGCAATGTCCCATCGGGGTGGATCCTCAATCCCGTCTGCTCTCCTACTTCAGTCCTCTTCCCGAGCCATCTAAATCTAGCATCATTGGATAATGCTGCCTTGATGCGGTCTACCAATGATGATTGCACTTGGAGGTTGGCTAATACGCCATCCGCTCCAGGCAATACTACCTCATACCAAGCTGCTCCAAGTCTCTAATCAATTCCTTCTGTGTAGTCAAAAAGTGTTCCATGGGCTTACGGCTTAATGCGTCTGCAACGACATTAGCCTTGCCCGAATGATAATGTAGCTCGATCTCATAATCCTTCATCAACTCCAACCAATGTCGTTGTCGCATATTCAATTCTTTCTGTGTGAACACATACTTGAGGCTCTTATGACCAGTGTAGATATCAACCTTCTCGTCGTACAAGTAGCATCTCCATAGCTTCAAAGCAAAGATAACCGCTGCGAGCTCTAGATCGTAGGTCGGATAATTCTTCTCGTGCACTCTCAACTGTCACGATGCATATGCTACTACCCGACCGTGTTGCATCAATACGCATCCTAATCCTTTCCCGGATGCGTCGCTGTAGATCACAAATCCTCCCGGGCTCGATGGTAGTATCAAGATCGGTGATGTGGTCAATCACTTCTTTAACTCGTCAAAAGCGGCTTGACACTCGTCTGTCCATACAAAATCCTGATCCTTGTAAGTTAATCGAGTCATAGGCCCCGCTATTCGAGAGAAATCGTCTACGAACCGTCGGTAGTAACCAGCAAGTCCGAGGAAACTTCTCACTTCTGAAGCTGATGTGGGAGCGGGCCATGATTTGACTGCTGTGATCTTCTCTGGGTCTACTGATATACTATCACCCGTAACAACATGACCAAGAAATGATACCTCTTTGAGAAAGAAATCACACTTGCTAAGCTTCACAAAAAGTCGCTCATTCCTCAACGTTTCCAAAACTATCCGTAGATGCTGCTCATGCTCCTCTTGACTCTTGGAGTAAATCAAGATATCATCTATAAAGGCTACTACAAATTTGTCCAAGTACTGGTGAAAGATCTTGTTCATTAAATTTATGAAGACTGCGGGAGCATTGGTCAAACCGAAAGACATGACCAAGAACTCGTAGTGTCCATACCTCGATCGAAAAACTGTCTTTGTAATGTCTTCCTTTCGAACCTTCAATTGGTGATAACCTGATCGTAAGTCAATCTTGGAGAATACTTTTACTCCACTCAGTTGATCAAATAGATCGTCTATACACGACAAGGGATACTTGTTCCTCACCGTCACTGCATTCAATGCTCTGTAGTCGATGCACATGCATACTGTTTCGTCTTTCTTAGGCACAAAAAGTATGGGTGCTCTCCACGGTGACGCATTAGCACGAATAAAGTCCTTCTCCAATAAGTCATCAATCTGTGTCTTCATCTCTACCAACTCCTTGGGTGCCAAACGATAAACTCGAGATGAGATAGGCTCGGCTCCCGGTGTAAGCTCAATAGTAACTCAATGTCTCGGTCAGGTGGCAGTCCTGGCAATTCCTCGGGGAATACATCCTCGAACTCGGTGATGATAGGGTGCTGAGGGGTGTCCTGCATCATCAAGTGAGTCCCCAATACGGGGGTACCACAACTCTCTCCGTCTTCTTTGGTAAACTCAAACTCTGCCGTATTCGGTGGTCTAAAGATAATACTGCCCCTATGGCAGTCTATGAGAGCGAAATACTGGCTCAACTAGTCTATTCCAAGAACCACATCAAATGTCGGCATAGGGAATACAAGAAGTCGTGTCCTCATCTCTCTACCACTTATTAATATAGGACAAAGTCTACAAACACCACTAACAAGTACAACTCCTCCCCCAGTGAGGATTTTAACATTCTTAGCTAAGGGTAGGATGGGAATGCTGTGTCTCGTAGCAAAACTAGTGGCTATAAATGAATGCGTGGCTCCAGTATCAAATAATGTAATAGCAGGAAAAGATGCAACTAAAACCATACCTGCTATGACCTCTGCCTCTGTCTCTACATTCTCAACAGCTAGAGAGAATGCCTTTCCATGGTTCTGTCCTGGGCCTTGAGCTCTGGCCTTATGGTACTGAGCTGTCTGTGGTGGTAATGGTGGACGAGGTGCTGGTGCTGTGGGCTTCTGGGCCTGATGTGCATGAACTAGAGCCTGCTGCTCAGGATAATCTCTGGCCAAGTGCTGTCTTGATCCACATCTCATACATAAACCTAAACGAAGTCGACATTCATCTCTGATATGACCCTGCTTTCCACAATACTGGCAAGTGGGCTTCTGGTAGGGAGTAGTCCTCTGCTGGTACTATCCTGTGGTCCTCCTGATAGGTCCACCCTGAGTAGTTCGGGCTGGTATAACTGCTGGGGTATGGCGTCTCGATGTCTGCTGCTGGTCCTTGCAAAGTATCTCCTGAGCGCGAGCTTCTTCCAAGACAGCTGAATAGGAGACTTGAGACTGGGTAATCGTATAAGACTTGAGCTCTGGCGCAAGCCCCTAGTGAAATCTCCTCGCCTTCTCTAACGCTGTCGGTATCAATCCCGCACCAAATCTACTCAGATAATTGGACTCTGAGTCATACTCATCAAATGTCATACTTTCTTGCTTCAGATGAAGGAACTGGTCGTAGAGACCATCTCTGACATGAATAGGGAAGAACCTCTCATAAAACGTATCATAGAACTGCTTTCAGTTGATCCTAGTGCCTAATCCTCTCTCTTCCGCCTTCCACCAATGGTGAGCATTATCTTCTAATAGTAGGTTCACTATTGTCATCCAATCTTGAGCTGGCAACTGGGATGCCTTCAGTAGCTTTTCTGTACTAATAAGCCACTATGACACCACTAATGGCTTCTCTGTTCCTCTAAAGGCCTTGGGGTTCATATCTGTGAAATTCTTGATAGCGCCTTCATAAGGATGCAGAGCCGGTACTGGTGCTGGTATTGGAGGTGGTGGTGGAGGTCTAGCCAATGATGCTATCATCGTCTGTCTTATCAGCTTAGTCTTCTGCCACTGAGCCTGCATTATGGCGTACATAAACTGAGAAGTAGGGCTCCCGTCAGTCGGTGGTAGAGGCATCTGAGGTCCCGACTGTGGGTGAAACTGCTGAAGGAATGGTGGTGGTGGAGGCAATGGTGCATTCCCTTCCGGTGGCATGGTAGTGGTCTGTCCAGCCTGGCTGCCTAGGGGTGCTACGATCTCTGGGTACTCCGTCGTCGGTGTCATAGTAGGTTGCGACTGTCCTGGCGAGTATGGTGTCGCTGGAGTCATGGAAGGATTTTGTCCCTCCGGAGTAGCCTCTTCACCAGATGTGAGGGCCAAGGAAGAAGTGGGTCCGCTTCTTAAATGCATACTGTTGGCACGAGAAAGATAAGTTGATATTAGAAAAGATTAGATATGAGGTAAATCAAATAATCGAGGAAGTTTCAAAAAGATCGGAAGTCAAGAGGTAGTAGTAGTTCTGGATGAGATATTCCTATTCCTGTATGTAGGCTTGTTGGGTACAGTCATGTAACCCAAACACCACAAAAAATATGTAATGCCCCAGTCCCATAGTACCTAGGACCAAGCACGTGAACATGCCATCTGCACATGTACGAAAAATACTCCAATATATATAATCCTCAAATATGCACATAAGTTGTAAATAAAATAATCACATGCCAGAATAATATAATCTAATCTTATCACAGCTCAACACAGAAGATAATAGAGTCCAAATAAATAAAAAAGAGTATCAAAAGATAGTCGGGTGAACATGCTCACTCCAAACTGCTATGAAAATAGTCTCACAAGATCAGAGTCCAACATCCACAAAATAGAAAGAAATAAGATGTAAAAATAATGTCCACTAATGTCTTAAATAAAGAATAGACTAGAAATCAGTAAAGACTGCCTCGTCATCGATGTAGGATAGCTCCAACGCCGCTCCGTACTCCTGTAGAAAATCGTCTAACCCTGGAGAGATAACCAGGTCCTCAGAGGGACGTAGCAAGATACAAGAAAATACCATGCCATATAAACTCTGATAATATAATAAGAGAAAAGGTATGCATGCAATCGGGTTCCTGACCATTCTACTATGAATATGCAGTTGAGATACAATCCTTCGATGCATGAGCCCTGGCTGAATATAGGATCCGGTATAGTCCCCTCTTGGGCACCAGTGACCAAGCGCATGATGTTCCAAGAATGACAGTGGCAAACCTGAGAGGCTAATCATACCCGTATCTACAGCGGAGCTTCCGGGTTACAAAGGAAGTGCAATTGAAGCCCATACGTCAGGTATTGTTCTCTCCACCCAATGTCTAGTATCATCATCTCCATGACTGATATGTACCTCTAGTAACCGCCAAGTCTTCTAGCATGCAACTCTAATGGCAGTTACCCCTATCCGTCGTACGCTTCATACGTATCGGTGGCCAGTCGACTACGCGGATACGTGTCCTATATGAGACTCACATCACGTGATACAACAAGTGTTAAGGCCGTATGAGATATACCAATACCTCAACATCAATGGGTGGTCACTAGACTAAGTCAATGCAAGAGAAATAAATAAGGCGAGAAAAATGACCAATAGAGTCGCTTGCACCCAAGTGTGACTTGGACGCACAGTTTAAATATCAAGAAATAAGAATGCTAAAAATAACAACTGAAAATAAGAAATATAATAATCACAGAGTAAGTTGGCAAGGTATTTTGTCTGATGGTGCAAAGTGGCAAGTCCAGGTAATCGCAATGTCAGCCAAGAAACATCATAATCGCCAAACAACTCCGGACGTTGAAACAAACATCAAAAATGTATTCGGTGTAAAAGATATACCTAGGAAATGCATGTCCAAAAGTCTAATTCTGGAACAGGGGCAAAATCGTAATTTCGGATCAAAACGATGTCCACAGTTGGACCTGCTTTACACCAAAATGTGTACCGAAGCCTATGGTCTCTAAAGTCGTCAAACTATATATCTACGGATTTAGTTTGAGGAGAGGAACTCAACGGTATGTTCAGTTTTGCATTCCGAGAGCCGTGTACAAAATCACCCATTTGAGTGGGTCGCGGGCCCGCCAAAAAGGGGTTCCGATTTGACTTTCTCAGAATCAAACCAAACATGGCACACAGGACCAAAATTTCGATCCGGACCTGTTTGTGCAAGTTTCGTCTCGAATCGACGACTGAACACGAAGTTAGGGTAAAGTTTGCAAATTGACGATACGGGGTATCTTGACGGATACGAACTGATTTCGTCGCGCACACACGACAACACTGAGTTCCGTCAGTTCCCACACATCGGCAACGTCCATACGCGCCCTTTATTGCATATAGCATACGACCACGTAGCCCGGTTTGTCGGAACGTATGCCGTATCGGACAGAATTCTAAATTTTATATAAATTAACACATGTTTTTATCCAACTTCAACATCGATTTACTTTTTACATGTTAATCGAAACAACGATCCAGAAGATGCGTTGCAATCTTGGTTATGTTGTCTTTTACTGCTTTCAATTAGCTTCTATAATTTTTTACTGCACAGCAAGAAAATTGGCCGACAAGTTATCATTTTAAAATAATTTTTAGTGTTACAGAAAATAGATTTTTCTTCAACTTTGTCTCAATTTTTTGAGCAAGATGATGGGTTGTTTTCGAAATCCACCTAGAGGATCTCGAAGAGGGTCAAGTCTACTTTCCAGAAAATCTTACGGATCGAAAATCGGTGCTACGAGTAAAAAGTTACGTCGTAGGGAACTAGGGTACCTTGGGTGGGAAAACTGCTCCGTGGGTGACGAGGGGCTGACTTTCGATGCTCCGTTCGTCGCGCACAAAGCTTCGTCCCTGGTGAATTAAATTCGTAGGCGAAGAGGGTATGATCAGCCGCAACTTTCATTTTGGAAGTTTAAGGTTTAGAGGTTTGTGGAAAAAGTTACATATATAACAAGTTGTAGCAAAAACTTAATACTAATGGGTTTAGGATTTATGGGATCCACGATTTTGGGTTTCGTTTGGGTGAGCTTGTTGCGTACAGCAACAAGAAATTTAAGGGGATGGGACCCGCCCATATTAAGTGGGGGTTTAGTTATATTATTTTCTTTTTCTTTTTCTTTTTCCTTTTTTTTCTTTGTTCTTTCTCAATGCATGCTGTAGTCGGTCCCCCCTTGGGCCGACCACCACTGCTATTTTTTTCTTTTATTACTACATATATATATATATATATATATATATATATATATATATATAAAATGTATATAAAAAAAAATATATAAAATGTATATAATCACATAAAAATTCCTATAAATTGTAATTAAGTAACAAAAATCTTTTATAATAATAGTAGACTATATTTAGTAGCACTTAAAATATGAAGCACACAATCATTCATATTATATATATATATATATATATATATATATATATATATATATATATATATATATATATATATATATATATATATATATATATATACACACACACACATATATACCAACTACCTCTTTAATGCTAAATAATATAGTAAAAAAAAATTTAAAACACTAAAATAATTAGAAAATATTGGGGGTTTACATTTCAACTTGTGGTTTGAAGCGAAGGTGTATTCGAGGATTGTTCAAACTTGTGATTCACGATGAAACAACTTGAGGATTGAGTAGGCCGAATCTGCGTATCGAGAATAAATTAGTCTAGACTCAATGCATGAGTTATATCCCAATGAGGACGATTATTCTGCGAAAACGTTGGCATGGTGATTCATGTATGCCGTGGATAATCAGACTTACGTGAGATTGGGGTGTAATAAATTGCTTGGCTAGATGACCTTGTGATCGACTATGTGCATTGGATATGATAGATATGTGAATTATATCAAACAATATTGAAGAGATAGACTATGGCAATTGCTAGTTTGGACGTACGATATTGACATATCGAGGGTTTGGTTGAGGAGAACCTATCATAGGATGACTTTGCTGAATGAACTCGGACCTTATGCGTAGAGTGTCTTGATGTGAATAGGATGAACACTGCTCGATGTTTAAAAATTTGGGTGAAACGAGCTTGGGTAGAAGTATCCCGTACAAACGAACAAATGGTTTGACAACGGGATTGGGGCAAACGTCGTGCAATAACTTTGCACGTGAACCAAGAAGGTGACTTGTAACTATGACCTTGTGAGCTGACCTAGCGGATAAATGGACAACCCTATGCCAAGTGATTGAACCTGTGCAACCGACTTCAGAAGATCATTCGGACAAACGATAAACCTAGGGCAACAAGACTTAGAGTTAGGACATGGAACTGGGAGTGTGCGTTAACGACAATAATACCAGCCCCAAATAAAGTGAATGAATGAAATCGATGATGCACAAGTAAAGTTGGGATAATAAATCGAATCATTACTTGGAAGACGTACTTGATGATAGTACAATACTTGGTCTTGAATCGAACGAAATTTTACTTGAATTTTGGTCAACTCCGCTAGAAGTAGCTTATTGATTTCGTAAGACGAGAACGCTTGAGAAATGAATCGGATCATCTCGAGGATCGAGATAGACGATAGTGAAAGGAACTAGAGTTCGATTTTAATCGAGTTAGTAACACGACCGGCAATTCGAAACTATCACGAGTAGCTTGTTCGACTTTGCTATCACTAAGCTTGGTTGAAATGTATGTATTCGGGGGACGCCTTGAATATGTGCACGATCCAAACTCAGCGATATAATAAACTCGAATGCAGCTGTAAGTGAATATGTTGAGATGCGTATGGATGAATGGATTAAGCAAGTTAGTCTCAGCCTATGACCCTCATGTTTGACGAATTATAACATACCTCGTGTGACCATTATAGTCCCGTTACAGGGCACAATAGTGACCAAGTCTTAGAAACATGATGACTGAGTGACTACCGTCAGCTTGAATAAATAGTAAAGTTATTCGATAAAATTTACCAAATACATGCGACACAGAACTTAGAAAGGTACCCGAGTATAGTTCGATGCCATCGAACGATAGAGCCATTCGATAGGAATTGTCTAAGATATGCACACGACATGAGTTAAGGAACGGTAGAATGGCGTACACTTAGGAAGTCTCGAGGATGAGACTTATTTTGAGTGGTGTATTATGTAACGACCCGCTCCGCCCTAGCAGAACGTCGTCTCAAACTGCGTAAAGTGCAACGACTCGAACCCCATCTTGCTCGACAAAATGACACGCTTAAGGTAAAGGCAATGGACTTAGCCCTTCAGGAGAATCCAGACTTAGACTTTCAAAGGAGCGCTCGGAGTCTTGCTCGGCCGATGCGATCATCGCTAAGGTGGGTGGCTCTGATAAACCTGTCTTTCCTTAGCCTAGACACATAATAATACGGACACTATTGCTAGAATCGCTAGGCGATAACATCGTGCATGCTAACAAATGACTCAACTCACCTAGCTAAGGGAATAATCCCATCTTGTATGCTTATTTAGAATATGAAAAAGAACTTGGAAAATATACGAACTCTCGTACCGTACTCCACGCTTGTACAGACGGACAGCTTACATTGCGAGTAGGTTTACTTATGCGTTCAACTATGAACGAAAGGCTTGTCACTTAAAATCGTACCACAACTTGAGACATGAAACAATAAATGGTTCACAAAAAATGAGAGGAAGACTATCGACATAGTCGTTCTGAGTAGAGTATGGAAACATTAAAAGGCTTTGGGATCAATGGGTTGCCAAGACAATTCTCGTACAGGGAGTTGCATAATATATGAATAAACGAATGAACGAATAAGTGAATGAATGAATCAACGAATGAATGAATGAATGAATGAATACGTGAATGAATCAATGAATGAATAAAAAAGTGAAAGACAGAAAAGAAAGGATGAATGAAAGATAAGAAAGAAAGGAATGGTTAGCGACATGTTTGACGGGGACGTACAATGGGGCTCGCTAGCCATGCTATACGGACGCCGCCACCAACCTGGTCGATAATATATTATGGCTCATAGACAGTCTATGGATCAAAAACAGCCGTTAAGTTAAAAATGACAAGATAATACGAAATGGTCATGGACAACCCACTTGTATATGGGAGAAAGAATCAAATGAGGATTCTAAGGCAACGATCAACTACTTCGTGGCTGGCCTAGGCGGAATAAAGGCTTACGAGCTGCTTGGGTGCGGGCTCGGCCACCCAAGAGACGTAAGGCCAGGTATTTCAAAAGACTATCAAGGTATACCAGCCATCACGCTTGATAGGTGAGAATACGAAGAGGACCATGTCCAAATGGCTTGTGGTACCAACGACCAATGCATATAGATTACCTTGGCTCGATTGCGACAATCCGCGTGCGATACCTTGCATTGAAACAAGTAAACTGACTAAGCTGAACATGCTATATTACTGAATGAATGTATCTAAACAAACGTTTGAGTACAACACATCCGGATAACTTGAGTAAGCTGAACAACTAAGGAACTGAATGAAACGCCTTTTGAGCGGGCTTGAATATAACACATCTGAATAAACTAGAGTACTTCGTACAAATGAGTTAGAAACACGCCTACGATGAGCTACCACCTGAGGCAGGAGCACGTCCTTGACACTTTTGAATAATTATGCAAACCTGTCAATTCGTAATGCATAATATGTTGGCTAACTTGGTTTATTTTGGACAGAGACGATCAAACGGTAAGTATGGTAAGTTGCACATGTATTTCCTATACGACACTTGATATCGAGGACACGAGATAGGCTTGAATGATATGCCATGAAATTGACCCTAAGGCAAGATTAGTAAGACAATAAATGATAGATGGTGCATAAAAGTAAAATGAACGTATTTGGTAATGATAGCGAGTGGGCGAGCTAGCCTCCCCACCAGTGCATACCAATGTACTGATAACCCCACAGATTGCTTGCAGGGTGCAGGAGACCTCATCGGGTGTGGAGCTTTTCTTCGAACGTGCTAAGGCACAGAGCTAACTTTGGAGTCTTGGAGCGTTGCAAAGGAGCTGAAGCACCATATACAGACGTAATGTATCGTAACATCGTCATGCATCATCACATCTTGTAAGCCACTTGGCACGCCTTTTATGTTCGAGAGAGAGATATTTGAGCGAATTGTAATCTCGATCTAACGTCGCTTGTACTCCTTCTTAAAAATCAATAAAGACTTTTGAATTTTGTTTCAAATTGTGTTCATTTACTTCCGCTGCAAATGGGGACACTCTGTGCGACCCTGTGGCCTAGCTTAAATCGGCCGTTTCTGGACTTGGTCTTGCACGAGCGCAACCTAGGCTTGTGCGGCATCACATCTTAGCGAGGACGATTGGTCCTACGGGACTGGGGTGGGATGAACACAGTGCGGGTTCTATAATGCGACCCCATTTTGTGTCAATCATTTAGTAGTAAGTACACTCTCCAGTTAGTTCAAGTGTTTGGTTACTCTCAAGGACTCTCTCGAGTGTCAGGATACAAAACAAGTGTCTGGCTTACCCTTAAGGACAACCTATATTATACTAGTGTACTCATGCTTATAATACCAAATATCACCGACTGAGGGAGTGTTCTAGCTCAGTCCAACTCTAGTATCAGATATACGTTACATGGCTTGAGGCATTTCCACTCTGTACATGCATTGGACCATCATTTGTTCAGTCCTAAATCACCATCTTCAGGGTACAATTGGACAGTATCAGTGCAAGTATCAGAGCATCTAGTAGCAGAGTATCAGTACAATATTAACTATTATCTAGAGTAGCTTTGATTCAAGATCATGTGCTTCTGTCCTAGAGTGTTTAATATAGAATATATAGGCTAACAAGTGTTGCTATATCCTTAGGCATCATAGATGAACATTTTGTTTAGCTGAGTTGAAGCTCAAAAGTGTACACAATGTACACAGTAATAACTAAAGCCTTAATTCAAATACAAATGATTCCCTGAATTCCTTCTTTAGTGATGATACTGATATCATAGTATTAGCAAGTATATACAGTTAGCAAGCAAACCTAGAAATCAACTAAGAAAATAATCCAACATGGGTCGCTAGATCAGTTAGTAATGGAGTAGCAGGTCAGCTCAGCATAATAACCGAATGATATTGATATTTTTCCTTATAAATAGGAAGACTGTAATGGAAAAAGAATGAAGACTTATAATATCATTTTCAATGTAACCTTCTCTTTCCATTTTCAATGCAAATTTCCATATTGTGATAAAGAAGAAAAAAACCATTTCAAGATAAGTTGATATCCATCACAGTTGAGCTAATTCTGGATGGAGACTTATCATTCTAACATTAGAGTATCAATGTGTCTATTACATTACATAATCATTAAGAGTACTAGTAGTAGAATAAGAAAAAAAAATTCTAAAGTAAAATTAAGAATATTATTACTCAATACCTCAAAACAATTCCATTCATTCATCTTCTTCTTCTTCTTCTTCTTCTTCTTCTTCTTCTTCTTCTTCTTCGTCTTATTCTTCTTCTTCCACTAATTTTGCCTCTAGCTCTTTCATCCTATCCAGAATCAATTTCTATGGGCCTGATATAGTCTTCATCTTGTTGAAGACTTTCTGAAAGTTTGCAGCAACCAAATTGTACAAATCATCCACTTTGTCCTTGGTGGTTTGTCTTTCGGATGTTGATGGTTTGTTTGATGTGTTGATCCATAATGAACCATTGTTAGGGTTATATACTAAAAGTATCACTTTTGTAGTAACCATATTTCCTTAAATTTTGAATGAGAATCATATGGGCAAATGTTTGCATATTGTATTTATTGCAAGTCTTAATACAAATGTCTGATATTCTATATTGTAGATAATATGGTGTGTGGTGTCACACAGAAGATCATATTATCAGTTTCCTATGGAGTATATAAATAGTTCACAACCTAGATGGACTTGGACAATCTATTGGAAAGGTTGTAGTGTAATCTGGTATTAGTCTATCTTGACTATAGGTTTACACTAGTACACTTTGTGTGTATTGAACAGGACCACTTGAGGTTGTTCTCTTTGTACTGACTACATAAGAGAACAAACACCTCTGTTATTATGGATGCTTGTACTCTTAATCCGGATATAATAACGGACATGTATATATAATGTGCATTACTTTGACTCATAAAAGAGTGAGATTCATTATGGATCAACAACCTCTATGAATTGGGTAATAACATTGTATGTATGATGGGCTGTTGATTATAAATGGAATCCATGTCCCGATACATCGGGTTGATGATGTCCTCTTAAGGAGCTCATAAGGATTGTCATGTAAACCCTGCAGGTGGATTATATCCGACATGACAAATAAAGTTAAGCGGTACTACTTAAGGATAAAAGATGTCGAATCAATATAGTTGTCAGTAACTTAATTTGATCGATGGATATACGATATCTTAACATGGGGAGCCAAACGAGCATATAATAAAAGGAGCCCACAAACATAATTTGGGATTAGGGAGGTAGTGCAACAATAGCTCATTAGTGGACCGAGCTATTGTTAATGGGCCTGGATTGTGTGTTCGGGCTGAACACGGGATATCCAGATCCGTTAGGAGGCCTAACCCTAATTTTTTCTCATGGTCCCTGCCGTAGCCTATATATATTCTCTATTCTCTGGCTGCCAGATTACTGATCAGAAATGTAAAATTTTCTCTAAATTCGTGGTTCACGTAAGGAGAGAAAGAGAGTGCTGCCAAGGAGAAGAAAAGGTTGGGAGATCGTCGCCTACACGACGTCCAACTCGAGGAAGGAATACGTGCAGAAGATCTTGGGGTCGTCCGCTCGAGATTGCTAGGAATTACTTGTCTTATTTCCGCCGCAGGTATAATTCGTGAACCCTAGTTTCCGCCTATGAAGGGTTAGAACACGTATTAGATATGTTTAACTTTCTATCGATCAATACGCACACCAAAGGAAGGGTCCGGGGAATCTCCAGTTCCAACAATTGGTATTAGAGCCACTTTGGATCTACGTATTGATTGATACGTCCATGTTGTCCAATAAAACTTGCGCTATGTAATAGTCGGTAGATGTAGATCTGTTCTAACTCGGTTTTGCAGGCATCTTAGATCCAACTATTATGGTCCAATGCATGTTTTTTTATTGTGTTGTTTAAACCACGAACATATCGTGGATGTTGTTGTTTCTGTGGATGTAATTAAAATCACGAGGGTTGATCGTGCTTATTAATTTAATTTTCAATCTAGATTATGTGTGAACTCCTTCGGGAGGCATAGGATTGATGTAATTTTAATTATTTTTGATCAATCGTGATGGCGGTGGTGGCTGTTTCTGACGCCGGACGATATGCTGGTTTTGAGCAATCCAGAGGCAGACAGATAATTTTTGATGAAGGAATCGACAGCCAGATTTTGGATTCGGATAGTTGAGGACGGAGCAGCAAAGATGACCATAATAGTTGGATATTTTCTCTTATTTTTGTCATTTTGCTTTTTCTAATTATGCATGTTAATTATTGTGTGGTTTTGTTTTTTTGAAAAACCAAGCCTACATTAATAATGGACAACATGGACATAATATCAACTACTAGAAAAACCCTCATTGTTAAATAACTAAGTGGGAGAGGATTTTTATTTAGTATAAATCCTATGGTCTCCATTACTGGTTTGTAGGTGATGTAATTATACTTGCGTGTTGGCTTTAGTGCTTTCCTCCATATCGGATGAGTATAATTATGGATCACCAGTACAAACTTCCTTAGGAATAATTGTAGAAAGTTACCTAGTATGTGTTCACTTCTCCATCTGAAGGAACTCATTACAAGGTAATGGACTTAGTATTAAGTAATGGTATACACTTAGATACAAATAATGGTATCCTCCCCATCGGAGTCACTGCTATTATTTGTATGTCCAGAGCAAGACCAGCATATTAATTTTATTTGTCATAAAGTTAGATTGACATGATAGTAAAATTAATAAGAAAAATCTACTTGAACAAAGTTGAATTTGTATACGTCCACACTATCGTGGCATGCTAAATTCATGGTGTTCAAGGTGTTGGTGAATTTCTTATTATTGTTTTGAGGGAATCAATATTTAGTTAATTCAAAAAGTTTTTTTTGCCCTACATAATTTTATTTATGTGATTCTCAGGATTTCAAAAATAGGTTCTTTCAGTCCACTTATGGTGATTCTTAAAGAAAACAAACTTACTGGACCTAATTATATTGACTGGAAACGTAATTTGGACATTGTTCTGATTGCTGAGGAGTACAAATATGTACTTGTTGAGGAATGCCCACCTAAGCCTGATGCTAACTCTGATAAAAAGGTCAAAAGGCTTATAAGAAGTGGAAAAAGGCAGATGAGATGGCACGGTGTTACATTCTGGCATCTATGTCAATTGTACTGCAACTGTAGAAGCGTGGAAAATATAGAAGGAAATGACCCATGCGGCCAAAAGAACCCCATGCGGCTCAGAAAGCCCATGCGGCTCGAAGAGTCATACGACATAAGGGACTATGCGGTCCAAGACATCCCTTGCGGCTTCGAAGACACGTGGCAGGATAGTCCTCTTCTCTGCCCCCTCGCATTAATTGTTTGACGGCTGACAACTCTGAAAAAGTGACAACCCTGACACAAAAAAAGAAGAAATCATGACTCTGTCATAATGACAGACTTCTAGTGAAGGGAGAGAGATCTCTGACACAAATCCCCCAAGAGCCATAAAAAGGCCACGTGGCCTTGCCACGTGGGCGTTCATATGCGGCTCGAGCAAAGACTTCCCATGCGGTTCAGAATGAAGCCGTCCTATACGGCTCAGGCCGAGACAGCCTCATGCGGCTCATGTGAAGACCTCTCATACGGTTCAGAATGAATCTATCCTATGCGGCTCAGGCCAAGACAGTCCATGCGGCTTGAGCAAAGACTTCTCATGCAGTTCAGAATGAATCTGTCCTATGCGGCTCAGGCCAAGACAGCCTCATGCGGCTCGAGTAAAGACTTCTCATGCAGTTCAAGAGGACCATTTCCATGAGGCTCAGGCGGATGTATTCCTAGGCGGCTCACAATGATTACTTCCCTGTGGTTCAAAAGCTCAAGGGAGGGTCACTACCCAGGCAGTCCTGACACGTGGCCCTAACCATATGCGGCCCAAAATCATATGCGGCTCACTCGTCATGTGGTTCAGATCCCCACAGTGGCTCCTAGGATACTTGTCCTAAACAGATCAATTTCTCAAATTTATTGCAGTCAAAGATTGAGTCAAATCCCAATAATCTGGGACACGTGGCAGGAGAATAAATCAAAATTATTCGCAGACATCAGAAGATCATTATGAGGAAGATTTATTCCAATCAGCATTAATTGCTGACGGGATTTGGTGTAATCTACACTCAATGGCTCAGATTTGTCACAATAAAAAATGAACGGCCTAGATTGACCAATCCACAGACCGCCGCCATCTCCAAGATGTAATCATTGGTAACCCTAATGATGACATCCCACTATTATAAATAGCAGGGTGCCATTCCCTTGCAAAATATACACGCTATCGAAGAAAAATATACAGAGAGCTTCCCCCCAATAATCAGAGAGAAAAATACACACAGAGAGAGAGAAGCCAGAAGAATAATAGAGGGAGAGCAAGAAGAGCATTTCTTCATCAACGCCAACCATCTATTCACAGGAGCCAAGGCTGCATACCGATCATCCAAGGAGTAAGGCTTCCCGAGCCTCTATCGTCACCCCCAGAATCTAAAATAAACAATTGTACTTAGACTGCTGTACCTAGGTTTTTGTCCCTAGGCTTTCTTTGTACAAGCGAGTTTGTAACGTGAAGTAAAAGTCCGATCCTCCGATAATTATTCTGTTCTTTTATATTTCATGGCAAACACGATGGCGACTCTGCTGGGGACTAACTTCTCCACGTTTGAGGAGTTCATGACGCAATCGGATGCAGCCAAGCTTGGCTCCACGCAACAAAAGATGGTCGCCCGGTTCGACCAACAGGCGTTCGAAGAAATGCTCTCCGACAAGAGCACTGGCCCGGTCCAGAAGCGAGCCCGCACAAAGAAGGCCCGCAAGGAGTGGAGACCCCGATCCTTCGTTCCTACTGAAGCTCTTGCGGAGATACCCTCTGTTGTTCAAGACGGCGAGCAAGATTCCCCTGCGGCCCTACTCCAGACCGTAGATAACTCTGCTGTCCCCAAGTCTGGCAGAAGAAAACACTATGATGCTGGACTTGTAGGGGCAAAGAGGAACCCTATGCGATCAGAGCCACATAAGGGTATTAGCCGCAGGGAGAAAACTCATGCGGCTACATCCGCCAGCCGCATGAAGAAAAGTCATGCGGCCATATCTGTTAGCCGCATAGCTTATGCGGCTACAGCTGCCAACCACATGGATGAAAACCATGTGGCTAAGAAAGTCAATCGCTTGCAGAAAACCCATGCGGCCACAATTGCCAACCGCATACGGCCAGCCTGCACGGTCGTGACTCCTAGCCGCATAAAAATAACTCATCCGGCAGCAGAAGACAACCGCATGCAGACAGCCTGCACGGTATCCAATTCTAGCCGCATAGCATCAGTTCCATGCTTCTCTCGATCATTCTTCGATCGTCTCTCATGCGGTCCTGACCCTGATGGTTCTCTGGATTATAAGTTAGACTCTGTGGTATTCAACTTGGATTCCTCCTATTACGCACCCGCAAGTGCTAAAAGGAGGAAGTCTAGGGCAGCGCGGGCTCATCAAGCCCAGTCAGCTGTCCCAACCTCTGACAATCGGGCATCCCGTTGATTATCACACGGGCCTCTGATGGGAAGTTGTATAGAACCGCCCGAGTCCAGCCCCCGGCGGCAAAAGGACAAAGTGGTTCCTCTGACCTGCGGGAGGCAATTCTCCACAAGCGCAAAAAAAGAGAAGGAACCTCGACATACAAAGAGTCCTCGCTTGGACTCACTTCATCCAAATCATCGTCAACTGCTGTTGCAACAACGCGGCAGCAATGGAAGACCGGCCGTCCGTCTTCCAAAGACTACAGCATCCGAGCTCAGAAGACGAGGTACCTCCTGTTGTCTCCTGTAATTCCGCTCAGAAAGTCCCCGCCAAAGGGTGAGGAAAGAAGACAAGCATCTCCAGCCCCAAAATATCAACCACTACAGCTAAGAAACTGTCGTCTAAACGGTTGTCTTCCGCCGGAGTATTCCAACACACCCGTTCAAGGACTAAATCTGCTGCAATGGGAAACTCATCATCTACATCGCTGGGGGTCATGGGAACTGTGGGTAGCACTCCTCCGAACATCTACAACAATCCGATGTTTCAAGGAGCCGAGCCCGGACAAACAACTCTCCCATCAGGTACAACAGACGCTGATGGCTCCGAGAACATCCATGGCTCTCAACGAAGCAAGCTTTGAGGCTGGGGATACCGTTCCTTCCGAGTTCGAGCCCGAAGAGAACATTCCCACCTACCCCGATGACTTCTCGGTGCATGGGTACGACTCAGAGGGCACATCCTCCACCGTTCCTTCCATCACTCCTCATGTAAGGACGGTGTTCATGACGGACAACAATCAAGGTGGTTCCAGTGATCGCCAGTGCATCGACAATCTCGAAGCCATATTACTTGCTTTGGTCAAGTCTGTAGACGAGATTAAAGCGGCCCTTCCAACTCTGCAAGGAGGAACGCCTGGCCAAACAAGCACGGGCCCCGCGGTCAATCGGACTCGAACTCAGCGGCACCAAACCCGGGCAATAATCCTCCCGAAATAACAGTCCCTACCGCGACAGATGAGGCCCGAGATGTAAGAAGAGAGGTCCAGGAGCTCCGAGCCATGTTCCATGCCTGAGAAAACGCTCAAGATCTCAGAATGCGGCAACCTTACCCTGCTGAATGGAGGGATGTTCCATTCCCACCAAGATATAAGCCGTTCAATATCAACCCGTATGATGGCAAAACCTCAGCAAGTCGGTATATCACTTACTTCGAGGTCACCACCGACCATCTGCCCCATGATGATGCTATCCTCACGCGATTATTCATTGGGGCATTGGAAGGAGTCGCTTTTGACTGTATCACAATCTGCCAGACAACTGCATCCACTCCTTCGCCGGCTTCAAGCACCTGTTCTTGGAGCGATTCTACGAAGTAGGGTAGGACGTCACTATGTCCACTCTCATGGACGTCGTCCAAGGGGAGAAGGAGTTGACAAGGAACTACATTAAGCGGTTCCGCCAGACCGCCATGAAGCTGCCCTCCGGAAATTCAGATTCCTCTTTAATTGAAATTTGTCAAAAGTGACTGCTTCCAACGATCAATCTCTGGATAGACGAAAGTCAATTCAAAGATTGGAAGGCGTTCATCATCAGCGCCACAAGCGCCGAAGAACGACTGAAGAAGGCTCGCCAACTGGGATTGCACATCTCGGAAGGAGAAAGCAAGGGCAAGCGTCCCAACAACGATAATGGGGGTAACCCCTCCAACAATCGGGACAACAAGGGAAAGCAGGCTATGGTGGCCGATACAGCACAAAAACCTGAGCCGAAGCCCGTAGACAAACAATGGTCGCAAATCACTTACTCCTTCGAAGACAGTCACGTCAAGCCCATCTTGAACATGCTCATACAAGGGGATAGAATTCAGCTTCCTCCACCAAGACGGGAACCGCGACCGGCAGAGATGGAGAATCCAAAATACTGCCATTATCATCGCTATGTCCATCATGCTACACACGATTGCTACCAGCTGAAACGGTACATCCAGAACCTCATCGATTCGAACGCTCTGGCCATCGATTTCGAAGAAGTAACCGTGGCGGCCAATATGGTATCCGTACAATTCGACAGCTTCCCTCCGACGGAGACTCAAGATAGGGTGATCCCCGTCCCTCTAGCGACAATGGAGATTACCAATCTTCCACCTCCCCGAGATCAGGCTACCGGTTTAGTACCCCTCACCACATCACGAGGGGAGGTCATGTGGATCCATCCAGACTTGGTGTCAGAAGTGACTCGGCCCACACCATCTCCCACTGACAAAAAGAAGAGTAGAATAGTCAGGACCTGCCATACAATCTCGGCAAACAACGAGGAAGCTACAGCCGTCGTCACGCGGTCTGCAGCGCAATCCCAACCTGTGGTTGACAATCCAGCCAAAAATCATTAACCCACTACAACTGATGCTCCGGGACCGGCTCAGCCTTCGACGACCGACAAGCCTAGGCCGAGGGAGACTCGCTTCGACAAATCTCTCCGAAAAGAAGTAGCCCAAGGGCTAAAGAGGCCCTACAACTTTGACATCTTAGTGCAATTGGCTAACACACCGGCCAAGTTGTCACTGTACGAACTCCTAAGGCTCTCCAAGGACGTTCGTATTGTATTGAGCGAAGTACTCCAAAACGTCGATGCCTATCTGGCTCAATCCAACCTCACCGGGGAGGACTCACCCGTGGATCTCCAAGACAGTGCCTGCACAGGAGCAATGCCCAACATCGTCTTCACTCCGCAGGACATGCCCATCAAAACCAACCTACATGATCGCCCGCTATACTACACGGGATATATTGGCGACGTAAAGGTGGATCGGATGCACATTGATCCTGGCTCCTCCATAAGCATTATCCCGAAGGGTCTGCTACATCATCTCCGCATCCCAATGCATCATCTGACACCTACAAGTACCGCCATCAGCGGTTTCAATTCGGGCAGGAGCTACCCTATTGGAATGATTCGTCTGAAGTATCAGATTGGCGATCTCCAATCCGAAGTCACCTGCTACGTCATAGATGCAGACACTTCTTACAACATCCTCTTGGGACGCCCATGGATACACGATTATATGATCGTGCCTTCCATGCTACATCAGTGCTTCAAATATGTCGACAAATACGGCTTCGTGAGGACGAAATTTGCTGATATCGATCCCTTCAAAGGGGTCGAATCTTACTACTCAGACTCCTGCCTGTATGAAAAATCAAAGAAGCACCTTGATGAAGGAAATGAACAAGCTGGTACCGAAATAGCCACAGGATCAGAAGAACCTCTGATGATCCACCTCCAAGCTCGCAAACCGTACAAGTCCGCACCCCTTACTGCCGCTCTGCGGAAGGACGCGATCAGCCTCTCGACGCAGGAAGAGCAGATGATAATCCGGCTGCCAAGGTCCGGCCAAGTGCCGAGACCCACAACGGGGCCACTGACAATCAGACTACCGAGAGTCGGTCAACCCCAAACGGAGAAGCTCAATCCCTCCGATAGGCCACTGACGATACGCCTTCCCAAGAAGGGTCGTCCCCCCGATGCGAGGTCTGATGCTTCTACCGAACCGGCCACTCCTCGCTCCACATCAAATACCAAATTGGGAGCCGCTAGTCTGCCAACGACTCCATGCTCTGCTCCATCAACTGAACCACTGACAATCAAGCTGCCCAGGGCGCACTCTTAGTCTTCATTTACACAGGGGGTAGCCGAAGAGGAACCGAAGCTAGCCAAGTATGTGGCTACCCACACTAATGTCCCCTCCGCTGATGATGTAATCCCCCTAGAAAAGATACCTTACTTCATCAATAAAGGGTTATCTTTGAACTACACTGAGCTCAATAAGCTATATACAATGTATGCTATAGAACACGGTATAGGCACTCACCTGCACACACAGGTGACAAATGTGTACACCGCAATCTAGCTTACTCCAGCAGAAGATGCTTACCGAATAATCGAGGGAGGGGACCATCCAATCATCTTCGGCCGGAAGGACGACCCGCATCCCTTCACCATAAAGGAAGCCGACCTCGGGTCAGATACCGAAAGATTACCTCTGTATCTTTATAGCCCCCAATCCAAATATCTCATGCAGAAACAGGGGTATGATCTGGAGACAACGCCAGGTTTGAACTATGGTACTGGGCGACGATTACCTTTGAAGCCACCAGTCCCGGCAGGCAAACCACGAGACTACTATAGCAAAACTCGATGCGGATTAGGGTATGTAACACCTACTACGACCCCTGAGAGTTCAGATGAAGAATGTGACTGGCAGTCACATTCAACCAGGTCACCAATTTCTGACTCGGATACTAGCATCGGAGATATGTTCAGACAAGTCTTGTCAGTCAACATGGCATTCGCCGACGCTTACGAAGAAGATGAAGACATCCTCGAAATCCTCGAGCTAGAGCCGTGGGCCCAACAATTGGACGCACAATGAGAAAAGCGGTTCGAACAGAGAGAACCTCCTTCTAAAGATGAAGTCATACAGGTTGACCTCGGCAGTGAATCTTCTCCAAAACTAATTTTCGTCAGTAAAAGCCTAACAGACGAAGAGCGACAGTCACTACTAGAACTTGTTAGAGAATACATTGATGTGTTCGCCTGGAGCTATGAAGACATGCCAGGGTTAAATTTCGACATTGCTCTTCACAAACTCAACATTCGACAGAATGCGAAGCCAGTCAAGCAACAACAGCGACGCTTTCGCCCAGGCATCATGGATACAATCGAAGCCGAAGTCAACAAACTGATAGCGAGCGGCTCCATCCGTGAGGAGCAACACCCTGATTGGGTCGCCAATATAGTGCCCGTCCTCAAGAAGAATGGGAAGATTCGAATCTGCATCAACTTTCGCAATCTAAACGAGGCATGCCCCAAAGATGAGTTCCCCCTCCCTATCACAGACATCGTGATTGACAATACCTGCAGTTTTGAATGTATGTCATTCATGGATGGCTTCTCGGGATACAACCAAATCAAGATGTCTCCTGACGACGAAAAGCATACATCATTCCGAACACCGATTGGCACATACTGCTACACAGTTATGCCTTTCGGTTTAAAGAATGCTGGCGCCACATATCAAAGAGCCATGAGCATCATCTTCAGAGACCACTTACGCAAGATAGTGGAGTGCTATGTTGACGATATAGCCGTTAAGAGTCGCTGTAAGGGAGACCATCTGCAGGATGTAAAGACGTTATTCGACCTAATACGAGCGCACAATTTGAAAATGAACCCTACGAAGTCCTTTCTGGGCGTATCCAGCGGAAAGTTCTTGTGCTTCATTATCACGGCACAAGGTATCCATGTAGACCCTGAGAAGACAAAAGTAATCATGGAGATGGGTCCCCCGAGAAATCTTCGCGAACTCAGAGGCCTCCAAGGGAGGCTAGCTTACATCAGGAGGTTCATTTCCAACCACTTCGGGCGATGCCGACCATTTACGCACCTCATGAAGAAAGGAGTCTCATTCGTATGGGACGAGGAATGCCAGCGTACTTTCGACAGCATCAAAGAATATTTGTCAAATCCTCCAGTTTTGGTGGCCCCGGTTCCTGGAAAACCATTCCTGCTCTATGTGCGAGCAATGGAACATTCCCTCGGGGCTCTGCTGGCACAAAACAACGACGCAGGCCATGAGCAGGCCATATATTACCTCAGCCGAATGATGATTGGGCCAGAGCACCGATACACCGCTGTGGAGAAGAAATGCCTTGCCCTGGTATTCGCCATTCAGAAAATGCGGCATTATGTCACCGGACAAATGATATATGTGATCTCACGAGTCAACCCTCTCAGGGTCCTCATGACTAAACCAGGGGCACTCAGCTCTCGACTCGCTACATAGGCAATATTGCTGTCCCCTTATCATATGATCTTTGTCCCCCAAAAGGCAGTCAAAGGTCAAGCCCTGGCAGACTTCTTAGCAGCCCACCCAGGCTCGGAGTCCTCCAGAATATATGAAGAGATCCCAAATGAGGTCGCCGACTCGCATGCAACCTCTCACGGGGCTATATGGCGAATGTTCTTCGACGGCGCCTCAAGGACCGGACCTAAAGGCAATATAGTCGTCGGAGTCGGGGTGTGCTAATCTCTCCTTCCGGATTGGTGATTAACCGCGCTTATTCCCTCACTGAACCCTGCTCTAACAATGTGGCCGAGTACAATGCTCTGGTCATCGGCCTCCAACTTGTAAGAGAGCTGGGGGTAGAATACCTTGAAGCATACGGCGATTCCCAACTAATCGTCAACCAGATATGGGGCTCATATGAGGTCCGCCACGAAGATATGATCCCTCATCACCAAATAGAGATTGACATCATCTCGTCATTCGAAGGGTTCTTTATCGAACATATTCCCAGACTCCGAAATATCGAAGATGATGCCCTAGCTGGTCTTGCTGCTTCCCTAGCAGTTCCGAACTATGATCGCCAATCAGTGGATGTGATAGGCCATGAACTGGTCTGTCCCAAGAACAATATGCAAATTATGGCGAGTTATTCCGTACAGACGATCGATGATGCCCCAGATTGGAGACAACTATTCATCGACTTCATCGTCTACGACATCCTGCCCGAGAATCCAAAGGAAGCCACCTCCATCAGAAGGCGTTCTCTCAGATTCTTCTACAATACAGAGACGAAAATGCTGTATCGCCGCTCCTACGACGGATTACTACTTCGGTGTCTGTCAAATGCAGAAGCCAAAGAAGCCATACGAGAAGCTCACGATGGTGTCTGCGGGGCCCACCAGCCCGGCCCAAAACTGCAAGACCGCCTTCGTCGAATAGGATACTATTGTCCCACAATGGTGGCAGATGCGATAGATTATGCTAGAAAATGTAAAGCCTGCCAAGTCCATGCGGATTTTATTCACCAACCATCCGAGTTTCTACATCCGACAGTGTCGTCCTGGCCATTCGAAGCATGGGGACTGGATATAATTGGTCCAATCACCCCACCTTCCTCCCGAGGACATCGCTTCATACTTGCGATCACTGATTATTCTCCAAATGGGCGGAAGCTGTCCCACTCGCAGAAGTTAAGACTTTAAACATAATCAGCTTCCTTAAGCATCACGTCATCTACCGCTTTGGACTGCCCCGAAGGATCATCCATGATAATGGTCCGCAATTTGTAAGCCATACATTCTATCGGTTTTGCGATAAACACCGTATTCAGAATGTCGCTTCGACACCATACAACCCGGCAGCAAATGGGTTAGCAGAGGCATTCAACAAAACAATCATCAAACTCCTCAAGAAGTTTGTTTTCTCCAACAAGTGCGACTGGAACGAGAAGCTCGACGAATGCTTATGGGCCTATCGCACCACAGTTCGAACAGCCACCGGGAATACACCATTCTCCTTGGTATATGGGAGCGAGGCAGTCCTCCCATTGGAGACTCAGATCCCCTTACTACGTGTCGCCTTTACACATCAATTGACGACAGACGAAAACCACCATCGTCGGCTACAGGAATTGGAGGCACTAGACGAAAAGTGCCTCTTGGCTCAGCAACGAATTGAGCTATACCAAGCACGCATCTCTGGAGCCTTCAACAAGAAGGTCAAAATCAGAACATTCCAGGTGGGTGACCTCGTCCTGGTAGTCCGAAGGCCGATGGTCATGACTCACAAGACCGCCGGCAAATTTCAGCCAAAGTGGGAAGGCCCATTTACCATTGAGACAGTATTCTCCAACGGTGCTTACCGCCTCGCTAAGCAAAACGGAGACTTGCTCATGTTGTCCGTCAACGGCAAGTTCCTGAAGAAATATTATGTCTAAACAATATTTTCCAGATTATTGAGTTATATACCCGCTGGTACCTCTGAACTCACCCTCACAATTTTTCGGATTATCGAGTCATGTGCCTACTGGTACCGCTGAACTCACACTCACCATTCTCCAGATTCCCGAGTCACGTACCCGCTGGTGCCGCTGAACTCACACCCACAATATTCCAGATTTTTGAGTCATGTACCCTCTTGTACCGCTGAACTCATGCCCTTCTTCTACAAGGATATCCTAAATTACCAAGTCATGTACCCGCTGGTACCTCTGAACTTACACTTTGATTCCAACATTTATGGATTGTCGAGTTATGTACCCGCTGGTACCCCTGAACTTATATTCCGGTCACTCTTTTGAAAGAAAGTCATGTATAACCGTACCGCTGAACTTTCTTCCTATAAGAGATCCTCCCTCATGATCCACTACCTGCACTCCCAATACATAAAAAGGGTAACGGGTCCACAAACTTCTAAGACGGCCATGTCCTCATTACCTCTGAGTCGTCACATTTCCACCAAAAATAAATCACCCCTTACATAGAACTTCCATGTCCTCATTACCTCTAAGTCGTTCTATATGCCCTCCTTCATTGAGCCCACTCCTGTCATGTCCTCATTACCTCTGAATGGGAAGGCTCCATCGAAGAAACCTTCATACTTGCCATATCCTCATTACCTCTGATTAAGTATGATGATCCCCTTTCGACCTATTATCTGTACCCACAACCGGAGTACGCAAAGGGTAACAGGTCCACAAATATCCTCTGTTGACCACACATGTCCTCTGTTGACCACCAATACCCTTCGTCGAGTTCACTCCTGCCATGTACTCATTACCTCTGAGTAGGAAGACACTACGTTTAAAAAACTTTCCTACTTGCCATGTCCTCGTTACCTCTGAGCAAGTATGTCGGTTCCCCTTCATCCTATTATCAGTATCCTAAACCAGGATACGCCAAGGATAATAGGCTTACAAATATCCCTTGCTAAACTTCTTAGCATAAATCCATCATCTCATCATGCCCCAGGAGCCCAGCTGCTCTACGGCATTCCTTTCTCCAATACCAAGAGCACCCATGACCACTTTGCCATGGCTGCTTCAGGTATCCTGACTAAAACTTGTTATCTCTACCTAAAACCAAAGTACGCCATAGGTAATAGGTCCACAAATATATCCCCAATACGGGGGAAAATATCACCACAATATCACAGGCGCAGCAGGCAATACAAATGAAGGGTAGAATTGAAAGTACTCTTTATTTGAAGGAAGAAAAAGGCATTATATATTTCGGGACCATGTCCATTTCAAAAAAGGGGGGGCCATCTACATTTCAGTATTACTCAATTCTAGGAGGCGGTTTCTCACTGAGGTGGTCCCCTGATCAATCTATCGCCGAATGCGACGCTCGGCATCCTGAAGTAACTGCTCCTCATTGTCCAAGCCCAGGAACACCTGACAGTCATCTTCCAATTTTTTCAGGGCAGTCTCCAGGTCAGTCTAAGCTTGAGTAACCCTGTCAGCCTCCTGAACGATTAGCCCCCTGTCATTGCGGGCAGCCTCGAGTTCAGATTCCAAGAGAATAAGCTTCTTCTGAAGCGCAAGGAGCTGCTTTCGTGTCTCAGTAATCTCACGAGAGACAGTCTCCACCCGAGCCGTGACGTTTTCATTCGCGTAACTCAATTGATCATACCGATCAGATAAGTTGCTGAGATCCTTCAGCATGGCCGGTCTGGTCTTATCCCGAGCAGCTCTGGTCCTCTCTATAACAGCGATAAGGGAATCCCGTTCCTCGTTTATAACAGCAGACAGATCAGCCTGCCGTAATACTCGAAGTTCGGCTACCAACTGATCAGCCTCCAACAATTTCGCCTCCAGAAGCGAAGCCATCCCTGCATCACCAGGAAGATCCCTAAGGATATTTACTTGACCCTGGGCGCATTGTCGTGCCAAGGCGAAGGAGGTCCCTCTTTCCAAAGCGGCCTCGATTCCCCTCTTCAGATGACGATGAAAACTGGCAACCACGTCCTGCAACGCGTCGTCCAGAACTTCAGCAGAGGATGGCGTCAAGGGAAGCAGGACGACAACGTCGGAGAATTAACGCGAGAGCTTGCCATCGAGGGAACGAAGTCCAAGTAGAACGATGCATGAATGGCGGCCAACTCGTCTTCCGCTGCCCGGAGAGCTTGGATACTCGGTAGGGCAGAAAGGTCGATCCTCGGAGCCACCGGAGCAGAGGATGATACAAGGACCATTGTTCCCTGCCCTGACTGCTCCGGTAACTGGCCCGCTAAATTCGAGCCCTCAGAAGGCCTATCAAGACGAGTCAGACGGGGAGAGGGTACACCCCTCTCCACCAGTGCCCCTTCGGCTGGGTTTGCCTCAGCAATGTCCATCCCCGGTACTGGAGAGGTAGGACATGTATGCCCAGAATAACAATCAACCGACTTAACCCGAAGGACGTGATGATAGAGCAGATAGGCTTCCTCACAGGTTAAGATTCGGCTAATCTTACCAGGTGAGGGTCATGAAGGCTGCAGCTCATCCACAACTGGCATGGTCCCCTCACCCGCGATCCCTGCGTTAAACTCAGCCACGTCCCCTGTCCCCGCCACCTCGAAGGGGGATACAGATTGATCTGCGTCATCTTGAAGGGGAACAGGCTCACGGGAGTCCCCGTCATCCTGGGTCACCACCTCGGCATTTTGAAACTCTTCTTCTTCTTCTGACACCTAAAAGAGGGAACGAAGACGGTTAGAATTGAAGCTTCAAGAAAAGAAAGAAGAAGGAATCGAGAGCAGTTTTGTTACCTCTGACGCAATGTTGACTTCTTCTCCACTTTCTTTTATGGCTAGAGGGCGGGGCCTAGTCGCAACCAGCTTCCGGGATCGAGAAACACCGCCAAGAGGAGAAACTTGCCTGCTACGTTTTGAAGTAGGACCAGGCCCAACGAGTGACTGATCTCCCAACATCTTATCTGACAAAATAGGCGGCTGATCCACCTCTGCGTCTGCCACTGGAAGGATAGAGTCATCTCTATCATGCTCGTCACCTTCATCACCCTCAGCAGCGGAATCCAAATCTGGCACTTTGACTCTGGACTTTCTTTTCTTGGCCCCTTGAGAGCCTTCCTCCAGACCGGTACCAACAATGAAACTGGTACATGGGTTAAAATCGACCGGGGGCTTGTTCGCCATGACATGATACAAAGCTGCCATATACAAGATCTCCACTGACTCCTTAAGGGCAGGGACCAAGAAAATGGTACGAGTATGGAATAAATCATAATATTGCCAAGCCCTGATACCATCAAGAAGGCTGCCTTCATAATCCAGGCAAGAGCTGGGACTGTCTAGACAAAGTTGGCTGTATCCAAACTGCCGGGCAAACCTGCTAGGCAGATAAGGCTCCAGAAAGACAGTATTGCGGTTACGATACACCAGATGTGCGGGACGGATGTTACGCAGCCATAGGAGCAGCTGGCCATCCAGAAGTTGAGGGGGCGCAATACCGTCAAGATGTACAGCCTCTATGTCCCTGGCAGTAAAACGAGGGATGGATACAAAAATGTGATACTTATCTGCCCTTGCCAATGCCATCCGGTAAGCCCGCATGGTTTTATATTCCCAAGGCTCGTCACGATAGCGAAAGGTAAATGCGTCATCATCAGTCACACCGTCTTCAGAGCCCGGCCTCATCAAAGACGGATAATGTATCAGCAGCCATCCCATCAAATAGTGATAGGGCAACTCAGTTCTTTCAAAAACCTTGGTCAGTCGCGAGCAATGACTTTGGATGTAAAGGTACGAAGGCCACGGTATATGATGTACACCATGGCCGGGAGGAGAGCTAGCCTGATTCGCAAAACTAACTTCACAGCCGGAAGGATAAAATTACGATTAATTCTCTCAATAGAACCGGCTCCTCCCGAGACTACACAATTTCGTAGCCAGATCATCAAAAATCCCACCAGAAGCGCTTTCTCGGACAGCTCTTGAGTATCTTGGTAAAAGTAACCAAAAGTGTTAGTCTTGCTCCCGAACCTATCACTAGTAGTGGCCACTCTCCTAGCCGACAACACCAAGTCCTTTACCACTTTCCGAGATCGAGGGCGACGAGAAGTAACTTGACCTGAGGCATCTGTCGGAAGAGATAGTGCACCCAGTCCTTGGTATGGGGAGCATTCCCTTCCGAGTTACTATCCTTTCGGGTTATCTGATGACATGTGCTATAATGGCACAATATCTCTTGGTAAAGATCCACGAAGCCAGGATACCATCGTTCCAAATCTTCGAGTTCCTCGTTAGTGGGAGTATACGCTTCAAAAGCCTCGTCCCCCCAAGGAAGCTTGGAGACTGCGTGCATTTCATGGAGCGCGAGTCCTATTTCCCCTACAGGTGTGTAAAAAGTCCCCGTACGACAATTATACATCTCCAGCAGAGACATAAAAAGCTTCTTATTTATGGTCAAACCATGACTGGTGCCGCAGATAGCGTGGTAAAGGCCAATCTCGCACAAGAAGGCCTCATACTTCTGCAAGATCCAAGTAGACAAATTGGTCCACGAGGAAATAGGGTATACCCAACTAGGGAACATCAACCGTCCAACGGGATAGGAGCCCTTCCGAGCAAGTTAATTTATAAAAGTATCGGCGGTAGAAAATATGAAGTTAGGGCTCGCCACATTCAGGAAAGAACCTGGGACCAACCCCGTCAAGGAACAGCTAGTATGCACCTTGCCGGCAGTCATGGACTTCAGATTCTTATTAAAATGGATGTTCCCCACGAACATCCCACTTCTGGTAAGGGTTAAAGTCCCCTCCATCTTCCGGTCCAATGGGAGCATATTGAACCAAGATAATGGGAAGTGTCGCTCCATCTGGGGGATGCGGATCGCCATCCCGTTCGAGACGAAACTCTAATTCTCCGACATCTCCAGAACATGATTGTTCTCCACGGTCAAGGCGTCTCCAAAAAAGAACGCAGGCTTCAAATATTCTCCTTCAAATTTCTCGGAGTTCATCATAGCATTAAGGAAATAGAAAGGCTGATTCTTGATGGCATTCAATCTTTCCAGAGGCTCATTGCTCGGAAACTGGTCCGTCATATACTGAACAATATGGTCGTACCTATAGCCGATAGCAGCTTGGGCGCTACCCACCAAGAGTTCTCCAGCAGCGTTAACCGACAGATTCACTGGAAAAACAAAGACAGGTTAAATAGGTGGATAAAGAGAGTTGATTGGGTACTTTCAAGCCTCATACGACTCAAGAAAATATCCATGTGGCTCCATGAAGCCTTATACAGCTCCGAAGTCTTATGCGGCTCCAAAAAGCCTCATGCGGCTCAAGCTCCGAAGAACACTTATGCGGCTCCGGGCGATAAAAGTCTATGCGGTTTAGCGTTGCTTATGCGGCCTCGCCGACGAAGCGTGTGTGCAGACACGGTAGTTTTCTTACGCGGCTCGCAGCTCAGCCGTAGGGCGAACATGCGATTTGTAAAGACTCATGCATAAAGTATGCGACATAGCCATGGCAGTTAGGGTTCTTTAACCCATACATTGTCCTTACCTGTAATGGAGGGTGAACGTCAGGATGAACATCAGGTACGACGACCGGCAGAGTAGCAGTTACAGCCGAGGCAAAAGTAGAGGCTGCCTTCTTGCCCTTTGCTGCCACGGCCTTCTTGGGAGCCATTAATTATCGAAAAGGAGAAGGGCGATTGAGATAGGGAAGATTCGAGGAAAAAGAAAGAAAGTAAAGAAGCCCTTTCTCTCTTTAAACTCCCCCTATTTATAGGAGGAAGGGAGAAGGAGGACACGTGGACCAATGACCGCCTTATGAGAAGCAAAATCGACTCCTCGGGTTTTGTCTCCAAGATTCGCCCAGGGCATAAAATCCGAAAGATTTAATGAGCTGACCCTTGGGATTCCCCCCTACAAAACGGCGCTGAAGTGAATTTGAGGCAATTAAAGACCCGCACACGTGGTGAGAAGCTATGCGGCTGAACAGTTCTATGCGGACGAGACATTCCTGCGGCTGAACAATCTATGCGGCCAAGAACTCTATGCGGTCAGGGTTTCATATGCGGCCAGAATAATACGACCATGCTTCTTATTCAAAGTATTTCAATTTTGCAAATTAAAAACTTTAAAGGGGGTCTTGTAGAAGCATAGAAAATATAAAAGAAAATGACCCATGCGGCCAAAAGAACCCCATGTGGCTCAGAAAGCCCATACGGCTCGAAGAGTCATACGGCATAAGGGACTATACGGCCCAAGACATCCCATGCGGCTTCAAAGACACGTGGCAGGATAGTCCTCTTTTCTGCCCCCTCGTATTAATTGTGTGACGGCTGACAACTCTGAAAAAGTGACAACCCTGACACAAAAAAAGAAGAAATCATGACTCTGTCATAATGACAGACTTCTAGGGAAGAGAGAGAGATCTCTGACACAAATCCCCCAAGAGCCATAAAAAGGCCACGTGGCCTTGTCACGTGGGCGTTCATATGCGGCTCGAGCAAAGACTTCCCATGCGGTTCAGAATGAAGTCGTCCTATGCGGCTCAGGCCGAGACAGCCTCATGCGGCTCAAGTGAAGACCTCTCATACGGTTCAGAATGAATATGTCCTATGCGGCTCAGGCCAACACAGCCTCATGCGGCTCGAGCAAAGACTTCTCATGCGGTTCAGAATGAATCTGTCCTATACGGCTCAGGCCAAGACAGCCTCATGCGGCTCGAGTAAAGACTTCTCATGCGGTTCAAGAGGACCATTTCCATACAGCTCAGGCGGATGTATCCCTATGCGGCTCACAATGATTACTTCCCTGTGGTTCAAAATCTCAAGGGAGGGTCACTATCCAGGCAGCCCTGACATGTGGCCCTAATCATATGCGTCCCAAAATCATATGCGGCTCACTCGTCATGTGGTTCAGATCCCCACAGTGTCTCCTAGGACACTTGTCCTAAATCGATCAATTTCTCAGATTTATTGCAGTCAAAGATTAAGTTAAATCCCAATAATCTGGGACACGTGGCAGGAGAATAAATCAAAATTATTCGCAGTCATCAGAAGATCATTACGAAGAAGATTTATTCCAATCAGCATTAATTGCTGATGGGATTTGGTGTAATCTATACTCAATGGCTCGGATTCGTCACAATCAAAAATGAACGGCCTAGATTGACCAATCCACAGACTGCCGCCATCTCCAAGATGTAATCATTGGTAACCCTAATGATGACATCCCACTATTATAAATAGCAGGGTGCCATTCTCTTGCAAAATATACACGCTATCGGAGAAAAATATACAGAGAGCTTCCCCCCAATAATCAGAAAGAAAAATACACAGAGAGAGAGAGAAGCCAGAAGAATAATAGAGGGAGAGCAAGAAGAGCATTTCTTCATCAACGCCAACCATCTCTTCACAGGAGCCAAGGCTGCATACCGATCGTCCAAGGAGTAAGACAGGGCTGCCGTCGCCTTCCCGAGCCTCTATCGTCACCTCCCAGAATCTAAAATAAACAATTGTACTTAGACTGCTGTACCTAGATTTTTGTCCCTAGGCTTTCTTTGTACAAGCGAGTTTGTAACGTGAAGTAAAAGTCCAATCCTCCGATAATTGTTTTGTTCTTTTATATTTTATGGCAAACAGCAACATCAGCATCAGGCCATGGCCACAGCTTATGACATGATGTATAACCTTAAGGAACTCTTCGGACATTAGAGTAGAGCAGCTAGGCAGTTTGCTATGAAATGTTTGATGAATACAAAAATGGCTGAGGGCACACCAGTAAGGGATCATGATCTCAAGATGATGGGTCATCTGAATGAGATGGAGATCCTTGGAGCTAAAATCGATAGGGAAACCCAGGTCGATATCATTCTCGGGACTCTGCCTAAAAGTTTTGATAATTTCTGCCTTAATTACAACATGAATAAAAGGTTGTATAGTTTGGCAGAACTTGCAAAAGAGCTACAGGATGCTGAATCTCTCTTTAGGCAGAGTGGTCATGTTTTTGTTTCTGAAAAGGCTTCTACTTTTAAGCCAAAAGGCGTTAAGAAGAAGAATAACATTCAGAAACAGACAAACTCAGCAAAGAAGGGCATGGGACCTCAAGGCGCGATAAAAAAGCCAAAAGACAAATGTTTCAAGTGCAAAGGGTCAGGATATTGGAAGACTGATTGTCCACTTCTCGAACAAGGGAACAAAGAAGGTATATCTCATTTACTAGTAGTTGAAACATGTTTAGCGGTGTTATCTACCGGCACCTGGTGTGTAGATACAGGAGCCACTAATCATGTCTGCAATACATTGTAGTGGTTCCAGGAAACCAAACGGCTCAGTAATGGAGAGATATGCTTGTTCATGGGTGATGCTACAAAAGTATCGATCGTTGCATTAGGAGATGTTACTTTATCTTTTGGTAGAAATAAGTCTTTGACATTGAAAGATTGTCTTTATACACCTTCACTTAGAAGGAATTTAGTTTCTGTTTCTATGTTAGTTAAGGATGGATATTCAGTTTATTTTAATGACAATATTGTTATTAGAAAGAATAAATATTTTATCTGTTATGGTGCATTGGTTGATAATTTGTATGTCATTAATCCTATTTCGCCCACAATGCAACTTATAGAAATGAATAATATGTCATCTAACTTAAATAAGAGAAAAGAACCTTCTTGTATGAACCAAACATATCTTTGGCACTTACGATTGGGGCATATTAACCTAAGAAGGATTCAAAGACTGGTTGAAGATGGACCTTTGAGTTCATTGGAAGTGGAGGCACTACCAGTCTGTGAATCCTGCTTGGAAGGTAAAATGACCAAAAGGCCTTTTACGGCAAAGGGGTATAGGGCCAAAGATGTGTTGGAATTGGTTCATTCTGAATTGTATGGACCCATGACTATCCAAGCTAGAGGTGGCTTTGAATATTTTGTCACATTTATTGATGATTATTCGAGGTATGGATACATTTATTTGATGTGCCGTAAGTCTGAGTGCTTTGAGAAATTCAAAGAGTACAAGGCTGAAACGGAGAAACGTCATAGAAAATATATCAAGTCGTTACGATCAGATCGTGGTGGCGAATACCTATTGGAGAGTTTAGGGATTATTTATTAGAGGCTGGGATTGCATCCTAATTGACTGCACCTGGAATGCCCCAACAGAATGGTGTAGCCGAAAAAAGGAATAGAACTCTAATGGAGATGGTTAGATCAATGATGAGTTATTCGGATTTGCCTGATTCATTTTGGGGATATGCCTTAGAGACTGCAGCTTATATTTTGAACTTGGTTCCTTCTAAGTCAGTACCTCCTACTCCGCCTAGTCTGAAACATGTTCGCATTTGGGGTAGTCCAGTATATGTGCAGAATAGGAAAGCAGATAAGTTGGAATCTCGTACAGAAGTACGCTTGTTTGTAGGCTATCCAAGAGGAACGAAAGGAGGTTTATTTTATAGTCCTAAGGATCAGAAGGTCATTGTTAGCACCAATGCCCGATTCTTAGAGAAAGACTATGTGATGAACCATAAACCCACAAGTAGAGTTGTTCTAGAAGAACTGAGACATGAGACACCAAGTACTTCAGTACCAACAGTACAAGAGGATGAACCACAAATAACTACACAACGTGTCATAAATGTAGCACCACAACCGATAGTGCCTCGTCGTAGTGGGAGGGTTGTGATACAACCTGATAGATATATGTTCTTGGGAGAGTCGTCAGACTTCGTCCCTGAGGAACAAGATTATGATCCCAGTACCTACAATGAAGCACTTCAAGATAAAGATACAGAGTCTTGGCAAAAAGCAATGATATCTGAAATAGAATCTATGAATTCTAATCAGGTCTGGGAGCTTGTAGAACCACCCGTTGGTGTAAAAGCCATTGGATGCAAGTGGGTCTATAAGAGAAAAAGAGGATCAGACGGTAAGGTTGAAACCTTTAAAGCTCGGCTTGTAGCAAAAGGTTTTACTCAAAGAGAGGGTATCGATTATGAGGAAACCTTTTCTCCTGTAGCCATACTTAAGTCTATTCGGATTCTTTCATCTATTGCAGCTCATCTCGATTATGAGATTTGGCAAATGGATGTCAAGACAGCTTTCCTTAATGGAAGTCTTGAGGAAGACATCTATATGAAGCAACCAGACGGGTTCATTGAAAAGGGCCAGGAGCATCTTGTTTGTAAGCTAAAAAAGTCCATTTATGGACTTAAGTAAGCTTCCAGATCTTGGAACATCTGTTTTGATCAGGTGATAAAATCCTATGGATTTGATCAATGTCAAGATGAATCATGTGTATACAGAAAGTGTGACAGAAATGTGGTGGTGTTCCTAGTACTTTATGTGGATGACATCTTGCTCATTGGAAACAATGTGAAGGTATTATCTGATGTAAGGGTATGGTTATCCAAACAGTTTGATATGAAGGACTTGGGAGAAGTAGGGCACATCCTTGGGATCAAAGTTCTACAAGATCGCAAGAAAAGGATGTTAGGCTTATCCCAAGCTTCCTATATCGATACTATACTAACTCGTTTTAGTATGCAAAATTCTAAGAAAGGTTTCTTACCTTTTAGACATGGAATTGCTCTATCAAAGGAGCAGTATCCGAGGACACCTAAAGAGATAGAGAACATGAAGGCAGTTCCTTATGCTTCAGCAGTAGGAAGCTTAATGTATGCAATGCTATGTATGAGACCAGACATCTGCTTTGTCGTAGGCATGGTCAGTAGTTATCGGTCTAACCCAGGACAAGAGCACTAGACTGCCGTAAAGCATATTTTGAAGTACCTGAAAAGGACTAAAGAGTATATGCTAGGCAGATAGTTTAGTTCCCTTGGGGTATACAGACTCAGATTTTCAGTCAGATAGGGATTCCAAGAAATCTACCTCAGGTTATGTGTTTACTTTGGGAGGTGGAGCCATTGTGTGGAAGAGTATCAAGCAAAAATGTATTAGTAATTCTACCATAGAAGCCGAGTATGTGGCAGCCTCTGAGGCAGCCAAAGAAGCGGTTTGGCTCAGAAACTTTCTGTTGGACTTGGATGTGGTACATAGTTTGTCTAAGTCTATTACACTTTATTGTGATAATAGTGGTGCAGTTGCAAACTCGAAGGAACCACGAGCCCATAAGACAGGCAAATACATTGAGCGCAAGTACCACCTGATACGAGATTTCGTAAAGAAAAGAAAAGTAGCTGTGATCAAGATAGCATCAGCCGACAACCTAGCTGATCCCTTTACAAAGAGCTTACCAGCTAAGGCTTTTGACAGTCATATTCAGGGAATGGGAGTCAGATGTGTAGCAGCATGGCTTTAAGTATAAGTGGGAGATTTGTAACAGTATACTGAAAAGCAATGCTTTGAGTATAAGTGGGAGATTGTTAGGGTTATATACTAAAAGCATCACTTTTGTAGTAACCTTATTTTCTTAAATTTTGAATGAGAATCATATGGGCAAATGTTTGCATATTGTATTTGTTGCAAGTCTTAATGCAAATGTCTGATATTCTATATTGTAGATAATATGGTGTGTGGTGTCATACAGAAGATCATATTATCAGCTTCCTATGGAGTATATAAATAGTTCATAACCTAGATGGACTTGGACAATCTATTGGAAAGGTTGTAGTGTAATCTGGTATTAGTCTATCTTGACTATAGGTTTACACTAGTACACTTTGTGTGTATTGAACAGGACCACTTGAGGTTGTTCTCTTTGTACTGACTACATAAGAGAACAAACACCTCTATTATTATGGATGCTTGTACTCTTAATTCGGATATAATAATGGATATTTATATGCAATGTGCATTACTTTGACTCATAAAAGAGTGAGATTCATTATGGATCAACAACCTCTATGAATTGGGTAATAACATTGTATGTATGATGGGCTGTTGATTATAAATGGAATCCATGTCCCGATACATCGAGTTGATGATGTCCACTTAAGGAGCTCATAAGCATTGTCATGTAAACCCTGCAGGTGGATTATATTCGACATGACAAATAAAATTGAGCGGTACTACTTAAGGATAAAAGATGTCGAATCAATATAGTTGTCAGTAACTTAATTTGATCGATGGACATACGATATCTTAACATGAGGAGCCAAACGAGCATATAACAAAAGGAGCCCACAAACATAATTTGGGATTAGGGAGGTAGTACAACAATAGCTCATTAGTGGACCGAACTATTGTTAATGGGCCTGGATTGTGTGTTCGGGCTGAACACGGGATATCCAGATCCGTTAGGAGGCCTAACCCTAATTTCTCCTCATGGTCCCTGCCGTAGCCTATATATATCCTCTATTCTCTGGCTGCCAGATTACTGATCAGAAATCTAAAATTTTCTCTAAATTCGTGATTCACGTAAGGAGAGAAAGAGAGTGCTGCCAAGGAGAAGAAAAGGTTAGAAGATCGTCGCCCACACGACGTCCAACTCGAGGAAGGAATATGTGCAGAAGATCTTGGGGTCGTCCGCTCGAGATTGTCAGGAATTACTTGTCTCCTTTCCGCCGCAGGTATAATTCGTGATCCCTAGTTTCCGCCTATGAAGGGTTAGAACACGTATTAGATATGTTTAACTTTCTATCGATCAATACGCACACCAAAGGAAGGGTCCTGGGAATCCCCAGTTCTAATATGATGGTGCCTGAGTTGGTGGATGGCTAGATTGTGGAAGAGAAGAGTCTTCTTGTTGTCTTAACGATCGACTGAAAGTCAGTTTTCTTAGGGATCCTTTGTTATTGAGATAAACATCCCCTGTTAAGCTTGGGACACCATGTTTAGTAGCCAGGAAGCATATAAATACCCCAAAAGGGAAAGTTGTCCTTATAGTCGGTCTTCTCACAAAATACATTATTCTACTAAACATGTAATGACCTATATCCATCCTTTTTTTTGTCCCCATATAATAAATAAACTTTACTCTAAATGATGGATTGAACTGTCGTGTCCATTTGGGTTCAGTGTCCGACATATGTAGGCATGCAATAATTTATACCAAATTTTCAATTCATCTTTGTGAACATATTGTTGGCCCTTGACACCAACCGATTTACTAGTCATCTAATAAAAGCATCCTGGAAGGACACATTATCTATATCCTTCATATCAAAATCAACAACTGGATCAAACCCATAAAAATCATTGATGACACCGGCATTTAAATGCATATGTTACCTCTAGAAACGCTACTTGTTTTGCCACTTCTTCTTTTTCAATATCAGCTCTCAGATTTGAGTAAAATTCATGGACTATTGTCTGATTAGGTTTCGCAACGCAGGATTTGTTCAATTTTTTAACTGATAGAATTTTAAAATATCTAGGAAACCATCATGTTTAACATGAGCCATCTAATGGCTCTTTCAGGTATAATATCCCTTTTCTTGAAATATTTTTTAAAACTATTTTTAGATTTAGAGTCAACAAAAATGGGTACCTTCACTATCTTCTTAGAGTTCTTGGCAAATCGCTCCTCCTCTGTATCTTCCTCCTCTTATGAGGATTCAGAATCCTTCGAGTCTGAATCTGGTGCGTTGGACTCTGAGTCCGATGTCGACTCTGTATCATCGGCCAAATTTGCCTTCGATCGAGTTGGTCGTTGTTTTGTAAACGTTGATTCTTCAGAGTCTATTTCAAAAATAGATTATCTCTTCTTGCTAGTTGTTTTCTCTGTATCGGATTCGAATTTAGAATTCTGTGTCTCCATTGACTTTGAAATAGCAGGTCCCATTCCCTTTGATGGGCCTCTGTCGTTGCAGCTTCTATCTTTACGGCCTCTATCGCTGCTTTAATTTCATTCTCTGCCTCTTTCGATGCCGTTGTAAGCAATACAGCCTCTACCTCGGCCGCATCTTTCTTTGCAGACTCTGCTGCTGCAACTCTAACCAGTGCTTCCTTCCTTTTGCGTAAATACCTCAACTTTGGAATTATTGCCTTCTTTGCCTTTGCGGCCTCCCCCGTCTCTTTCTTTACGGCCTCTGCCGCTGCCACCTCTGCCTTTGCGACCTCTGTCGCTGCCGCTACGGCCATTGACGCTGTTGTCGATGTCGTCTCTTTCACTGCGACCTCTTTCGTTGCCGCTACGCCAGTGGTTTCGTCCTTGATCGTAATAACCTCCCCTCTGGAAAAGGTTTTTTCTCTTGATTTTTCGCTGAATTTTTTCCCTCATTGTTTGGTTGGGGGGAAATTTTAGCATATTTCAATTTCGGAAGGGTTTTGGAGGAGGGTGTGGGAAACGAAGAGGGAAGGTTATTTGATCTTAAAAAAGGCTAGCCCAAAAATCATTTTTGGATGGGGGGAATTTTTTCCATCATTTTTTGGTGGGGGGAATTTTTATTATAAATTGTTCACTCAAAATTTTACTCAGGGCTAGTCCTAAATATATTTTTGTGCTAGCCATAAGTAAAATTTTGAGTGAAAAAATTATAAAAAGAATTGGGCCAGCCCCGAGTCTTTTTTATAGTGCCTTTATCAAGGGCCTAAAAAAATAAATTAAATTTTTTTACTTTTGAGTCGTTTTGAAGTCTCATTATATTATGGGAGATATTGTAGTTAATAATTTCTGAGTCAAGTATTAATAACAATCCAACATTGGCACAAGGAAAATATAAACCATGCACCCAACTGTGCTGAGTTAAGTTTTTTATATGTAGCATAAATCTCGTTAAAAATATAGCAACACATTTTTCGATCCCATCCAACAAAGTTAGCTCACATCATAAACATTTGTCATTACATAATACTACAATTATTTTAGATGTGTTAAATTTGTTATAGTTATATTTTAAATTTCTGAATATGTGTTAAATTAGATAATAATTCAGTTAGTATTAAAATAATTAAAATTTTCATAATAATTATACCTATATTGTAGTTAATAATATAATTATATATATATATTGTAGTTAATAAAATTTTCATAATAATTATACATAAAGTTTCATAATAATTATACAGATATTGTTAGTTTAACATGTATTAGAAAATAATTAACATAATAACACAAGAACCTTTTTAAAAATATGGCAACACATTTTTCGATCTTAGCCAACACATTTAGCTCATCTCATAAACATTTATGACACTGTAAAGAAATATTAGATTCAATCATAATCCTATATTATTTTATAATTTAGCACACAGAGAGCCTTGCAATGAATAACAATCATTTAATATTAACAGTCAGAACAATCATATGACATTTCGTAATCCAACCACGGTTTATCACCGATGTCAAGTGAATCATCATTCTCCTCCTCCCAGATGTGGTTCACACTGTCCCATGGGTTCTGATCCTCGAACGAATCCTTTACAAAATCTACCAAACCATGTATGTACTCGAGGTCCCCATCTAGCCATACATTCTACATCCTCTTAGGTCGAGTACGCGAAGATCCGTGTACTATGTCATGATAGCTCTCAGCCCATTATCGTCGAACATGCCAAATTTTACCTCGAGGTGCTCGAGATGTGGCATCGAAGAGGCCATGGTCATGGCATCTGACTTATCGAAGGTTTCCTTCTTAAATCCATTCATGATCATGAACTGTGGAGGTGGCATGTTCCTCTTCAGCATAACTAGATACTAGCAACGACTTTCGAGGAGTTCGATGCCCATAGACGTAATGTGGAGGCAGTAGCTGATGTCGAGTTCTGTCAGAATCGGTCTAAATGTTTCTCCAACATTTTATCACTCACGTTGCTCATTGGCATTCGCAGGACCCTTAAAAATTTACCACAATATTATAAATTGTGGTATAACTAGGAAAATAAAAAATCAAAATTAACAACTTATAACTTATGAAACAAAATAGATTAAAAATATCGTGTACTGGCCTTGAGGAAGTAAAGGAGAAGACCGCTTTTTCGAGTTTGTAAACGGAGAGGGAGGTTAGATTTCCCTCACTGTGCGCCACTAGCATGTTTACCGCCTCGTCAATTTTTGAGGTTAGGTTAACTCTGTGGTACTACTGAGTTAACTTGAAGTCCGACCAGAAGTAGGGCCAATAGAGCGCCTTCTACCACGCCCGACAAACGAAAGACAAGGGGATGACCTCCTCGGATGACATCTTCGCTAGTACCAAAACCATGGCTAGGATCTCCTTAGGGATGGTGGCCCATCCGTAGATGTTGGTTTTGATCTTCTCCATTGAGACTGTTCTAAAAGGTTGTGAATATAAATAGTTTGAATATTTAGTTTGGTTTTGAATCTATATAAATTGGTTTTGAAGGGTGGTGAAGATGAATAGTTTGGCTATTTGGCTGTATAAGTAGATTTTGAAGGGTTGCAAAAAAGAAACCAATTTCCTCATATCTCTCCTGGGCCCCTCCTCTTGTAAATATCTATCACCATTAATTATGGTGAATGGCACTGATACAGTCAGTATCAGTAGAATTTGTACCACCAAAATTTATTTTGAAGAAGGTAAAATGTCATCATTGAGTGGGGAAACATCCAAATCTCTTGGATATGATTACACTGACATTGTATTAATGTTAAGCATTGATACAGTCTGTATCAGGTCTATTAGCACCGCCAAAATTCTTCACTTTGCATTATACCGCCAAAATTCGTCTTGACATGGTCTTGGGTTGGGGGACGGAAGGAATCGAGTTTGGCATCATAATCCCATAATGTCACATAATTTGGATAATTTTGCAATTTCTCTAAAATGAAGGATATAATAGCTCAGATGATACCCAGCCTAAGAACATTAATAACACTTTAACATTAATAACCTATTCCATTGAGGATAACATACTGATATCATATAAATATAAAAAATGTAAAAAAAAATGCATGCATGCATGCTAATGTCAGAAGAACCATTCACCCAAGGACTGAATGATGAGATCTAAATTACTATAAATCTCGTATCCACGTTTCCCTGGTATTAGATCGTCAAAGGGTCGTTTAAACGTCTGTATTAAATCACAAATCTTCCTGAGGTCGTCGTTGAGGTACACGTTGAAGCACCCAGGTATGTCGAGCACGCAAAGACTCTTGCAGTTGCATATGATAGATCATAGCGTGTCTCCGTTGAACATGCCTGAGCCCATCTCGAAGTGCTCGAGACGCGACATTGAATCGGCCATGGCCTTTCCCTCTATCTCGTTGAACGTGTTTAGCACGAATCTTTCCTGACCATAAAATATGGAGGGGGCATGTTCCTCCTCAGCTTAACCAGACGCTGGCAATACTTACCAGTGAAAAATATTTTCGTCGACGTGATATAGAGGCTGTAGCTAATGTCGAGTTCTTCTAGCACCGGGAGAAACTCCAAGTGTGTCACGAAAGTTTCATCACTCACGTCGGACTTCAGAATGCACAGCACCCTTAGAAATTTCCTGCTGTATTATAAAAAAAACATCTTAATTCATAACTTGCACAGGCCTAAAACATACAAAAGAGAAGGCGGCTTCGTCAAGCTTGTACGCGAAGAAGGACCGTAGAATTCTCGTGCTGCAAATCACGAGCTTCTTTACGGTCAAACTACTCTTTACGGTTTGGTGGTCCCTGTGGCACCACTAATACAAGTCCTCGTTGGACCAATAGTAGGGACCGTTGAGTGCCTTCCACCATGAATGGCACACTGAGGCCACGTTGTGCTTGACCTCGTCCGCCGGCATCTCTGACAGTACCAATATCATCGAAAGAATCATCGTAGGGAAGACGGCCCATTCGCTGTTGTTGATCTTGCTCTTGCTCCTCTCTATTGCGACTCTTCTGTTTCTCTCCTTTGTTTCTCTATAGTCGGTTGGGTTATTTTCTTAATAGAAAAGGCTATTTAACCCGCCCGTGGGGGGTGTGACTGTGCGCTGCCTGTAGCTACGCATCCCTCATTCGATCTGAATCCCCCAACGTGATCACACTGGGGCCCACCCCTTATTGGATTCATTACTACTATTCTTTTCCTCTAGTTACGGTTGGGTTATATTGTGTTTTATTTTACAATTTTGGAAGTTAATTAAGATTAATTTTTTTGAATTTTTAAAGTTACATGTTCGTACAAGTAATTTTTTAGATTAAAAGTTTAATTTAAATTGTAAAATAAATGTTAGTTATAACTTTCCAAATGTTAATTTTAATTTTATTTTAATTTTTAATTTTAAAATTTGTCATGTGATCAATAGGAATTGAAAAATAAATGTTAAAATTTGCCATGTTAATCTGAACCATGGGTTATCAGTCGAATATATGGTCTCGTAACATTAATGTTAATGTTAATATTAGTTTCAATATTAATGTAAAAGAAATCAAGATAATATTAACATTTACTTTTTTATTTTTACAAGAGATTTTTTATTTAAATTTTAACTATTTTTTAGTTGTAGATTTAAATTTAATTTTAATTTTAAATCAAAATTTAATTTTAATTTTAATTTCAAATCTAATTTTAATTTTAAAATTTGCCATATGATCAATTAGTTTAGGGGTGTGCACATATGGGTCAAACCAACCGCAGTGAACCGAACCAAACTTAGACCACAAATTAAATGGGGCTTTGGTTCGGGCTCGGTTAGTGTTTGTCTAAACTCGTACGCTAAAACTAGTCGAGCTCGATCTCGCGTGTGTAATCGAATCGAGTTCAAACACCATTTTTTAGTACATACTAGCATGTAACGTATTAATGGTAGTTATTAATAAAAGAAACTACTGAATTAAAAATTTGTTGATTTGATCAATTGAATTAGGGCGTTTGCAGATATGGGTCAAACCGGCCGCATCGAACTATATCAGTCCGAACCGATGGGCTATCAGTCGAACATATGGTCTCGTAACATTAATGGTAATATTAATATTAATTTCAAAATTAATGTAAAAATTGTGATAATATTAATATTCACTTTTTTATTTTTGTAAGGAATTTTTTATTTAAATTTTAAATATTTTTTAATTGTAAATTCAAATTTAATTTTAATTTAAAATCAAATTTTTATTTTAATTTTAAATTTTAATCTAATTTAAATTATAAAATTTGCCACGTGATCAATTAGATTTAGGGGTGTGCACATATGGGTCAAACCAACCGTATCGAACCGAACCAAACATGGACCACAAATTAAATGGGGCTTTGGCTCGGGCTCGATTAGTGTTCGTCTAAACTCGTATGCTAAAACTAGTCGAGCTCGATTATTTCACGTATGTAATCGAACCGAGTTCAAACACCATTTTTGAATACATACTAGCATGTGACAATGATACGTATTAATGATAGTTATTAATGAAAGAAACTATTGAAATAAAAACTTATTGATTTGATCAATTGAATTAGGAGATTTTGCAGATATGGGTCAAACCGGCCGCATCAAACTATATCAATTCGAAATGATGGGCTATCAATCGAACATATGGTCTCGTAACATTAATGTTAATATTAATATTAGTTTCAATATTAATGTAAAAGAAATCATGATAATATTAATATTCATTTTTTAGTTTTACAAGAGATTTTTTTATTTAAATTTTAACTATTTTTATTTGTAAATTAAATTTAATTTTAATTTTAAATCAAAATTTAATTTATTTCTCATTTAAACATTAATGAGATTTCTTACTTTTAGTTAATAAGTTTTCGTGATACCTCTGTCTTTATATGTCATTTAATTTTACTATTTGCCCTTTAATCAATTCTATTGGAGTGTGCAAACCAAACCAACCCAAAAAACGTTTTACACAACTGTTGTCTAAAAATCTTTCTTGCATTCACATAGTTGATAAAGTACATGATTTCAGATTTACATAGCCAGTTCTACCCCAAATGTTTTACACAAACTGTTCTAAAGTTGTGTTCACTATAATTTGCACAGGAATTCTAGACTCAATCTTGTTAGTATCACTAACAGTAGCCTCATTCAACTATTAGAATGCACTATTGTATTTCCGACATTGTAAGAATCTTATTCCCTTGTTGTGGCTCCTCTTTGACACAAAGATAGCTCTCTTTCATCCAAAATTTGGATTATGGCAAGTGGTTTCTTCCCAAGGGCATTGTTTCTTCTAATGACCTAAGTCACCACATGTGAAACAACCTTTCCTTCGAATTGTTGAATGTGGACTTCCATATTTGGCTTCCAATATAGCAGCATCCGGCTACTAGAAATCCAAGCAGTGGGATACTTCAGAAATTTTCTACCAAGATTTGCCATCGTATTTGACTTCGAAAGGTATCTAATCCCCTTACAGTTTTCTATATTGCAAGGTGAGCTCAAAAATGAACAATCATCTACAAGGTGAGTGTTCTTCGAACATAACTGACATTTCTCATGAACCAAACAAAACAAAAAATATTAGAGAGCCACGTAACAGTTTGAAAATAGAAGAGAGAGTGGAAGATAGAACCACCACCATTACCTGTGTCGCAGAGTGCGCCATGGGAGCTCGGTGGGCTACGATTTCTAGTTTAGCAGATAGATTGGTGATTGGTCTTTGTATTATATGCATGTTGCTGTTAATACTATATCATTGAAAAAATACACACTAGTAAACGTAGCATTAAATGCTGCTGCATGCTTTATCTGACACAATTCAATAAAATATGGACACAAAAGACGAAAAGGTTTGTTGGAAGTTATTTTTTTAAAATTACGCACACTTTTAGGATTACTCAAGCATTTCTTTTATTTGTATTATTTCTTGTCCTTCGTTTCTTCTATTAGTTTCTAAGACACTCTATTTTCTTCAATGGCGGTATCACATGGAGAAATTGAGGGTCATGTGGAAGAATTAGTTGATGAAGAAAGCTTTTCTTCAATAGTGGTATCCGATGGAGAAATTAAGGGTTAGGTGGAAGAATTAGATGATGAACAAAGATTGGAAGTTGTTAACTTAGGAGACGATAAAGAACAAAAGGAAGAAAAGAACGGAGAAATGCATCCTAACGATTGCAATGACATTAACGCAAACAACAATAAGTTATTTTGCTTCACCTTTTCTAACGGATTTAAGAAATACATTATATTTTTACATTGATTTCTCATACTTATTTTGTTTAATTCTGTTTTTAGGGACAATGGTGAATCTCCAATGGATTTTGATATAGGGATGATAAAAAAAATATTGCAGTCTGTCAACATTAACAAAGACCCAAGGGATCTCTTAGATGAATATATTGTTGGCTTAGAGTTCAACTCTATTGAAGAAGCAGACATATTCTACCAGTTATACTCAAAAACAGTTGGTTTCAGTGTTAGAAAGAACGAAGTAAAGAAAAATAAATATGGGATGCTAATAGTCCAAAGTTGGTGTTGTTCGAATGCGGGATTCAGACAGAAGAAATACATTGAAGCTCCTAACAGGGTTCGTGAGCCAAGAAGTGAAAGCAAAAGTGGTTGTAAAGCAATTTTTCATATTGGATACAACATTTCTACAAAGCTGTTGGTTGTCAAAAAAATTTGAGTATATCACAACCATAATCTGACGAATAATTTTGAAACAGTTTTTTAGATCCCATCGTAAGATATCAGTCGCATAATTGGAACACGCTAAGCTGGTGAAACAATCCGGGATGATGACTTCAGAGGTATGGAATTTATTTGTCCACCAGAATAGTGGTTGTGATAAGGTTGGATGGACAAAAAATGATTTATACAATGCTTTAGCTAATGATAGTACAAGACTAGATGATGTTGATGCTACGATAACACTTACATGTCTTTAAGCTAAGGAGGGCATTGACCCATATTTCTTCTACGCGTACAAGGTAGATGAAAATTCCAGATTGACCCATCTCTTTTGGGCTGACGGTGCAAGTTAATTCGATTACAAACTATTTGAAGATTCACTAGAATTTGATTCTACATATAAAACAAATATATGTCAAATATCGTTGGTGGTTCTCGTGTGTTCAAACAATCATGCAATGACTTGTGTGTTTGGGTTTGCATTGATCCATAATGAGTATGCTGAGATATATTCTTGGGTTTTACAAAAATTCCAAGAGTGTATGAAAGGCAAATTACTAGAGACAATTCTCACGGATAGTTACAGATCCATGAATAAAGCAATTGGGGATTTAATGCCAAGCGTAGTTCATCGAACGTGTTTATGGCATATCCTAAACAGTTCAACCAAACATGTACACCGAGATAATTTTGCAAAAGAATTGAGTAATCTGATTAAAAGGTACATCTCACACTTGGTACTTTACTTTGAAGTATGTTGTTGTTACAATTTGAAAACTTTTATTATTGTTCGTATTTTTTAAACAGGTACTATTCAATCGAAGAATTTGAAAACCGTTGGTAGCAGATGCTAAGGGATTATAGCGCAGATAATAATAAATGGCCAAGTGCATTGTACAGAACGAGGCATCGATGGGCGGACACATTCCTACGGGGAAATTATTTTGGTGGTTCTACTGCAACAAATAGAAGTGAATCAATGAACGCATTTCTGCAAAAATTTTTGGATGAGAAGCTACCACTATGGAAGGCCCTTCAATATTGTGACCACGGTTTAGCGGTCTTATGTTACGGCCAGATAAATAAGCATGCACTACTACAAAAATAGATAATAATGATGGCTAAATATGTTAATTGATGACATTTGTTTGGTCGTCATCTATGAAGGGGTCATCTTTGTCATTAGAAATCAATGACAGCTCAACGCACGTCGTCTTTATTTATAAAAGATGACTTTTGTGTGTCATCTTTATTTTACTGTGTGTTATTTTTATTTATATTAGATGACTTTTATCTTGAAAAATCAATGACAACTAAACACGCATCATTTTTATTTATAAAAGATGACTTTTATACGTCTTCTTTATTTACAAAAGATGACTTCTGTGCATAATCTTTATTTACAAAGGATGACTTTGACGCGTCATTTTCTGTACATAAGATGACTTCTATACGACATCTTTATTTTCAAAAAATTACATTTATCATAAGAAATCAATTACAGGTCAATACACGTCATTTTTATTTGTAAAAGATGACAACTAGGCGTCATCTTTATTTACAAAAGATTACTCCAATTTTTTCATCCGTATTTCACAATTTGTATTTTCGTACAATATCCCATATAAGAAAAGTAAAGACGAAGAAAAATAAACACTTAACACCAACAAAAAAAATTCATTTCGTATTTATTCAAAATGCCAACATTGAACTATACAATATTATTCCAGTCTCAAACGTTCACAACATAAATTTACAATACTTCCAAAATTTTCTAATGCGTCAGTTTTTACATACGGTCTTCATTAACAATATCCTGAATAAATTTGGCCAGCTCTCGTCTCATTTCATCAATTTCTCTGACAGAGTAATCCTTTCTCCCAGCAAACTACAAAAATAAACATAAAATAAACTAGTATATCATGTTATACCAATACATATATATATGGGAAAGGAACATATTATGAAGACAAGACAAGACAAGACAATAGATACCTCAAGCCAACTTTCAGAAACCTCCTCTTGACCATCTTTTATAATATTTTGCTGGAATATACCATATTTGTATCTAAGCCTATAACCCTATGCAGGATGAATTAAAGTCAGTAGAGAATCCCAAAAACAAGAGGAGGTTAGTTTCATGCCTACTGAGTTCTAATTTTTAAAAAAACTTGGTTGTTATTCAAACCTTTACCAGAGGAAGAGGCTGAACAAGTTGCACACCGGACTGACAAGCAAATGAAATATTACTCAGGGAGCTGTATTGTGGCGCTGACAAAAAGAGGCATATTGAATGTGTTAAAGTTAGATCAATATAGGATATGTAGTTCTATACATTTTATTGAATAATGGCTTAGACTAGGTTTTTCAGAATGTGTAGGTGCAAGAACTCAAATGTTGTGCACTGGTATGTTTGAGGAACATGAATATACGACAGATTATTAGTACCCATTACAACTTCTAATTAACAAAATAGATATGGCGGCATATACAGTTTCAGAACTTACAATTGAAAGTCCTTAAGCTTTGAGAGCAAAAATTTTGTATCCCCCTCGATGTTTTTCTTAAATAGCTCCTGTCTCTCAGGATCCAACTTAGCCGACAAGAGCTTAATATAGCGCTTTATGTAACTGACAAATTCTTATTGTCAAAAGATGGTTATTCCTAATAAACAAAATAAAGAACAGAAAAATCTATAATAACATGTGAGTTTGGAGAAAACTGGACGAGCTTAGAACTTGGGACATAAGGATGAACCTGAAGCCGGAAGGTGTCCACAATATCCATAACCTTGACAGCCTAGTCATCGACTCCTTCATCTTCATCACCACCTACAAAAGAAGGGTTCACACCAATGTCTATCAACAGTCCCTTGAACTACCCACTACCAACCAGTAATGCATAGCAGAAAAAAGTTCATCCAAAGTTTTTCTACCAATATAAATTCCTAAAGTGCATTGTTTACAATTTTCCAAACTACTTTTTTCAACTATTGGCTTACAACATTCACTCCATAAAACCAAGAAATGCCTTTACTTAAAGTACAAATATTTTAGGTATAGAACTATAAATACAATTTTGAACGTTCCAATGTACTTACTTTCCCATCTACTACCCACAGCATTCCATTTTCAATTTTCTTGTAATTAAAGGAGTCTGAAAGGAGCTCATCGCCTGCAACAAAGAAACAATACATATGGTTTATAATTTACAAGTTTTACATATATTAAGATGAACATAATACGAAGGATCTGTGCGAATAATAAATATCATAAAATTTGCACTCAGAAACAATAAACATACAATACCAAATTCAACAACAATCAACCCCACCCCCCTCTCCCCCCCAACCCCCCACCAAAAAAAAATATTGTTGTGACAATGTCCACTATATACCCGACACAAGCATCATGGAAATGCAACCAATTTTGGATCATCTTGTTTTTGACTTTCAGTTTCTTCTGATTCCAGCCTATCGATGCCATAGACTATTCTTTACTGGTGGGAGTTAATGATGCCAGAAAGGAGCTTGTTATAGATATAATCGACTTCATGAGGCAGTATACCTGGGACAAACACTTGAAAACATGGGTAAAAGCATCTGGCATCCTGGGTTGCCCCAAAAATGCATCCCCAACAGTCGTGATGCCACTGCAGTACAAGAAGAGATTCTGAAAAGTGATGTCAAAGTATTTTCTTATAGTCCTGGATCAGTGGTTGTTATTCCCGGGACTTGATCAAAGATGGAAAACTGATGCAAACGAGATCTGAGATGTCACACAAAAACTTTGTAGTAATCAAACTCAAGATCTACGATGGTACAATAAAACAAATAGCCAAATTATAATCTGAAGGAGAAAAATAGAGAAGAGAAGATCTCTCGTTCTTCCTTGCAAACGTGTTGCAATTGGGACAGAACGAGTTACAATAATCCAAAGAAAGATTAGATGAAGAACACTTGCTGGGTGTCAAAACACCGTTGCTCAAAGCAAGAATCGCCCCACACGATCTGCTTCCAGGAACCAGCAAGTTGAAGAACTTGTGGAACGCTCGAAGTCACATCTGTTCTGACTCCTCGGATGGACTTGCAATGGTGACAACAGCTCTCTCTCTCTCTCTTTCTCCTTTTCTGACTTGTATTTTCATAGTTTCCACAAAGGAGGCCAGAAGAGAGTATATATAGAGAGAGGGTGGAAACCCTAGCCGCCTCTTCAGTTATGGAAAGGTTGAATCAATACGATTAATTCAGATCCTATCTTTGTGGAATTTGAATTAATTTCGTTCCTATCTTTGTGGGATTTGAATTAATTCAGATCTTATCTTTGTGGGATTAGAATTAATTCGTTGCTATCTTTTTGTGATTTGATTCAATCTTTCCATAACTGAAGAGGCGGCTAGGTTTCCACCCTCTCTCTATATATACTCTCTTTTGGCCTCCTTTGTGGATACTACGAAAATACAAGTCAGAAAAGGGGAAAGCGAGAGAGAGAGCTGATGCCGCCATTGCAAGTCCATCCGAGGAGTCAGAACAGAGGTGACTTCGAGCGTTCCATAAGTTCTTCAACTTGCTGGTTCCTGGAAGCAGATCGTGTGGGGCAAATCTTGCATTGAGCAACGGTGTTTTGACACCCCAGCAACTGTTCTTCATCTAATCTTTCTCCAGATTATTGTAACTCGTTCTGTCCCAATTGCAACACGTTTGCAAGGAAGAACGAGAGATCTTTTCTTCTGTATTTCCCTCCTTCAGATTGTAATTTGGCTATTTGTTTTATTGTAACATCGTAGATCTTGAGTTTGATCACTGCAAAGTTTTTGTGTGACATCTCAAATCTCGTTTGCATTAGTTTTCCATCTTTGATCAAGCCCCGGGAATAACAATCTCAAAGCAAGATCCGTGTAGATGGAAAACATTAATGCTTCGCTCCTCCAATCGGACTTCTGCAAGTTGGAAAAGTTCGATGGAGAGCATTATCAAGTATGGAAGAGAAAGGTGTACCTAACTCTTCAACTGAAAGACGTTGATCATGTTCTGTTGGAGGAAGAACCCTCTGTTCTAGATACTGGATCTAATGTCGCTATCAACGCAGCTACCAAACTCTAGGCCAAGTAGAGAAGGGAAAATAGCATCTGCAGACTTCTCATCCTGAATGCTATGGAGGACTCCCTGGCATAATCCTACTCGAAGAAGAAACTTGCCAGAGACATATGGGAGTCTGTGGAAAAACTATATGAAGAAGACAAGAACAGGAGCAAAATGTTTGTAGTTGAAAAATATCACAAATTTCTCTTTGAGGACGAAAAGCCCATGTTGCAACAGGTGAAGGAATTTCTGAAGCTGTGTCAGAAACTGGAAGACGAAGAGATGCCCCTTCCCGACAAGTTTGTCATCGGAGGGATCGTCTCAAAACTTTCTGCTGGATGGAGTACCTTCTATGCAAGGATGCACAAAAAAAAGCTAAACGTTAGCCTGGGAGATCTACTTCAAGAGATCCATGTTGAGGACGAGATGCGTTCCCAATAGAAGGTGGACACTCTGTCCAAACAGTTGGCTAAAGCTAATCTTGTGCAGACGAGAGATCCCAAGGGGAAGCAGACGACTTCTCATCCCAAGAAGAAGGACTTCACTAATCTGAAAGTGAAGGGTCCTTCATTCAAGCAACAGAAGACTAAGTCCCACGTGACTTGTTACAATTGTGGCAAGAAAGGCCACTACAAGAGTGAATGCAGATCTAAGCCTAAACAATCAGAGAATGGTGAGCCTAATAAGGTTTTATTGGTTTCTAACATTGTTGCTATGATCGGACAGGTCACAACTGTGGGGGTTGACTCTGACTGGTGGATAGACACTGGTACGACTTGTCATGTCTGTTCTGGCAAGGAATGGTTCGTCACGTACCAGTCAATATCTGAGAAGGTTGTCATGGCAAACCAGGCCCAAGCTGATGTTCTGGGGATCGGGACCTTGGAACTGAAACTCACTTCTGGGAACACTCTAACGCTTCAAGGTGTGAAGCATGTTCCGGCGATTGCCATGAACCTGATCTCTGGGAGCCTGCTCTACAACGCAGGCTTGAGGATGGACATCAATGCTGATCAGATGGTGATGTCCAAGAAAGGAACATACTTCGGGAAGGCTTATCAAACCGAAGGAATGTTTAAAATTTAGCTTGTCAACCAGTTTGAAGACATTAATGCAGTTGTATTTTCTGATTATTCTCTTGAGTTGTGGCATAATAGACTAGGACATGTTCATTGTAAAAGAATTAACAAAATGTCTAGTCTAGGACTTATCTTCAAATGTGGGGGTAAGGTGGAGAAGTGTGAAGTGTGTGCTCAGACGAAGATCACAAGGAAACCCTTTCATCAGGTCAATCGAAGCACAGATCTTCTGGAGTTGGTGCACTCCGATATCTGTGACTTCAAACATTTCTCCACGAAGGCCGGGATGAAGTATTTCATAACCTTCATCGACGACTTCTCAAAATATGTGTTCGTCTACTTGCTCAAGTCTAAAGACGAAGCCTTCGAGAAGTTCAGAGTGTTCAGGGCCGAAGCAGAACGGCAGACTGGACAACAACTCAAGAGGTTAAGAAGTGATCGAGGTGGGGAGTACAGGTCTGATGAATTCGCATCGTTCTGTAAAGAACATAGAATCATATGCGAGACTACTGCTCCATATTCTCTTCAATCCAACAGAGTAGCGGAGAGGAAGAACAGAACGTTGACAGAAATGATGAACTCTATGCTGCTAACCGCGGGTCTTCCTAAATGCTACTGGGGAGAAGCTGCATTGACGGCCACTTTTATTCTAAATAGAGTGCCACATACAACTTCGGACGTAACTCCTCATGAACTCTGGTTCAAAGTCAGACCAAACTTGAATGTCATTCGAGTGTGGGGGTGTCTGGCCTATGTGAAGCTCCCAGATCTGAAGATTCAGAAGCTAGGGACAAGGACTACGAAGGCGATCTTCTTGGGATATGCCGAGAAGAGTGATGCTTGGAGATTTCTTGATATTGAATCAAATCATATCATCGAATCTCGCGATACTGAATACTTTGAAGACAAGTTCGCAAAAGACAAAAACATTATTCTTTCGAACATTCCAGAAAATAATGTAGGTGCAAATGAGACTGAAATCTCATATGGGCCAGTAGTCCAAGAAGAAGCTGTTGTTGATGAAACAACTCTTGTACCAAAACTCGCAGAGCCGTCAGCTAAGCGAGCTAGGAGACCGAAAGATTTCGGAGATGACTTTGTCACCTATCATGTGAAAGCAGATCCGCTTACCTATAATGAGGCGATGAAGACCAGAGATGCTATCTTCTGGAAGGAGGCAGTGAATGACGAGTTTGACTCTATCACCTCCAATAACACATGGGTGTTGGTAGATCTACCTGAAGGAGAGAAGCCCATCGGATGTAAATGGATCTTCAAGAAGAAGATGACGGCAGATTGAACTATTGACAAGTTCAAGGCCAGGCTGGTAGCCATGGGATTTTCTCAGAAACAGGGGATAGACTACTTTGACACATACGCTCCAGTAGCTCGGATGACCACCATCAGGATATTAATATCTCTAACAGCTATACATAAGTTGGTGATACATCAGATGGATGTAAAGACCACATTCCTGAATGGGGAGCTGACCGAAGAGATTTACATGCAACAGCCAGATGGATTTGTCGTCAAAGGCCTTGAAGACAAAGTCTGTAAGTTGGTAAAATCATTGTATGGTTTGAAGCAAGCTCCCAAGATGTGGCATGAGAAGTTTGACAAAGTTATTAGGTCAAACGGCTACAGAGTCCGCGAGACGGACAAATGTGTTTACATAAAGTTCGCTGATGGAAGAGGAGTCATCGTTTGTCTGTACGTGGACGACATGCTAATCCTAGGTATGGATATAGGCTGTGTCACAGAGACAAAGAAGTTCCTCTCAACCAAGTTCAGTATGAAGGACTTGGAGGATGCAGATGTCTTCTTGGGCATAAAGATCATCCGTACAGACACTGGAGTAGCGCTGTCACAATCTCACTACATTGAGAAGATGCTCACACGCTATGGGTATAAGGATCATCCAGGGATCGATACGCCAAACAGGTGTGATCAGAAGCTGAAGCCAAATTCAAGGGAAAGCGTCAGGCAGCTGGAGTATTCTAGCGTTATCGGAAGTTTGATGTACGTAACCACTGCCACAAGGCCTGACATAGCTTTCGTCGTGGGAATGCTGAGTCGGTTCACAAGCAACCCAAGGGTTGAGCACTGGAAAGCTGTGAAGCGGGTGATAAGATATCTCAAGAAAACTCAGACATATGCATTGTAATACAAAGGGTATCCGACAGTAGTGAAAGGCTTCAGTAATGCTAGCTGGTGTTCAGAGGTGGAAAGCGAGAGATCCACATGTGGATATGTCTTTTCCTTGGGTGGAGCTGCTATATCTTGAAAGTCGAAGAAGCAGACTATACTCTCTCGTTCCTCCATGGAATCTGAATTCTATGCACTTGAAACTGCAGTAGGTGAAGCAGAATGGCTTCGGGAGCTCATGTATGATCTTCCAGTGGTTGGAGCTCAGATACCGGCGATACCGATATACTGTGACAACCAGGCGACTGCGACGGTGGCATCAAATGACCTCTTCAACGGGAAGAAGAGGACTGTACGGTTGAAGCAAGGGAAGTACACGATCTTATCAAAAGAGGTATAATTACAGTGATAGATGTTCGAATTCAGGAGAACCTGGCAGATCCGTACACGAAAGGCCTCAAGCGCCAGTTGGTCGATGACACAGCTTGTAAAATGGGCTTGAAGGCATTCTGATAGTGTGTCTTTGTAATCCTACCATAAAGTTTTATGCTATTAGTTCAAAGAGAAATCTACTAGACATCTAATTTTTGGTTCAAAGGAGGATCACTGACTGGGGAACTATCAGGTAGTAGTGGGTACTTGTTCTCTGGAACATGGAAGGGATACGGACCCATAACCATAGTTGTATACTATGTATTTTTTCTGCGGAAAAAACTGATCCTGTGGAAGGTTGGCTTAAACGCCTTAATGAGTTCTCAGGCAGAGTGAATGCCTGGTGTGCTTTACAGAAAGCACGGTAGAGCAGCACTACAAGGAGTAAAACTCTATGCTACAGTGGGGTGACTCCACCATGAGGTTCCCAGGTAGGGGTAATACCTCGTCTTTGCAAGCCAAGTCACAGCGGCGTAGTACCGCAAATAGGCAGGTAGCCTAATGCTGTATGACGTAATTAAAGAGTTGTAGACATCACTACAAAGGGGAGGATGGCCCCATGTTACAGTGGCATGACACCACGATGAGGTACCCAGGTAGGGGTAAAGCCTCGGCATTGTAAGCCATGTTGTTGCGGCATAATATCGCAAGGAAGCCTTAGGCTTCATGCTGGGTAGTTTGGCACTACAAAGAGGCTTATGACCTCATGCTACAGCAGTATGACACTACGATGAGGTTCCCAGGTAGGGGTAATGCCTCGGCTTCAGGCCATGTCATAGTGGCATAGTACCGCAAGGAAGCGTAAGGCTTCATGACATATCTCTTTAATAAAGAACTCACCTATAGTGTATGGAAAGAGATATCAGGCCGTCTCTTGAGGGTAAACTTATAGACGCCCAAAATTATACACTGAAACCAGGCTGGCATAGGACCTTTAATGTGCAGCCAGAAGCACATGTAACTACACTTTGTGAGTGGAAAGAATTACAATTATGGTGCAGAATTCAAGCCGTAGTCCATTCTTGTATCATATTGTTATTTAACCCATGCGGGAAGATTCAAGTCGTCAGCGACATCTATCCTAATACAAAATGGATAGTTACTGTGGGGAACGCTCAACCCTGGACACATATATATGTGTTGTGATATGTGGGGGATTGTTGGTGCTTTCTTTACATGGAGAGAGCTTGCTCTCAACATGCCTTACAAAATTATAGTCCCACATCGAAAATGTACCATGAGTTATCTCAACATATATACTTGGTTGTGTTATTGAGAGATGCACATGGGGTGGTGACCCTAAGGAGGGAACCATGTGGATGATTTTACTAGGAGGTAAGAATAAGGCTCCAAGGATTAAGCATTAATGCTTTTGTCATTCTCTTGGATCAATTCCATTTGGAGCTAAGCCCCAACGGGGCTTAGCGACTCGGACTCGGACTCGGACTCGGGCTCATGTGCTCATGGGCTCATGAGGCATAATGTGGCATTTTGTTGGCGCACTTTGCACTTAGCTTATATACGGCCATGCGGTCTTATGCGGCATGCGGCTCATATGCGGCTCATATGTGGCCTCATGCGGCACATGCAGCCATACGGCCATACGGCTCATGTGGTCCATGCGGTCCATACGGCCATGCGGCTATGCGGCCATGCGGCCATGCGGCCATGCGGCTCATGAGGCTCATGGGGTCCATGCGGATCATACGGCTCATGCGGCCATACGGCTCATGCGGCTCATGCGGCCCATGCGTCCATGCGGCTCATGCGGCTCATGTGGTCCATACGGCCCAAGCGGTCCATGCGGCCAGGCTGCTGCTGCTGCTGCCGCATGGAGGGCTACGCTGACTGTGCAGATTACAAATTAGTTATAGAAAGGATGAATCAATACGATTAATTCAGATCTTATTTTTGTGGGATTTGAATTAATTTCGTTCCTATCTTTGTGGGATTTGAATTAATTCAGATCTTATCTTTGTGGGATTCGAATTAATTTGTTGCTATCTTTTTGTGATTTGATTCAATCTTTCCATAACTGAAGAGGTGGCTAGGGTTTCCACTCTCTCTCTATATATACTCTCTTTTGGCCTCCTTTGTGGATACTACAAAAATACAAGTCAGAAAAGGAGAAAGAGAGAGAGCGCTGCTGCCGCCATTACAAGTCCATCCGAGGAGTCAGAACAGAGGTGACTTCGAGCGTTGCACAAGTTTTTCAACTTGCTGGTTCCTGGAAGCAGATCGTGTGGGTCGAATCTTGCTTTGAGCAACGGTGTTTTGACACCCCAGCAACTGTTCTTCATCTAATCTTTCTCCAGATTATTGTAACTCGTTCTGTCCCAATTGCAACACGTTTGCAAGGAAGAACGAGAGATCTTCTCTTCTCTATTTCCCTCCTTCAGATTGTAATTTGGCTATTTATTTTATTGTACCATCGTAGATCTTGAGTTTGATCACTGCAAAGTTTTTGTGTGACATCTCAGATCTCGTTTGCATCAGTTTTCCATCTTTGATCAAGCCCCGAAAATAACAGTGGTCAGCTTCTTGATTGGTACATCCGGCCAACCAAGCTTGAATGGTAGGAAATGTTTCGAAAGTAAGTTAGCAAAGACGAGTACTTTGAATTACTTTCAGCATTCCATGTATAAGTTTGATCCAATTGTCCATTGTATCAGAACCATTGCATTACTAGATGGATCTAACCCTGGACATGAAGCATGTAAATTGCAATGTCCAGGCCACTGATGTTCTTTATTTCTTTCTTTTCTTTTTTATTACAGTTTTATCCATTGATAATATTTTTGCCCATAGTTGTATTTTATCTTTTGCAGATATTGAACTATATATGTAAAGACGTTTATTATAGAATAGGTTTCCTGATGCTTGTTATTACAGTTTTAGTATGCTAATTATTCTCGTTTGAGCTTATTTCCATTAACCAACACATGTATTATCAGATATTATAGAATGACGTGTGTCAAGCAACTTACCCTATATTAAGGGCTAGACGTCAGCTACATGGGATTAGTGGTGAGACTAAAATTGTCAAAATTGAATAAACCAAAAAATTGAAATTCCAAAATCGAAACCGAATAGAATACAGGCATAATTGAAGCCAAATTGAACCGGCCGAGAGATGTCACTTTGTTAATAAAATGTTATATGTTCCAGGAAACCATAACAAAGGATGTGACATGCCTCTTTATTTTGACATTAGATTATATCCCTTGCACAATTGTTTTATTTCAACATCATGTTCCAAGAGATTACCAACATATATAAAAGATACAGTTATCATTACACTGACAAAAGTATCCAACAATCGAATTATCAACAAAAATTGATGATCTACTTGTAATATATAAATGCCATATATAGATGAATAAAAATTATTTAGTTCAAAAAACGATACTCCCAAAAGCATAAGTGATAGAAGCAATAGCTCTTTGTTAGAATTTATTGTACCCTGTCGATTCATAAGATGAAGAACAAAACTAAATACGGAAGCGTACCTGAATCTATTGCTAGGCTTGATGGATCTTGAAGCGATTGTCCTTTTGTGTGGTTCGATCTTCCAACTTGCTACGACCCTTGATGACAAAGGTGAATCCGAATCCTTTGTCCCTCTCTTTCTGTTGATGGGGATGCAGAAGAGAAAAAGAGAGTACTTCTCTTTGGTGGCCGTATAAGTTGGGGACCATAACCCTAATGAATACACATATTTATATATGTGTTGATATTTCTAATTTGGCCCCTCATAAAATTAGAATTATCTCCGGTATCTACACATTAATTCTATGACAATTATACCCTTAAGCCAATTTCGAAATAGACCACTTTAATTTGGCTTAATTATTTAGATAGCCCAAACACAATTAATTTTACATGTGTGGCCCCTTAATTATTGAATAATTCCAACAATCTCCCACTGGGCCACATATGTAACCTTATAATTGTGTTAACCTTAGTGAGCTCATAAATTGCTATCTTAATTCTTAGGGTATATCCGGACAATCTCGTCAATTAACCATATCAACATAGGATCAAAGCGGCATTCGTCACATATAGCGTAACTAAACCATCAATGGTCATATATACCAATATAGCTAAACGACATAGATCAATCATGGATGCGTAGTATAGAAATTACACGCAATGTGATCAATACATGTCTATTTCCAACTGGTCCTCCTTAGCTTTTGTGAGATAAATACTTTGACATAATGAACTGAATTTCCATATATCTGATCAGATAAATATTCAAAATACTTTAATACATAAATGTGTCCAAAACTAAATAGCACCTAAATTCATAAAATACAAACTCCCACTATATTGCCATATTCTTAATTAACACCCATATGAGCAGTATGCTCATGAAAGACCCTGGATGATAATGCTTTTGTGAGCGGATCCGCTAACATGGAATTTGTCCTAATGTGCTATATGGATACTATAACCATTCTAAATTTTTTCCTTCACAACTAGAAACTTTATGTCAATATCCTTTGACTTATACAAGTTTCTGTTGTTATTGGAATACATTACTGCTGATTTATTGTCACACCATAATTTTATGTGGTCTTTCAACACCGTACTGTAGGCGCAGCCTTGTGATAATTTTGCAACCATATTCCATGAATAGATACCCCACAGCATGTTTATAAACCTTGCTTTCATGGTGGAAGAAATTATGGGTACATGTTTGACACTCATCCAAAATATACCTCCATTAGTCAGCATAACCTGATGTGGATCTCCTGCTGTGTTGGCATCCAACAAAATCGAAGTCGGAATACCTTATGATCTCCAGAATTATCCGATCTCCTACAAAGAGCATATAATTTCTTGTTCTCTATTAATTACTTAAGTAGTTTGGCTGCTATCCAATGATCCATCCATATTTGCTTAAATATTTGCCTAGCATCCTAATATGTACGCAATATCCTGACGCGTACATACTTGAGCATACATTAAACTCCCTACAACTGATCATGAAGGAAAAATTTATTGTATTTTCTTAATTTTAAGGCTAACCTTAGGGCACTTGTTTGAGACCGAATTTGTCTCTCCTATAACGAGAGGTGGCACCTGGTTTGCATTAAATACTTTAATCAATATACAAAACCAAAAAATTATTCCTACTCCCACTGAACTTGTGATACACACAATCTTCAACAGTATTCATCTCAAAACCAAACGAGATAATCACTTGAAGTACCTTTGACGAGAAGCTTGCTTGAGTTCATAAATGGATTTTGTCAATTTGCAAACCATATTATTTGGATCTTTTGACACAAAGTTTTCTGGCTGCACCATATAAATAGTTTCGTCAACGTTACCATTGAGAAATGTCGTTTGACATCCATTTGATGTAATTCAAGATCAAAATATGCAACATGTGCTATAATTGTTTTAAAGGAGTTTTTCAAAGATAGCGAAGAGAAAAACTCTTTAAAATCAATCCAAAATTTTTTAGTAAAGTCACTAGCTACAAGACGTACTTTATACCTCTCCATATGACCCTTCGAATCCTTCTTGGTTCTAAATGTCCATTTGCAACCAATGGACTTCATAACTTTTGGTAATGGGACAAGTTCTTAAACTTTATTGTCTTGTATGGACTTATACTCCTTATTTATTGTATCAATCAACTTTGAGAACTGAAACTTTTTATGGCCTGACAGAAGTTGATTAGATCATCTTCCAGTATCCACAGTCTTCCTCACATTCCTAGAGAAATATGATAATATTATCCGAAATTATATTCCTCCTTTCTCTGGTGGACCATCTTAATATTATCGGTTGTTGAGTTTGTTCCTTAGGAATAATTACCTTATCTTGAATGGGGTGCTGCTACGTTGTCGTTGTTAAGGTATCTCAACAACGACTTATAGAGGTAATTCAATATTGTCTTATTGAGACTCCGAATTCACTTCTTGATCATGACAGGTATAGAATCCTGCACATCGTCAAAAGTGATAGTAGGAATCGTAATTGATTTCTTCTCAAAGACAATGATCTGACTTTATTTCTCCCCCCAAACTCAACATCTTCAAAAACTATTTCACTTCTCGTCTCAAAAATTTCTTTTGTGTGGGATCGTATAATTATTAACCCCTTGATTTGTCAGCATAGCCAATAAAGTAGCTGCTTATAGTTGAACTTTGGTCTGTATTTCCTTTACACATTAATATAAACATTAAATGCTATAAGTCAATAAAATCCAAATCTTATCAGACACAAGTTGTTCAACTTTATTTCTAGAGATGTGACCTAATCGCTTATGTCATAATGAGGCTAAAAATATTTATTGTTAATTTTGCGTTTAGTACCACATGACTCCACTTGCAAGGTTTTATTGTATTAAGATGCAATAGTTTCAAGTGAATATAGGTTATCATAAATCTTAAAGGAACCGTTACCAATAATATTTGGATTTAAAGATAGACTAAACTTATTATTTTCAAATGAACAATGATAACCAGATTTGTCCATTAAGGAAACTGAAACTGAATTTCGTCTAAAAGACGGTACAATAAAAATGTATATCAAATCCAAATAATAATCGGTTCTTAAAAATAACCTAAAATGTCCTATTGCTTTCACTTCTACCGAATTGCCGTCACCCACATAGATGTATCTTTCACCATCAATTGACTTTCGGTAACTCAGGCAACCTTGCCTAGAACATTAATGTGGGTAGTCCCACCAGAATCTAACTACCATAAGTTTTTTTTAGGTACTAAAACTAGATTAACCTCAGAACAGACCAAATTTAGAAATGTACTTTTCTTTTTATGCCATGCGTGGTACTTTGTACATTTCTTCCTTATGTGTCATGTCTTATAAAAGAACAATCCTTAGTTTTATATTATTGTTTCTTTTGACCTGGACCCTTAGCAGCTACTGTATTCATTTATTTTTGCCCTTAAAGTGTATCCCATTAAACATAAAAATTAAAATCTTATTGGCAGATATTTTAACAACATTAACTAAAAAGAGAATAAAAATAAATAAACAAATATGCTCTAATTAATAACCAAAAAATAAAAGATAGACAAACAAATTCAAGTAATAGTGAACCCCATCTCAAGATACCTAGTACATCATTAATATCAAGTCTTTGGACAGTAATATTAACTGCAAGTGGTACTCTTGGTGTAGTGATCAAACATTGACAATAAGTCATATCAAATAATAAGCCTATCTTTGGATCGGGTTATTATTCGCATGTAAACCGTATAATTGTCAAACATTTATCACCACAAGTATGTGTGTAATTCGGCCAAGTATTAACCTTCCTTTGGGCCGGCTAATACCCGTATGAATATACACACACAAACATCTGACATCTCTCATAGACTATCTACGCAAGAGAGGTCACTTTGGCGACATCTTGTTTCAATGGGCCTATTTAGAATATTAGACAACTATTGCTAGTCATAAAAGGTACCAAAAATTTGAATGTTGACTAAATTTTACAAAACTGAATCATGTCCAAATCTTTCTGCTTATTTAAATTAAATAAACATAAATTCTTATGAACTTGCATATTTTTAAATTTAAATAATCAACCGATAAACTCGAACAAATATATGCATCAACAGATAATATCAAATAATTCATAAGGATGACTTTAAATAGAATAATCTATAGAAGACCAAATATATGCATCAATAGATTACATCAACTAATCCACAAGGATTACTTCAAATAAAATAATCTACTGAACACAAAATCTGAATTATATATAATATATTTCCATTTGTGCTTTTAACAAGCACCATATCAGTTGATTATGCCAAGAAAATACTAGCAATTAATGATTTTCTTAATGCTCAATATTTCAGAAGATTTTCTTATATTTGTGCACAGTAATTGACGGATGAAGTATGTTTGTTTTGGTGGAGAGATTCAAATACTTTGAAAATCGAACCACAACTATATCATGCAAAAAAAGTAGCTACAATTAATTAATAAAAATATATCACACAAAACTCAGTCATCAATCATCCGCACAATCAAAATATAGAATAACATAGGACAAAATATTGATTCATAGCAGCAATCTTTATGTATGCCAATTATGTACAATACAACAGAAAACAAATAAATTACTCCACTATGTGTAAAGTGCTGAATATAATCAAACAATACAAACATAAGTTATACTAACATTAATATCACATAATACCGACACATGGACGACATGGACGGCACCAATTGGACGTGTCCAAGTCTAATAAATTGTTTGTCGTTTGGATACGTGTCCGGACAACAGGATCAGAACAAGTGATGGTATAACATAATATGATGCCTCTGTTATATAACCTTAATCCACCGCAATGTGGAACCACCAACTTTATATGTTATTATAAATATTCGAGGACACAAAAAAAATATACAAAAGCAATCTGGAGTTGCCTCTTAACAATATATATTGACATAAATAAATAAATAATATATCCTCAGATTTCTTGTCCGTCCGTCTAAGACCAACCCGATATAATATAAACTCTAAATTAAATTAGATCGAACAATCTAGGATTTCTGAATAACAACAAAAATATTTATGAAACTTCGATCTCATAAATCAAACAGGTAGGCTCTGATACCACTTGTTAGAATTTATTGTACCCTGTCGATTCATGAGATGAAGAACAAAACTAAATAAGGAAGCGTACCTGAATCCATTGCTAGGCTTGATGGATCTTGAAGCGATTGTCCTTTTATGGGGTTCGATCATCCAATTTGCTACGACCCTTGATGACAAAGGTGAATCCGAATCCTTTGTCCCTCTCTTTCTGTTGATGGAGATGCAGAATAGAAAAAGAGAATACTTCTCTTTGGTGGCCGTATAAGTTGGGGACCATGACCCTAAAAATACACATATTTATATATGTGTTGATATTTCTAATTTGGCCCATAATCAAATTAGAATTATCTCCGATATCTACACATTAATTCCGTGACAATTATACCCTTAAGCCAATTTTTAAATAGACCACTTTAATTTGGCTTAATTATTTAGATAGCCCAAACACAATTAATTTTACATGTGTGGCCCCTTAATTATTGAATAATTCCAACACTCTTATCTTTCTCGAGGCTCTACTAATTTGGGAATGTATTTGACAACCTCAACCTTTTCATTACCAGCTACACATGCTTCAACAAAGGGCTTACAACCTAGCTACAAATAAGAATTAAGTTATTGTCCATATAGTCACTTGAGTATATTTCAATGCAAATAGGGGGAGTTATGTTATAATTTGTAATGCCCTTTCATTTTACCACATTTCATGTCACAGATTCATACCTTTACCTCATCAACAAGCTCTTTGGGAGCAATCTTGACACTCAAGAACTCGTTTGCTTGTTGGAGAGTTACTTTTCGGTCCTGGAAAATCAATAAGAAATATTAGTAATACAATATATTTGTAACGCCCCAATCCCAAAATAGAAGGACTAGAAGCGTATCATGCCAGCTGTATACATACGAGTAAATAAAAGGCTCGTATGTATACATAAGCTGTAAAATATAGGAAGCCATACTCAAACTAAATCTCATCCATAAATATGAAGTTTTAATGATATAATCAAATAGTCATTTGTACAAACGTTGGACGGAGACATATCCACTACTAACAAGTTTAAATAAGAAAGAAATATACAAATAAATGATTTGATCGAGCGAAGCAAATGACAAGTCCAAGAGCAATCATCACGACGCAATAGAGCGCAAGGGCCTTAGCTAGAGCACCTGCAAGAAATTATGAAACACACCCCTGAAGAGATCACCAGGTCCTCAGAGGGACGTAACAAGACACATAATATCATACCAATGACTGAATAAATAAAAGCTCAACAGAAAAGTATACAAAAGTAAAGGTCCCTAACCATTCTATGTGATATGTACTTTGAGGACAACGTTCTACGCAGGGGCTGTAAGATCAGCAGAGTAAATAAAGAATGGTCGTCAAGTAGCGCTCATGCGAGAAACTATCGGCCCGGGGCAGTAGTAAGTAGCGCTCATCCGAGTCACTATCGGCCCAAAATGTGTGTAAAAATAAATATAGCCCCTACGCTAATAGCTGTCCTCTCCCTCCCCGTGATATTATACATATATCAACTCCACGGCACTGTTTAATCCTTAATAACTACCAAGTCTTCTACACAAATATATTAGAAGTTATATCCTAATGCACGGCCTGTACGCACCGATGGACGGTCGGTACGCAAGTCCGGAGCTATATGTGACTCACAACTCACACACAACCCGTGGCACATCGCGACAGTTTATGAGATGCTCTAAACATATGGTGGTCCCTTAACTTTAAGCCAATTGCATAAAGTATAATAATTTGCAGCTACATATAGTTTTGAAAGAACAACTTGATAAGAAATAAAATATGCATGATATTGAGCAAAAAAGTAAACAGTAAAGGCAAGGTGTCTTGCCTGGTGTAACGACTGGTGTGGTGCGTTGTTCCGTCAAGTCCAGTTGTCCAATAGCCGGGGTCAATGTGTAAGGGTCCGAAGTTACGAGGAAATAGGAAAGCACAATTTAGTCATGATCAACCTTGATAATAATAATAGGAAATTGCGGAGAAAGATACTTTGTACTATTTTTAGAAAAAAAAGTTTAACTACCTAAATATATTTTTGGTAAAAATAGCTTTAGATAAATACTTTAAAGTCAAAAATCTTTTTAGGAAAAAACTAAGTAAAATAAAATATTTAGATAGTGAAACTATATATATATTTTTATTAGTAAAAATAATTTGGATAAATATTTTGAAAATATTTAGAAAAATTGTTTTATTATTTGGAAACTATATTTCTTACGTGTCAAAGTATTTCTAGTAATTAATGAGTAATCTAGAAAATTTTATCTTTAGGGGTTAAGACCAATTTGAAAATAATATGGGACCAAGCCCAATTCAATATTTATACTACACGTATAGTTTTTAGAAATATATATAGATTTTTATAATTAACAATAATATTAGTAACATTGAAATAATAATAATAATAATAATAAAAATAATAACAATACCCACAATAATAATAATCATAATAACACTAATAATAATAATAATAATAATAATAATAATAATAATAATACTTGTACAATTATTTTACTCTAAAAATAAAATAATAATAACATTGTAATAATAATAATAATAATATAAACCTTTACCAAACATTACACTCCTTCCCCAAATAAACAGAGAGAGAGAGAGAGAGATGGAAAGAGTGAAGGGATGAGGAATCGAGGAAGAAGAAACTCACCAGAGGGGGGTTATGGCAGTGGCGCGGTGCGGCGGTCGGCGCGGCACGGCGGTCGTGCGGCGCGACGGTCGACGCGCGGGCACCAATGGTCCCGGAGTCTCGTCGGAGGACACCGATGGGTCGGCGCCAAGCTCGGCAGGCGGAGGGGAAGAAACGGTGGCTCCGGTCGCGGAGGAGCGCGGTCGGTGGAGAATTAGATGACGTGGCGGCTCTGGGCGGCGGCAGGAGGTGGCTCGGGATAGTCAGCCGAGGCGGAGGAGCCTCAGTGTTGGTCGGCCCGAGGCGCACGGGCAGCTAGGATTGCTGAGACGGAGAGACGCTACCGTGCGGGTCGTCGACGCACGCGCTACGGTGGCCGGACACGATCTGGACGCACAGCACGTCCTGAACTGGAGGTGCAGCACCGGCGAGCCGAGCATGTTGGCTTGGAACGACGCCGGCAAGGTCAGGATCTCGGCGGCTGCTCCGCCGCGATGGGGTTTCGGCGGGTCGAGCGATAGGTGGATGGCTCGGCTGGGATTTTCTACCCCGGCATTAGGTCGCTGGGCAACGTCGCGACGTTAGGCGGGTGCGGACGGTCATCGTCTCCGACGCGGTGATGGAGGTAAGGGTTCTGTTTTCTTTCTCCTCTACTCGAACTTGTGGTTATAGGGACGATGGCGGTGTCGAATCCATAATTTTGGCGGTGGTGGTTCTTGGTGATGGTGGTGGTACCGTAGGTGGTTGTGGTGGTGATAATGATGGTGGTGGTTATGTTGATGCTGTTGGCGGTGGACGCTGCCGGGGATGGTCGTGGCAGGTTCAGAATGGTGAAGGATGGTGGAACGATGCTAACGGTGGTTGCGAGGTTTTTCTGTGATGGCGATGATGGGTTTTGTGATTTTTGTCGTCGTGTCCGGGGGTGTCGGACAGGACGTGGATGACTGTACGAGACTGGAATAAGAATTTCGTGGTCACAGACATAATGCACATGATACTGGATCGTAGAATTTAGGTTGTGGGATTGATGGAATAATAGTATGGAGCCTCTCCTTATATAGGAGGTGGGAGCTCTAATTGGATAAGGACTGGGATTATTTAAATCCCCCATTAGATAAATCACCCTTTTTTATTTAAAGCAAATCGAACATATCCAATCGTATAAATTCTTTTCCAAGATAATTATCATAATTAAATATGTTTAACCCAAAACAATATTTTAAAAATACTTTTTCGAATAATAAAATATTAATATTAAATAAATTTTGAAAATATAATTATTTCCATGAATTTAATGTCGTGTAAAAGATTGTTTATGTAAAACATCATTTTTGAAATTATCATTTACATTTGTATAATAAAAGTAAATAGATCTTTTTATATTAAATCAATACAATTTGTAAATTGAATAATAAAGATAATATAAGTGAATAAATAAAATATTTACCATATGAAATTTGAATTCCATAATAAAATATTTTATAAAATATGTACCTCGCACATATTCGTACTCGACGAGCAAATACAAAAAATACGAACTCGTACGCGACGTATAAATATGAAAAATAAAATTAACACCAAAAATAAAAATTATAATAAAAATTTAGGGGGTTTACATCCTACACAACTTAAAAGAATTTCGTCCTCGAAATTTAGGAGTAATTTGGGTAGTTAGGGCGACGGGGATGGAAAGAGTTTATTCGAATAGACTTACGAGATCTTCTTGGGACGAGAATGCAAACAAAATATTCGACGAGGAAGCGAGCGATATTTCAATGGCAATATGTCATTTGATCGACTAGAACAGAAAAAAAAATTCGATGGTTTCAGTTTATACTACGATCATGTTCATATATATGACAACCAATCAATGACTAAACTCGATCAATACTAACATCACTAACATTAACCTTAAAAAGGGGCAACAACATAAGTAGGTATTAAACTCCTTAATCCTTTGATTATAAATGTACTCTAACTTCCACTATCTCGTCATAGAATTTCCAATATTCTGAAATTTTGGATTCCATAATCTCCATTATACTAGCTCGCATATATATATATATATATATATATATATATATATATATATATATATATATATATATATATATATATATATATATATATATATATACTCAAGTTATAATTTTCTCTAAAATTAAAATTTCAAAACCTTTAACCAATTTGGTCCAAGTAAAAGTTAAAATCTTCTTACAACAAATTTGTACTTATTTATCATAGATCAAAATGTACCGAAATAAGAGTCCATCTCCAATGTTCATTAATCTTGGAAGCTAATTTGTTAATCAAAAGTGTACCTTCATCACTCAATCTTTCGTCATCATAAATATAAGCCTTCAAATATTTATTTTTTGCTGTCTTTCTCGAAATTTGAATGCAACTATCTATAATCCATGATGGTAGTATGGAACTCGACTTAGCTTCATATTCATAATCCTCCTAGAAAAGTTTCCTTATCCTCAATAAATTTCCAAAGTCTAGTCAATTCTCTTACCATGGGTTTTGTACTCCTATTTTATTATAAAATTTATTCATGAGCATCACGATTGTTTAAGAAATATCAAACTCTTTATAAATAGCAAATACACTATCCTTTGAACATTCCATCTCATCAAAAGATAATATCACCACCAAATTTTCTAATCATACAATTATTTCATTTAGCTACAACACCAATCTCCTCTATGGGCCTTCTAATTAAATCCTCGTTTTTAAACGAAGAGTGTCATAATAAGTTTTCCATCTTCACACATAATAAACAAGGTTTGCATGAATAATAGAGTAGTAAAAATAAGATCCTTGAAGAGAAGAAAACAATCGGGAGGAGAGTGTAGTAAGGTTCAACGATCATGATAAGGGTTTGGATAATAAATACGGATGTTTGCACACACAAAAATGCATGGGTCTAAGCAAATTAAGATAAGGCACGAAAATAAAAGGCACGGGTATCAATCAACATAAAGCACAAGCTAAGCATTTAAGGAATTAGGTGGACCATAATCATTTATTGGGTCGAAGAACATGAGTCGAGGTTGAGTCCTTGTCCATAGTTGGAAAGCATATCGGTGTCATGCTAAAGGTATAATGTAGCCATTTTGTCTTGAAAGTCGTAAGATAAAAATAGAGTACAAGGGACGTGTTTTAGTGGGACATGATATGTCTACGTGAATGTGGGCTCGTCTAGGTCTTGTATATGGTATTTGTTGGAAGGAAAAGTCTAGTGTTGTGCTCCAAATATCTAAGTCACGGTAAAGGACACAAAAGAATTTAAAATAGAAAGTGGGAGTTCATGAGATAATGATAAACGCACAAAATAAAGATAATTCAGATTCTAGTAGATTAAGGTAAAATAAGTTAGGAATACAGTTTCTAGAGATATTATAGTCACTTAGATGGAGTATGATTAAGGAACAATCTAATCATTTCTCAAGTTTCAAATGGTTAGAAAGTCACGATAAAATCTAGATTTGAGGGAATGTCGAGTGAGTCAAGATTGAAATATAACCACATGATTTTGTAGATGACTAATAACACTTGTGTATATACTACTATCATGGCCATGAGAAATATGACAATTAGTGTGAAATTCTTCTAACCCATTAGGGTTATCTTGGTGGCCTATTATTAAAATTTTCCTTCAAAAAGTTTCTCAATAAGTTTTTTAAAATGAACAACCCTAAGTTGTATTCACTTCAAGCCGTCTAATTTAATCATGATTAAAAGTTTAATCCCTTCCATACATCTACAAGTGAACTTTCATCACGTTACTACTAACTTTTTCAAAATTCAACATTTTCACTCCAACTTTCGAACTCAAGAGTTCATAAACCGTGAATCTATAAAAAATTTAACATTTCTTCATAACTTTAAAACTCCAAATTTTTCTCAAAAATTCTCAAGTTAAATTCTTAGCATATCATGAGCAATCCAAAATTTTTCACTCGATATTTTAACCACTCATCAATCATAACTTCAATTCTAAGTCATTCAATCATAATCTCAACTTTTAAATGGTAATTCCTTTAATCAATCAAAATGACTTTTCTTCACATCGTTAGTAACTTTTTCAAAAATTTAATATTAGCAATTCAATTTTTAAACTCAATATTCAATTTTTTTTCCAAATTTGATATCCATAATCACAACTTTTTAAACCCAAAATCTAAATAGATTTGTAAATCCTCAATCAAATGACATGATTTCAAATTTGAAATTTTTCTCAACAATCGTTTCTATTTCTTCCAAATATTTTAAACCAGAATTTCAATATCATTACTTCAAACTTGAAATTCAAATTTTCATGAACTTATTAATTGTGAACCATACAACCCAATTTAAAACCTTAGGAGTTTACCAAGATTTATCAATATCACCCCCAGTTTTCAGAAACAGGGGTATTTTTGTCATTTTACATTTTTGAATATTTTTTGTCATTTTACATTTTTGAATATTATTTTGGGGTTATTTGAGTCGGGTTCGAATTTTAACTCAATCCAACTTGAAACGGGGACCCGAGGGGTAGTTTGACTCTAGTGGGACCCACACACTAGTTAGGCATGGCCCACATGATATTAATTTTAGTTATTAGTTAGACTAATTATTTACGGATAGGTTTAGTTTAATTAGAGACTTAAAACTAGACTAAATTGACCTCAACCTTTAACCCATTCCTAATTTAAATCAAATAGATTAGTTGAGGGCATTTTGGACATTCAAATAGGGGACACCTCAACCTTTTTGGGTAGCCACTTATGAGGGGGGATAAGGAGTGAGCCACTCCTTCATTCATTTGTTTTCATCCACTTTCTCTTTCTTGTTCTTCCCCAAATTAATTTAGAGATGAACCTCCATTGATTTCATCTCCAAATCAACCCTTTCTTCTACCAAATCTTCTTTATTTCTCTTCTACTCCATTGTTAGAGGGTGCTAGCCAAGTTTGGGAGGATTCGGAGCTCGTTCGTGTCCTTTTGGAATCTCTACGTGTCGGAAGGCTTTTCCTTTTGGAATCTCTACGTATCGGAAGGCTTTTCCTTTGAATCTCTCTCCCGAAAGGTATAATCTCTCCTCTAATCCATCCCTACATGCATATAGAAATATTTTGAACCCATAGGAATGACCCCATGGTTGTATCTCTATTTGTGTCCATTTCGTGTCCATTTGGAGGTCATAGGATTGTCCTTTATGTTGTGGTTGTGTCCATGTGAAAAAACCCCAAATTTGGACATACTATGTGTTGTTATGTATGAATGAATTATTACATGTTTAATCTCATATTTTTGTATTAGAGATGTGTAGGGGTGTAAAATGGACAAAGTAGTCCGTTGTCCGTACGTGTCCGGCTCGATAAATGGTTCGACCGCGGGCCGTCCGATTGATTAACGAACAAAACTTGGACATATTTTTTGGTCCGTTTAAAAATCGGACACGGACACGGTCATATCCATGTCCGGTCCGAATTTGTCCGCGGACCGTCCGATAGTGGAAACCAATGTTCTAAAATCGCTACACGGGGACGGTGCACCAAGAGCCCGCCTAGCGCCTAGGGCGCCTAGGCGGCGCCGAACTGATTATTTTTTTAATATATAATATATAGGTAACATATATATATATATATATATATATATATATATATATTAACAGAACTCAGACTTGACAAGTTGGTTAGCATGTGGGTTTAAGTTAAGTGTTGATTCGGGAGGTACGGGTTCGAACTCTGTGTTTGGAGTTCATTTTTTTTCTTTTTTTTTCTTTTTTTTTCTTTTTCTTTTTCTTTTTCCTTTGCTTTCCTTTCCTTTTTCCTTTGCTTTCCTTTTTCCCTCTCCCTCTCCCTCTCCCTCTCCCTCTCCCTCTCCGGTCCCTCTCTCCTCTCTCCTCTCCTCCCTCTCCCACCACCGCCTCCACCACCACCACCGCCTCCACACCGCCTCCACTAGCTCCACCACCGCCACCACCACCACCACCACCACCGGCTCCACCACCGACTCCACCACCACCACCACCGCCTCTACCACCAGCTCCACCACCGGCTCCACCACCACCGGTAAGTTTTAGTTTTTTTTTTTTGAATTTTTTTTGAAATTTTAAAATAGGGGTCGCCTAGGCCCGCCTAGGGCTGCCTAGGCCCGCCTAGGGCCTCTAGCGCCTAGGCCGGCCGCCTAGGGCCTTTTCGGTGCGGCCAGGGGCCGCCTAGCGCCTAGGCACCGCCTAGGCCGATTTTTAGAACACTTGTGGAAACTCCTTTTGGTTTTGCATCAATTATGTGATATCATTTTGATTTTGCATCAATTTGTTGTTGTCCGGTCTCGATTTTCATTAACCTTTTACCATTGTTTGTTGTATTCTATAACCGTCCATTATATTTTCTTTCAACTTAATTTTTTTTAGCAACTATCAAGTAATCTTGATAAAATAATAGCTTTTAATAATATATTTAATTTGTTCGCGGACCGTCCGAATGAATTAACGAACAGTGGTTGTCCGTGTCCGTCCGGCCCGAATTCGAACAGTGGACTGTCCGTGTCCGTCCGTCCGAACTCATTTTTATTTTCGGACCGAACACGGACAGTGGACTGTCTGTGTCCGTCCGACCCGTTTACACCCCTAGAGATGTGTTCTATAGTGTCTCATATATATATATTAGTGTAGAGAGTGAGTTCTTGATATATTATGTTATATACTTGTGTTTCTTTTGTCTCAAACTACCTAAATTCGTCATAATTTTTATCCACGTTTTTAGTAGCTAGAGCAACTTAGAAATGCTATAACTTTTAGCTCATAACTCCAATTAACCTCCTGTTTTTTTAAAAGAAGCGTATCGAAGTTAGCTTTCCAAATATATATTTTAATAAGCCAAATTTATTCTGAAACTTTCTACAAAATTATTTGAGTGTCAGCTGTACGAAAGACGAATGCGTTTCGGTGTTTTTGCGATTCTGGGAGCTTCCGGACACGAAAATGCGATCCGTTTAAAGTTTCGGAAAGCTAAAACAAAGATATATAACATAATTTAATCCTAGAATTTAGTGAATGCCCAATTGGTACAGTATTGGTTTTAAGTAGAAGAGTGATTATACGATATATGTATTTTATGTAACCTATGAGCCTATGTAGTATGGATATTAAATGAATATAGAGTGTAATGCATGATATGTTAGATGAATAAAATGATATATATATATGATATATATTCTCTTTACATTAATGTATATATATGGTTGAATGCAAGCATGTAGGAATACAATTAATATAATGCATATAAGCAATGCATGAATAAAAGAATGATATACAATGTATGCATGAAAGTATATAATGAATGCTAGATATGAATGCAAGATATATATGTAATGATAGATATGAATGCATGATGTATAAATATTGTAATGCAATATATAATGATAGCATGTATGGTAATATAGATTATATGATGCAAGCATGAATGAATGGAGGAAATACATGTATATAGGTAATATAGAATATAATATATGAATGCAAGCATGCAAGATAATGTATTGTATCCATATATGATGTATTCAACTTAAAGATAATGTAATATATGAAAGGAATGAATGATAATATATAACATGATATGTAAGGTAATTCAAGGTATAAAATACATGATGTGTGCATGTTTGTATGTCGCTATGTTAATGTATGAAATGATATGAATATACAATGCATGCATATGTATAAAACATGTAGGTAATGCATAGATGCATGAATAAAATGAATGTTTGTAATATGTTAATATAAATACAAGTATCTAATATACATGAATGTAAGTATAATATAATACAAGTATACATGTATGTATCATGTAAATATAATATACATGATATGTATTATGCATGTATACAAGGTAAGTATGTATGTATGTATTTCTATAAACTGAGTTAACCTATAACCTTTTACACACATGCATTCATACACCCTTTGACATCATGTATCCCATGTCACATACACCTACCTATCACTAAATTTTAGAACATTAACACATATCCTTTCACACACATGCCAAACACACATATACTCACTTACTCTTTTACCTCTCTTTCTCTCTCTCTATATATATGTATGTGCCTATATATATAGCTTTCCTATATATATCTATGTTTATGAATATGTGAATGTGAATAATATATATACATTATATGACTAAGTTTGTGTGCCTTGTTAGCTTATGGTTTAGTTTTGTGCTTGGTTTAGCAAGTGACTTAGGCTATGAGTTAGTAGCTATCTTGGATACTTGATTTGCATATACTTAGTTTGTTTAGACCTAGAATAACTTGTTTGACCTAATTTAGACTTGTTAGACCTAGTTTGATCATAGTTGACCTAGGTTTGACTTTCAGGGTTGACCAAGTTGACCAAGAGTTGACTTTGGTCTAGATTGACCTAGAATAATGTATAATGCATAGTAGAACTTCATATTGCCATTTTGGACTTGTTGTGACTTGTGCTGTTCTGATTAGGAGCCAGACACCTCTCTTCGGACAGTATATTTACTTTGGATATTCAGACATCAGGCGAGTACATTCTCTGATCATTTCATATCCTGCTTAGAATTATTTCCTGCATTAAATTACTTTACTTGTACTGTCACGTTGGTCATACGGATTGGTACTATATGGATCCCTTCTTGAGATGTTATCCTTAGGGAGCATCGGGTACTACATGTTCTGTGCGTTTCACTTACATGGCGTATCACTATGCTTCACTGGTTCTTTGATCACTTGTGACATATATTCTTATGATCACAGAGTCTCCTTGAATCTCTTATTCCATTTACTGGGTATCCTAGAATCTCCTAGAATCCCCATTTATGGGACATCCATGTATCACCCTTGGGAGCTTTGCATGGAATCATAACATAACCAGGTTGGATCCTTGTTTATTGATTGGGGGTACGGGGGAGTAGAAGTAGACATATGAATAATACCCAAGTAGTATCTCATCAGAATCTTTCCATAGTGTCTTATCAGAATCTCCTATGCCATTTACATGTCTATATTGCACTCTGACTCACTAGCCACTGTTAGTCTCTATTTATAGTAGATATTTCTATTACAGCTCTCTCCATGTTTACATACTGCATTTCCTTTAGTACATGTATCTTACTTTACTGCATGATTATATTTTCTAACCTATTATGAACTGTTGAGATGTATTGTGCTCGCTCCTGTCCTGACTGGACCCGTTAATAAATTTTACAGATAGCCTGGAGGTTGCCTGCTAGCCTAGAGGAGACACAGTATAGGTTGTATAGATAGCTAGGGTTTTGCTTATAGCTTATTTTTCAGTTGTCTTGAGTTGTATTTATGGATTACTGTATTTGAGCTTTGAGATGTATTTCTGGGTTTGTGTATCTTAGACACTTAGACTTCTATCTGCTGTATCTCTTTTGGATTTCATGTTTTATCTATCTTCCATTATGCTCTACCTTAGATTTGATTGAGTTTACATTATTCTATGTCACCCCTATTCGGGGAGTATAAACTGCTTAGCCTTACACTATTAAATGCATGAGACCTAGGACAGCGTTCTACCGCCGACACTGCGGCGTAGGCTGGACGTACCGACTTCTCGTGCCCTTACTTTAGGATGCGGGTCGTGACAATCAATCGCCCTTATAAATCTTAAAGCAGTATTTAAATAAATAAAAATTTCTTTTTAACTATCTTTATATCTCTTCAAGGATGTATAGCTATAATTCATTGAATCATAAATATTTTTCAAAGACCTTCAAAAATCAAAAATCAAAAATTAATTCAATTTTCGTTCTCAATTTCATATATATTCCACTATCATTTTGTAGATAAAAGTCTAACAATCCTTCGAAGTTATTAATGTTACTACTACCCAACTTGGAATTAACTGATCCCTAAGTTCATACTTCTTGAGAATATGGTCCCTCTTATTCTCATATCTTTATAACTCAAATAGGATCTCAATGCATACTAGTTGTCAATGTAATCCTTCTAGCCATGTGGTTGACCTATGAGCATATATTTGTGTAGTCATCTTCCTACCAAGTGTGGAAATAAGGACTACGGTACAAAGAGCTCAAGCAAGATATAGATCAATGATATTGAACAAGTGATTCAAAAATTTAGTCAAGGAAGAGGGTCAAGCAGGTGGATGAGATCCTATACTCTAATCCTATATCGCAGGCCCATTTGGTATAGTCGTGTAACCGAAACGGCAAACTTGACCTGCATGGGCCACCACAAAAACATGTAACGGCCCAGTCCTAAAATAGAAGGACTAGAAGCGTATCATGCCAGCTGTATACATACGAGTAAATGAAAGGCTCGTATGTATACATAAGCGGTAAAATGTAGAAAGCCATGCTCAAAGTAAATCTCATCCACAAATATAAAGTTTTAATGATATAATCAAATAGTCATTTATACAAACGTTGGACGGAGACATATCCACTACCAACAAGTTTAAATAAGAAAGAAATATACAAATAAATGATTTGATCGAGCGAAGCAAATGACGAGTCCAAGAGCAATCATCACGACGGAATAGAGCGCAAGTCATGGCCTTAGATAGAGCACCTGCAAGAAATCACGAAACACACCTCTGGAGAGATCACCAGGTCCTTAGAGGGACGTAACATAACACATAATATCATACCAATGACTGAATAAATAAAACTCAACAGAAAAGTATACATGAGTAAAGGTCCCTAACCATTCTATGTGATATGAACTTTGAGGACAACGTTCTATGCAGGGGCTGTAAGATCAGCAGAGTAAATAAAGAATAGCCGTCAAGTAGCGCTCAGGCGAGACACTATCGGCCCGGGGCAGTAAGTAGCGCTCATCCGAGTCACTATCGGCCCAAAATATGTGTAAAAATAAATATAGCCCCTACGCTAATAGCTGTCCTCTCCCTCCCCATGATACTATACATGTGTCGTCTCCACAATACTGTTTAATCCTTAATAACTACCGAGTCTTCTACACAAATCTATTAGCAGTTATATCCTAACGCACGGCCTGGACGAACCGATGTACGATCGGTACGCAAGTCCGAAGATATATGCGACTCACAACTCACACACAACCCGTGGCACATCGTGACAGTTTATGAGATGCTCTAAACATATGGCGGTCCTTTAACTGTAAGACAATTTCATAAAGTATAATAATTTACAGCTACATATATTTTTTAAAGAACAACTTGATAAGAAATAAAACATGCATGATATTGAGCAAGAAAGTAAACAGTAGAGGCAAGGTGTCTTGTCTGGTGTAACGACTGGTGTGGTGCGTTGTTCCGTCAAGTCCAGTTGTCCAATAGCCGGGGTCAATGTGTAAGGGTCCGAAGTTACGAGGAAATAGGAAAGCACAATTTAGTCATGATCAACCTTGATAATAATAATAGGAAATTACGGAGAAAGATACTTTGTACTATTTTTAGAAAAAATATATTTAAATACCTAAATATATTTTTGGTAATAATAGCTTTAGATTGTAGAAACATGAAAAATATGGAGTTCATGCGGATTACAAATTTCCGCATAGATACTTCGGGCCAAACAGGCCCGCATGAAGGACAGCCGCATAACTGATCAAAACTACATACGGCCCATCGATAAACAGATGTAGAAGGAAAATATGCGACCAAGGAGGAGCAGTTCGACTGACAAAGCTGACAAGTACTGGCAAAGCATGACAGTTCTGGCACTTTGACAAGAAAGATAAGACGTGAGACGTCGCCCAAAAGTAGGGCTCGTATGCCTCCATGCGGCCAAAGGAGCGTCATCCAAGCCGCATGAACCTCATGCGGCCCAGCTTATGCGGACCCAAAGTTTCCAAACTCCATGCAACTGTGTTCCGGGCCGCATGAGTCTCATGCGACCCCACAAGATCGAAGACTGAGAACACCATACACAACGGGACACATGGCAATCTAACCGATTCCTTAACCATCCAGATTTGCTGCAACAAAATCCCAACAAATCGACAGATGGCAGCCCGCACTACCAAAATATGTCAATTTAGCGACGGCCAGATCCGTCGCCCATCCGTCGACAATTTGTATTAGCGACCGATTACTGACAGATCTTGGTCAAAATAATCCTCGGCAATTAGCTCGTCGCTAATAATGATCCGTCGCTAAGTAGTAGTCAAGCGACGAAATAGCGACGGCTTTTCGTCATGACAATACGATGCATTAGTGACGACTTTCCGACGGACTTTCATCGATTTCAAGTATTAAATACTGAACTGTGTAGAAGCTAGCGACGGATAATCCATCGGTAAACCGTCGTAACAGCGTATCAGAGGGTATCGTTCCGTCGCTATTCTGTCGAATGCCATCGCTAACAAAGGACGAATTAGCGACGAAATACAGACGGATAATCCGTCGACCATGTTCTGGAAATGCTTGGCATTTCCAGAACTATGGCGACGGATAAGTCGTCGCTACTCCGTTGCTCATCCGTCGACGAAGCGACGGACTAGTGATGGATTATCCGTCGCCATTGTTCTGGAAATGTCATACATTTTCAGAACCTTGGCGACGGATGTTCCATCGCTATTCCGTCGAACTATGTATTTTTAGAACCTTGGCGACGGATTTTTCAACACGAATCCGTCGACCACCCGTCGCTAACTGGAAACAGTTACAAATCTCCAGGTAGCGACAGATATTTCGTCGAAAGGTAGTCGAAAACTAGAAAAATTCGTCGCTAAGCGGTCACTAGTCCATCGCTAACTGAGATTTTTTGGAAAAAAATGCAGAGCTTTCCCTGTTCACACAAATATGCATAAACCAAACCAATATATAACGCACACAAATTATCCAACAATCACATAGACCAAATATATAATGCACACCAATTATCCAATAATCACATAGACCAAATATATAATGCACACCAATATAAAATTATCACAAATATTCTGAAATCATAAACTAATATCCGTCGTTATAATCCGAAATTCCCACAAATATTCCAAAATTCCCACAAATATTACAAAATTTCTTAATTACAATACTTTAAGGAGGAGGAGGAGTTCGATTGCCCGGTGGTGGTAATTCCTGCTACGACCGACGAATATACTGCTCTACTAGGTATGACGACAAGTCGTCGTAGATACTGCTCGAAAGTCGGCATAGCTGCTCTGGCGACATGAGATCAAGGAGTGTCGTCACAGTCGAAGGCGGTACCAGAGGGGCAGCAGGGTTGTAAGAAAGATGATCGACGGAAGAAGGACCGGAAGCAGCAGTCGACGGACCGGCACCAGTAGAAGACGGACCGACACCAGCAGCAGACGGACCGACAGTAGCAGACGGAGGCAGAAAGTACGTGGCAATTTGCTCCCGCAAGGACGACACTGTCTCGTGCAGCTACGTAAGCTGCGACCTAACATCATCGTCTGTTGGGGCCGCGGAAGGAGGCGGTGTCGGTAGAAATCTCTGAGTCGCCATGTACAACGGTCCTAGGAAGCCGACTCCGTACATGTGCCCTTTCTTAAAATCGCCAACGGTATCTACGAATAAGTCGTTACGAGCGGCCAAAGAAGAGGGCGTCCGGGCGGGCGTCGTTTCACCGATTCTGGCGCTCTTCCCTCCTTCACCGCCCGTTGGGTCTGTATACGAAATTTTCGTAGAACTTAATTAACTCCGTATATTAATAATACCTAATTCGAAAGTAAAATAAATTTATGGTATCTCACCAGATCTGTAAGCGTCGCTGCGTGGGGCCTGGATCCTCTCGTATGAAGTCCCGCGGCCCGTCGGTTTGCCTTCGCCTTCTCCGATTTCTCCTTGTACACAGGAGTATTCATCATATCTAAGAGGTCCTCATAGTAGTCCTGCCGGATCCAATTCGGCCTCGTCTGCCCCATTTTCAGGTCATGAATCATATCCCGTATCTTCTTTGAGGCAGCACTTTTGTAGGTCCTGCGGATCGCGTCCTCGCGATGGAGGGCGACCAGTACGTCGTCTAACATACAAATTCAATTATCACGTAATTTAAAAATGGTTGATTAAAGAGTAACTAATAATTAACTAGAAGATATAGATTTATACCCTCATCTCGTCGAGCCAGACGTACTTTAAATTTGGAGGCACCGACGAAAAGTTGAGTTAGGGACCATGAAAGTTAGCCCTGATAATTTCTCTAAGAGCTCTGGCAACATTAAACTAAAAAACCTACAAAGAAGAAACGACTGGATTATTAACTTGAATAAATGAAAGAAATTTAATAAATTATCTTAAATTTACTTACGAGGTCCCCGCAGGCCATAGCTCTCGTCAGAACTCGCCTCTCGGCCTCTCTGGTGCTGTCGGAGGATCCGCGGGTCCGCGCATGTACTCTCCAGTAACCGGATAGAACTGAGTATGGGGGTACTCTGGGGCCCACTGTGCAGTAACTGGGGGATCCATTAGTAGATCCGCTGGTGGGTCTGCTGGTGGGTCCGATAGCGAAACGGATCCGCTAGAAGATCCAGACTCATGCCTCGATGAAGTAGTCGATCGACGGCAGGATGCGTATGTGCCCGGGGTACTCTCCGGGTCGGGCTCGCTGGATGGGGTCACATCCCGGGAAGATTGAATACGACCACGACCACGACCACCAGCACCACTACGACCACGACCACGACCACCACCACCACCAGCACAAGTACCACGACCACCACCAGAACCACGACTACGGCCAGCCATCATGACCTGTAAATAGAACACATAAACATAATTAACAATATAAAAGTGTAAATAAATATAAAATTCTAAACTAAAATATATATATCACTAGTAGGGAGACGAGTGCCGTCGCGACGAAAAAGACTAGGAGTGCCATCTGCAATAAGTAAATAATCGAACAAAAAAAATTAATATACGTAATTGCTTTTATGAGGTCAAACTTAATTCACGTAATTGGAAGTGTTTTTAGTATACAACAATATTTAACCTAATCATCGTCTTCGTTCTTATCCTCGGCGTCGTCTTCATCATCATCCTCATCCTCATCCTCATCATCATCCTTATCTTCATCGTCGATTTCATCTGTATCCTCATCCCCATCAAATTCGTCTTCTTCTTTCTCTTCTTCTTCTTCTTCTTCTTCTTCTTCTTTTTCTTCTTCTGCCTCAATATTTGGGACACGACGCCTCTTTCTCCCCTGGTTGACAGCTCAGTCTTGTGTATCAACCACTTCCTCCCCTCTATTTTCTTCAACAATATCTTCAACGTCCATTGTATCCGAGTGTTGTCCCAGGTATTGGGACTTTTTGATCTGGTCCTCTTGGTATGCTGGGTCTCCAATATTGAATGTACTTCTAGATTTAATCTTGCATACTGTCCACCAGTCAAATCGATCTCTACGACGCCTTGGATAACTTGTATAGTAGACTTGAACAGCCTGATTTGCTATTGCAAATATATCGGACCCTCTATACCTCCTGTGATGATTTATATTGATCGATACGGTTTGACATGTTCCGATCCAATACCGACCGATTCTAAATATTGATCGATGCCGACATTAGGGGTCTTTGTTCCAGTCAATTCGGCAAAGAAAATTAAACAGCATAGGAAAAGTCCGATAATTATTTGTTTCCCAATACCAAAAAATTCGATACTCCGATCCGAAACTGCCGATACTATCGATATCGCCGATACCAATACTCATAGGAAAAGTCCGATACCGATACCGATACTTTGAACCTTGATATATATATATATATATATATATATATATATATATATATATATATATATATATATATATATAAATAACTAACTAACATTTACTAGTTAAATAGCATAATGCTAACTTGATAGTAATGAGAACAAAACATTCTATTAAAGATAAAACATTGGTTGTTTTTGGAAATATTTTACATTGATCAAAATACTGTTTAACAACCTTTTAAAAGAACTCAATAATAACAATTATTAGCAATAACAAACCCAACTCAAAATATAATAACCCTGCCCACTGCTGATATTAATAATTCTATCTTCCCTAACCTAAATCATTTATAACCCACACCTAGGTAAGCCCAACTCGGCCTGACCCAAATTATTAAATATGATTTCTTTATCCTAATATGACCCCATGCCTGTTGCCTAGCCCGAATATCACAATTCTCTTTCTTTTCTTTAGCCTAAAACAACAACCTACTAAATAATACTGCTGCAGCCAATTCAAAACTTATAATTTTGTAAAACTTTCGGTCGTAGCACTATTGCTGCTACAATTTTTTTTCTTTCCAATTTCCTGACAATCCAACATTAAGACAAGCCCGACTCAACACCCTCAACCAACCCGGCCAATCACAAAACCTAGCCTTATAACCTAACTCTCTCTCTCTCACCGCTCATTTCTTTTATGCTTCTTCTCCCCCGCTCCCAGTAAACCCTAACCCTAATATTTTTATATAATTTATAAATAAATAATACTATTAATAACGATAATACTAATAATAATAATAATAATACAAATGCATATGCACTTATATACATATTATAAACAACACTCAAATATACATTATATTGAAAATATGTATACATATATACATATTATAAACAACACTCAATATCCTTCCACCCCCCTCCGCCGCCCCTCCCACCACCCTTCGCCCCTCCAGCCCCGCGCGCGCCACCCCCGCCGCCCCCCGCTGCCCCGGAGCGCGCTACCCCCCGCCGCCCGCCACAGCCCCGCGCGCGGCCACCGCAGCCCCGCGCTGCCCCCTGCTCTCCACCCCCGCAGCCTACGACGCCCCCGGCAGCCCATGACACCCACGACCATTGAGAGAGAGAGAGAAAGAGATTTTACCTTTGGGAGAGAGAGAAGAGAGGTCGCCGATCACCGCCGCGGGAGAGAGAGAGAGGAGAGTGAGGTCACCGACCAACGCGGAAGAGAGAGAAAGGAGAGAGAATAAAATTTGGGAGGAATGAAAAGTTCCCCCCGTCGTTTCAATTTTAGTCTGGGCCCTTTATTTAGCAACGGACTAGCATTGGATTTTATCCGTCGCTAATCCGTCGCTCTATTTGATACTTGCCGACGGACTATCCGTCGCTGCGTAGTCGAAGAATTGTCCTGCCACTTCTCCCAATAATTCTCGCCAAATAATCGACTGCATAGCGACGGCTGTGTATCCGTCGCTATATCTCCGACGACCTAGCGATGGATGAGCGACCTTTTCTCCCCCTTAAAATGAAATAAAAATGTATCGGCATGTCATCAGTACTCCGTCGGCTATTTGTCGTAAATCCGTCGCTAATGTCGACAAAAATTTTTCGTCGCTAAAAATCTGTCGCACTGTAATTTGGTAGTGCCGAGAGCGGGTCTTTGCGTGCCAACCAGCCACGTGTCAACAAATCGAACATGCGGCTCAAAATCTATCCTATTATAAATAACAGGGTGCCGCTCCCTGCAATGGCTGGCAACCTTCAAGTGAAAAGCAATATCTTCACAAGCTAGAGACTGCGTCAGATAGTCCACGAGTAAGGCAGAGTTTATAGCACTTTTTCGAGCCTCCACCGTCACCCCCCAGAATCAAAACTAAACAATTGTACTTAGATTATTTCCTAGGCTTTCTGTCTAGGCTCTTCTTTGTACAAGCGAGTTTGCAATCAATTTCAGTGTTCTGTAATACCTGTTGTTGATTTTTATGGCAAACACGATGACAACTCTGCTGGGGACATCCATCTCTTTCGATGAAAAGTTGGTGATGCAATCTGACGCGTCCAAGCTCGGTTCTACACAGCAGATGCTTGTGGTCCGCTTCGACCAACAAGCCTTCGAAGAATTGCTCTCTGAAGGGAGCGCCAGCCCGTCTCAGAAGCGAGCCAACCCGAAGAGGACTCGCAAGGCGTCGGTGTACAAAATTGTGGCCTCCAACCAAGTTCTCAAAGAAGCTCCTTCTGCAGCCCAAGATGGTGACCAGAACTCTCCTATGGCTTTCTTTTCGACCGCAGAGGACCCCACTGTCCACAAATCCAGCAGAGGAAAATACTACGATGCTGAGTTTTTGAGGGCACAAGGGAACTCCATGCGGACAAAGAGGAGGCCGCATAGAGGAGATGGACAGTCTGCCCATGCAACAGCCAACTCTGGCTGCGTGCGGAAAACTCATGTGGCAGCCAACTCTTATCGCAGGAAGATGATTCATGCGGCAACCAGCTCTAGCCGCAAGAAGATGGCCGTGCAATGACCAATCCTTTCTAAAGATAGGACTCTCATGCGGCCCTGTCAGAAGCTCTGTGTTCGACCGTCTCTCATGCGGGCCCGACGCCATACGGCACATTAAAGAAGCGGGATGTATCAGTCTGGACTCTTTTTACTATGCGCCTTCGGGCGCTAAGTCAAAAAGGCCTAGGGCAGTACGGGCTCAACCAGCCCAGTCAACTGTCCAAGTTGCTGACTGTCAGTGGGCCCCGTTAACCGTTACACGGGCTTCTGATGGAAAGTCTCCCTCTAAAGATCCAGAGCAAGTGCTTTTACTAGCCGTGGATCAGGAAGCAAACATGATGCCTAAGCACCCCTGCGCTCAGGATTTCCGAGTTCACAAGTTTGGTGCAAAGGCAGAGCAGCTTCCTACCGACTTACATGATGTGATTACTCACAAGCGCAAGACGACAGCGTCCGCATGCAGCGAGTCCCTCTCGGGGCATCGTTGCACTCAGGTCATCATCAACTGCTGTTGCAATAAATCAGCAGTACCTTAACATCGACAGTCAGTTTTCCAGCGACTGCAGCAGCCAGCACCTGTCCGACAGGTGCAAATTCCAGGGGACAAAGAGTTTTCTTTCGCCTCCTGTAACTTAACTCAAAAAGTTCCTTCTGTCAAGGGAGGAAAGAAGACATGCTCTTCCAGCCCGGCCATCTCGGCCAGTATTGCAAGAAGACCCTCATCTGGGGGGTTTCCTTCAACCACAGGGGGTATCTATTTAGGCACTCGATCTAAGAAGAAGCTTCCGGCACTCGGGGGTGCACCTTCATTCACCTTGAGAGTAGATGAAGCTGGAGGTAGCAGCCCCCTCAATGTATGCAACAACCCGGTATACCAAGAGCACGCGCAGGGGGTAAAGATCCCCCAGAACTCTGCAACAGAACCAGATTTCCCTGAGGGCCACCTCCCTCACCAAGACGATGCGGCTTCCGGCACAGGGGGTAGCACCCCTTTCGAGTCTGACGAAGATGACATTCTGACATTTTCTGACGATTTCTCTATACAAGGGTACGGTACCGAGAGTACTTCTACCACAATCCCTTCCACCTCTACCCACGTGAGGATAGTCTTTATGACTGACGACGATCATGAAGCGCCTTCCAACCGACAACAGCTAGAAGTGCTCGAAGCCATGCTCCTATCCCTAGTCAAATCGGTGAACGAGATCAAAGCCGCCTTGCCAGCTCAACCAGTGAGGATGCTCGGACAAACAAGCTTGGGACCCACCGTCAATGCGGACTCCAACACGACCGTCCCTCCTTTGGGTGATGATCCCGTAGCACCATCCGTTCCTTCAGCTGTAGATAAAGCCAAGGAGGCTAGGAGGGAAGTCCAGGAGCTTCAGACGATGTTCAATGCCCGACACTCCTCTCGGTATCTCAGAATACGGCAGCCATATCCAGTCGCATGGTGGGATATACCTTTTCCACTGCGGTACAAGCCGTTCTATATCGATTCTTACGATGGAAAGACCTCTGCTAGTCGGTACATGACTTAATTTGAAGTTACCATCGACTACTTGCCGTATAGTGACGCCATCTGCACGCGATTATTCATTAGAGCCTTGGAAGGGATCGCATTCGACTGGTACCATAATCTCTCCGACAACTGTATCCATTCTTTCGACGGCTTCAAGCATATATTCCTGGAGAGATTCTACAAAGTGGGGCATGGCGTGACAATGTTATCTCTCATAGACGTCATTCAGGGAGAAAGGGAGCCGACGAGGAACAATATCGAGCGGTTCTGCCAAACCGCGATGAGATTGCCTCAGGGCAATCCCGAGAGTTCCCTGATTGAAATCTACCAGAAGAAGCTGCTTCCTGCAATTAGCCTCTGGATAGGCGACGATCAGTTCAGGGATTGGACAACCTTCATCATAGGTGCTACCAACACGAAAGCAAAATTGAAGAAGGCTCGCCAGCTGGGGTTACACATCCCAGACGGAGAAGATAAGGGCAGGCATCCTGGTCCCACTTCTAGTAATAACCACAGTGACGCCACCACCAACCGGGACAATAAGGGAAAACAGGCCATGGTCACTGATGCGACTCAGAAGCCCGAACAAAAATAGGTGGAAGGTCAGTGGCCCAAGATCAACTACTCATTCGAAGATAGTCATGTCAAACCTATCTACGATATGCTCTTACAAGGGGGTAGGATCCAGCTTCCGCCACCAAGACGCGAGCCCCGAGCAGCAGAAATGGAGGACCCAAAGTACTGTCACTTCTACCGCTATGTCCATCATGCTACCCAGGATTGTTTCCAGTTGAAGTGGTACATCCAGAGTCTTATCGACTCCAAAGCTTTGTCGATAGACTTTGAAGAGGTTACTGTGGCAACGAACATGGTATCTATTCAGTTCGGCGACTTCCCTCCGACAAGTACTCCAGACGGGGTAATACCTGTCCCCCGGATAACGATGGAGGTTACTAATCTTCCATCCGCCCAGAGCCAGACATCTTGATTGATACCCCTCACCACAACGCGAGGAGAGATCATGTGGGTGCATCCAGACTTGTTGCCTAAAGTTACCCAGGGGGTGTCATCTCCTACCAACAATAAGAAGGACAGGAAGTCTAGAGCCTGCCATACAATTTCAGCTGAAACTGAAGAAGCTACAGATGTTATTACCCGGTCTGGAGCACAAGTCCAGTCCACACGGGATAGTCCAGCCGAAGATCCTCAGCTAGCAATGTTGCCTCCCTTCGATGTTCCAAGGCCATCTCAGCCTCCACTGGCGGATAAATCCAAGGAAAAAGAAATCCGCTTCGATAGGCCACTCCGCAATGATGTACCTTATAGACTTGAGAGACCTTACAACTTTGACATATTAGCACAATTGGCTAATATGCCAGCAAAGTTGTCGCTATATGAGCTCCTAAGGCTCTCCAAGGATCTTCGTGTCGTATTAAGCGAAGCACTCCAGAATGCTGATGCCTACTTAGCTCAGGTCAAGCCTTCAGGGAAACCGCCTACAGAACTATAGGACGGCGGTAGCACAGATGCAATACCCAACATCATATTTACTCCACAGGACATGTTGATTAAGACCAACTTGCATGATCGCCCCTTATACTATACTAGATACATTGGCGACATCAAGGTGGTTCGGATGCATATAGACCCAGGATCGTCAATAAGCATCATCCCGAAAAGCCTGCTCCAACTTCTTGGCATCCCTAAGCACCGGCTAGCAGCAACCAACACAGCCATTAGCAGGTTTAACTCAGGAAGACGCTATCCCCTAGGGAAAATCCGGTTGAAGTGCCAGATTGGTGACTTGAGGATGAAAGTTACCTGCTACGTCATAGATGCAGACATCTCCTACAACATCCTCCTGGGACGTCCGTAGATACATGACTATATAATCGTGCCATCCACCCTTCACCAGTGTTTCAAATATGTCAGTAAACACGGTTCTGTAAAAACCGAATTTGCTGACATTGACCCCTTTAAAGGGGTTGAATCTTATTATTCATCAGAGGCTTGCCTATATGACGAATCCAGAAAACACATAACGGACGAGCCGGAGGCCATTGCAGGGCTAGAAGAATCCTTGAGAATCCGTCTCCAGCCCCGCAAACTAGGTAGTACTGAACCCCTTGTCGCAACCTTACATAAGGAGGTGCTCAATTCTTCTGTCACACCAATACAGTTGGAGCCAATGATTATCCGTCTCTCGAGATCCAGCCAAGAGCCAAAACCTGCTTTAGGACCAATGGTGATCCGGCTGCCAAGGTCTGAACAAAGGCAACAGAAAAATGCGAAGCCCTCAGTAGCACCGATAATAATCCGATTGCCAAAATCTGCTCTAAGGCGACCAGAAGACACAAAATCCTTTGCCGAGCCGATGATCATCCGTCTTCCCAAGACGAGCCAGCAGCCAAGTGTTGATCCAATGCTCTCAGGCAGATCAATGCCTCAAACAGAACCCTTGGTGGTCAAGTTACCCAAGATAGTGGCCCAAATTCTGAGCTCGTAGGGGGTAGCCAAGAAAGACGGAGAACTCGCCAAATATGTGGTTACACAGACGGATAGCCCCTCTCCTGATGATGTAATCCTGGTGGATAAAATTCTTTATTTTATCAATAAGTGGCTGCCGTTAGACTATTCTGAGTATGATAAACCTAATCTAACATATGCCGTGCGGAACAGTCTGGACGTTAGCCTGCACACATAGGTGACAGCTGTCCATACCCCAAATCCACTTGCTCCTATAAAAGGCGCTTACTTTTCAGTCTCAGACAAAAGAGGATAGGATCACACAATCATCTTCGGTCGAAAAAAAGGTCCTCAATCTTTCACGCCACAAGAGTCCGACCTTGGATCCGAGACTGGAAGACTACCACTCAACTTATATAGTCCTCAAGCCAAGTACTTCATGCAAAAGCAGGGGTACGACATGGAGACTACCCCGGGTCTTAATTATGGTAGTAGTCGATGATTGCCTCTACAACCGCCGACACCGGTAGGAAAGCCTCAGGATCATTATCATAAATCCAGATGTGGCCTCGGGTATGTTACTCCACCCACAACACCCGAAAGTTCTGATGAAGAATGCGAGTAGCACTCTGAATAACCTACTTACGACTCTGATAGCAGTATTGGTGATATATTCAGATAGATATTATCTGCCAACATGACATCCGCTGATGTCGAAGAAGAAGACGAAGACCTACTTGTACCTCTTGAGTTGGAGCCGTAGGTCCAGCAACTAGATACACAATGGAAGAAACGCTTTGAACTTCGTGATCCTCCCACTGAAGATGAGGTTATGCAAGTCAACCTCAGCGATGAATCCTCTCCAAAGCCAATCTTCATTAGTAAAAGTCTGACAGACGATGAACGCGAGTCATTATTACAACTCGTTAGAGAATACATCGACGTCTTTGCCAGGAGATATAAAGACATGCCAGGGCTGAACCCCGAGATTGTACTTCATAAGTTCAACATCTATTCGGACGCAAAACCAGTCAAGCAACAGCAGCGGCAATTTTATCCAGATGTCATAAATTCTATCGAAGCAGAAGTACACAAGCTTATAGCTAGCAGTTTTATCCGTGAAGAGCAGCACCTAGACTGGGTAGCCAACGTGGTGCCAATCATCGAGAAGAATGTGAAAATTTGAATCTACATTGATTTTCGCAATCTCAATACGGTATGCCCTAAGGATGAATTCCCTCTTCCGATTACTAATATAATGAACAATAATACGTATGGCTATGAGCGCATGTCCTTTATAGATGGCTTTTCGGGATACAATCAAATCAAGATGGCTTCCGATGATGAGAAGCATACATCGTTTCGTATGCCGATCGGTGTATATTGTTATACGGTCATGCCCTTCGGCCTGAAGAACGTCGGTGCGATATATCAACGGGATATGAGTGTCATCTTTAGAGATTATTTACGCAAGACGGTGGAGTGTTACGTAGACGACATCGTCGTCAAGAGTCGCTCCAAAAATAATCATTTACATGACTTGAGAACAGTGCTCGACCTCATACGGGCACACAACCTGAAGATGAATCCTACCAAGTCCTTTCTGGGGGTGTCCAGTAGAAAGTTTTTGGGCTTTGTCATTACTAACCGGGGCTTTCACATAGATCCTGACAAAACAAAAGCAATCCTGGAGATGAACCGACCAAAGAACCTCCGCGAACTCTGCGGCCTTCAGAAAAGACTAAGCCTATATCAGGAGGTTTATATCTAATCTCTCGAGGCGATGCCAACCCTTCACTCAACTCATAAAGAAAGCTGTCTCTTTTGTATGGAACGAGGAATGTCAGCGTGCCTTTGAGGATATTAAGGAGTACCTGATGAATCCGCCAGTTCTGGTAGCCACGGTCGTCGGAAAGCCCTTTCTGCTCTATATACGGGCGATGGAACATTCCATCAGTGCTCTGCTAGCCCAGAATAAGGATGCAGGACATGAACAAGCCATTTACTATCTCAGCCGGATGATGGTAGGACCTGAACGTAGGTACACTGTCGTGGAGAAGGAGTGCCTTGCCCTAGTGTTCGCCATTCAGAAAACACGATACTATGTGACAGGGCAGACCATCCATGTGATTTCATGAGTCAATCCCCTCAAGGTTCTTATGACCAAGCCAGGCGCATTCAGATCTCGTCTAGCCACCCGCAGCTATACTACTATCCCCTTATGATATGGTTTTTGTTCCGCAGAAAGCTATCATGGGTCAAGCCCTGGCTGGCTTTCTAGCTGCCCATCCAGGCTCAAAAAAAGCCAGAATTTATGAAGAAATTCTTGATGAAGTCATCGCCTCGAACATGGCTTCATACGACGCCATTTGGCGGATGTTCTTCGACGGTGCTTCGAGAATGGGGCCACAAGGTGATATCGTCGCTGGAGTCGGGGTGGTATTAAATTCTTCCTCCGGACTAGTAGTTAATCGGGCATATTTTTTTACAGAACCCTGTTCGAACAACGTATCCGAATATAATGCTCTAGTCATTGGACTACAACTCGCGAAAGAAGTTGGAATCAGATACCTGGAAGCTTATGGTGACTCATAAATGGTTGTTAACCAGATCTGAGGTTCATACGAGGTTCGTAATGAGGACCTGATTCCCTATTATCAGACAACAATGGCCATCATTACAACCTTGAAGGGATTCTTTATAGAGCATATTCCTAGGCTTCAAAACATCAAAGTTGATGCCCTGGCCGGCTTCGCCGCTTCCTTGGCACTCCCAAATAATGCTTATCATCTAGTCGACGTAATAGGCTATGAACTGGTCTGCCCTTGGAACAATCTTCAACTGAGTATGAGTTGTTCTGCCCAGATAACCAACGACGTACAAGACTGGAGACGCCCGCTCATCGACTTTGTGGTCTATAGAATTCTGCCAGTTAATGTGAAGGAAGCTACCTCAATCAGAAGACGCTCCCTCAGATTCTTCTACGATACCGAGACGAAAATGTTATATCGATGATCCTATGATGGGCTACTACTAAGATGCCTATCAAATGCAGAAGCCAAAGAATCCCTACGTGAAGCTCATGATGATACTTGTGGGGCTCACCAACCTGGCCCGAAGTTACAAGATCGCCTTCGCCGAATGGATTATTACGGGCCCACAATGGTCGCGGATGCAGTTGATTACGCAAAGAAGTGCAAGGCTTGCTAGATCCATACAAATTTCATACGTCTGCCATCTGAATTCTTGTACCCAACAGTAGCCTCTGGCCATTCGAAGCATGGGGAATGGACATCATTGGGCCAATCACCCCGCCGTCGTTTAGAGGGCATCGATTCATACTTGCAATCACCGATTACTTCTCCAAATAGGCGGAAGCTGTTCTATTGGCAGAGGTCAAGACATCGAACATGATCAGCTTCATAAAACATCACGTCATCTACCATTTTGGACTACCCCAGAGGATTATCCATGATAATGGTCCGCAGTTCGCAAGCCACGCTTTTTATCGATTTTGTGATAAGAATCAGATTTAGAACATGGCCTCGACAGCATATAACCCCTCGGCCAATGGTCCGACTGAAGCATTGAACAAAACCATAATCAAGCTCCTTAAAAGTTTATGTCTGTAAACAAACGCGACTGGAATAAAAAGTTTGGTGAGTGCCTATGGGCGTATCAGACGACGATTCGGACGGCTACAGGAAGCACACCATTCTTTTTGGTCTACGGGAGCGCGGTAGTCCTTCCCTTGGAAACTCAGATCCCCTCACTTCGAGTGGCCCTCACCTATTGGTTAACGGCAGATGATAACTACTGCCGACGGCTATAGGAATTAGAAGCATTAGATGAGAAGTATTTACAGGCTCTACAAAGTATAGAGCACTACCAAGCGCGCATCTCTCGGGCTTTCAACAAGAAAGTCAAGCAGAGGATATTCCAAGTGGGCGATCTTGTCTTGGCCATTCGCAGACCAATGGTCATGACTCACAAGACCCCGGCAAATTCTAGCATAAATGGGAGGGTCCGTTCATCTTCGAGACCGTATTCTCTAACGACGCATACCGCCTCTCAAAACAAAATGGAGACTTGCTCATGATGCCCATCAATGGCAAGTTCCTCAAAAATACTATGTCTAAATAACACCTTCCAACTATCTCTTGGATTGTCAGTTATATACCCACAGGTATCGCTGAACTTATACTCTGTCTTCAAATCTCCCAGATTGTTGAGTTACGTACCCTCAGGTACCACTGAACTTACTCTCTGTTTACTCCAAATGAATTCTTTTGGTCGTATCTATATACTCCCCAGTCATAGCTTTTCTACCACCAAGAATTTGCCTCAAAATCTATTACCCGTACCACCGGTGTGCGGAAGGGTAATAGGTCCACACAAATTATCCTAATCTATTACTCGTACTGTCAGTGCACAAAAAGGGTAATAGGTCCACAAAACTCCCTAACGGAAAAAAACAACCATGTCCATATTACCTCTGAGTTATTTTTTCCCGTCCATCACAAACAAATCACCCAATGCATAGAACTTCCACGTTGATAGCACCTCTGAGTTGTTCTGTGTATCCCTATCATGCCTACCCCTAACATGTCCTTATTACCTCTGAGTAGGAAGGCTTTGTTTTGACCCATATTTACCACGTCCTTATTACCTCTGATTAAATACGTTGGTTTCCTCTCCACTTATTATCAGTACTCGTATCGCAAGTACACAAAAATGATGATAAGTCCACAAAAAATTATCCTAATCTATTACTCACACCGTCGGGGTACCAAAAAGTAGTAGGTCCACAAAATATTATTCAAATCTATTTGCTCGCATTTTTAGATGCACAAAAGGGCAATAGGTCCACAAAAATCCCCTAGTGGGATGTCCTTTACAAATACTGTATTAGGCCCTCTAGTACAAGCACCACAAATTACCACAAATAGAATGGAGTGAGCATACTCTGGTCATTCAAGATCAGTTACATTCATAGGACTACATTGACAGCAAAGAAAGGAAAATCCGATAATACATAGTTGGGTTTGACAGCGCTTCGTCTTCAAGTAGTTTTATGGCCCTCGAAGGAAGTCATGTTTTACTGCTGAGAAGCAAACAAAGCTGTTGAATCTCCAAGGAGCTGCCGGAAGGAGGGTAAATATAGCATGCTATCCTTCCCTCCATATTGCGGATGCCTTAGCCCCGCTTCCCCAAGAAACCATACCTTCAAAATATGGTCCCTAATGGTGGTTTCGCCTACCTGGAGAGCCGTGAAGGCACGACGTTCATAACGACGCTTGACCACCGTCCAACTCTCCGAGGTATAAAGGCTCTTCCTACCATCTAGAGAAAACTCATCCAAAGCATGAAGAGTCCTGAATTGTTTAATGTGTATACCAAAAATGCGTAGGGAAAACTCTTTCGAAGCATGAGGAGTTTTGAGCTCTCTGATGTAGGTGCCAGAATATTGTACTTTGACTCCATCACTGACACCGGTCCTGAAGAAGCTTGCTAGCCAGACCCCTACAAAAAAAACACATTTGAAGAAAGGTGATTCAGCACCAAGATAACAAAGAACTCTGTTATGCGACCTAGCCAGTCAGACGGCCCATCCAAAATAGAACTCATACAGTCCACAGTTATGAGGCCGGCTTCATGAAGCACTCATACAGCATTTATACGGCTCAGTCATTATCATACGGCTCAGTCATAAAAGATTCATGCGGCCCAGAGCGATCATACGACCCAATCTTACAGTATTTATGCGACCCAAACATAAAGTGCTCATGCGGCACCTATGCGGCTCGTTCGTGAAAAGTTCATACAGATTCATCTTGAAGAACTCAGCCAGTTTAAGTTCGAATAAGCAACGGTTATGCGACTAAGTCTATACAGCCCTATCGTATAGAACACATGTGGTTCAGACGAGATAGGTCATACATCGACCAAGCAGAGACAGTATATGACAGCCCCACATACAAAATTTTAGTCAACATCTGCTTACCATCGTTACCCTTGGGAGAAGGTTGCACATCGAAATGAATGGAATAAGTGTTTACCACTCTCAACGGAGAAGCAAGTCTCTCCCCTTTGGCCGCTGTACCGACCGACTTAGAAGCTTTTGGAGCCATAGCAAAAAGTATAAGGAGGAGAAGGTGAAAGAGGAAAGACTCTCTCTGAATGACCCCTATTTATAGAGTTACTGAAGAGGGACTCTTCCATTCTCAAGATCATTTAAGATGGGGGCGATGTTTGGGGACTTTATCACTAGTAACCGTCGAGCGTCTCTTCGGTTTTCGAGATCATTAAAGATAGAGCCGACGTTTGGGAACTTTATGTCCAATAATCGTCGACTTCATCTTAAAAATAGATCCACAACCAAGTCAGGAGAATTAAATACAGCAGTAAAAGCTGGCAGACTCTCTATAGCGTAAGGCATCCCTGCGACTCAAGATTTATTCTGCGACTCAGGATCCCCCTGCGGCTCAGTATTTCTCTGCAACTCAAGTTCGAAAAACACTTCCAGCAAACATGAAGACTCCCCACGGCTTGGCATATTTTTCATGCTTCTTATTCAAAGTATTCCGAATTTGCTATTTCGAAACTTTGAAGGGGGTCTTGTAGAAACATGAAAAATATGGAGTTCATGTAGATTACAAATTGCCGCATAGATACATTGGGCCAAACAGGCCAGCATGAAGGACAGCTGCATAACTGTTCAAAATCGCATGCGGCCCATCGATGAACAGCTGTAGAAGGAAAATATACGACCAAGAAGGAGCAGTTCGACTGACAAAGCTGACAAGTACTGGCAAAAGCATGACAGTTCTAACACTTTGATAAGAAAGATAAGATGTGAGACGTCACCCAAAAGTAGGGTTCGTACGCCTCCATGCGGCCAAAGGAGCATCATCCAAGCCGCATGAACCTCATGCAGCCCAGCTTATATGGACCCAAGTTTCCAAACTCCATGCAACTGTGATCCGGGCCGCATGAGTCTCATACGACCCTACAAGATCAAAGACTGAGAACACCATACACAATGGGACACGTGGCAATCTGACTTAACCACCCAGATTTGCTGTAACAAAATCCCAACGAACCGACAGATGGCAGCCCGAGAGCGGGTCTTTGCGTGCCAACCAGCCACGTGGCAGCAAACCGACCATGCGGCTCAAAATCTATCCTATTATAAATAGCAAGGTGCCGCTCCCATGCAATGGCTGGCAACCTTCAAGAGAAAAGCAATATCTTCACGAGCTAGAGGCTGTATCAGATAGTCCACGGAGTAAGGCAGAGTTTATAGCACTTTCCCGAGCCTCCACCGTCTCCCTCCAGAATTAAAACTAAACAATTGTACTTAGATTATTTCCTAGGCTTTCTTTCTAGGCTCTTCTTTGTACAAGCGAGTTTGCATCAATTCCAGTATTTTGTAATACATGTTGTTGATTTTCATGGCAAACATAGATAAATACTTTAAAGTCTAAGATCTTTTTAGGCAAAAACTAAGCAAAATAAAATATTTAGATAGTGAAACTATATATATATTTTTTATTAGTAAAAATAATTTGGATAATTATTTTGAAAATATTTAGAAAAATCAGTTTATTATTTGGAAACTATATTTCTTACGTGTCAAAATATTTCTAGTAATTAATGAGTAATCTAGAAAAATTTATCTTTAGGGTATAAGACCAATTTGAAAATAATATGGGACCAAGCCCAATTCAATATTTATACTACACGTATAATTTTTAGAAATATATATAGATTTTATAATTAACAATAATATTAGTGACATTGAAATAATAATAATAATAATAATAATAATAATAATAATAATAACAATACCAACAATAATAATGATCATAATAAAAGTAATAATAATACTAATAATAATAATACTTATACAATTATTTTACTCTAAAAATAAAATAATAATAACAATGTAATAATAATAATAATAATAATAATTATAATAATAATAATAATAATAATAATATAAACCTTTACCAAATATTACACTCCTTCCCGAAATAAACAGAGAGAGAGAGAGAGAGAGATGGGAAGAGTGAAGGGATGAGGAATCGGGGAAGAAAAAACTCACCAGAGGGGGGTTATGGCGGTAGCACGGCACGGCGGTCGGCGTGCAGGCGCCGGTGGTCCCGGAGTCTCGCCGGAGGACACCGATGGGCCGACGACAAGCTCGGTAGGCGGAGGAAAAGAAACGATGGCTCCGATCGCGGAAGAGCGCGGTCGACGGAGAATTGGATGACGCGGCGGCTCTAGGCGCCGGCAGGAGGTGGCTCGGGATAGTCGGCTGAGGCGGAGGAGCCTCAGTTTGGCCGGCCCGAGGTGCGCTGGGGGCTAGGGTTGCTGGAATGGAGAGGCACCACCGCGCGGGTCGTCGACGCACGTGCTACGGTGGCCGGATGTGACCTGGACGCACAGTACGTCCTGAACTGGAGGTACGGCACCGTCGAGCCGAGCATGGTGGCTGGGAACGACGTCGGCAAGGTCGGTATCTCGGCGGCTGCTCTGCGGCGATAGGGTTTCGACGGGTCGAGCGGTAGGTGAATGGCTCGGCTGGGATTTTCTACCCCGGCGTGAGGTCGCCGGGCAATGCCGCGACGTCAAGTGGGTGCGGTCGGTCGTCGTCTCCGACGCGATGATGGAGGTAAGGGTTCTTTTTCCCTTCTCCTCTACTAGAAGTTGTGGTTATAGGGACTATGGCGGTGTCAAATCTGCAGTGTTGGTGGTGGTGGTTCTTGGTGATGGTGGTGGTGCCGTAGGTGGTTGTGGTGGTGATGATGATGGTGGTGGTTATGTTGATGCTGTTGGCGGTGGACACTGCCGGGGATGGCCGTGGCAGGTTCGGGATGGTGAAGGATGGTGGAACGATGCTAGCGGTGGTTGCAGGGATTTTTTATGATGGTGAGGACGGGTTTTGTGATTTTTGTCGTCGTGTCCGCGGGTGTCGGACACGACGTGGATGACTGTACGAGACTGGAATAAGAATTTCGTGGTCACAGACACGATGGATATGATACTGGATCGTGAAATTTAGGTTGTGTCGTTGATGGAATAATAATATGGTGCCTCTCCTTATATAGGAGGTGGGAGCTCTAATTGGATAAGGACTGAGATTATTTAAATCTTCCATTAGATAAATCACCCATTTTTATTTAAAGCAAATCGATCATATCCAATCGTATAAATTCTTTTCCAAGATAATTATCATAATTAATTAAATTTAAACCAAAAATATTTTAAAAATCCTTTTTCGAATAATAAAATATTAATATTAAATAAATTTTGAAAATATAATTATTTCCATGAATTTAATGTCATGTAAAAGATTATTTATGTAAAACATCATTGTTGAAATTATCATTTATATTTCTATAATAAAAGCAAATAGCTCTTTTTATATTAAATTAATACAGCATGTAAATTGAATAATAAAGATAATATAAGTAAATAAATAAAATATTTACCATATGAAATTTGAATACCATAATAAAATATTTTTATAAAATATGTACCTCGTATATATTCGTACTCGACGAGCAAATACGAAAAATGTGAACTCGTACGCGATGTATAAATACGAAAAATAAAATTAACACCAAAAATAAAAATTGTAGTAAAAATTTAGGGAGTTTACAATATTGCTCTCGAAAAATTAAAAATAACCCGAATAAGACTAAACTTAAACTATCTACACAGAAGATATCGACTTCAGCAAATAAGAGTTTCTTGATGACAAACTGAATTGAGGTTAAACCTGAAAGCTGGAGTTACAGTCTCTATCTGCATTAGTACATTATTTAATTAGCAATTTTGATTTATCAAATTTACTTTCTTGCGATGTTTCACAAGGAAGAAGTGAACATTACCTACCTGTGTAAAGACAAACAATCCTAACCAAGTAGCTGGTCGTTAATCCAAGAGTAGCAGGCAGACCATCTGACCATTCCTATATATATATATATATATATATATATATATATATATATATATATATATATATAAAAAATATATATATATATATATATATTGTTATCAATATCTTGTGATAAATTTAAGTAAAATAAAGAGTTTGATGCGTCTCTATGAATCTGACCATGTTTATATAAGGTTTAAATATATAATAATGGTCACAATCGGCTTTAGGTTTCAGGAACATTCTTTAACTAAGAGTTTAAAGTGTCTCTATGAATCAAAGTAAAAGGCTATGTTAAAACCTTGCTTGTCAAGAATGAGCAATATAGTACTTCCCGGGTCCTTAAACCTAACAGCCAGCTTCTTCAAGAACCCAGTCTTGTCCTCCCTTGTATATATCACCGCCACCGATACCGATACCGACTTCTTCTTCAAGCTCCTTAAATCTGGGCTCAAATTTCACATTAGAATGGTGACTTAATCATCATCATAATAGTTTCTATTAATAATAAATCCAAAAGCGAATATATTTTCCATGATTACTTTGACCTTGATCGACATCTACAACAATATATGGACATAGAGTTTAGGAAACTTCCAATTAGCAAAAAAATCATACAAGTTCAACACAAAATGTAGATTTGATCATCACAAAATAGCCAAATGCTGCAAATCGATCAATTCTAGAATTAAGAAAAAAAAATTCATAACTTCGTAATCCAAGACCAGAAATTACGAAGAGATCTAGCCATCAAACCTTTCGAAGGGTCCATCCGATGGTGCGAAGAGCTCCGACGTGCAAGACCATTAGGTGTCAGAGATCGGACGAACGCCGACATGTACAGAGATGGAGAGGGGGGAGCATATCACCACTAAAAGTGCTAGAATCCAAGGATTATTCCTCTTCGCCATTGGAAGAGCTTAGTAAATGGACCTGATGAAATTTTTAGGGGAGGCGAGGATGGATCTGATGGAGGAGGGGGCGGATTCGATTATTTTTCTGTAGTGGATGTATAGAAGGCGCATGTGATCAGACGTATAGACCAGCCAAAGACAGAGAAATTTTTAGAATGAAGTTCAGAAAAGACTCTTTTTATTAATCATGGCTACAAGGGTCTATCACAGACGTCGCAATTACATAAGAGAAAAACTTTCTGAATCCTAATTACAGGGATTAATTGCAAAGCCATTGCTACATAAGTGAGAATAAAAACTCCTATAGATCCATAAAAAGGTTCATTTTTATCGAGCAGCCTCCACAGTATAATCATCATGGGCAGAAAGACCAGAGGAGATGTATACATTCTCCATCAAAGTCTCCTCTCAGCTGACTCATAATATCATCAGATTAAATCATCTCGCCACCAAGAGAAGCTGGGACTCCAATATATACAGAAGTAGTGTCAGACCCAGACCACAACACGACGAAGCCCCGCAGCCCTCAATGAGTGGGACAGAGCAAGGCCGGCTGCTCATCGGATGAACAACCAATCCTAACCCCGTAGCTTGGACCTCCAAGATATAACACCCACTTTTCTAACTAAGGGTAATTTTGAACTTTCATATATTTAATCTTTTAATAATAATATTTAAATCATGATATGATTTTTGGTAATTTTTAATCATTTTTAAAACTAATTAAAATCATGACTTGTAATTTTGATGTGCTGCTAGTGAAACCCTAGAGACTACTTGAACTAGAGCCTAACCATGTGATTAGGATGTTTTATTTATCATTTTTGGCCTAGGGTTATTTTGGTCGTTTTGGTTTCTAGGAATTATTTGTTGATTATTTGATTGATGGTTGTTATTTTTGACTTTTGCTAGTTGTAACTTAAGAGACTAACCTAGAGTTGACTTTGACTTTAGTGACTTAGTTAGCAGGGTGTGGGACCCTAATCTAACTTAAGTTGGTCTTAGTTGACTTGAGTGTGACTAGGGTTCATGAGAGGATTGGGAGAGTTTTGTATTTGAACTTATAGCTAAGGGGTTGAGCTAGCTAGCTTATGAACTTGGCTCAAAGCCCATTTACATGAAACCTTACCCAAGCTCTTAATTTGGATAGCTACAACAGCCCAATTATAACCTAATTTCAGCCTATATAATGTCTTTTCATAACTACTTGCCTCTTTTAGAAATTTCCTTTTAGGAAACCCTAATTTATTCCCCCTTTCATCATTCCTCTATTAAATTAGTCCCAATCATTTGCACTTGAATCCAAATCTAGAGTAGAAGGAGTAGGAGGCTAGATTGCAAGAAGGAGAGCTCATTAGGACATTGCTTGAGGAAGGCGACTTCACTGTTTGGGGCTTTTTCTTGGAGATTGGCTCTCTATATGTAATCCCTTCAAATCACCCTAAAATCCTGATTTAATTCTATAGATGCATCCATCTAGGTGTCCCCTAGCTATAGGAAAAGTTTTGTAGAAATTTGTGTTGATTTGGTGTCCGTATCAGACATGTACCAGTGTAGGCTTTTAGGTGTCTGAATAAATACCTCAATGGCAATTTTATTGCTGTTTTTGAATTCTTTTTGAACTGGTTTGTAGAGCTTCATGTGCTATTTGGTTTCCTACACGACTGAACTAAGTATCGAGTCATGTTCGTGTCCAAATCAGACACGAATACGCTCGCAACACACTGTGAGCAGTGCCCTGCTGCTCGAGGGGGTTTTCTCCTCGTACACGCCACTTGGCACGGAGGTAGGGGCAGCCTCTGTCAGCACACCCCTCGAGTTTGATATGATCTCGTGTCGTGTCGAGGGAGCACGGACACGCGCACTGGTTTTGTACTAGACGTGTGCAGTCGGATTTTTCCCTCTGATACTTTTTTGTGTCCTTTTCTGACATGACAAAGACACGAATCAGGATGCCTAACACGAAGACCTATACTAGACTTAACCCTAGAAACAGGCACAAGGCTTTTCGTGTCGTATGTCGTGTCCATTTATGATCGACACGTGCACCATACTGCATGTGCCATGTTCATTGACACATTTCTATTTATGTTTGGACACATTCGTGTCCAGTTTCCTGGACACGAACATTTCCCCCAGACACGTATGCACACACTCGACACCTGTGTGCACTTTAATTTTATTTTTATTTCTAATTTTCATATTGATTTGGGATTTTTTTCCCTAAACTCTGATACTGGGTTCGGATACACTGTTTAATTGGTTTTGACACTTCGTGTCCGCTTTCTGGACACGTGGACACATTCCTAGGGTTTATACAAGCATGTTTAGCCACTGTACACTAGTTTTCTATATTTATTTTGAGTATGTTTGGTTATTTGTGGTTTTCGAATATATGTTATAATATGTTCATATTATCAGTATTTTACCAGTTGGTTGTTTTGAAATGTATTCTCAGGTTTGGGGTTTTATTGGTTGGGATTTGAGTTGATCTCTATTTCATTTTTCCTGAGATTGAGTACATATTGATAGTGGTTAGATTACTAATAACTGATAATGAGTTGAATATAGAGTTGGGTTTGAAATAAAAACCTGAGAATTTATGGGAGATGGAAAACATGTTTTCATTAATACTCGATATATGGGATAACCTGAAAACTGATTTTTGATGTAGATTGATAACTGAGTTATATCCAACCTATGTTATCCTGAGAACTGATTTGTATATATACATGAATGTTTGTATATGTAATTTGAAAGCTAAGATATGTTACTTTAACCTGAGATTGCCCCCTTGCATGTGTGAACCCCTTTTTATTGTTGTACACTTTCACCCAACTCTAAATATATGTACACATGACACCCATGATACACACACACACATTTGATTAGGATACACATAAACCCTCTCACTCTTTCACCTTATTGTCACTGTACACACATATGTCCCTATCACACATAAACATCCACACAACCACACACTCCCCTACATCACTGACATATGTATGCCTACACACACACTCTCTAGCTCACTGTCAACACAACTGTACACACATACATACTCTATCACTCTTTACATGTTCACAAACACACACACACACACTCTAGCTCACTGTCCACACAACTGAATACACACCACTCACTGTCACACTACTTCATGACACTTGCCACTATCTCACAACTGGACACTAGTTCCCTTAACACATTGATACACACCTATAACTGCTACACTACATAACTCCTCTTTTAAATGTTGACACTTTGATATATTTACAATTTATACACCTTGACACATATGACACTATATACATTATGTTCACTCACCCCTATATATATGTATCTATATGTATGTATGATAATGTGAATGATGGATTACATACATATATCCATATAAACTTGCTCCTTGTATAATAGGCATATAGCCTATATGTGTATGCCCATATATATATATATATATATTTATATATATATATATATATATATATATATATATATATATATATATATATATATATATATATATATGTAGTATGTATATATATTATATTTGTGTGTGATAACTTGTTTTGATCTTGTGATTGTGTGTGAGTGCTAGGCTAGACTTGGTTAGGCTTAGTGAGACTTGATTGGGCTAGGACTTGACCTAATTTGACTAGTATAGTTGACTAGAGTTGACCAAGGGTTGACTTTAGTCTAGAATGACTTGTTAGACTAGGTTTAGACCTAGAATAGTTTGGTTGACCTAGTTTGACTTTATAAGTTGCCAAAGTTGACCAAAAGTTGACTTTGGCCTAGATGACCTAGAAATCATATAGAATGCATTGTAATCTTCAATATTACCATTCTGGACATGTTGTGACCCGTGTTGCTCTAAATAGGACTCATCTATTTTGTCCGGACATCTACACTTACCAGATACTTAGGATATCAGGTGAGTATATTTTCTGATTATTTTATACTTACTAGGATTTATATTCTTGCTCTAGATTACTTTACTTGATGTTGTCGCGTTGTTAACACGGATTAGTACTATATGGATCTTTACATTGAGATGTTATCCCCCTCGGAAGCATCGGATACATCATGTCATGTGCATTTCACTTTCATCATGTACTCTTGTGCTTTAATTATTCATGTACACTCTTGTGATTTATGTACTCTCATGTTCACAGAGCCCTCATGTATAACTTCATGTGCACCCATTTATGGGCCCCTATGTCAAATATTGTATAATAACATAATTTGTCTGGATCCTTGTGTATTGATTGGGGTATGGGAGAGTAGAAGCAGTCATGTGAACAATTCTATTGTAGTCGTTGTATAAACTCTTTAGTGTAATCATGTGCAAATTCAAGCCGTTCACATGTCTATCTTGTACTCTACATCACTAGTCACTGATAGTTCTCTACTTATAGTAGTTTTTTATATTACAGTTCTTTCTTTTACTACATGTACTTTCTTTCAGCGTTTCATGTATCTTACTATATTGCATGCTTTATATTCCTGTCTTGATATGAACTGTTGAGATTATGTGCTCGTTCCTCTCCTGACTGGACCTGTTAAAAATATTACAGATGATGACGAAGACCTTTGCCCTACCTATTATGGAGCTGCCATAGATGAAACCTGCGACTTGGACCTTCAGCAGGATCCATCAGCAGTAGAGGATGTCACCCCTATAGTTTAGGCTAGTTAGCATACACTTCTATCTTATTTTGATGACTTGTCTCATTTGATACATTATGTACTTATTTGGGATCTTGTTATTTTTTTGGATGTTTGTGGAGATGTTATCTTAGACACTTAGACTTCTTCTCTTTTTTGTATTTTATTTGATAATTCTTAATATCTATCTATCTTGTCGTACTTCTACCTTAATTGTGATTGAGTTGTATATTTCTGTATTGTCCTACGTTTGGAGTGTATATACTATACATGTACCTTATATTTGTTAGATGTATGTGACCTAGGACATCGTTCTACCACCGACACTGCGGCGTAGGCTGGACGTACCCACTTCTCGTGCCCCTACACTGGGTGCAGGTCATGACACGTTTTTAGTGGTGGCCCATGCAGGTCAAGAATTATGTAGTGGTATTCGAACTAGAGTATCACTACAGCCTGTAGTAGGATATAGGATATAGTTTTGAAGGTACTCAATCACACCGAGGAAAACTCTTATCTGATTCCATCATCAAAATTCTTGCTGCTTTATTGTCTTACTTTGAAATAAACTATCCTCCTTTGACGTTATCGATTCATTCTCAGTAATTAACTTCATTTGATCTGTCTCCAGGATGGTGCAGACACGATCCCATCGCTCCGGCCAGAGGGACACTATTGATCGGTCTGCCACCTCTTTTTTGGCTCAGCCCGGTCAGGCAGTTCTTGTGGTACCTTTTTATTTCAGAGTTTCTACCGTATTCGGGGGTGTACCTCCGCCTGTTCAGAGACCTTCCCCCGTCATTCCTGATTTCTTCTAGCAGTAGCAACAGCCACCTTTCGGATCGATTGACACTGTATAGTTGTTCGCCTTCTTACAGAGGATGTTGGAGGCTCAGCAGCAGCAGTCCGCTCATTTTCAGCAGGGCATAGAGAATGCCCATCAGCTTGCCCTGACGATGGTAGAAAGAATAATTGTGCAGTCCCAGACAGGCCAGATTTAGCAGTATCAGCCGAAGACATTAGGGATCTAGGAGTTCAGAAGATGTGTCTGCGGGACTTCCGCGGCACAGAAGGGATTCTGTATGCGGATGACTAGTTAGAGCACATCGAGGAGATCTTTCGGCTGGCGGAGATACCAGTTCGACTGCAGATTGAGGCGGCAGGTAGTCAGATGCAGGACCTGGCTCGCACTTAGTACCAGACGGACCCGAGGGTTGGTACAGAGGGACAGACTTGGGCAGCCTTCAAGAAGCTGTTCAAGGAGAAGTTTTTCCCTGACACGGCTCTTGGTGCCCTGGAGTCACAGTTTGAGAGCTTAGTTCAGGGCAGTCAGACTGTCGAGGAGTACGCAGGGGAGTTCTACCATCTGGGCAGATTTGTTGAGGGACTCAGTGAGACAGCGAAGGCTCGGAGGTTCCAAAAGGGATTAGTCAAGGAGGTCAAGTTCTTGACCAATAGTAACCGAAGTGCCACTTTTAAGGAGATTCTGGTGTGCCCTAGCAGCAGATGATAATCTTGAGCTGAAGCTCAAGAGGGGACGAGACGCTCATGGAGCCAGCAGTAGCACAGGCCAGGCCAAGAGGCCTCATATACAAATTCAGCAGCAGCAACAACAGATGCCTGTTCAGCAACAATTTCAGGGCCAAGGACATACACTTTACTAACAGACATGCAGGCAGCAGCCCATTAGTTGTACTTTTTGTAATAAGCTGGGTCATGGATAGAATGACTGTAGGAAGAGACTAGGCAGGTGTTTACTTTGTGGTTCAACGAAACATCAGTGTAGGGAGTGTTCCAAGAACTAGACACCATTAACTTAGGCAGTAGTAGAAGCTAGGGCTCCAACAGGGCAGTAGAGGTTTGTCCAGTATCAGCAGCAGGCCAGAGGAGGAAGCCAGCAAGGGCGAACTTTTGCCATGACAGTTGAGGATGCACAGGTAGTAGGAGGAATGCTCGCAGGTTTTGTTCTTCTCGATTCTATTCCCACTTTTGCCTTATAATAACTATCTTGAAATTCAATTCCAACAGTTTTGTCTATCTTCTTGTTCGTCGATAAATTTGATCCTTAGTATTCTGTGTTGATTTGATTTTGACTTTTCCAATATAAGTCGTATGGGATAGGTTGCCTCAGTTATGGAATTTAGAATTTTCTACAGTTATAGTAGCCAGCATAGTAAGGACATATAGTCAGATTTTGGACGTATTTATCGGACATGGGAATTTAATATTTTCGAGGCCAAGCATGCGGCAATGTGAAAATTTTAAATACCATAATTCTAGAGGTATGTACCAAAGTTGGGGACTCTATGATTATTGTAGCCTTGCTTACTAGTATGATGAGTATTTTAAGTCTCATGATTTTGGACAGATACATATGATTATAGGATTGTATGATTAGAGACTTTGATTGATTGGGGGTTTGACCTAGTATGACTATCTTAATTTCGAGGACGAAATTCTTCTAAGGAGGGTAGACTTGTAACACCCACTTTTCCAAATGAGAATAATTTTGAACTTTCATATTTTTAATCTTTTAATAATGATATTTAAATCATGATATATTTTTTGGTAATTTTAAATCATTTTTAAAACTAATTAAAACCATGACTTGTGATTTTGAAGTGCTGCTAGTAAAACCCTAAAGACTACTTGACCTAGAGCCTAACCATGTGATTAGGATGTTTTATTTATCATTTTTGGCCAAGGGATATTTTGGTCATTTTGGTTTCTTGGAATTATTTGTGAATTATTTGATTGATGGTTATTATTTTTGACTTTTGCTAGTTGTGACTTAAGAGAATGACCTAGAGTTGACTTTGACTTTGGTGACTTAGTTAGGATGGTGTGGGACCCTAATCTAACTTAAGTTGGTCTTAGTTGACTTGAGTTTCACTAGGGTTCATGAGAGGATTGGGAGAGTTTTGTATTTGAACTTATAGCTAAGGGGTTGAGCTAGCTAACTTATGAACTTGGCTCAAAGCCCATTTACATAAAACCTTAACCATAGCACTTAATTTGGACAGCCCCAATAGCCCAATTATAACCTAATTTCAGCCTATATAATGTCTCTTCATAACCACTTGCCTCTTTTAGAAATTTTCCTTTAGGAAACCCTAATTTCTTCCCTCTTTCATCATTCCTCCACCAAATTGGTCCCAATCTTTTGCACTTGAATCCAAATCTGGAGTAGAAGGAGTAGGAGGCTAGCTCGCAAGGAGGGGAGCTTATTGGGACATTACTTGAGGAAGGAGACTTTACTATTTGGGATTTTTTCTTGGAGATTGGCTCTCTATAGGTAATCCCTTCAAATCACCCTAAAATCTGTATTTAATTCCACAGATGCATCTATCAAGGTGTCCCCTAGCTGTAGGAAAAGTTTGGTAGAAATTCGTGTTGATTTGGTGTCCGTATCAGACACATATCAGTGTAGGCTTTTAGGTGTTTGATGAAATGCCTCAATGGCAATTTTATTGCAATTTTTGAATTCTTTTTGAACTGGTTTGTAGATTTTCATATGCTTTTTGGTTTCCTACACGACTGAGCTGAGTATCGAGTCGTGTTCGTATCCAAATCGGACACGAACACGCTTGCAGCACACTATGAGCAGTGCCCTGCTGCTCGAGGTGGTTTTCTCCTCGTACACGTCACGTGGATACGTGCCACTTGGCACGGAGGTAGGGGCAACCTCTGTCAGCACACCACTCAAGTTTGACACGATCTCGTGTCGTGCCGAGGGAGCACGGACATGCGTACTGGTTTTGTACTAGACGTGTGCAATTGAATTTTGCCCTCTGATACTCTCTTCGTGTCCTGTCCAGACATGACACGGACACGAATCAGGGTGCCTAATACGAAGACCTAAACTAGACCTAACCTTAGACACAAGGACAAGGCTTTTCGTGTTGTGTGTCGTGTCCATTTATGATCGACATATGCACACCACACTGCCTGTGCCATGTTCACTGACACATTTCTATTTATGTTTGGACACGTTCGTGTCCAGTTTACTGGACACGAACATTTCCCCCAGATATGTATGTACACACTCGACACCTGTGTGCACTTTAATTTTATGTTTATTTCTAATTTTCATATTGATTTGGGATTTTTCCCTAAACTCTGATATTGGGTTCGGATACACTGTTTAATTAGTTTTGACACTTCGTGTCCACTCTCTGGACATGTGGACGCATTCCTAGGGTTTACACAAGCATGTTTAGCCACTGTACACTAGTTTCCTATATTTATTTCGAGTTTGTTTGGTTATTTGGGGTTTTCGAATATATGTTATAATATGTTCATATTATCAGTATTTTACCAGATGGTTGTTTTGAAATGTATACTCAGGTTTGGGGTTTTGTTGGTTAGGATTTGAGTTGATCTCTATTTCATTTTTCCTGAGATTGATTACATATTGATAGTGGTTAGGTTCCTAATGTCTGATAATGAGTTGAATATAGAGTTGGGTTTAAAATGAAAACCTGAGAATTTATTAGAGATTAAAAACGTGTTTTCATTGATACTCGATATATGGGATAACCTGAAAACTGATTTTGATGTAGATTGATAACTGAGTTGTATCCAACCTATGTTATCCTGAGAACTGATTTGTATATATACATGCGTGTTTCTATATGTAATTTGAAAACTGAGATATGATACTTTAACCTGAGACTGCCCCCTTGCTTGTGTCAACCACATTTTAGTGTTGTACACTTTCATCCAACTCTAAATATATGTACACATGACACCCATGATACACACACACACACATACATTTGACTAGGATACACATAAACCCTCTGACTCTTTCACCTAACTGTCACTGTACACACATATATCCCTATCACACATAAACATCCACATACCCACACACTCTCCTACATCACTGACACATGTATACCTACACACACACTCTCTAGCTCACTGTCAACACAACTGTAGAAACATATATACTCTATCACTCATTACATGTTCACAAACACACACACACACACACACACACACACACACACACACACTCTAGCTCACATTCCACACAACTGAACACACACCACTTACTGTCACACTACTTCATGATACTTGCCACTATCTCACAACTGGATACTAGTTCCCTTGACACATTGATACACACCTATAACTGCTATACTACATAACCCCTCTTTTATATCTTGACACTTTGATATATTTACACTTTATACACCTTGACACATATGACACCATATACACTATGTTCACTCAACCCTATATATATGTATCTATATGTACGTATGATAATGTGAATGATGGATTACATGCATATATACATATAAACTTGCTCCTTGTATAATAGGCATATAGCCTATATGTGTATGCCCTGATATATATATATATATATTTTCAAATATATATATATTTATTTTATATATATATATATATATTTTAACCAACACATTTTATTGAAAATAAAGGGGTGCTCAAAAAGAGCTATACAGGTGCAGGGCAAGAAAACACAAAAAGGCCCTGATAGACATGAAAATAAAAGCGACATATGGAAATACAATTTTTCGGAATTTTGAGGAACCAAAATTGCGAAAAACCACAGGGTTCCTGAGCATTTCCAATTTTGAAACCCAAAATTTCAAAAATTTGAAAATTGAAGGAACACAGCGCATTGTAAGGAACGGGCGCTAGGCCCTATGGGGTGGGAATGTGCGGCAAGCCCTAGGCGCGGGTTGGTGGGCGCAGTGGCCCAAGGGGGCTCTGCCCGAAGTGGCGACCAGCGCGAGGGAGGGGGCGCACGGCTCGAGGAGCCTCGCCCCCCCCCCGGTGCAGGACTCGAAGGCGGAGGTCCGGCGGGCCGGGAGATGGGGGGTGGTCCGGCGATGGGACTATCCCGACGGGGGGTAAAGCTCTGGCAGAGGGCGTCGGCTGCCGGAGGAGGACCAGGCGAGGCGGCGAGACGGCCGGAGGAGGAGGACGGAGGCTCCCGCGGGGAAACCCGGACCTTCCGCGGCTAGGGCGGACCGTCAGGAAGGAGAGAGGAGCCGGGGGAGGGAGTGGGGGCGCGACCGCCGGGGGAGGGGGTCGAGAACGACGGAGAGGGAACGGAAGCTCGACCTCCGGACGGGCGTGGGAAATCACCGGCGAGGGGCCAGCATGCAGCGAAGGGAACACCGGAGGGCGGAGAACTCGACGTGGGGGGACGACGAAGGAGGGAGGGGCTGGTGAGCGGCCGGGGAAGGGGGCGACGCCGCAGGAAGGCAGACCATCGTCAGCTCTTGCGCCGTGGGCCGCCGGGCTGCCACGAGAGCCCAAGAGAGGGTCTCACAGGGGGAGCGCCGCTACCGAGGGAGAAGCCTGGACGACAGAGGTCGTCGAGGAGGGGCCGAGGTAGGAGGCGGGAAATCTGTCGCTGGGCCGGAGACGGAGGCCGGTGAGGGGGAGGAGGATCCTCCACGGCCGGAGGGGGCTGAGGGCCTCGATGTGGGAGCGGCCGGGGAAGGTGAGCCCAACATGTAGTGAGCGGAGTTGGGCCACGAGAAGAAAGCGGTCGGGGAAGCTGACGCTGCGCCAGAGGCGGAGGTAGGAGAGGGGTAGGAGGATCCTCTACGGCCGAAGGGGGCCGAGGGCCCCGCGGAGGGCATGGCCGAGGAAGGCGAGCACATCAAGGAGTGGACGGAGCTGGGCCACGCCGGGAGAGGTGGCACTGCAGAAGGTAGCGACGAGTGGGAGGTCCGCCAGGGGAGAAGGGGGCACACCTGACGGAGTCGAGCACGGCACCGGCCAAGGGCCAAGGAGGGATGGGTCCGGGGGAAACCAAGGGGGTTGGCGGGAGGAGCCGATGCCCGGCGAGGAGCCCGATGGCGCTGAGCCTCCAGGGGAACTACCGGCGATGGAGGAGGGCCGGATGCCCGACGCCTCGTCCGGGAGCGCCAATAACGGCGATGCCGAAGGGTGAAGGGGAGGAGTGGGAAAACAGCTCGACGGAAAGACGCCTGGCCAGGTGGAAGAAGCGGGTCCCGGCTGACAAGGGGGACGGGGAAGAGGAGATTGGGCTGGGGCGTCCAGTGGAAAAAAGAAGCCCGGGACGGCGGCCAGCCCGAGGGGGGCCGGCCGGCCAGAGGAACCACCCGGCCACAGGGGGGAGGCCGGGGCTTACGGCGAACGGAGAGGGCTCCTCCGACGAGCGGGGGCCGCGCGACTGTCGCTGCCACTTCCACTTCCTCTTCTCCATTTCTCCGTATATATATATATATATATATATATATATATTGGCGATGCTAAGCCCCGCTTCCTGGGGCGATCCTTGGGGCGGCTCCGGCCGGGGGTGGCTCTCCCCTTGGTGGCCGGCCCCTTGGTGGGCGCCGCCTTGGTGGGCCGCCTCCTGGCAGCCCGTTCCTACCTCCGCCACCGCTGGACTTCTCCTCCTGCCGCCCCCTGCCGAGATGATTCTCCCCGGGCGGCGCGTCCCCCTCTCTTTGTTGCCCGAGGTGCTGCCGTCCTCTCCCTCTTCTTCGCCGTCGGTCGCGCCCCCAACGTCGCCGTCGTCGGAGCCGCCGCGGTTCGCCTTTATCGGCAATTGACAAGCCTCCGCCGCCTCCCCTCCTGACCCCCCTTCGGTCTCCTCCCACCCCGGCCCCTCGCCGAGGCCGCGCTTGGCTCCGCCGGGCCTGTCTTCCCCGGCGCCTCTGGTACCTCCCCCCGCTGTGCTGCCCCCTCGCCTTCGACCTTCCTCTCCTTTCAGTGGAGCTCCCCGGCCCCCGGCGGTTCAGGCGTAGCCCCCACCCTCCAGCCTCTTCCCCGGGAGCTTCCTCTGCTCCGGCTCCCTCGACGGAGCCCCTTCCGTCGTCGGCGGATCCTCCCTCCTCCTCGCCTCGTACAGCGGCTTCCTCCAGTCCCCGTGCAGTGGCCAGCCACCTTTGCACAGACCCCCTCCTCGGCGCTGCTAGCCGATCTCCCGTCACCCGTCTTCCTCTCTCTTCCGTGGCACCCCGCTTCCTCGGCTGGGCCCGTCCCTGCATCCCCCTGCCACCGCTCCCCTTGACGGATCTGGTCTGGCCTCACCCCCCCTCCTGGCCACTTCCCTCCCGTCGACGACGGTCGTCTCCTCCCCTGCGTGTTATGACTCCGCCCCTCGAGCTTCGTCTCCACCTCCGGCCCATGCGCAGCGGCCCTCCGTTCAGCTCGTCATCACTGTCCCCGACGTCGGACGCCCGCCCGACGCCGCCCCCGGCGTACCTCCCCTGCATCGCCATCTCCCCAACCATCTCCGGTCTCTGGCGCTCCCGACGACGCGCGCAGGAGGTCCCCTCCTTCATGCGGTTGTAGGCCGCTCCGGTCGCCTTCTCCCTCCTCCTTCTCCCCCTGCCGACGAGGATGCCTCGTCCCCCCTCATCTCCGTCCGGTGATGCGCCGATCCCTTCTCGGCCTGCCCGCCGGCATCCCCCTCCCCCCGGGACGTGCGCCCACCTCGGGCGGCGCGTCCCCTCGCGCAGTACATGCCATTGGGATACGGGCCTCCCTCGGGAAGTACAACCGCCAGCCCGCCCTCGGGCCCAGTACCCAAAGCACGGGGTGCCATCCGCTTAAGAAATTCAATTTTTTTCGAATTTCGAATTTCCTTTTCTCATTCCAGAAAAAACTACTTCTTTATTGATCACCCTCCAACGGTTGGCATTGGGCTGTGTGCCCATCCCTCCCTTAGGACTGACCGTCCACTCGATTTCAAATTTCGACTTTCTTTCGAAATTTTGCTATTTACCCCTTAAAACTTTTGTATTAGCTACTTAGCATCCCAGGGCTCTTTTGTGTGTTTCGACCCTGTCACCTGTACTGCTCGTTAAGAGCCACCCTTTTTATTCAATAAATTACTATTTTGAAATATATATATATATATATATATATATATATATATATATATATATATATATATATTTTTTTATATATATATATATATATATATATATATATATGTATATATATATATATATATATATATATTTATATACATATATATATATATATATATATATATATATATATATATATATATATATATATATATATATATTGTATTTGTGTGTGATAACTTGTTTTTATATATATATATATATATATATATATATATAAATATATATATATATATATTGTATTTGTGTGTGATAACTTGTTTTGACCTTGTGATTGTCCTAGTTTGACTAGTGTAGTTGACTAGAGTTGACCAAGGGTTGACATTAGTCTAGAATGACTTGTTAGACTAGGTTAGACCTAGAATAGCTTGGTTGACCTAGTTTAACTTTATAAGTTGACCAGAGTTGACTTTGGACTAGATGACATAGAAATCATATAGAATGTATTGTAATCTTCAATATTACCATTCTGGACATGTTGTGACCCGTGTTGCTCTAAATAGGACTCATCTACTCTGTCTGGACATCTACACTTACCAGATACTCGGTATATCATGCGAGTACATTCTTTGATCATTTCATACTTGCTAGGATTTATATTATTGCTCTAGATTACTTTACTTGATGCTGTCACGTTGTTAACACGGATTAGTACTATATGGATCTTTATATTGAGATGTTATCCCCCTCGGAAGCATCAGATATATCATGTCATGTGCATTTCACTTTCGTCATGTACTCTTGTGCTTTCGTTATTCATGTACAGGTGCCCTACCTATTGAAAATATTACAGAGGATGACGAGGACCTTTGCCCTACCTATTATAGAGCTGTCATAGATGACACTTGTGACTTGGACCTTTAGCTGGATCCATCAGTAGTAGAGGATGTCACCCCTATAGTTTAGGCTAGTTAGCTTAGACTTCTATCTTATTTTAATGTCTTGTTTCATTTGATACATTATGTACTTATTTGGGATCTTGTTATTTTTTTTGGATGTTTGTGGAGATGTTATCTTAGACACTTAGACTTTTTCTTCTGTTTGTATTTCATTTGATAATTCTCATTATCTATCTACCTTATCGTACTTCTAACTTAGTTGTGATTGAGTTGTACAATTCTGTATTATCCTCCGTTTGGAGTGTATATACTGTACAGGTACCTTTTATTTGTTAGATGTATGTGACCTAGGACAGCGTTCTATGGTCGACACTACGGCGTAAGCTGGACATACCCACTTCTCGTGCCCCTACACTAGGTGCGGGTCGTGACAAAAGACGTCGCCCAGACCGAAAGTACTCCTTCGTGAGGATAATTGGATACTTCTCAAGAGCGGTGACGGCTCCTTCTAAAAGAGTTCTTCTACAAGAATATGGCCCCTACGAACGAGAGAAGCCCCAACCAACAGCCGACTTATGCAAGGCCAGCGGTGTAAGCCCCTAAATTTTAAAATAATATTTTTTTATAATATTAAATGGCTTTCATATATTTAAAATAGATTAATATAATTACTAGAAATTTTTCTAGAATTTTTAAATGATTTTTAAATAGTTTTTAAAAATAAAATATATCATTCTGTAATAAATTAAATTATTTTAATATTGTTTTATAATTTTAAAATTTGTTTTAATATCATTTTGTAATTTATTGAATTATTCTAATTACAGTTTGCAAATTGAAATATGCAAATTGTTAGGCTTAGGGTTAATGTGCCAAACCCCAAAGTTGGGGGACCTTGCTGCAAAACCCTCATCAACTGCCCCCGACGACTGGCCAGCTGCCCCGACAATCGACGACCCCTTTCTCCGCCTTTCCCGGCAGACCTAGACCACCTCGACCGCCCCAAATTGCCTATAAATACCCCCCAGACCTAACCCTAACCCTAGCACACCACCACGACCCCCCTACAGCGCCGCCTTCACCCTTTCTTTCCCAATAAAACGCTAACACTAACCCTAACTCCAGCGACCCCAGCGCCACCTCTACAGCAGCCTACACAACCCCCAACCGCCACCACCGAGTTCGTCAAGGCCAGGCGAGTGCAGCGCCACCCGCGCACCACGACGACGATGCCTCTAGCCGCCGTCAGCACCCTCCACAACCCCTAGCTCGCCGGTCATGAAGGTAACAGCCCTCGAATTGTGTCGTGCGTGTCCCAAACTCACGCATGGCGTCCGCCTGGACACGGGGAAACTAACAGTAGTATTGGACACATATTTATAGTGTCGTGCTTGTCGTGCTGGGCGCAGACATATGACACTGGGTCAGATTCCATTTGCTCGTGTCCTGAACAGTCTGGACACGAGCCGAACTATTATTTAGTGCTATTGGGTTAACGGGTTTAGATTCGTGCTATTGGGTTTAAAAACCCATTAACCTAATTCTAACTTAAAATTAACTCTAACCCATTTCCTAACACATGACTCGGGCTGACCGCTTGGCCAGCCCGAGCGTGCTCAAACCCAACCCCTCTTGCCTGGCCGAGTTCGAGCCCCCCTTCCCTATTTTGTTTTCTTTTTGTTTTGTTTTTGTTTTATTTTATTTTATTATATATGTATGTATGTATTTATACATATATATGTATATTTGTATTTATATATATATATATATATATATATATATATATATATATATATATATATATATATATATATATATATATATACTGTTTTATATATATATGTATACAGTATTTGTATATATATATATTTTTTTATATTTAGTATTTCTATATATATATATATATATATATATATATATAAATAAAAAATATATATATATGTGTGTGTGTGTGTGTGTGTGTGTGTGTGTGTGTGTGTGTGTGTGTGTGTGTGTGTATTTATTATATGTATATATATATCCCTTATATATATATATATAAATATCTATATATTTATATGTATATATAAATATTGTTGTTGTATATTTATATATGTATTTCAAATTCTACCTTGTACAAAATATTATTATGTAAAATTTCACAAGTTATTTTATTATATATTTTGTTACTTGCAATTTTACTACTTTAAAAATATATTATTATTATTTATATTCCTGTATTTTATTTATTATGACCAATTGATGTCCAAACCTAGCATGGGTTTTTGGGCCCAATTATGTCTAATACATTCAGAGCCTGCACAAGTCATATTGGACTTGATTCATGGCTCTGGGTCCTGTATCTGGACTTCGATTAAATTTTGAATACATGGACAAAATAGTAAATAATTAAATAATTATTTTCCAGAAAGTGTTGCTTGCAGTTTTTGAATTTTTATATATATTTTAAGTACTGTAAAATTCTGGAAAAAATTATATTCAAATACTATGTTAATTTAGATAATTTAATATAATTTTTCCAGCATTTAATAAGTACTTTTGTTATTTTATAAAAATAGGAAAACAGAACTCATTTTCAGTATATATTGGTTTGCTAATTTTTAATAAATATTTATGAAGGTTTATAAATTCCAGAAAAATTAGTATAAATTTCTATAATTAATAAGGATCATTTTGGTACTTTGTTTTATGTAAAATAGAGCTTTTTGTCTATCTCAAAATTTGTTGGAACATAGTGTACATTTTGATTTATTTATTGAATAATTACGACTTTTAATATTTTGTGTTGTTTTGAGTTATAGTCGTATTGGACCTCACCCCGCAGTAGTGTAAAGGCCCTAGAAAGTTAGTTAGAGTATTATGTCACCTCGTATTGGTCTCCTATGCTAAAGTCACCATTTGGCTAGGTGTCCAGTTAGAAAGTCGTGTTGCACAACTAGTGTCTTAGTGTTTTACCTAGTATAAAACTAAGTTTATGTGTTATTTCTACAGTGACGAGTCACCAGACATCTATAGCATTTTTATCGCTGCTTTGCTTTGCTAAAGGCAAGTACTTCTACAAACTTTACATACTGTTACAATAATGAACTGTGATTCCAACCATGTTAAATGCTGATCCTTGGAGTAGCAAGTCAAATCTTCACATGTTGTATTATTTTCAGTCCCTACCATGTTTAGAACAGTTTTATATCTCTCACATGATTAGAATCTGTGTTATGGGGAAACTGATAGTTGAGTACGTGATTATTCCCCCTCTATCGTACCGAGCAAGGTCGTATTTTATATGCATATCTTGCCGTAGGCCATTATCCTGCATTTCTGTACGGATGTACACCTATACTTGTACACTTGTACGTATGTACATTTTATTTATATGTGCCACAGTATATTGTACACCTATTGACGATTACGTGCCTGCTACAGTTTTAAATATTACATATACATCTGTCTCTATGACATATGTGTCCTTGCCATAATAGATTATGATGTGCCATGATTCCAGTTTATTACATTCATGTTCATTTCAAGTTTTATATTTTTAGTTTGCTAGAATCATTACTTGCTCCCGTCCTGACAGGATAACATTGTAGGTATACTTACTGAGGAGGAGTTGCTCTGTGATTCATATTATGGAGTTACTGTCGAGGACCAGACTTTATCTTACGAGGATGCACCTGCGGAGAAACTCGTCTAGTTGTCTATTTACATTTTGAACTTTTGAGAGTAGTCATGTATTAGACTATGTATTTTGTGACTGGACCTGTATCCAGCTTTATATTTTGGACTTGTACTTGGACTTACTATTTTACGAGATGACTTTTGTGTTTGGGAACAATTCTGACTCTTTATTACTTATAGAACTGTTAGCACATTTTAGTCTTATCCTGTTATCTTTAGCACAACTTACTACGCTTTATCTCATGCGTAGGCTGGACATGACTCGGCCCGGCCCAACAATTTGGGAAGCGGATCGTAACATATTTTTAGTGGTGGCCTACGCAGGTCCTGACTAAATTAATTGGTTACGTCATTGTACCAAGCATGCCTGCAATTAGGAACTTAAGGTAACTAGACAACATTAGGAATGACGCTTAGAACATCTAGAGGATTACTAGGATTGCAACATAGGAAACGCATCACATTCTCGCTATTACAATTGGATTTTCTTGTTATTTATGACTGTTTACTTTAAAGAGTCCTTATAAGTCCTTTTTATTTATTTATTTAGATGGTGCTCACCCGTTCATCCTAGTATGTCACACCTGAGAATGGCACACTCCCTATCCAGTTGGTTGACCAGTTGACCGATACACCTCCACCAACCATATTCTCCCACTCCAAAAATTTGTAAACCCAGATGCCTCCACCATCTTCCACATCACAGTCCCAGCAGGACTCGATACTCCCACCACCACCTATCACTATACCTACCCAGGCTTCCGTCACACTCGACGGGAACCAACTGCTCACTCTGATTCAGGGGTTCCTAACGACCCATCAAGAGCAGACCACCCTACTCCGCCAGAGCATGGAGCGTTCTGCGGAACGTACCGTGGTCCCACCACCTGTAGAGTCATGGCAGAGAGCAGGTACAATTAAGGACTTCATGGGTCTGAACCCCAAGGAGTTCTTAGAGACTGAAGGCATAGTTGTAGTAGATGACTGGCTAGACTCGGTAGAGAGGAAGCTCCATGGAGATAGGTTGCCTAATGACCTCCAGGTCGAGGCAGCAGGATTTCTGCTGATAGACTTGGCAGGAGTTTGGTTTCGGAATGAGCCGCTATTCGCGAGAGGGAGGGCCACTTGGGATCTGTTTAAGACCCAGTTCAAGAAAAAATTCTTCTCGACAATCGCTAGGGTAGCCATGGGGCTACTATTCCAGAACATCCAGCAGGGGAACCGTTTTATTGACGAGTATGCAGCAGAGTTTAGTCGCCTGAGCCATTTCGCTCCTAGTCTAGTTGCAGACCCTGAGGAGATGACGTGTAGGTTTTGCCATGGACTAGTTCTAGACATACGCATTCTTATAGTGGCGAACGGTACGACTGACTACTACCAGAGCATAGAGTTAGCCCGGAGCATAGAGGAGCGCCTTCTGTCTTGTAAGAGGCCGGCTTCTGTATACCTCGAGGGACTGTCCAAGCGTCAGGCTTTTCAGCCGAGAACGCGAATGCCGCACCAGCAGACATACCGTCCCCCTACACCACATCATCCGACCCTGCCAGCTAGAGTCCCGGGACCTCGCCAGCAGCAGAAGGGAGCTATGTGTTCATTCTGTAGAAGACCAGGGCATAATTACTCCATCTGTAGGAAGAGCTTGGGGCAGTATTTAGTTTGTGGGTCTGCCACCCATCAGTTTCGGGACTGCCCAGTAGCCAGGGTACCAGGTGCCGGACCACGGTCTAGAGGACAGCCACTTCCGACTCAGCAACAGAGGTTTAGACAACATCTACAGCAGCAGAAGGGACCCCAGGGAAAGACTTATAGTCTGGCCCTTGAGCCGGAGCCGAAGCAGGTTTCAGAGCCAGATTATTTGGCTGACGTCATCACAGGTCATGTTTATTTGTATACTTTTTTAGCTCTATGCTTGTTTGATTCTGGTGTATCTCATAGCTTCCTGTCATTAGAGTTTATGCATAAACACTACTTAGTAGCTACACCTACCGAGGAGGTTAGTAGAGTAATAACGGGAGGCAGACCAGTACCCATTAGAGCTATATATAGATGCTTTATTACTATAGCCGGGAGAGAGTTTAGGGGACGATTCTTTGTGATGCCACTCCCCGGGTATGACATCATATTGGGGATGAACTGGCTTAGCTATGCCCATGCAGCTATAGACTATCATGAGGGTAGTATTCTGTTCAGTCCCCTAGGCACGGCACCATTCAGTGTCAGGAAGACAGGGCCGGAGATCAGCCTAGAGCCGAACTGTTGTGCGACAGTTGGAGAGATAACACCGCCACACCCTATCATTATAAGAGTTTATGGATGTATTCCCAGAGGATCTTCCAGGTCTTCTGTCTGACAGAGATGTGGAGTTCACCATCGATTTAGTACCGGGTTCATCACCAGTATCCCGGGCTTGCTATAGAGTGAACCCCAAGGAGGCCGTAGAGATGAAGGAGCAGATTGATGACCTATTAAAAAAGGGTTTCATTCGATCTAGCACTTCTCCAAGGGGAGCGCCAGTGCTCTTTGTGCCTAAGAAGGATGGTATAGTTCGATTATGCATTGACTACCGGGCGTTGAATACCATCACCATTAAGAGCAAATATCCTCTGTAAAGGATAGATGATTTGTTCGACCAGTTGAGTAGGGCGAAGGTATTTTTCAGGATAGATTTGAGATCCGGTTACCACCAGGTGAAAGTCAGGGCTGCAGACATCCAGAAGACGACGTTCAACACGAAGTACGGGCAGTACGAGTTTCTGGTGATGCTATTTGGTCTTGCAAATGTGCCAGATGTCTTTATGAATTTAATGAATAAGACATTTCACCAGTATCTGGATAAGTTCGTCGTAGTATTCATCGACGACATCCTGATGTACTCGAAGACGTCGGAGGAGCACTCAGAGCACTTGCGGATAGTTTTGGGGATTCTCAGACAGGAGAGTTTATATGCCAAATTATCAAAGTGCGAGTTCGTTTTAGATCGAGTGGAGTTTCTCGGTCATGTAGTTACTGGAGAGGGGATCTCGGTGGATCCCAGAAAGATTGCTGCCGGCCGTTGAGACATGAAAGGCTCCGACGTCAGTTTCAGAGATCAGAAGCTTTCTGGGTTTAGTCGACTATTATAGGAAGTTCGTCCAGGAGTTTGCTAGGATAGCTGAACCCATGACGAAGCTGACGCGGAAGGATGCAGAGTACATCTAGTCAGAGGACTGTCAGGCAGCGTTTGAGGAGCTGAAGAGTAGGCTGACGACCGCTCCAGTTCTGACATTACCTTCAGGATCTGGAGGTTTCACCATATACAACGATGCTTCGGAAAAGGGGTTAGGATGTGTCCTACAGCAGCATGGGAAAGTGATTGCTTATGCATCTAGACAATTATGGATTCATGAGCGGAACTATCCTATCCATGACCTAGAGTTAGCTGCGGTGATCTTTGCACTCAAGTTATGGAAACATTGCTTATACGGAGAGCGTGTGAAAATCTTTACTGACCACAAAAGCTTGAAGTATGTGTTCACACAGAAAGAGTGGAACATGAGGCAAAGACGATGGTTGGATTTGATGATGGACTTCGACATCGATTTACAGTATCACCCCGGAAAGGCAAATGTGGTGGCGAATGCGCTGAGCAGGCATCCGATGGCATGGTATCTGATGATAGATCGACATTTACGGGAAGATCTAGAGAAGCTCGGTATCGAGACAGTTCGGCCAGGATCAGTGATACAGATGATGGCGCTTGACATTCAGTCAGGTTTGATGGAGCAGATCAGGGAGGCACAGTCTACAGATGAGAGCCTTCGCAGACTTCTAGCCCAGGCTTTAGCTGGATTGCTTGATGACTTCACCGTAGCAGAGGATGGATCCTTGAGGCATGACAGCCGGTTATACGTGCCGAAGGGAGAACTGATAGTGGCAGTCTTATAGGAGGTACACCGATCGAGATATTCTATTCACCCTGGTGCCAACAAGATGTACCGTGACTTACGGGAACATCTTTGGTGGCACGGGATAAAGAGAGATGTATCACGTTTTATTTCGAGATACCTAGTTTGCCAGCAGGTCAATGCGGAGCGCCAGAGGCCAGCTGGTCTATTGCAGCCGTTACCCATTCCCGAGTGGAAGTAGAAACACATTACGATGGACTTCGTCTCAGGGCTTCCTCGTTCCCAAGGAGGGAAGGATGCCATTTGGGTCATCGTGGACAGGCTGACAACGTGTGCGCACTTTATACCCTTCAAGGTGGGGCTTTCTACCGAGAAGTTGGCAGAGCTATACATACAGCAGATAGTTCGCTTGCACGGAGTACCAGTGAGCATCATGTCAGACTGGGACAGCAGATTCACGTCCCACTACTGGAGGAGCTTGCAGGAGGAGTTGGGCAGTCGGCTCAAGTTCAATACGACGTACCACCCGCAGACAGATGGGCAGTCCGAGAGGACAATACAGATGCTAGAGGATATACTGAGGACTTGTGTGCTGGATTTTGGTGGATCATGGGAGAGCCATCTGCACTTGGTTGATTTTTCATACAACAACAGCTGCCAAGCCAGCATCGGTATGTCTCCTTTCGAGGCACTATATGGACGACGATGCCATATACCGCTCTTTTGGGATGATATTGGGGATAGAGTTATGCTTGGGACAGAGATAATGACGGATGCAGCAGAGAAGGTCGGGATGATCAGAGTCAGGCTCTGAGTCGCTCAGGACAGGCAGAAACACTGGGCCGATGCTAGTCGCAGACCGATGGAGTTCGCTGACGAAGATATGGTGCTAGTGAAGAAATCACCTACTAGAGGGACGATCCAGTTCGGACGAGGAGGCAAGTTGAGCCCTAAATATATCGGGTCGTTCGAGATAGTTGGCAGGATCGGAGAGGTAGCTTACAGGGTTGTACTTTCATCCAACCTAGCAGGAGTTCATGATGTCTTTTACGTATCTCAGCTGAGGAGATATGTTCTGGACCCCAGCTACGTGCTAGATCATTCAGAGTTGGAGATCGGACCGAGCCTTATAGTTACTAAGCAGCCCGTGGAGATATTGGACAGGAGGGAGAAGAAGCTGAGGAAAAAAGTCATACCCTTAGTACGAATAGCTTGGAGCCGTCACTCTTCGGGTGAATCTACTTAGAAAAGGGAGTCGGACATGAGGGAGAGATATCCTTACTTGTTCGACCCAACAGCTGCGAGGGAACCACCCGTTTCCGTTTGCTACCTTAGAGGTTAGTTTTGATCGTAGCCTTAGTCATTTGTTGCATTGCTTGTTACATTAGAATGATTGTAGAGTCATTTATCCTTGTGAATTTCGAGGACAAAATTTTTCAAGGAGGGAAGATTTGTAAGCCCCTAAATTTCAAAATAATATTATTTATAATATTAAATGGCTTTCATATATTTAAAATAGATTAATATAATTACTAGGAATTTTTCTAGAATTTTTAAATAATTTTTAAATACTTTTTAAAATCAAAATATATTATTTTGTAATAAATTGAATTATTTTAATATCGTTTTGTAATTTTTAAATTTGTTTTAATATCGTTTTGTAATTTTATGAATTATTCTAATTATAGTTTGCAAATTATAATTTGCAAAATGTTAGGCTTAGGGTTAATGTGCCAAACCCCAAAGTTGGGGGACCTTGCTGCAAAACTCTCATCAACTGCCCCCGACGACTGGCCAGCTGCCTCGACGACCGACGACCCCTTTCTACGCCTTTCCCGGCCGACCTAGACCACCTCGACCGCCCTAAATTGCCTATAAATACCCCTAGACCCAACCCTAACCCTAGCACACCACCACGACCCCCCCTCCCCCCCACAGCGCCGTCTTCACCCTTTCTTCCCCGACGAAACACTAACCCTAACCCTAACTCTGGCGACCCCAGCGCCACCTCCACAGCGGCCTACACCACCCCCAACCGCCACCACCGAGTTCGCCGAGGCCAGACGAGTGTAGCGCCGCCCGAGCGCCACGACGACGACGCCTCTAGCCGCCGTCAGCACCCTCCACAACCCCTAGCTCACCGGACACGAAGGTAATAGCCCCCGAATTGTCTCTTACATGTCCCAAACTCACACATGATGTTCGCCTGGACACGGGGAAACTAACAGTAGGGTTGGGCACGTATTTACAGTGTCGTGCGTATCGTACTGGGCGCGGACACATGATACTGGGTCAGATTCCATTTGCTCGTATCCTGAACAGTCTGGACACGAGCCGAACTATTATTTAGTGCTATTGTGTTAACGGGTTTAGATTCGTGCTATTGGGTTTAGAAACCCGTTAACCTAATTCTAACTTAAAATTAACTCTAATCTATTCCCTAACACATGACTCAGGCTGACCCCCTGGCCAGCCTAAGCGCGCTCAAACGTGACCCCTCTTGTTTGGCCGAGTTCGAGCCCCCATTCCCTGTTTTATTTTCTTTTTATTTTGTTTTATTTTATTTTATTTTATTATATATGTATATATGTATATATGTATATATATATATATATATATATATATATATATATATATATATATATATATATATATATATATATGTTTTTTTTTGTATATATATATATATAAAAACATATATATATATATATATATATATATATATATATATATATATATATATATATATGTGTGTGTGTGTGTGTGTGTGTGTGTGTGTGTGTGTGTATATATGTATTTATGTATATATATATTATTATATATACTATTTTATATATATATATGTATACAGTATTTGTATATATATATATATATTTTATATTTAGTATTTCTATATATATATATATATATATATATGTGTGTGTGTGTGTGTGTGTGTGTGTGTGTGTGTATTTATTATATGTATATATATATCCCTTATTTATATAAATATCTATATATTTATATGTATATATAATATTATCGTTGTATATTTATATATGTATTTCAAATTCTACAAAATATTATTATGTAAATTTCACAAGTTATTTTGTTGTATATTTTGTTACTTGTAATTTTACCACTTTAAAAATATATTATTATTATTATTTAAATTCCTGTATTTTATTTGTTATGACCAATTGATGTCCAAACCTAGCATGGCTTTTTGGGCCCAATTGTGTCTAATACATTCAGAGCCTGTACGAGTCATATTGGACTTGATTCATGGCTCTGGGTCCTGTATCTGGACTTCGGTTCAATTTCGAATACATGGACAAAATAGTAAATAATTAATTTATTATTTTCCAGAAAGTGTTGCTTTCTCTTTTTGAATTTTTATATATATTTTAATTACAGTAAAAATTTGGAAAAAATTGTATTCAAATACTATGTTAATTTAGATAAATTATTATAATTTTTCCAGCATTTATTAAGTACATTTGGTATTTTATAAAAATAGGAAAATAGAACTCATTTTCAGTATATATAGGTTAGCTGATTTTTAATAAATATTTATGAAGATTTATAAATTCGTTGAAAATTAGTATAAATTTCTATAATTAACAAGGATCATTATGGTAGTTTATTTTATGTAACATTGAGCTTTTTGTCTATCTCAAAAATTATTGGAAAATAGTGTATAGTTTGATTTATTTATTGAATAATTATGACTTTTAATATTTTGTGTTGTTTTGAGTTCTAGTCGTATTGGACCTCACCCCGCACTAGTGTAAAGGCCCTAGAAAGTTAGTTAGAGTATTGTGTCACCTCACATTGGTCTCCTATTCTAAAGTCACCATTTGGCTAGGTGTCCAGTTAGAAAGTCGTGTTGCACAACTAGTGTCTTAGTGTTTAACCTAGTATAAAAACTAAGTTTATGTGTTATTTCTACAATGACGAGTCACCAGGCATCTATAGCATTTTTATCGCTGCTTTACTTTGCTAAAGGCAAGTACTTCTATAAACTTTACATACTGTTACAACAATGAACTGTGATTTCAATCATGTTAAATGCTGATCCTTGGAGTAGCAAGTCAAATCGTCACATGTTGTATTATTTTTAGTCCCTACCATGTTTGGAACAGTTTTATATCTCTCACATGATTAGAATCTGGGTTATAGGAAAACTGATAGTTGAGTACGTGATCATTCCCCCTCTATCGTACCGAGTAAGGTCGTATTTTATATGCATATCTTGTCGTAGGCCATTATCTCGCATTTATGTATGGATGTACACCTATGCTTGTACACTTGTACAAATATACATTTTATTTACATGTGCCACAGTACATTGTACACCTATTGACGATCACGTACCTGCTACAGTTTTAAACATTACATATACATCTGTCTCTATGACATATGTGTCCTTGCCATGATAGATTATGATGTACCTTGATTCTAGTTTATTACATTCCTGTTGTCACTACCACATTTCTAGTTTGAGGGTATTTTTGTCATTTTTGAGATTATTTGAATTTATTATAATTTCTTTGAATTTATGGGAATTTTTAGGATTTATTTTGGAATTATTTGAATGATGGTTGACTAGGTTGACTTTGACTAGCATTGACCTTGGTAGACTAACCTAGAAGCTAACCCTAGTTGTGTTTGGACTTGATTAGGTCATGTGACCCTAACCTAACGTTAAGTTAAATCTAATAGGCCATTTAAAACTTAAGTTAGAATAGAAAGGCTCTTAGTCATACGCCATGACTTATGGTTTGAAACCATTAATTAGCAACTTAGCCCATAGAGGCCCAAGCCTAACCCATTAGCTAACCCTAACACTAATTCCTTACTTGGCCGGCCACTAGTATTGGGAATCCCACCCTATAAATAGTCTCTTCCATTAGGGCTAGCCTCTTTAGGAAAGTTCATTTGGAAAGAGAGGTATGTTCCAACTTCATTAATTCATAGAAATTCCATTTTAATTCCTTTTTCCCTCAAACAAATTGCAATAGGTTCTAATTTAGGAATTCTTGCTGTTGGTGTATTTTATTCTCAGTTTGTTAGCAATTTGGTGAAGTTTGGGGATCAAAGAGACACCCCCTCTTTGGAGCTTTTTGAGGAGTTTTGATACCTATAGGTAAATCCCTAAAACTCTATATTAGATGCTGTTATTATTATATATTGACCTAGATCTAAGTGTCCCCTAGCTAATCCTAGATTTCTGTAGGATTTTGAGTCCATTTTGTGTCCTAAATGGACACGTATCAGCCCACTAGTTAAGGTGTTTGATGAAATGCCCCAAAGGGGATTTCGATTTAATTTTTAGAAAGTGTTTGAATGGAAAATTGTGTTTTTGTGTGGCTTATGGATTTCTGTAGGACTGATCTGCATTTAGTGTCGTATCGTGTCGATTTGGATACGCGGTTCAGACCCTGTGCACACTGTCCTGCTACTCGGGGGCAATTTCTCTGTGGACACGGTGACTCGACACGAACCACTTGACACGAGGCTAGGGACATTAACTGACACCACGTGTGTCAAGTCTCATGTGTCCCCGTATCGTGTCGAGCGAGCACGAGCTTGTGTACCAATTTTGCACTACACACGCACAGTCTATTTTTGGGTTCAGACACGGCTTGATAAGTCTGGACGCGACACCTGTGGACACGAATCACGGTAGCACGAACCTAGATGGACACTAGGCAAACCACCCTGTATAGGGACACGACCCAATTCGTGTTGTGTCGGGTGCACGACACGCGTGCACACCCGCACGAGACTGTCCACTGCACTGTGTCCAGTTTGTGCTCGATTTGAGTTTTATTCGTTTTGGACACGTTATGTCATTATGGTGGGATACGAACAACATGTTGGACACAATTATTGTCTATCATTACCAACCATTTATTTTACAATCTAACATGTTTTTATACATCAAATTTCTAAATTCCCTAAAATCCTGATACCATATTATTTTCAGTATTTTCCAGTATTGGGAAACGAATTTTGGCAGTTATATTACCCTATTAAACTGATGTTAATTATTAGTTTTATATCCTAATATAGTTCTCCTACTTGTAATCTAGCTATGGGTCGATTTTGGGTTGAATTGATTGTGTTTTGATTTCGAATGGGTGAATGAAAACTGTCAAGTTGGTTTAACCTGAGAATGATATTATAAAATCTGATATTGAAGTTGGAATGCTATACCTGAGAAATTCAGGATTTATGAATGTTGATTTCACTGTTATGTAATATTGATTCACTGATTATGGGGATTCGAAAATCTAGGGACTGAAAACTGTTTTGAAGTTGAGCATTGAGTTGATTTATAATCCAAAACTGAGTACATTGTGTATTGAATGTGGGTTGGCTTGTGAAAACCAAGTTTTCCTTTATGTTAAAATTTGAGTTTTAGTTATAGGTAAACTGTCATTGGGGTTCTGTCAAATCGAGGTACTGAATTGGGTTCCCTTCCTATATTTTCTGAAAATTGAACCTTATGTTGATTCCTCTTATACACACACACACATTGATTTCCAGGTTCCTCACATCCTGTGAACCTCTTCACCATTCACACACACACACATCTCTCACACACACATTCAATAGCACAAACACAGACACACCTATAGCTAAGTTCCTGTGACACAGACCCTAGTATACACATCTCTTGACACACACACATCACTCCTTTTTTTATCCCTCTTTACATTCTATATACCTAATGTATATTTATGCCTGTATATATATAATATATGTATATCTATATATATAGTATATGTTTGTATCTAGTATAGATGCTTGTTAATAGTATGTAAATAAGCATCTATGTATTTATGTGAATGTATATATATATATATATATATATATATATATATATATATATATATATATATATATATATGTATGTACCTATAATGTGTATGTACCTATAATGTGATGTATATAAAAAAAATGTATGTACCTATAATGTGAAGTATAAATATAGGTATAATATGGTTCTTAATGTGTGTGTATTAGCATGGACTATAGCCTATGGATGCAATGTGTGATGTTTGTATAGTCTAGTATAGTAGTGTTTTGACCAATATAGACTTATTAGGACTTGGAATGATTGTTAAACCTAGTTTAACATAACCTAGACTTGTCTAGACCTAGAATGACTTGTTTGACCTAATTTAGACTTGATGAACCTAGTTTGACCATAGTTGACCAAGTTTGACTTCTAGGGTTGACCAGAGTTGACTTTGGCCTAGATTGACCTAGATTCATTTAGAATGCATTGTAGTGCATCTTATTACCATTCTGGACATATTATGACTTGTACTGTTCTAAATAGGAGCCAGACACCACTCCTCGGACCGTACTTTCATCTTGGACACTCAGATACCAGGCGAGTACATTCTCTGATCATTTCATATCCTGTTTAGAATTATTTTCCTGCTTTAAATTACTTTACTTGATACTGTCACGTTGGTCACACGGATTAGTACTATATGGATCCCTTCTTAAGATGTTATCCCCTCAGGGAGCATCGTATACTACATGTTCTGTACGTTTTACTTATATGGTGTATCACTATGCTTCACGGTTCATTGATCACTTGTGACATGTACTCTCATGATCACAGAGTCTTCCTTGAATCATCCAATTTATGGGCATTCCCAGAATCACCCATTTATGGGCTTACCATGTATCACCCCTTGTGGGCCATTACATGGAATCATAACATAACCTGGCTGGATCCTTATGTATTGATTGGGGGTACGGGGGAGTAGAAGTAGACATGTGAATAATATCCAAGTAGTATAGTTCCCAGAATCACTCCATAGTATAGTTCCCAGAATCTCCTATGTCATTCACATGTTTATATTATGCTCTGACTCACTAGCCACTATTAGTTCTCTACTTATAGTAGATATTTATATTACAGTTCTCTCTCTGTTTATATTATGTACTTTCTTTCAGTTTTTGTATCTTACTTTACTGCATGATTATATTTTCTAACCTGCTATGATCTGTTAAGATGTATTGTGCTCGCTCCTGTCCTGACTGGACCTGTTGAAAATATTACAGAGGACGAGGAGTAGGCCTGTGTGGATACCTACTACGGGACAGCTCTAGATGACACCATTGATCCGGATTTCCAGCCGGATCCATTAGCTATAGAGACTGAGGCTCCCTAGTCTAGGTTTACTATTATTGTCATTTGGGATCTGGATTGTATATATTCTTTCATATTCAGTAGTTGGGACTTGTATTCTGGATGTTTGCTGAGATGATATCTTAGACACTTAGACTCTTCTGATCTTCTATATTTCATTTGAGTTTTATATCACATCGTACTTCTTCTTCCTTAGTTGTGATTGAGTTTACATTCTGCTATGTCATTCCCATTCGGGGAGTATAAACTGTTTAGTCTTATACTGTTAGATGTATTGAGACATAGGACAGCGTTCTACCGTCGACACTGCGGCATAGGCTGGGCGTTGTTACGTTCTCATACCCTCACAGTGGGTGCGAATCGTGACACATTTTTAGTGGTGGCCCATACAGGTCTAGTTTAGAAATGTAGTGGTATTCGAACTAGAATATCACTACAGCTTGCAGTAGAATTAGGATAATTTAAAGGTACTCAATCACATTAGGAAAAACTCTTTATCAGATTCCGTATATCTAAATTTTGCTGCTTATTGTCTTCCTTTGAATTTAAATTGTCCTCCTTTGATATTTCGACTCATTCTCAACAATTGTTTCTTTTGATCTTTCTCCAGGATGGTTGAGACGAGATCACATCGCCAGGGCCAGAGGGACGCTGATGAGAGGTCTGCCACCTCTCATACTCAGCAGCCAGCCCCTGGTACCGTAGCCCCAGTCATGCTGGCTGGGGTAGGCATTTTAGCTGCTTTCGGAGGAGCCCCTTCACTTGTGAGGCATGAGCCGAGTCCGGTGATTCCGGATGTGCTTCAGCAGCAACAGCTACCTGCGGGGACAGTTGACATCGTTCAGCTGTTAGCCTTCTTCCGGTAGTACATGGAGGGTCAGCAGACCCAGCAGCAGAGGCACACAGCAGATCTCACACGAGGCATTGAGCTGGCCGTGAATGCGGTAGAGAGAGTTGTAGCTCAGCCAGCGGCAGCCCCGCAGCCGCACCAGCCATAGGAGAAGGGCATCCAAGATTTTTAGAAGATGCACCCGAGAGACTCCCAAGGGACAGAGGGGATCTTGTATGCCGACGAGTGGATTGAGCACATGAAGGAGATAATTCAGGTTGGTTGAGATCCCGACGAGGCTCCATTTTGAGGCAACGACCAGCATGATGCAGGATCTGGCCCGTATATGGTACCAGACCGACCCAAGGCTTGGTACTGGAGGACAGACTTGGGCAGCATTCAAGAATCTATTCAAGGAGAAGTTCTTCCCGGACGCAGCGCTGGGAGCCCTCGAGACTCAGTTCGAGGCCCTAGTCCAGGTGAGCTAGTCGGTGGAGGAGTACGCAGGAGAGTTTTGCCGCCTGAGAAGATTTGTAGAGGGCTTGTCGGAGGCGACGAAGGCCCGGAGGTTCCAGAAGGGTTTGGTAAAGGAGGTCAAGTCCTACACCAAGAATGCCCGCAGCGCTACCTTTGAGGAGATCCTAGTGGACGCGTTAGCTGCAGAGGATGATCTTGAGCTTAGGCTCTAGAGGGGACGAGACTTCCAGGGAGGCAGCAGTAGCGGAGGACCGGCCAAGAAGCCGTACTTTCAGCAGCAGCACCACCAGCACCATCAGCAGCAGAGGTTCCAGCCGCAGCAGTTTCAGCAGCCGAGGCATCAGCTAGTACAGTATCAGCAACAGAGTGTGCAGCAACAGGCACCGAGGCAGCAGGCCACTACCTGTGCTTATTACAAGAAGCCAGGGCACGGGTGGGGCGAGTGTAGGAATAGACTGGACAAGTGCCTAGTATGTGGTTCAACAGACCATCAGATGAGGGAGTGTACCTTGACCACGGGACGAGCAGCTCAGGAAGCAGCAGTCAGAGCTCCAGCAGGCCAGCAGAGGGGACCAGCCCTGCCGACACAGAAGCAGAGATTTGTTCAGCATCAGCAGCAGGCTAGGGAAGGCCAGCAGGGGCGAGCTTTTGCCATGGCGGCTGAGGATACAAAGGCGATAGGAGAGCTGAACGCAGGTTCGGTTCTTCTCGACTCCAGACCAGGTTTTGTATTATTCAATTTCGGTGCTTCGCATAGTTTTATATCAGTATCATTTGCGATTAGACATGGTATCATAGCTGAATCGTTGCCTAGGACTTACAAGATCACGACCGGGGGTGGCATTATCCTTGTGAGTGATGTTTGTAAGGGTTGAAGTATTGTTTTGGAAGGTCGTGAGTTGGAGGTGAACCTGCTCATAATGTCATTGCCAAACTATGATATAATACTCGGTATGGATTGGTTGAGCAGGCATCACGACAGCATTGATTGCATAGGGGGTAGAGTTCTCTTCAGAGTGCCGGGGGAGCCAGAGTTCGAGTACTCCAGACGTCAGGCGGAGCAGAGCAGCGGAGTTTTCTGTGGAGTATCGGTTGAGGAGCAGATGATTCCACACCCCTTGATAGCAGAGTATATGGATGTTTTTTCAGAGGAGTTGCCTGGATTGCCACCAGACAGAGACATTGAGTTCTCAATAGAGTTGGTTCCAGGAGCAGAACCCATCTCTCAGCATGTCTATCGGGTGAACAATAGCGAGTTGGTAGAGCTGAAGAAACAGGTGGATGAGCTGCAGGACAAGGGCTTCATCCTTTCGAGTTCGTCGCCATGGGGTGCACCAGTATTGTTTGTGTCGAAGAAGGATAGGTCAGTACGGATGTGTATTGACTACAGGGCACTCAATAACCTGACAATCAAGAACAGGTACCCACTGTCGTGGATCGATGATCTCTTTGATCAGTTGAGCGAAGCTCGAGTGTTCTCCAAGATTAATTTGAGATCAGGTTATCACCAGGTGAAGGTAAAGAGGGAGGATATTCCTAAGATCGCTTTCAGGACGCGGTATGGGCTGTTTGAGTTTTTGGTTATACCGTTTGGGCTAACCAATGCACCAGCAGTGTTTATGAACCTAATGAACAAGGTGTTCCACCAGTACTTGGACAAGTTCGTGGTGGTGTTCATTGACGACATCTTGGTGTATTCCAAGACTGAGGAGGAGCACGAGGAGTACTTGAGGATAGTGCTGGAGACTCTCAAAAGGGAGCAGCTTTATTGGAAGCTCTCCAAGTGAGAGTTCTTCTTGGACCGGGTTGACTTTTTGGGGCATGTAGTGATTAGAGATGGTATCTCAGTTGACCCCAAGAAGATTACAGCAGTTGAGGCATGGGCAGCGCCGACTTCAATGGCAGAGATCAGGAGTTTCCTGGGGCTGGCAAGATATTATAGGAGATTTGTGTAGGATTTCTCCCGAGTTACAGAGCCATTGACTCGGTTGATCCGGAAGGATGCTCAGTATGTTTGGTCAGAGGAGTGTGAGACAACTTTTGAAGAGTTGAAAAGTGGCTTACGACAGCTCCGATTCTGACATTGCCTTCAGGATCAGGGGGATTCACTATTTATAGTGACGCTTCAGGGAATGGGCTGGATTGTGTCTTACAGCAGCACGAGAAGGTGTTTGCCTATGCTTCCAGGCAATTATGTCCCCATGAGAAGAACTACCCTATCCATGACCTGGAGCTGGCAGCAGTGATATTTGCTCTAAAGTTGTGGAAGCACTATTTGTATGGAGAGAGGGTGGAGATTTTTACAGATCACAAGAGCTTAAATTATGTGTTCACTCAGAAGGTGCCGAACATGAGGCAGCGCAGATGGCTAGAGTTGACGAAGGACTTCGACATATCACTTCAGTATCACCCAGGGAAGGCCAACGTGGTTGCCGATGCCTTGAGTAGGTATCCGACAGCTAGGTGTTTGACCATGGACCGTCACATGCTTGCTGATTTGGAGAGCCTTGGGATTGAGGTGATCGTGCCCGAAGTTCAGATGCAGTTATGGGGCCTGAAGATTCATTCGGACTTGGTGGAGAGGATCAAGTCGGCACAGTTTGAGGACGTTGCTCTGCGATGTCTCCGAGAGCAGGTTCGAGCAGGATTGGTGGATGACGAATTTTCTCTTGCAGAGGATGGTGCCTTGAGGCACGGTTCCGGATTATGTGTGTCCAGCAAAGAGCTCAGGGAGCAGGTTTTATAGGAGGTCCACATATCTCAGTACTCTATACACCCTGGTGCCAATAAGATGTACCGAGATCTGAAGGAGCATGTGTGGTGGTACGGGATGAAGCGGGAGATAGCTCGTTTCGTAGCTAGGTGCTTGGTCTGTCAGCAGGTCAAGGCATAGAGGCAGAGGCCCGGTAGATTGTTGCAGCCGTTGCCCATTCCCGAGTTGAAGTGGGAACATAGCACTATGGATTTCGTATCTGGATTGCCGCATACACCAGGAGGGAAAGACGCGATTTGGGTCATCGTTGACAAGTTGACCAAATCGGCCTACTTCTTGCCATTCAAGGTGGGTACGTCTACAAAGAGGCTTACAGAGATATATATACGACAGATAGTCATGATTCACGGAGTTCCGGTCAGCATCGTCTCAGATCGGGATAGTCACTTTACTTCCCATTTTTGGAGGAGTCTGCAGATTAGCTTGGACACTCAGCTCAAGTTTAGTACTGCATACCACCCCCAGACGGACGAACAGTCAGAGAGGACTATTCAGACGCTTGAGGATATGCGTCGGACTTACGTCTTGGACGTTGGAGGTTCCTGGGAGGATCATCTACTTTTGGTGGAGTTTGCTTACAACAACAGTTTCTAGGCTAGCATCGAGATGTCACCTTTCGAGGCTCTGTACAGGCGTAGGTGTCGTACACCCTTATCTTGGGATGATATTGGTGAGCGAGCTTTTCTGGGACCAGAGATGGTTGTTGATGCAGCCGAGAAGGTAAAGCTCATCAGGAACAGACTTCACGTGGTATAGGACACACATCGGCACTGGGCCGATAGCCACCGGAGGCCCTTAGAGTTTGATGTACAGATTAGAGTAGGATTAGATTTAGGTTTGATTGTTTGTGTTTTATTGATCATGTTTGTTTATCATAATTAAATTGAGACCTTGCTTATGATTAGGTTGGAGACCAAGTTTTCTTAAGGATATATCCGACTCGTGGTACGATACATTTTGGTGGAGGCGGGAAGCTTAGCCCGTGCTTCATCGGCCCTTTCATTATAAGCGGAAGAGTCGGTGACGTGGCATACAGGCTAGACTTGCCACCTGCACTAGTGGGGGTCCACAACGTATTCTATGTATCATAGTTGAGACGGTACGTGGCTGACCCTATCCATATGCTTGATCATTCGGAGATTGAAGTTGGGCCTTCTCTCAGCTATCTAGAGCAGCCAGTGGAGATACTGGATCGAAAGAAGAAGGTTCTGAGGAACCAGGTGATACCTTTGGTTTGTGTCGTATGGAGGCATCATTCTCCAGGAGAGTCTACCTGGGAACGGGAGGATGAGATGCGCGAGCGATACCCTTATCTTTTTGGATCGTGAGGTATACTTTCTATCCTTCTCATCAGTTGCATTTTGCGTTTCAATTTCGAGGACAAAATTCTTTTAAGGAGGGTAGATTTGTCACTACCACATTTCTAGTTTGAGGGTATTTTTGTCATTTTTGAGGTTATTGTGAATTTATTATAATTTATTTGAATTTATGGGAATTTTTAGGATTTATTTTGGAATTATTTGAATGATGGTTGACTAGGTTGACTTTGACTAACATTGACCTTGGTAGACTAACCTAGAAGCTAACCCTAGTTGTGTTTGGACTTGATTAGGTCATGTGACCTTAACCTAACATTAAGTTAAATCCAATAGGTCATTTAAAACATAAGTTAGAATAGAAAGGCTCTTAGTCATACGCCATGACTTATGGTTTGAAACCATTAATTAGCAACTTAGCCCATAGAGGCCCAAGCCTAACCCATTAGCTAACCCTAACCCTAATTCCTTACTTGGCCGGCCACTAGTATTGGGAATCCCACCCTATAAATAGTCTCTTCCATTAGGGCTAGCCTCTTTAGGAAAGTTCATTTGGAAAGAGAGGTATGTTCCCACTTCATTAATTCATAGAAATTCTATTTTAATTCCTTTTTCCCTCAAACAAATTACAACATGTTCTAATTTAGGAATTCTTGCTGTTGGTGTATTTTATTCTCAGTTTGTTAGCAATTTGGTGATGTTTGGGGAGCAAGGAGACAACCCCTCTTCGGAACTTTTTGAAGAGTTTTGACACCTATAGGTAAATCCCTAAAACTCTATATTAGATGTTGTTATTATTGCATATTAACCTAGATCTAAGTGTCACCTAGCTAACCCTAGATTTATGTAGAATTTTGAGTCCATTTCGTGTCCTAAATGGACACGTATTAGCCAACTAGTTAAGGTGTTTGATGAAATGCCCCAAAGAGGATTTCGATTTAATTTTTGGAAAGTGTTTGAATGGAAAATTGTGTTTTTGTGTGGCTTATGGATTTTAGTGGGACAGAGCTGTATTTAGTATCGTGTCGTGTTGATTTGGACACGCGAACACGTGGTTCAGACCCTATGCACACTGTCCTGCTACTCGGGGGCAATTTTTCTGTGGACACGACGACTCGACACGAACCACTTGACATGTGGCTAGGGCCATTGACTAACACCACGTGTGTCAAGTCTCATGTGTCCCCGTGTCGTGTCGAACGAGCACGAGCTCGTGCACCGATTTTGCAGTACAAGCGCACAGTCTGTTTTTGGGTTCTGATACGGCTTGATAAGTCTGGACACGACACCTGGGGACAAGGCCTAATTCGTGTTGTGTCGGGTGCACGACAGCGTGCACTGTAAAACCCTTATTTTTTTAAATTATTTTATTTTATTATTTTATTAGACTTCAAATTTATTTATGCAAATTATGATTTTTATTTTATTAGAAATGACCTTAGCCATTGTTGAATTTTGGAATAAGACTACCATAAATCTTGGCACGGGAGATGTAGCAGTGTGCCTTGACCAGTATATTAGCCATGTCGTGGGAGGCCTAGCCATAGTTCAGTTCGAACTAGGAAAACCAGGTCGAGTTGTGAAATAACGTATTTAAAGTATTTTAATTAAATATTATTTTATATATTGATTTTAGATGACCCGGTTTGTCCAAATCAGTCCGAACTGGGTCCGAACCAAATTTTAGCCCATGTAAGCAGGTAGTGTGACCAAATATAGCCATGTAGACATATTTTATGTACTTAAAAATATTTTCTAAACTATTTTAGAGTTTTATGTACAATTTCTAATTATTTAAATATTCGTACAATTATTGGTATTTTATTATTAAATAATATTTTACAATATTGTACATGTTCCTGGACCCGGATGAGGGTGTGTGGTAAAGTTCACACGTTGGAACAATTTTTATTATTTTATTATTACTAAAGTTATTTTGTGAAAATTAAATAGACATTTTATTATTGTTGATATTATTTGATATTAATGTGATATTATCATCGTTGCATTTTTGGCAATTTAAATTTGTGTATATATGTAAAAATATATTTAGATGCATTATATATATAGTAGATAATATAAAAACTTTATTTTAAATTTGTGGAGATTTAATAACCATGTTTTTCTATTTAAGTACTATTTTTATTTTGAGTTGATCTATTAAGAATTGAATTTATATGTATGTAGATATGCTCAAAGATATTAAATAATTGGATGGTTGAATTTTAAATGATATTTGGATTTTTAATAATTTTTTGGGAGATTTATGGATATATACATATTTATATATATAGTTATATATATATATATTGTTAGTTATAGATATGAATAAGAAAAAGAAAAGAAAAAAAAAAAAAAAAGTCAACCGCCCACCCAAGTGGGCGGGCCCCTCCCGCCCTCTAAAATGACATGCTGCATACAGCAGCACACCTATTCCCACGAACTTGTGAGTGGGCCATGGATATTGGGGCTAGTATTAATAGTTGTATTAAATTTTTACCTAATTTGTTTTAGTTATAACTTTCTCCATAGAACTCAAAACCCTAATCTTCCAAAACGAAAGTTGAGTCTGATCATACCCTCTTCGCCTAAGAGTTCGTTTCACCAGCAATGGAGTTGTGTGCACGACAAACGGAGCATCGGAAGTCAGCCCCACGTCACCCACGGAGCAGTTTTTCCACTCAAGGTACCCTACTTCCCTACGACGTAACTTTTTACTCTTAACTCCGATTTTTGATCCGTAAAATATTCTGGAAAGTAGACTTGACCCTCTTCGAGATCCCCTAGGTGGATTTTAGCATGGCCATCCAACTTGCTCGAAAAATCGAGACGAAGTTGGAGAAAAACCACTTTTTCTGAATATTAAAAACTGTCGTAAAATACCAACTTGTCGGCCACTTTTCTTGCTGTCCATTAAGCTTTCGTAAAAAACAATTGAAGGTAGTCAAAGACAACCTAACCGAGATTGTAACGCACTTTTTGGATTCACTTTTCATCTAGTATGTAGAAAGTTACACGTTGTTAAAGTTCTCCGAAAAACTGTAAATTCTGTTTTCAAAAAGTGGAAAAAACACCCCGTACGAGGTACGTCCCGACAAACCGGGCGATCCCGTCGCAAACCAAGAGTACCGAAAGGTCCGTATCGACTTTGCGGACGTGCGGGCTTTGACGGAATTCAAATTGGTTGCGTGTGCGCGACGAATTTAACTCGTATCCGTCAAATTTTTTCGTATCGGGGTTTTTGGAATTTCTCAATTACTTTGTACACACTCATCATATCGCGATGAAACTTGCGCCATTGGACTCGAAATATTTTTTCTGGTCCTGTGAGCCAAGTTTGGCCCGATTCTGAGTCCGTTGATCGGGACGCTATTTTGGCGGGCCCACAATTCCACTCAACGGGTGATTTTGTGCACAGCCCACCGGAATCCAAAATTGGACATACCGTTGGGTTCGTCTCATCAAAACAAATTCGTAGACATGTAGTTTGACGACTTTAGAGACCGTAGATTCTGGCACGCATTTTGGTGCAAAGCGGATCCAACGGCGGACATCGTTTTGATCCGAAATTTTGATTTTGCCTATGTTCCAGAATTTGACTTTTGGACAGACGTTTCCTAGGTATATCTTTTATTCCAAACTCGTTCGGAATTTTTGTTTCAGCATCCGGAGCTTCTTGTGGATTTTGACTTTCGGGTTGACGATTCTGATTGATGGATTTTTGCTGCTTCTCGCACCACCCTCAGGCAAGATACCTTACCATTAAACTGTTTATATTCAGTCTACATTTATTTTATATATCACTGTTCAGTTATTTCTAGTTCTTACTGTTCTTGATTTACTGTCTGCTCAGTGATATTAGATATACTTTGTTATTATCCTTTGATTGCATATGGACTTAGAGTTAAGAGACTACCGTCTGTAGTGTATCGCATATACCTTGACACAGTTGTACCACGAGGATGTGTGAGATGAGTACATATAGAGGTTCTTGTGTGTGGGTTGATCCCCCATGCGCATGCGATAGGGCTAACTGCTAATAGAGGCATGTTAGGAGACTTAGCAGTTAGTAGAGGTATGTGAGACATGGATGTGACTCTATTAGGCATTGGATGGAAAGAACAGTTCCTTGACGTATGGGCCAAGTATGCACTTCCCTATTGCCGGTTATCTCCGCGGGAGATACGGTCCTGGATCCTCATATTGATTTACTGCTGGCCTCTGACATTCGATGAATGTTATGCTTTGAGGTCCCTGGTATCCTGATGGGCCATACCTGAGATTACTGCTACTGAGCCAGAGTGCCCATGCGTTGGAGGTTTGTTCTTAACTGCATAAACACTGTAGTACGGTTAGATTACTTTATTGTTGTCTTGTCACTTATTTCGGTTTGTGACATATTATATATTCAGTTTATTATGGCATGTTCTTTATGTATCTTGTTACGTCCCTCTGAAGACCTGGTTATCTCTCCAGGTGTGTGCTTCTGTGATTTTGCAGATGTTCTAGCCAAGGCCGTGATCTTCTCCATTCTTTCGAAGATGGTTGCGCTTGGTTCGTCTCGTTATTTTATCGATCACTTCTTGTACATTTTATTTGAGGGAGTTGGTAGTGGACTTTGTCTCCGCCCAACGATTGTGTACATGACAAATTCAAAGTTGCTTTTATATCATTTATTTATCTAGTGGATGAGATTTAGTTATTATGGTTCTACTGCATTTTACAGCTTATGTATACATGCGAGTTTCCATATATTGGAGTATACTTCGTATGTATGCAGCTGGCATGGATACATACCTAGTCCTAAGTATTTTGGGACTGGGACGTTACATATTTTTGTGGTGGCCCATGCAGGTCGAGTTTGTCACTTCGGTTACGTTACTGTACCGATGTGAACGTGCAACATAGGATTAGAATTATAGGAATCTCATCCATACAGCTTGACCTTTCCCTTGGCTTCAAATTCCGAACTCTCGTTCGACTACCTTGAATTGCATCTTACTTGATTCCTTTCTACCGTCGATTCTTATTTTCGTGATTAGTGTCAACTAGGAAGATGACTACACTAGTATATGCTCATAGGTCACACATATGACTAGAATGGTTATATTGGCAATTGGAATACATTCAAGACTCTAATTGAGTTTAAAAGGCTTTTTAGTGTAATTTGATGATTAGTAATTGGTAAAGTAGGATATTGCCACGGAAGGTTTTAAACTTGAGATTTCTAAATAATAAACACCAGAGGATTTATAGAATTTTATACTTGGTTTAAGAAATTGATTGGCTTTTTGAGATTTGATATTATGATTTATTGGGTTATAGTTATACATCCTCGCACAGGTATAAAAATTGAATTGCTTTTCGAGTTGTGATATTTATGAGTTTTGGATGATAGATATACATCTTTAAATAAATATAAAATTGATTTGATTTCGAGTTGTTACATTTATGAATTATTGGATTATAGTTATACACATTTGAACAGTTATAAATTTGGATTGAAAATGATCTTAGATTTTAATGTGGCAGTATAAATTATTTAAATTTAAATCATGCAACTTGCAATTTTGTGTTTAGTAAATTTTAGATTTTAAAGTGGAAGTAACGACGGAGAAATTTGGTTTAAAATATTTGAAAGTTATGAAAAACAATTTTTGGAGAATTTTCTTTATTTTTAAATTGTGTCCTATGATTGAGGACTTACAAATCTATTTAGATTTTCTGGTAAAAAAAAAAAAGATTTTGATTGATAAGATTATTTGGAAATTTAGCTTAATGTGAGATTGCTAATATTAAATTTTTTTTTTGGAGAATTTCGAAGGATGTGATGGAAAGTTATTTTGATTGATTAAAGGAAGTTACCATTTAAAAGTTGTGATTTTGTTGGAATAACTTAGCATGAATATAAGTTAAAATTTATGAGAGCATTGAGCTTAATTTTTGAGATTGCATTTAATATGCTAAGAGTTTTATTATAAGTTATTTGAAAATTTTAGAGTGTTAAATTTTTGATTGATTGCAAAAATTTTTATGGATTCGTAAATTATGAAATCTTGAGTTAAATAGTTGAGTTTAAACCTTAATTTTGGAAAGGGTTAGTAGTAACGTGATAAAATTTTGCTTGAGATTTATGAGAGTGATTTAAATTTTTATGATGAATTTGAACTGCTTGGAGTGAATACAAATTTTGGTGGTTTATTTTGAAAGTTTATTTTTGAAACTTTTTGAGGATACTTGAGTTAAATTTTAATGGTAGGCCCCAAGATAATCCTACTGAGTATTCCACACTAATTGCCATGTCACCCATGACCATGATAGTAGTATATACACAAGTGTTGTTAGTCATCTACCCAGCTATGTGACTGTAATTCCACTTCGGCTTACCCGACCTTCCTTTAATTCTAGATCTTTTAATTGGACCTTCTAACCCATTCGTATTTGAATAATGATTTAATGGTTCCTTGACTGTATTCATTTAGAAGACTATCTTCTTACTAGCACTGTGCCCCTAAATTATTATTTTACTGGATTCTTTAATTAATTTTATTTCATGCTTTAACTTGATCTTCTTTATTTTTGTGCATTAATTATCACCTCGTGAACTCCCACTTTCTATTTTAGATCTTTTGGCGTCCCTTACCATGACTTGGATATTTGGAGCATAATACTAGATTTTTCCTTCCAACAAATTTTTTATGTAAGACCTAGACAAGCCCACCTTCATGTAGATATATCATGTCCTACTAGAACACGTCTCCTTATACACTATTTTCACGATATGACCTTCTGATCAAATGGCTAAACTATAACCCTTACCATGATACCGATATATTTTTACCACGGATAGAGATCCAACCTTGACTCAATCCCTTAACCCGATAGGTGAATTTTGTTCTACTTAGATCCTTAAATGCGTAAATTGTACTTATCTTGATTGCTTGACCCATTGTCCTATGATACTATTAGTTTAACTCTTGTAAGTTGGGTAGAATACCTCATCACCTAAACAAACATTTTTCCTTGTAAACCACATTGGTAAGTTCACTTAGACTAAATTCAGAGGACCCTACCTTATCTAGACTACCAAGCCATAAATGAAGAAACACTAGGACAACTGTATAGGCCCAAACTTCGGGCAAGACTCGATTTTAAAAGATCTTGGACTATTTAAAATCCCTTCATTAGTACCTTCCTTGCTCATATTTTGACAATCTCATGCTGCTAAGGTAGCATCAGTTTTGCAAGCTTATTTCATTATCAAGCTTGATCATGACATATTTTATTGGGTGCACCCACTAACATATTGTCTAATCAGAACCGGTGCATGATGGTCTGATCAACCTATTGCACTTTGGTTCGCTTATCACATATTATTCTACGTGGATGGAGACATAGTAAACTTGCCTTAGAGTCTCATCCGCGACAGCCTTGGCAATTTCCTTTTGAATTATTTATGTCGCCTATGAACCTCGTATTTCGTACTCGATAGCATCGTCTTTGAACTCCTTACTGTTTTGTCTTATTTTTAAAGACATGACACTATACTTGATAGATAGACACAAGAGATCACCTTTAGTTTTCCTATCAGTTATCTTTCACACGAATTTAGATAGCCACCGACAGACCCATGTGGCTATATCCTCGCCTTCGACCACTCTTTCCATTTCTCAACCCTAGAATTATTATCGTGCCCTTCCAGATGTTCTTGAGCACTCGAGAATGATTCTAATCATTCACTTAAATCAAACTCTCAATCGAGACGATTAGTCTCCAGTTTCTCTCTAGGAACCATATCTCCCAAACGTCTAATTATTCTTTTTGATCTACTCAATCCCTTATTACTCTCCAATTTGGATTATCGAAATTTAGCTACCTTCACTGGCAACCCTTATTTAATTCCATAACCATGATATATTCTTGTATATATCGACTCCGCAATTTTCTACTGCACGGTGGTGTTGAACGACGTTTTATCGCATCCTTAAAATTTTTAATTGCATTTTGGTATTAACGAACTCTTCCTATCCCTCATCCGTATCTACCCTATTAATCCTAAATTTCGAGGACGAAATTCTTGTAAGTTGGGTAGGATGTAAAACCCCTATTTTTTTAAATTATTTTATTTTATTATTTTATTAGACTTCAAATTTATTTATGCAAATTATGATTTTTATTTTATTAGAAATGACCTTAGCCATTGTTGAATTTTAGAACAAGACTACCATAAATCTTGGCACGGGAGATGTAGCAGTGTGCCTTGACCAGTATATTAGCCATGTCGTGGGAGGCCTAGCCATAGTTCAGTCCGAACTAGGAAAACCAGGTCGAGTTGTGAAATAACGTATTTAAAGTATTTTAATTAAATATTATTTTATATATTGATTTTAGATAACCCGGTTTGTCCAAATCAGTCCGAACTGGGTCCGAACCAAATTTTAGCCCATGTAAGCAGGTAGCGTGACGAAATGTAGCCATGTAGACATATTTTATGTACTTAAAATATTTTCTAAACTATTTTAGAGTTTTATGTACAATTTCTAATTATTTAAATATTCGTACAATTATTGGTATTTTATTATTAAATAATATTTTACAATATTGTACATGTTCCTGGACCCGGATGAGGGTGTATGGTAAAGTTCACACGTTGGAACAATTTTTATTATTTTATTATTACTAAAGTTATTTTGTGAAAATTAAATAGACATTTTATTATTGTTGATATTATTTGATATTAATGTGATATTATCATCGTTGCATTTTTGGCAATTTAAATTTGTGTATATATGTAAAAATATATTTAGATGCATTATATATATAGTAGATAATATAAAAACTTTTATTTCAAATTTGTGGAGATTTAATAACCATGTTTTCCTATTTAAATACTATTTTTATTTGGGAGGATTTATGAAATGCCCAAAAACTAAAAAAGTTTTATGTAAAACCCACCGCTAAAAAAACTTTCATCGCGTGCCCAGAATTAGAGAAACTTATCCAAAGCGGGTTCCAAATGACCATTTTGCCCTTCCTTTTAATTTATTGAAAACACCCACGAAACTGCTCTTAAAAAAATGTTTCGATACTTCATCTTCTTCCATACGCTGCTCACTTTCGAATCTAGGTTTTCTCCTCAAAAATCTTCAAAAACTCGTCGGAAAATTTCGGAAAGACCGGGACAAACTGCAAAAGTGCTAAAACGGAGGTCCAAACATCATTTTTTTGCGATTCTAAAATTTCAAAAGGCCGTCTAACGATGAAGCTGTTACTTTCAGTCTCCTCGACGATACGCTCATTTTGCGACAAACGGGACCTCGTTTCGACCTCCCAGTCAAAAGTTATGGCTCTACAAAGTTTCAGCTGACCATAAAATACAGGAGAATGGTCATTCTCCGTGTTAGAACACGAAAAATGTTAATTTCGCATGAGGGTGGTCATTCTCCGTGTTAGTAACACGGAGAATGTCATTCTCCGTCTTAATTTACACGGAGAATGACATTCTCCGTGTTACTAACACGGAGAATGGCATTCTCCGTCTTAATTTACACGGAGAATGACCACCATTCTCCGTGCTAAATTACACGGAGAATGACTAATCTCCGTCTTAATTTACACGGAGAATGCCATTCTCCGTGTAGTTTATCACGGAGAATGGTCATTCCAGTGTTAAAACACAGGAGAATGACCATTCTCCGTGTTAGAAACACGGAGAATGCCATTCTCCGTGTTAAATAAAACGAAGAATGTTATTCTCCGTGTTAAATAAAACGGAGAATAGCATTCTCCGTGTAATTTAGCACGGAGAATGGTTATTTCAGTGTTAAAACGCAGGAGAATGGCATTCTCCGTTTTAAATAAATCGGAGAATGACATTCTCCGTGTTAAATAAAACGGAGAATGGTCATTCTCCGTGTAATTTAGCACGAAGAATGGTCATTTCAGTGTTAAAACGCAGGAGAATGGCCATTCTCCGTATTAGAAACACGGAGAATGTCATTCTCCGTTTTAAGTAAAACGGAGAATGGCATTCTCCGTGTTAATTTACACGGAGAATGATCATTCTCCGTGTTAAATAAAACGGAGAATGGTCATTCTCCGTATAATTTAGCACGGAGAATGGTCATTTCAGTGTTAAAACGCAGGAGAATGGCCATTCTCCGTTTTAAATAAAACGGAGAATGGCATTCTCCGTGTTAATTTACACGGAGAATGGTCATTTCCAGTGTTAAAACGTAGGAGAATGGCCATTCTCCGTGTAATTTAGTTTTTTCAGGAATAAAGAGTTTCGTTCTTCTTTCAAAGCGATGATAATTCTTATGGAAAAGAAGAAGAAAGATCTTCTCTCCACAATTGACGTCGATGAAGATGATGATGATGGTGATGATGATGACGAGCGATGATCTGAGTTCGACCGAAGAAAAGTACACCGAACTACGAACGATCTTTGCGATCTCTGCTGAAGATGAGAGCAATGAAATTCAGATTTTCCGTGAAGAAGAAGAAGATGAAAATCGTAATCCAGATCTGAGTTTTTTGAATTCAAATACATATAGATGACCAATTCGCGCGGAGGGGTAGTTTCGGTATTATAAAAATAGCAGTTTCCAGCGGGTGACATCTAAAAGGGAATCTTGGAATATTTAACGTGAAAATACTTAATTCTGGGCATTTCATAAAACTCATCCAGCGGGTGGGCATTTCATAAAAGTCCATCCCGAAATTGGGTTTCTCAGCAATTTCCAGTTTTTATTTTGAGTTGATCTATTAAGAATTGAATTTATATGTATGTAGATATGCTCAAATATATTAAATAATTTGATGGTTGAATTTTAAATGATATTTGGATTTTTAATAAATTTTTGGGAGATTTATGGATATATACATATTTATATATATAGTTATATATATATTGTTAGTTATAGATATGAATAAGAAAAAGAAAAGAAAAAAAAAAGAAAAGAAAAAGAAAAAGAAAAAGAAAAAAGTCAACCGCCCACCCAAGTGGGCGGGCCCCTCCCACCCTCTAAAATGACATGCTGCGTACAGCAGCACACCTATTCCCACGAACTTGTGAGTGGGCCATGGATATTGGGGCTTGTATTAATAGTTGTATTAAGTTTTTACCTAATTTGTTTTAGTTATAACTTTCTCCATAGAACTCAAAACCCTAATCTTCAAAAACGAAAGTTGAGGCTGATCATACCCTCTTCGCCTACGAGTTCGTTTCACCATCAACGGAGTTGTGTGCACGACGAACGGAGTATCGGAAGTCAGCCCCACATCACCCACGGAGCAGTTTTTCCACTCAAGGTATCATACTTCCCAACGACGTAACTTTTTACTCTTAACTCCGATTTTTGATCCGTAAAATGTTCTGGAAAGTAGACTTGACCCTCTTCGAGATCCGCTAGGTGGATTTTGGCATGGCCATCCAACTTGCTCGAAAAAACGAGACGAAGTTGGAGAAAAACCACTTTTTCTGAATATTAAAAACTGTCGTAAAACACCAACTTCTCGGCCACTTTTCTTGCTGTCCATTAAGCTTTCGTAAAAACCAATTAAAGGCAGTCAAAGAAAACCTAACCAAGATTGTAACGCACTTTTTGGATTCACTTTTCATCTAGTATGTAGAAAGTTACACGTTGTTAAAGTTCTCCGAAAAACTGTAAATTCTATTTGCAAAAAGTGGAAAAACATCCCGTACGAGGTATGTCCCGACAAACCGGGCGACCCCGTCGCAAATTGAGAGTACCGAAAGGTCCGTATCGACTTTGCGGACGTGCGGGCTTTGACGGAATTCAAATTGGTTGCGTGTGCGCGACGAATTTGACTCGTATCCGTCAAATTTTTCCGTATCGGACTTTTCGGAATTTCTCAATTACTTTGTACACACTCATCATATCGCGATGAAACTTGCGCTATTGGACTCGAAATATTTTTTCTGGTCCTGTGAGCCAAGTTTGGTCCGATTATGAGTCCGTTGATCGGGACGCTATTTTGGCGGGCCCACAATCCCACTCAACGGGTGATTTTGTGCACAGCCCACCGGAATCCAAAATTGGACATACCGTGGGGTTCGTCTCATCAAAACAAATCCGTAGACATGTAGTTTAACGACTTTAGAGACCGTAGGTTCTGGCGCACATTTCGGTGCAAAGCGGGTCCAACGGCGGACATCGTTTTGACCCGAAATTTTGATTTTGCCCCTGTTCCAGAATTTGACTTTTGGACAGACGTTTCCTAGGTATATCTTTTATTCCAAACTCGTTCGTGATGTTTGTTTCAGCATCCGGAGCTTCTTGTGGATTTTGACTTTCTGGTTGACGATTCTGATTGATGGATTTTTGCTGCTTCTCGCACCACCCTCAGGCAAGATACCTTGCCATTAAACTGTTTATATTCAGTCTGTATTTATTTTATATATCATTGTTCAGTTATTTCCAGTTCTTACTGTTCTTGATTTACTGTCTGCTCAGTGATATTAGATATACTTTGTTATTATCCTTTGATTGCATATGGACTTAGAGTTAAGAGACTACCGTCTGTAGTGTATCGTATATACCTTGACACAGTTGTACCACGAGGATGTGTGAGATGAGTACATATATAGGTTCTTGTGTGTGGGCTGATCCCCCATGCGCATGCGATAGTGCTAACTACTAATAGAGGCATGTTAGGAGACTTAGCAGTTAGTAGAGGTATGTGAGACATAGATGTGACTCTATTAGGCATTGGGTGGAAAGAACAGTTCCTTGACGTATGGGCCAAGTATGCACTTCCCTATTGCCGGTTATCTCCGCGGGAGATACGGTCCTGGATCCTGATACTGATATACTGCTGGCCTCTGACATTCGATGAATGTTATGCTTTGAGGTCCCTGGTATCCTGATGGGCCATACCTGAGATTACTGCTACTGAGCCAGAGTGCCCATGCGTTGGAGGTTTGTTCTTAACTGCATAAACACTATAGTACGGTTAGATTACTTTATTGTTGTCTTGTCACTTATTTCGGTTTGTGACATATTATATATTCAGTTTATTATGGCATGTTCTTTATGTATCTTGTTACGTCCCTCTGAGGACCTGGTTATCTCTCCAGGTGTGTGCTTCTGTGATTTTGCAGGTGTTCTAGCCAAGGCCGTGATCTTCTCCATTCTTTCGAAGATGGTTGCGCTTGGTTCGTCTCGTTATTTTATCGATCACTTCTTGTACATTTTATTTGAGGGAGTTGGTAGTGGACTTTGTCTCCGCCCAACGATTGTGTACATGATAAATTCAAAGTTGCTTTTATATCATTTATTTATCTAGTGGATGAGATTTAGTTATTATGGTTCTACTGTATTTTACAGCTTATGTATACATACGAGTTTCCATATATTGGAGTATACTTCGTATGTATGCAGCTGGCATGGATACGTACCTAGTCCTAAGTATTTTGGGACTGGGGCGTTACATGCACACCCGCACGAGACTGTCCATTGCACTGTGTCCAGTTTGTGCTCGATTTGAGTTTTATTCGTTTTGGACACGTTGTGTCATTATGGTGGGACACGAACAGCATGTTGGACACGAGCACATTATTGTCTATCATTACCAACCATTTATTTTACAATCTAACATGTTTTTATACATCAAATTCCCAAATTCCCTAAAATCCTGATACCATATTATTTTCATTATTTTCCAGTGTTGGAATCGAATTTTGGCAGTTATATTACCCTATTAAACTGATGTTAATTATTGGTTTTATATCCTAATATAGTTCTCCTACTTGTAATCTAGCTATGGGTCGATTTTGGGTTGAATTGATTATGCTTTGATTTCGAATGGGTGAATGAAAACTGTCAAGTTGGTTTAACATGAGAATGATATTATAAAATCTTATATTGAAGTTGGAATGCTATACCTAAGAAATTCAGGATTTATGAATGTTGATTTCACTGCTATGTAATATTGATTCACTGATTATGGGGATTCGAAAATCTAGGGACTGAAAACTGTTTTGAAGTTGAGCATTAAGTTGATTTATAATCCAAAACTGAGTACATTGTGTATTGAATGTGGGTTGGCTTGTGAAAACCATGTTTTCCTTTATGTTAAAATCTGAGTTTTAGTTATAGGTAAACAGTCATTGTGGTTCTGTCAAATCTAGGAACTGAATTGGGTTCCCTTCCTATATTTTCTGAAAACTGAACCTTATGTTGATTCCTCTTATACACACACACACATTGATTTCCAGGTTCCTCACATCCTGTGACACTCTTCACCATTCACACACACACACACACATCTCTCACACACACATTCAATAGCACAAACACACACACACCTATAGCTAAGTTCCTGTGACACACACCCTAGTATACACATCTCTTGACACACACACACATCACTCCTCTTTTTATCCCTCTTTACATTCTATATACCTAATGTATATTTATGCATGTATATATATAATATAAGTATATCTATATATATAGTATATGTTTGTATCTAGTATAGATGCTTGTGAATAGTATGTAAATATGCATCTATGTATTAATGTGAATGTATATATATATATATATATATATATATATATATATATATATATATATATATATATATATATATATATATATATATATATATATATATATAATGTGATGTATAAATATAGGTATAATATGGTTCCTAATATGTGTGTATTAGCATAGGATTATAGCCTATGGATGTAATGTGTGATGTTAGTGTAGTCTAGTATAGTAGTCTTTTGACCAATATAGACTTGTTAGGACTTAGAATGATTGTTAAACCTAGTTTAACATAACCTAGACTTGTCTAAACCTAGAATGACTTATTTGACCTATTTTAGACTTGATGAACCTAGTTTGACCATAGTTGACCTAGTTTGACTTCTAGGGTTGACCAGAGTTGACTTTGGCCTAGATTGACCTAGATTCATTTAGAATGCATTGTAGTGCATCTTATTACCATTCTGGACATGTTATGACTTGTGCTGTTCTAAATAGGAGCCAGATACCACTCCTCGGATAGTATTTTTATCTTGGACACGCAGATACCAGGCGAGTACATTCTCTAATCATTTCATATCCTATTTAGAATTATTTTTCTGCTTTAAATTACTTTACTTGATACTGTCACGTTGGTCACACGGATTAGTACTATATGAATCCCTTCTTGAGATGTTATCCCCTCATGGAGCATCGTATACTACATGTTCTGTGCGTTTCACTTACATGGTGTATCACTATGCTTCACGGTTCATTGATCACTTGTGACATGTACTCTCATGATCACAGAGTCTTCCTTGAATCACCCCATTTATGGGCATTCCCAGAATCACCCATTTATGGGCTTACCATGTATCACCCCTTGTGGGCCATTGCATGGAATCATAGCATAACCTGGCTGGATCCTTGTGTATTGATTGGAGGTACGGAGGAAAAGAAGTAGACATGTGAATAATATCCAATTAGTGTAGTTCCCAAGAATCACTCCATAGTATAGTTTCCAGAATCTCCTATGCCATTCACATGTTTATATTGTGCTCTGACTCACTAGCCACTATTAGTTCTCTACTTATAGTAGATATTTCTATTACAATTATCTCTCTGTTTACATTCTGTACTTTCTTTCAGTTCTTGTATCTTACTTACTACATGATTATATTTTCTAACCTGCTATGATCTGTTGAGATGTATTGTGCTCGCTCCTGTCCTGACTGGACCTGTTAAAAATATTACAGAGGATGAGGAGGACGCCTGTGTGGATACCTACTACAGGACAGCTCTAGATGACACCATTGATCCGGATTTCCAGCCGGATCCATTAGCTATAGAGACTGAGGCTTCCTAGTCTAGGTTTACTATTATTGTCATTTGGGATCTGGATTGAATATTCTTTCATATTCAGTAGTTGGGACTTGTATTCTGGATGTTTGCTGAGATGATATCTTAGACACTTACACTCTTCTGATCTTCTGTATTTTATTTGAGTTTTATATCATATCGTACTTCTTCTTACTTAGTTGTGATTGAGTTTACATTCTGCTACGTCACCCCCATTCGGGGAGTATAAACTATTTAGTCTTATACTGTTAGATGCATTGAGACCTAGGCCAATGTTCTACCGTCGACACTGCGGCGTAGGCTGGACGTTGTTACGTTCTCGTACCCTCACAGTGGGTACGGGTCGTGACACGTGTTCATTTCATGTTTCGTATTTTTAGTTTGCTAGAATCAGTACTTGCTCCCATACTGACAGGATAACGTTGTAGGTATACTTACTGAGGAGGAGTTGCTCTGTGATTCATATTATGGAGTTACTGCTGAGGACCAGGCTTTATCTTACAAGGATGTACCTACAGGAAAACTCGTCTAGTTGTCTATTTATATTTTAGACTTTTGAGAGTAGTCATGTATTAGACTATGTATTTTGTGACTGGACCTGTATCTTGCTTTACATTTTGGACTTGTACTTGGACTTACTATTATACGAGATGACTTTTGTGTTTGGGAACAATTATGACTCTTTATTACTTACAGAACTGTTAGCACATTTTAGTCTTATCCTGTTATCTTTAGAATAGCTTACTACGCTTTATCTCAAGCGTAGGCTGGACATGACTCGGCCCGGCCCAACAATTTGGGTAGCGGATCGTGACAAGCGGCCATCTATAGCTAAGTCGGGATCAAACATGGTGGTGAAGGGTGCCAGGAAGAAGATAATGACTCTTCATAGGAACACTTCCCCTTTTATAGGACCGGGAGTGGTCCAAACTATAGGCCACTTTGCCAACGGTCAAAATTCCCTCATTAATGAGATGGGCCTAGGACTCGGCATAATAGGTCTCAATTAATAAGCCCATTCAAGTGAGACTCCAAACTGTTTAAATACTCCTTGGAAATCTCCAATTAACGATGGCAATTTAGAAGGAGTCTGCATTCAAAGGTAGTCATTTACTTCTCCTGAAAAGAAGACTTAAAAGCCAAGCTGTCTCCAACCGGAGGCGCGGACACCCCACTGTGATTCTTTACTTTCAAAGCGCAGACAGTATATCTCCCTCTCAGAAGCACAGACAGCTGCTTCGATCCAAGTACCCGGCCCGTTCAACAGCTCCTTTTTCTCAACAAAGACTTGGGAGACACCGTTTGCCTCCAGCACAAACCTGACTGCTACTCTAAAGCACAGTAAAATGGTCTATCTGAACGCGCAGCCTACTCATCACCCTAAAACATAGTGACTTTACCCGGAACACAGCTTACTCGTTGTCCCTAAAAGCACAGAGGCTCCGTTGTCTTAGAAACATAGTCCACTTGTCGTCCTAAAGCACAGAGGCTTCGTCGTCTCCAGAAGCACAGTCTACTCGTCGCCCAAGAAGCGCAACTAGCCTTTCCTCAAGCACAGACGGCACGGTCCCACCCAATTGGTTTGCCTAAACTACCTCTTTCAAAGATAGGATTAGGATTTATCAAGTTGATAAATGTAAATATCTTATCAGATGGATTTAAATCTCGAACGAAGATTACATAAAATCTAAATCTGATATGAAATCCCAAGATTTGCTTGGCTACATCCGAACAAGCAAATCGGCACATGCCATGTGTTACCTCCTTCGGTTATTTTGATAACCACCAGAGATCTCGTTTGAGAGGAATCCTAACACCCTCCACGTGTCAGCGCCACAGAAGCCCACACCTTACAAGGACGACAGATTCCTTCATATCTCGAAATTCTAATGCACATCGGATATGTACCCCTTTTCCTATAAATAGGAAAGGTTTTCCTCCAACAATATGATCGACAAGGAGAAGAAGATCCACAGAATTATTAAAATCTTCAACTTCGACGTCCTCCTGATCGGCAACCCTAGAGTTCCATTGAAGGCACCAGAAAGTCAGAACAAGTCTCATATCATCATCGGATTATCAACGGAGTAAAGGAGCCGCTGCAGTGCTCGATCTCCACCATCACACTTTCCCAGAAACTTTTTGTACTTAGATTTTTCGCATAAGAATCGATTGTACTCTTTTTTACGTTCAGTATACAAAAAGTTTGTTCAACCTTTTGTCATATCGAACAAGATGGCGACTTTGCTGGGACTATCTTCTCCTCCAACGAAAAGGTGGTAACGCAATCCGATGATGACTTGCTGGAATCCTCTCAGAAGATGTTGGTCGTATGCTTCGACCAGCAAGCTTTTGAAGATCTCCTTTCTGAAGAGAAGTCGAGCCCTTAGAAGCGGTTCGTAAAACCAAAGAAGACTCGACGGACCTGGGGGCCTAAGGCGGCTGCAACGAGCAGCACAACAGAGGGGACTACATCTCATACCCCCCTCGTCGATGAAGCCCCGAAGATCCCTTCGACTGCTTATGCCAGGCCATCTCTCTCAGAACCCATGCTCGAAAAATACAGAGAAGATCATGGCTATCATACGACAAGCGTGACAAAGACGCAATGTCGAAAGAAGCAGATGACGGCTCGCCTGCTCATGGAGGATGCTGTACCGGTGAGAACTTGTCTTCGATAGAATAACCAGTCCATCAAGTATGGCCATGTTGTATTCCGACTGCTACGCATCATCTAATCGTGGTAGGAGAAGATCCAAAGCAGTACTCGCCCCATGCGATCAAAGTGCTATGCCGATGGTGGACTGGAGGCCCGCATTGACAGTAATGGGTGCAGTCGATAGAAAACTACACAAGACCATCCCAGACTCTTCAAAGCCTCGTCCGACGAAACCCTATCATCCCTTGAGCACCCACTCGTACTGCTCAAGGCTGGGGGTACATCATCAGCGACTATCTGATTGAGGCATACTCGAACCTCACCCACAGGAATTCAAAGGAAGAATGCCTTCTCCATATGTTTTTGACAACGCACAGCGCTCCTGTATACACGAAGGAAATAGAGGCATGAAGACTTCGTCCACTCCCTGCGAGCGTAGGACGAGAGAAGAATCTTAGTCACAGTTGGTGTCTAAATCAAGACCCAATTGTACTCAGATTACCATCAACTGCTGCTGTTGTCAAGCAGATCCATTACCGTTAAAGAGGAGGTCCGTCTTTCAAAGGCTGCGACCGAGAACTTGTGAGAAAGAAAAAGAGCTCTGCATTGCTTCATGCAGTATTGCTCGGGACTCTCCGTCCCAAAAGAAGCTATCAAAGAAACCACCTTCCTCAGTTGGCAAGTCCGAAAACCGGCCTGAGGGTAGCAAGAAGCATGTTCCCAAGGAAGGCGTTTACTAACACATGTGCTCCAAGGATGGATCATCTTTGCAAAAAGATGGTTCATCGATCGCTGCACCTCCTGGGGGTAGCCAGTCGACTACGATCGCAACTTGCCAGTCTGACAAAGACCCTTCATTTCATCATGACAAAGACACGTATAACACCGACACTTCTGCGGGCGTAAGTAGTCATAAGACCGGGGGTAGGAACAATGTCGAGTCAAAGGACGATCGTAACTTGCCAGTCTTCCCACAAGACGATGAGCCCCAGCACTCCGAACCAGAAAGAGAAAGATCTACCACCCCTTCTACTTACACGCATATGGCATCTGTATACATGGTGGCTGATGACAACGAAGAATCAAGCAGAAGTGTCGATCAGCAGAAACGTATTGAGGCTCTCGATGGAAGTCTTAACGCGTTGAACATATCCATACAGACTTCAGCCTCTGTCGTTCCTCATGCAGCATTTGCTTTGATTATTGATGGAAAATCTTTAACCTATGCCTTAGATGATAATATAAAGCATCAGTTTTTTAGTCTGGCTGTAGATTGTGCTTCAGTTATATGTTGTCGGGTCTCCCCAAAGCAGAAAGCATTGGTAGTAGTTTCTCTTTTTATTTACATAGATGTTTATTCCCCAAAAAAGAAGGTTCTGTTCTGAAAACATTTAGTGGCAATACTCTGATTTTCTTCTTTAGGTGACTCGGTTGGTGAAAGAAGGAACAGGCAAGACTACGCTGGCAGTAGGTGATGGTGCAAATGACGTTGGCATGATTCAAGAAGCAGATATTGGTGTTGGCATCAGTGGGGTGGAGGGCATGCAGGTTGGTATAGGTATAGTGAATGATTATATTAACTTGTAGAACATTATCCTTTTCTTCAGACCTTCAGGATCTAGGGTGCAAAGTATACTCTATAACTTTATAGAAACTCTTTAGCTCCTTGTAACTCAGTTCCTCAATTTTTTCCAGGCTGTGATGGCTAGTGAATTTTTTATTTCTCAGTTCTGCTATCTAGAGCGTCTTCTTGTTGTCCATGGTCACTGGTGTTATAAGAGGATAGCCCAAATGGTAAGATTTATGAAAATTCCTTTATGTTTTCAAACAAATAGCAGACATTGAATAATTTGTCATGTACCTATTTTGATTCTCGAATCTCTTCAAACCTATGCAGATCTGTTATTTCTTCTACAAGAATATTGCATTTGGCCTTACATTGTTCTACTTTGAGGCATATACTGGTTTCTCTGGGCAATCGGTCTACGATGATTGGTATATGATACTTTTCAATGTCATGTTGACCTCATTGCCAGTTATATCGCTAGGTGTCTTTGAGCAAGATGTTTCCTCTGAAATCTGCCTGCAGGTTGGTGGATTTTTTCCTCCCATGGAGAGTGTGCACTGATACAACCATATATTAAACACATAAATTGAGATTCTAGTTTAAGATACACTATTTTAGGATTTTTGTGAGAGAATACATTCATAGACCAAAAATTGTGAAATGAATGTTTTTCTAGAATCTGCCTTATCGGATGAAATTCCACTTTTTCTATGACCCCGACAAGTAAGAAGATTACGAGTAGTGAAATATCTTTGACCATGTTACAGTTAGAAGAATTATGAAAAGTAAAAACAAAAAAGTAACCAGAAATGAACACCATATGACTTGAATCCTGTGCCAGTACTATAATAATGACATGCAATGGCAGTGCACATACACGCATAGTTGAACAATAATTATCAACCTTCACATCATGAAAGAGGGAATAGTCTGAACAATTGTGTTACGGCAGAAGTATGAGCTTCATTAGATTCGTCGGCTGATTTGAATTTGGATTGTGATCTTATTTTGACAAAGCAAAAGAATTCAGAACCATTTAATTGAGGCGTACCACTTGTTTACCCCACTAAGAGGTAACATTTGGCCTATAATGTTCCTTCAGCACTTGAAGAACTAATTATTTGTAGTGTAAACTTCATCTATATTGATTCGGACAGTAAGATTTTATCTTTAACTGGGATTCTTTCCCTGAAACTTCTTTCTTTACATATTAACGATTTCCAATTATCCACATTTTTGCAGTTCCCAGCTTTGTATCAACAAGGACCGAGAAATCTATTCTTTGATTGGTACAGGATCATCGGTTCTGCCTCTACACCTACGGCTTCAATGGTTCGTGATGGGTCTATTACAATGCCCACCATAAGCCAAGTCGTACAATCGTCAGCCACTCCGTCGACCATCAATCCAACGGTTTCCAACAAAATATAGCAAACACTCGAGGAGTTATACTCTCACCATGATGCTAAAGAAAAGTGAGCCACACTCCGAAAGATGGGCATTCGGCAGCCTTATCCTGCTGAATAGGACAATATGGTTTATCCTCCCAAATATAAACCACGGACTATCAACCCTTATGATACTAAGGAGTCGTCCAGACGATACTTGAGGTACTTTGCCTCAGTAAAAGGACACCTGCCAAAGGACGACACCATTCTCACTACTATATTCGTTGGAGCTCTACAGGGGTAGCCAACAAATGGTTCTGCAGTTTGCCCGACTACTGCATTAAATCGTTTGAAGACCTAAAGAATATGTTCATGTAACGGTTCTACGAAGTAAGGCTGGACATAACAATATGTACTCTCATAGATATCGTTCAAAAAGAAAAAGATCCCGTACGAGCATATATTGAATGCTTCTGCCAGGCTGCCCTAAGGCTACCTTCTGGCATGCCTGAGCCCATGCCCATAGATTCATGCCGCAAGAATAATCTCCCTGCCATCAAACTATGGCACAGTGCTCCCTGTACCGAGTGGATGCCCTTTATTATTGAAGCAGACGTAGCTCAGAAGAAGGCACAGGACGCATAACTCCTGGGTCTGAACTTCTCCTCTGTTGAAGATAAATGGAAGCGAGTAAGAGACGGTAAAGGCAAGCAAGCTATGGCCGCCAATATTACAAAGGGTCTAGCGCACGTAAGCTCTAAGCCAGCCGAAGTGTAGAAGCCGAAGGAAACCTACACCTTCAATGACGAAGACACGCTCGAATTATTTGATATGCTGACCAAGGGCGGCAGGCTGCAACTTCTACCTCCCAAGTGTCCTGACGAAGTGGGAAAGGTGGATATTCCTAAGTACTGCCATTACTACCAGTACATCTACCACTCAACACGTGACTGCTACATGCTGAAAAGAAAGATTCAACGTCTTATCGATGCCAAAATCATCTCCCTCGATTACTAGGAAAAGACTGTGATGGCCAACATGGTCACGATTGTTTCACTTAACAAAATTGCCAAACAAAAGTTGGATTTTGAAAATAAAACAAGAAAAAATACAAGAAGTACAAATTTGATTCTGGGAAAGTATTGCTATGGAAGTCTGATCTGTAAATGATCACTTTGTTTCTTGGACCATATGATGATGATGAAGATCACTGCTTGAAGTAGAACAACTTGGAAGAACTAAGTCACCAGAAAGGTATCGACGCACTTGGGCACTGATGGCGAGGCCGAATGCTTTCCTGCTTTACTTCACTCTATTCTGAAAGAAAAGTTGAAGAAGAATGCTCCGGAGAATCAAAATCTCGAAATTCTGATCTCTGTATTCTCTCATGTTCTCTCCATCTGTGTCTTTGAGAAAAACGAGTCTATTTATAGACTGGGGCTTCTGTGCGTAAAAAAGCATCAAAATCTGTCTTTACGCTAACAACTGCCACCCATGATCAGAGTCATCCTTTGCATACGTTGACATGCGTCCCATCATTTCAGTAAGAATAGGATGCATATACACACGTTCTTCGAAATATGTGGCATGAAGGCCATGTAGGCAAACCACGTTCCAAACTGGCCAGAAAGAATAGGGCATAAAAATAGCCCCAACATCCTCTGGGCGTAAAGCAGTAAGATGAGCATAAAATAGCTCTGTTATAGGTTTCTCGCGTAAAGTGGTTATTGAATAACCTTGAGCGTAAAAATGGCTCAAATAGACTTTACGCACACATTGTTTTATGAGCGTAAGAACTTGTGTAAAACTCCGTGCGTAAAAGAAACCATACAGTGAGCGTAAAGTAGCTCGATCCTCATAAATGACAACAATTGTCTTTGTATAAGACAAATTCTGTTGGATTCTGTGGTAAATGCCATCATTAATATCTTCATATCAGAGTTTGCATTAAATGCGAGATTTGACAGCTTTGCCCAGCGTAAAAGAGGCTGCTCTGTCCTTGGCGTAAAATCATATGTGTAGACCCAAGCGTAAAATGATCAGCCTGCTTAGGCGTAAATTGATTAGCCTAGTTTTAGACGTAAAAGAGATTACTCGCTCTGTTTGGTGTAAAAACCGATCACTTATGAATGGGATGACTCTTTCTTTGAAGCACTTTTTATGCTCCTACAAAACCCCCTTCAAAGTTTTCAAATATCTCCAAAATTTGAAACACTTTGAACAGAAGCGTAAAAGTTAAGATTTGATCTGCTAGCGTAAAATTTGGGATACGCAACAGCCATCCGCGTAAACGCGGGGATGTCCAACAGTCGGCGTAATTTCTAATAGTGTCGGTCAACACTTAATTGTCACAATGAATTTCTTTTTTCAAAACTTTCGAATGCCTTTTCGCTTCCCCGAGTTTGCATTTATAATGAACAGTTTCCAATGAGGAATATGGAGAGCTGATTTAACCGTATAAATGAGGAGAAATTCTTCACTCTTTGTCATTCATCTCCATAGTGACATGGCGCCCAAGAAGGAGATTAACAATAAAGAGGCTTCGGGCTCAAGGATTGACTTTGAGCGAGCACGCAACTTTGTAGCGTGCTTCGGATTAACTCCAGCAGTCTTCAGTCGCATCGATGGTGGTCCCCCGACTGCATATGAGGGCTCAGGAGATGCAGAAGCATTTTTAAATCTGATACGTCGCTCCGGGATTTACAACATGCGTGAGTTGGGTGCCTCCCTTCGTCAGTCCAATGAATAAGAAGGAAAATGAAATTCCATGTATTGCGACTCTCTTATATGTAGGGGTCCACTCCCCCCTTTTTATAAATAAAGTCGGATGTTAATCTCAACTGTTCAACACTTATTTTGACTGCTTCTATGATTGTTCATTCCCAAGAAACAAACCTGACACGTGGCATCTGTCTTGTGGTTACGAGAGCCTTTAAATAGGATCTTCCCCCGAAATAGACTCATCCCAACAGTTCTTCAGCCTTTATAAATAGCCGAGAATGTTTCATATATTCTCGTACTCATTCCTCTGAAGATAACTTTCTGTGATGTTGTTCTCCAACAAATGAGGATGGCGAAGCTTTCCCACGGTGTTCTTTTGTATGCCCAGTCATTAGACGCAGATTCAACCACTATTAGAGCCAAACCATTCGACTCAAATGGTAAGTCCGATCGTAAGCAAATATCTGTCTTTCAAAATTTTTTTTTGTTAAAAACATCTATTTAGGAGCGTAAATTCTTGACGAGCATAAAAACTTGCTGAAGCACTGGCGTAAAAGCCTTGTTGAAGCACCGGCATAAAAGCCTTGTTGAAGCACTGGCATAAAAAGCCTTACTGATTGCTGGCGTAAAAGTCTTGCTGAATCACCGGCCTAAAAGCCTTGCTGAAGCACTGGCGTAAAAAGCCTTGTGATCTATTTTTAATTAGCATTTAATATGCATCTGATAATACTTCTGTTTTTAAAACACTTCTTCTTTGTTGTTTTCTGCAGAAGTTTGGCTGAGCAGCTTTTCCAGAACCGGTATTGGCGATTTTGACGTTGTAAGGAGTGTTCTTCTGACGTCAACATCAGGGAGCTCATGCGCTTTTGACGCGCAAATCAGACAACTCAGAACTCTTCGTGAGATAGAAGGGTCTTCCTCTGTTGGTAGGAAGAGCCATTATACACGGAGAGTTGGATGGCGAAGTCAACTCTACCCCGAGAAATCAGGTAGTAGAGTTCCTTTCACGACAGAACTAGGAATCGTATCCCAATGCTGAATACATTCCTATCTCCTTTGAGGTGCCGCCACTAATCCACCAATTGTATTGGCAGCAATATGCCTTCAGGATGCCATACTCTGGGATTCTCCTCTCGTCTGAGAGAGAAGACCAGAGTTTGATTTCTGCTATTCTGGTTGCCACTGGAGCTCAGACAGTCAGGAACTGCCACCAACAACGAACCCGTCAAAGAGGATCAAAGAAGAAATAGATCTCTATTAGGTTATCGTTGGTGTATAGAATGAAAATCTAAGAATGTAAGAGATTTCCATTATAACTTGTAAGAAAGTCTAAGAAATGTAATAGACTTTTTGATGATATGGGAATGAGAATGATGATTCTTCTATGATTAATGATTTGTATCTATCTGGATGTAATATGGACATGATAGATAAATGAAATCTTATTTTCTATTTTTAGAGTATATGATACTATCAGAGGTAATATGGACATAACAGAATATATGAACTCAAAAGAAAATTAGATTAATATCTATGCAGAGGTCAGATAGAAGTGATAGATAGGAAAAGAAAGCAGATTTAATATTTATTCAGAGGTCATGGAAACATGATAAATAGCGAATCCCACTTTCTAATCAATTGATAAAAATAGAAGATATAAAATCCCATTCCCCGGAAATAAGAAGTCAGCTTAACCAAACCTTGGTAGCTGGGGAATAAGAAGACAGATGTTGTGGAAGATATATATGAGAGAAATAAATGAACCGATGGTGGCTCGAGGAACATTTTCAAATGGTTCGGATTCACCATCAATTTGAACCATATTGACTGAAAGTACTTGTCCAGATTCATCTTTAGATTGAAGTTCCTCTGAATCTGATGATTGTGAAGAGCTGGAATAGAATTCTTCTTGTATATCGTCATAAAACATGTGGGACGGGTCATATCCCAACCCATGACGAGTCTTTTGGTAAAACGGATCACCACATAATGATAATCGTCTGCCCTTGCCGTAATTGAGACCTTGCATAGTCTTCAAATCATACCCCATGTTCTGGAGGATCTTAATAGATTGCTGACTATATTTGTCAATTCGGATTCTTCCTTTGTCTTTATTCTTCAGCTCATCTGTATGAGCAACAGGGATATTTCTAGCCAGGCCAAACACAATTTGGTGCTTGTTTTTTTATCAGACGGAACCACGAAATAAGATTCTTCATGACGTCTAAAAGTTACGCAAGCTTGTGATGAAGCGGCCACAGGTAGAAGATAAGGAGAAGATGTTAGGAACCTTTGAGCATACGGTCCAACATCTGTATAAGGAGGGAATGAATTCTCCTTATGGTCAATGTATAAAGTTTCTTTCGGTTTTATGTTGTCTTTATATTGATGACTTTGATTATCAGAAGATAAAGTCATTCTCTCAATAAACTTGACAGCCATATACTCGAACAGGAAATCTTCATTGATATCAAAAAGTACAGAAAGATCAATATTTACATCATTTACAATCTGACTGCTATGCTTCGGATTAATCAACAGTGGACCATCATCCGTCCTCTGCGTAGATTTGCCAAGATTGACAATCAGTGGTGATTCTGGATCATTCATACAAGAAGTACGCCCTTTAACCTTGATCATAAAAGGTTGAACTTAGCTTTTAGCAGGAATATTTATTGATTCCTCAGATGAAGTTTGAGTTCTTCCTTTAACATTGATTATCAAAGGTTGATCATTGACAGGTTGGGATTGAATTCGTCCCTTGACTATGATCTTCAAAGGTTGCTCCTCTGGCGGATCTTCATTAATGGACTGATCCTCAGATGATGATTGATCTTCAGCCATGTCTGATATATCTTTAACATGCTCTTGTTTATAAAGCCTTGAATCAGAGAAGTAGGCTTCAACACCCTGGAACGGATTAATATTAGCAAACTCAATTTTCACAACTCCTTAGAAGTCCACATATTTGAAACATTGGTGAAGAGTCGAAGGCACAATATTGTGCTCATGAATCCATGGTCTTCCAAGAAGAATATTGTAGGATACGTCCGAGTTGATAACATAGAAAGTTATCATAGTTCGAAGATCACCAATCTGAATCTGCAGACGAATCTTCCCCAGTGGTTTGCTCTTGCCAGAGTTTAAACCGACTATCGTAGTACTAGTGTAAGTCAGCTCACTAGTAGGAATCCTCAAAGGTCTTAGCATACTCTGAAGAATTATACTAATTGAAGACCCAGGATCAATACAAATCCTGTCAATTTTAGTGGATCCGATATATCCAGTGTAACACAGAGGCCTATCATGTTTGTTGTGTTTCAATAGCATATCCTCTTGTGTAAAGGTGATGTTGGAAATTGCTTCCATCACACTATGGCATTGCGGACATGACACTGGTATATTATCAGGAGTCTTGAGTTGTGCCAAGCATGAATCTGCTTGAAGTAAAGCTTCGCTCAAAGTCTCTCTGCTTTCTCTAGAAAGGCGAAGCAGTTCGAATATAGAAAGTCTAGCCGGAGTATTGGCTAACTGAGCTAGAATGTCAAACTTGTAAGGCTTCATCACCACCCCCTGATTGGAAGCAGACTTCAATGGGATATCAAAGCATACTGCCTTCTGTTTCCCCTTTTCAACCACAGACGGTTTAACAGGAATAGGAGAAGGTTGAACTGGTAGAGTTTCAACTACATCTTCTGCTTCTTTGGAGGATCCCTCATAGTCTTTGTGGTACTCTTTTCCAGATCTTGTACCAGCAAAAGTTTTTTCTTCAGACTTAGGAGAAGGAAGTACCATATTACAGGATTTAGTCTTTTTCCCTTAGCCTTCTTCTTGTGAAGGTTGTTACGAGGAACTTCAGAACCCAATCCAGCTGTGGAATTCTGATTTTGAATTTGTAAAGGAAGACGTATTCCTTTATCATAATTCAAACCTTCTGCCTTTTGAAAATCGTAACCCATCTTCCTCATGAGAAGGACAGATTGCTGACTATACAAGTGGATAGGCAGTGAACTTTGGACAGGTATTTCAGCACAGGAAGAGGAAGAAACCTCTGCAACTACAGGAGAATGAAGCATAGACGTATCTGTAGTTAAGGGAGGAGAAGGATTCGGGATACGAGGAGAAATCCCTGTTGGAGCTTTTTCATAAGCAGCAAAGACTTGTTGTGCCCGGTATAAAGGAATACTATTCATGGCTAGCCACTGCTGATGAGTAAGCTTGAGCTTGGTAGGAGGAGCTAGACTTGGAGGACAGATGTTTAGTCCTTTCAGTCTACCTTCTAGAGGAAGGCCATCCCATAGATGATCCAAATCATCAAGATTTGTAATAACATGAGAAATCATGTTGCAGGTTTTGACTTTCTTACCTTTCTTGGATTTTAAAGTTTTACCTTCATTTTCCAACTCTGGTATTAAGTCAGGATGTACCCACATGATTTCACCATTCTTCAATGTGAGCGGCAGCAATCCTGTATTTTCTTTCCTGGCAGGCGGGATATTCACGATCTTCATAGTCGCCTTCGGAATTGGGATAATTCCATCTGGGACTTACTGTGGAGGAAAATCTTTAAACTGAAGAGAGACCATGTTGGTTCTAACCATATGGTCATCATTGGTTAAAGTGATAGCGCCACCATTTTTCAGGTCTTGGATCTTCTTTTTCAAGACATAGCAAGCACTGGTAGGATGTTAATGTATCTATGATAGATACAATATTTGGGATTGTCAGTCAGATTCACCTCATTAGGCCTTTTTGGCTCTGGAATCTGAAGTTTGCCACTCTTCACCAGACACTGAAATATCCCTGGGATATCACTTTCGTCAAAAGAGTATTCTTCCTTTGGCCTGGAAGATTCCTGATTATTTGGCGTCATTTTGTTCTTAGAGAGATTGACCATAAGAGTATCTTTTCCTTTCACATTACTATTGCCAGGATTATTACCAGGATTACTTTTCTTTCCTTTATCTTCTGAAGCAAAAATCATCCCGTGCTCCCGAGCCAACCTACCATTGGTCTCGGCAGAAACTGCTGCTATGATAAACGAAGCCCAATCTGTGAATTGGGAACCTGTGAATACAGCAATGGATGATCGCAGATTCATCTTGCATGTATCAATCAACGCTGAATCTGGCATACCAGGAGGCATCTTTAGAGTAGCCTGTCAGAAACGTTCAATGAACGTCCGAGTATCTTCTTTCTCCTTTTGTTTGATTTCTATCAAGGAGGACATGTTCATGTCCATACCTCCTTCATAGAAGCGGGAGAGAAATATTGCCTTGAATTCGTCAAAAGACAAAATAGAGTTATCGGGTAAGCTACGATACCAGTCGTAAGCTGAACCCGTCAGGCACCCGATGAACACTCGAGTTAGAAGAGCATCATTTTTCTGCAAGTGTACAGTCATAATATCAAAGTAATTGATATACTGACTGGGAGATGTTTTTCCATCGAATAAAACCATGGATTGTGGTTTGAACTTTGGTGGAAAGGGTACATCATTCCAATGAGGAGGGTAAGGTTGCTTAATCCCTAACCTCTGGAGCTGATCTTTGTGCCTCAAAACTTCAAACTGTGCTTTGAGTTCACGCACTGCTTGAATGGCTTCACTGGTTTGAGGAAGCACATTTGATTGAATAGTCGTTGGATGTACCGTAACCCCCACTGGAGGTGGTACATCTTCTGGAATGATGGTATCTGGAGATGCAGAATTTTGATTAACAGCAGGCTCTTGAATATTCAAAGGTATATCAGCCCTTTGACTATCTTGAGTTTGTGCTGCTACTGGTACCGGAGTTATTACTGTGGGTTGAGCCGTTTGCTGATTCAAAATTATCTGATGCATGCTTTGCACCATGTTAAGCATGTCTTTCAATGATTGCTCCACGGCAGTGAGACGTTGTTCCGTATTAGCAGATAACGTCTCTGGTTCATCTCCAACAGCGTAGGATTCAACCTCTCTTGAAGATATAGATGGATTAGTATAGAAGTATGAATCCACACTATCGGTATCAGACTTAAAAGATTGAGTACCCCCAGCTTCTGAATCAGAAGTCTGCAATTGTCTTTGTCTTCTTGATCGAGTATTCTGATATACTCCTTCAAAGGAATCAAGAAGCCTGTTGAACTATTGTTGACCTTTGGGACATGTTCCGTCTTGGACGTCGTCCTCTGTTAGTATGATACGCCATGTTGACTGATGCATATGACAGCTCATGTTCTTGGTCTTCAGCTTGATGTTGAGGCGGATTAAAACTTAATCGATCAAAAACTGATCATTTTGAAGCCGAGCAACAATAGTTGATCACAACCTGGTGATAATCACAATGATATTTTTCTTGGGGAAATATCACCGGAGATTGTTTGTTCTTACGTTTTTGCATTAGCAATTCACGTAAATCAGAAGGAACATATGGAGTATTCTTCTTTATTATATTTGGGGTAGAAAAATGTTTAGTCCCTTTTGTATAAAGAAGATTACTGGCTTCATTCGCAGAACCAAACTGTACATTTTTGCGTATTTGGAGTTATGTGCGTAAATCTTGAGATTTAGCACGAAGGACTCCATTTTTATGGCATGTAATTTATAAGTTTGGTACTTTGCTTAAAGCAGTATAAGAAGGTTGTTGGTGTAGGACAGAAGCTTTACCAACGATATTTTTACGCTGTACACGTTTAGGTACATTCATATTAGATGTGCAAACATCGTTATGAATTTTATCTACACTGTCAAAGACAGGAGACTTACCTTTACGCGTGGAGCGTGAAAATTGATTATCTACCACATCACAGATGGGAGATTTTGCTTTACGCGAGGAGCGTAATTTATTTGGGCCTACCACGTCAACGACGGGAGACTGATTCTTACACTCAGAAGCATAAACTTTAGAGTCTGTCCCATTACAAATGGGAAATTCATTCTTATGTACTGAGCGTAAAATTTGGTTCTTACCCACTGAGCGTAAAACTTGATTCTTACGCAGTGGGCGTGAAACCTGATTATCTTCATCGTTACAAACGGGAGATAAATCATCACACTTTGAGTGCAACTCTGAAGTAAGGACTGCCTCGTTACGAACGGGAGCCCCTACGACAGGAATGGGAAGAATTCCTTTGTCATCAGAAGCAACAGAGAGATCAGAAACCACTTTGGATTTGGGAATCCAAACTTTTCGTGCTTTGCGAGACTTTTGAACATTGGAGTGGCGAGAACCACCCCCAGTTCGGAGCATTTCTTCATAGGCAGTCTGGTCGAAGTGCACAACCAGAGTCTTCTTGGTCGAACCGACCGAAACATCATCATATTGAGCAATCGTCTCCTCGTCAGAGGAGAAGGTCGTCCCCAGCAGAGTCGCCATTTTGTTTCATTTAACAAAATTGCCAAACAAAAGTTGGATTTTGAAAATAAAACGAGAAAAAGTACAAGAAGTACAAATTTGATTCTGGAAAAGTATTGCTATGAAAGTCTGATCTGTAAATGATTACTTCGTTCCTTGGACCATATGATAATGATGAAGATCACTGCTTGAAGTAGAACAACTTGGAAGAACTAAGTCACCAGAAAGGTATCGACGCACTTGGGCATTGATGGCGAGGCCGAATGCTTTCCTGCTTTGCTTCACTCTGTTCTGAAAGAAAAGTTGAAGATGAATGCTCCAGAGAATAAAAATCTCGAAGTTCTGATCTCTGTATTCTCTCCTGTTCTCTCTGTCTGTGTCTTTGAGAAAAATGAGTCTATTTATAGACTGGGGCTTCTGTGCGTAAAAAAGTATCAAAATCTGTCTTTACGCTAATAACTGCCACCCATGATCAGAGTCATCCTTTGTATACGTTGACATGTGTCCCATCATTTCAGTAAGAATAGGATGCATGTACACACGTTCTTCGAAATATGTGGCATGAAGGCCATGTAGGCAAACTACGTTCCAAACTGGCCAGAAAGAATAGGGCATAAAAATAGCCCCAACATCCTCTGTGCGTAAAGCAGTAAGATGAGCGTAAAATAGCTCTGTCATAGGTTTCCCGCGTAAAGTGGTTATTGAATAACCTTGAGCGTAAAAATGGCTCAAATAGACTTTACGCACACATTGTTTTATGAGCGTAAGAACTCGTGTAAAACTCCATACGTAAAAGAAACCATACAGTGAGCGTAAAGTAGCTCGATCCTCATAAACGACAACAATGGTCTTTGTATAAGACAAATTACGTTGGATTCTGTGGTAAATACCATCATTAATATCTTCATATCAGAGTTTGCATTAAATGCGAGATTTGACAGCTTTGTCCAGCGTAAAAGAGGCTGCTCTGTCTTTGGCATAAAATCATAGGTGTAGACCCAAGCGTAAAATGATCAGCCTGCTTAGGCGTAAATTGATTAGCCTAGTTTTGGGCATAAAAGAGATTACCCGCTCTGCTTGGTGTAAAAACCGATCACTTATGAATGGGATGACTCTTTCTTTGAAGTACTTTTTACGCTCCTACAACGATATAGTTTGGGAGCTTCCCGATAGCCGAGACTCAAGACGGCATCGTCCCTATCCCAAAGGTAATGATGGAAGTCGTCAAACTTCTGTCCGCCAAGGACAGTGCTCAGGGCCTCATCCCCTTGACAACACCGCAAGGTACAATTATGTGGGTTCATCCAGATCTCACTTCCGACATGATTATGCCAACAACATTCCCGGCTAAAGAAAGGAAGGTCAGGATATGTCGTATGGTCTCCTCCTCGGTAGAAGACACCAAGGTGACCACTCGTTCGGCTCTCTAGTGAGAGAAAAACAAGGCTCCTAAAGAAAAGGTGCCCCCACCAGCAACCCATTCTACTCTCGATACAGCACAAGTCGGACCTTTTCAACCTTGTACCACAGATAAGCAAAAACAGAAGGAGGACCACTTTGATAAGCCTCTACGAAAGGACTCAGCAGTAGGCTTGATCAAGTCCTACAACATCGATATACTGGTATAGCTGGCCAACACGCCTTCTCGATTATTACTCTTCGAGCTTCTCTGGCTCTCCAAAGCAACTCAGAACACCCTCAACGAGGAGCTGCAGAATGTAGAGGCTTACCTTATACAGGTGAAACAGCCCAAGAAAGACCCTGCGGCATGTCCACATTGCTATAGTACGGTCAAGGTAATTCCTAACATCACATTCATGCAGCACGATATGCTGCTAAAGAACAACCGGCATAACTGACCCCTGTACTACAAAGGATACGTGGGCGCCATCAAGGGCGATCGTATTCACATCGATCCGGGCTCATCGCTCAGCATCATCCCTCGAAGTCTGCTCTAAACTCTAGAGATCCCGATGTACCATCTCACGGCATCAAACACCACCATCAGTGGCTTCAACACGGAAAAGAGTGAGCCTCTAGGTAAGGTCTGATTGAAGTATCAAATTGGTGATCTTTATATTGAGGTTATCTGTTACATCATCGATGCGGACATAAACTACAACATATTGCTTGGACGGCCATGGATCCATGAGTAATGATCGTCCCTTCCACCCTTCACCAGTGCATGAAATACGTGGCCAGTGATGCGACCGTCAAGATGGAGTTTGCTGACATCGACCCATTTCATGCACTCGAAGCATACTATACGGATGTCGATCTGTACAAACCACTCCTCTGGGATGACAAGTGCAACGATGCCGACGACGAAGCAGAAGCTACAGCCGTCACGGAAGAACCCATAAGGGTTCGACTGAAAGGAAAGACACCTAAGACTCCAGTCCCCCTGGTCATCAAACTCTGGGGCAAGGCTCCAGCACGGCCGCCTCCGACGGCATCAAGACAGGAACCCCTGCAAATAAAGCTCTCCCAAAAGGCCCCGACACCCACTTCAAAGCTGCAAGATACTTTGGCTACGCCTCCTACGGTGATCAAGATGAAGTGAAAATCGCCTCCACCTCCTTCTGCAGCAGCTCTTACCCACGAAAAATTATAAGATGACGTCTGCGCCAATACCGAGGCACAGTCTTTAGATGATGTAATCCCTGGGGATAAAATTTTGCCTTTTATTAAGTGAAATTTATCTTCAAATTACTCTTGTGCGCATTAGAACACCAAGTACTTGTTAGACAATGCTTTTTGTACTCTACAAACGCAAGTGACAACCGCCAACCTTATAAGCCGAGTTGTCCCCTCCAAAGGTCCTACTTTCTAGTCCCACCAAGGAACCCAGAGGAGCAACCTATCATCTTCGGTCGACTGGAACATCCATAGCGGCCAGCCCCAGGAGAACCGAAACCCGACGATGGCAAGATGCAGCTCTGCCGCTATACTACTGAAGTCAAATATCTCATCCAGAAGATGGGATACGACCTGAACAGTAACAAAAGGCTAAATTATGGCAAAGGTCGGTGGCTTCCCTTACGAGTTCGTACTCCGAAGGGGAAACCTCAGAACTACTACCAATGTACTCGCCGGAGGTTGGGGTATATTACTCCCATGACTACTGTTTGCCATTGATTGTAAAAGTACAGAACAATTTTATAGGAGGACTGAAGTTAGTCTCACAATACAAACTCGCTCGTACAAAAAAAGCCTAAGAATGAAAACCTAGGTACAGTAATCTAAGTACGATTGTTTATTTTTTATTCTGGGGGGTGACGATAGAGGCTCGGAAAAGCAATGGCAGCTCTGCCTTACTCCTTGCACGATCGGACGTAGCCTTGGCTCTGATGAAGAAATGCTCTCGGAATGTATGGGGAGACTCTTCTGTGCGTGCCTTTTTCTCTCTGTGTATCCAGCCGGATGTTTGCAAGGGAATGGCACCTTGCTATTTATAGGAGTGGGGTATGTTCATTAGGGTTTGCAATGATTGCCCCTTGAAAAGTTGGCAGTTTGGGGATTAATTACCATTTTCCTTGATCCTGTTTTGTTGGCAATTAATCTGGGCCGTTAATCTTGATTACAGAAAATCTGTGCAGTTAATATTGATTGCGCCAAATCCATATGGGCAATTAATGTTGATTGCCACGAATCTTTATAATTTGTTATGACAAGCTCGGATCTCCTGCCATGTGTTCAATCTGCTTGATTACAATAAATCTGATTTGATCCGGGTAATTATGATGATTGTACTAAATCTGGTTGTTGGAATTTGTTGATAAATCTTGATTGATTTAGTACCATGTGTCCAACCATCATTATGCTGCGAGCCATAGGGACACGGAGGAAACTGATCTTCTGCTACGTGTCCTAATAGCGAGCTACAGGGACAGGGTGTCTTGACAGAGCCGCATGAGGGTGGCTTCTCAGGATTTGAACCGCATGAAGATGGTAGCCGCATATATGTGGCTTCCAAACTCTGAGACGCATGAAGGTGGTTTCTAACTGAACCGCATATGGCTGGCCACGTGTCAAGGCTGCATGGGCGTGGCCTCTTAGCATTTGAGCCACATAGAGATGGTCCCCCTAATCCGAGTCTGTATGAGAGTAGCGGCCGTATGGGATGGCTTCTCAGGATTTGAGCCGCATGGAAATGGCCCCAATGATCCGAGCCGCATGAGAGTAGCAGCCGTATGGGGGTGGCTTCTCAGGATTTGAGCCGCATGGAGATGGTCCCCATAATTCGAGCCGCATAAGAGTTGCGGCCGCATGGGGGTGGCTTCTCAGGATTTGAGCCGCATAGAGATGGTACCCATGATCCGAGCCACATGAGAATGGCAGCCGCATGGGGGTGGCTTTCACCTGAACCGCATGCGGCTGGCCACATGTCAAAGCCGTATGAAAGACTTTAGGATTTGATGGATCGTGCCAGCTATAGAGATTTTTTTCGTTTCCCTAGGAGCATGCCATTATGTCAGAGTCATCATTGCAGCTTTATGTCAGAGCTGTCAGTTCACTTTTATATCAGAGCTACCTTGTTGTGTCAGAGCATTAAATGAGGCCGCTGCTTAATGGCCAGTTGTAGAGGCGAGCCGCATAAGGGCACGTGGCTTTTACTCGAGCCGCATGGCTAGGTTAGCGTCTTTTGAGCCGCATAAAACTCCTGAGCCGCATGAAGCTCTGAGAGCTTCTTTGAACCGCATGAGACTCTATCTGTTTTGAGCCGCATGGATTTTTCCTGTTCTTTTCCATGCTTCTATAAGACCCCCTTCAAAATTTTCAATTTTTAAAAATTGAAATACTTTGAATAAGAAGCATGGCTATGTCCACATAAGCTCTTCTGGCCGTATAGGATGTTCTGGCTGTATGGACTTCTTAGCCGCATGACCTTCCTGGCCGCATGGACTGCCTATCCGCATGGACTTCCTAGCCGCATGGCCTTCCTAGCCGCATAGATCGCTCTGGCCGCATGGACCGCTCTAGCCGAATGGACTGCCTGGCCGCATGGACTTCCTAGCCGCACACTGTCTTTTTTGTCCCGTAGGCGTCATTAATTGCCCTTGATTCATTTTTTTATTTAGAGCCGTCTTTTGGGGAAATCCCAAGAGTCGGTTCATTAAATATTTGGATTTTGTGCTTTGATGAATCTCCTTTATGAGAGGGGACGAAATCCTAGGAGTCGGTTTTGCCTCAGCACACGACCCGAAGCATTCATCGGTCCACGTGCCCCCTTGTCCTCCTATAAATACGAGTAATTTGGAGAAAGAAACTCTTTACTCTCTTTCCCTATTTAAGCTCTCCTTGTCCTAGATGTCGTCCTCTTTTTCTTCTTCTTCGATCAACGATGGCCCCTAAGACTTGCAAGGTTACGGCGAAGGATAAGGGAGCGGTTTTGACGTCGACTGCGGCGCCTGAAGTTCATTCCGACGTTCACCCCACTATTGCTAGTAAGGATTTGGGAGGATCGTATGCTTCATAAACCCTAACAAAGATGGCTCTGTTGCATATTTTATGCACAAGCCTTTAATGTGTCCTTCGTCTTCATCGAACTATTCAAATTGTATGGGCCGTATATATATCCCATGTCCGAGCCGCATGGGGCGTATACCCCATGTCCGAGCCGCATGGGAGTTGTCTAGTGTTTGCGTGAATATTTCGTAAACTGAGCCGTATAGTGACCCGTCGAATAGAGCCGCATAAGCCCCTCTGAATGCAGCCGCATGAAGCCCCATCAAACATGACAGCATAAGCCCCTCTGAATGGAGCCGCATGAAACCCCGTCAAACAGGACCGCATAAGCCCCGAAACACTAAGTTAGTTTCACCTGGCCATCTTCTAACTTTGTTTCTTTTATCTTTGATTCTTGCAGCATCCCTACCGAAGGCTGAAATCATCGTGAAGGAGGAGCTGCTGCCTCCTTTCATCAACCCAAAGTCATCGCTCGTTAAGGAAGAGGTGATACCAAAAATGGAGGAACAACAAGAAGAGCTGGCACCTATAGGGGAGGGAACCACTCCCAACATTGAAGTTGCTGTAAAGGAGAAGCTCCAGCCTGAAGGGGGTAGTATTGGGAGTTCTGATCCTCCTGCTCCGGACGAGGATCTTGCTCAAGTAGATCCTTAATATGAAAAATGGTTGAGGGATTGGTATATGTGCCGCCACAACTAGGATACGTAGGCTTTCATAAATGTCCGTCTTTTGTCTTGATATATCTGTCTGTCTTTAGCTGTAGTTTGTGTTCTGCTTCTTTTGGACATCAATGTAATCTTTTTTCATCTTGTCTAAATAAAATGATAGAGAACTTTTCTAGCTTGCTCATGAGATGTAGTCATGTGAATGTAACTGATTTTGAATGAACAGAATACATTCGCTCTATTCTTTGCTTGCTTAGTTGCCCTAATGGGAGACTTTTGGTGGACCTATTATCCTTGGCATACCCTGATTCTTGATACGGATAATAAGATAAGAGAGAACCGACATACTTACTTAGAGGTAATGAGGATATGGTAAATATAAGGGTTTCTTCGATGGAGCCTTCCCACTCAGAGGTAAGGAGAACATGGCAGGAGTGGGCTCCATAAAGGGTACATAGAATAACTCAGAGGTAATGAGGACGTGGAAGTTTTATGTGAGGGGCAGTTTGTTTTTGATAGACGGGAAACAACTCAGAGGTAACATCGACGTGGTTGTTTCGGAGAATTTATGGATCTATTACCTTTTTGTGCACTACCTAAAAGACATAATATAGATTCATTTGTAGTGACCAGAGTGTAAGTTCAGCGGTACCTGCGGGTACATAACTCGATAATCTGGGAGATTTGGGATCAAAATATAAGTGCAGCAGTACTAGAGGGTACGTAACTCGTTATTCTGGGAAATCTAGAGTCAGAATGTGAGTTCAGCGGTACCAGAGGGTACATAACCCAACAATCCGAAAGATTTGGAGTCAGAATGTAAGTTCAGCGGTACCAGAGGGTACATAACTCAACATCCTGGGAGATTTGTAGGACATCATTTCACACGTAATACTTCTTCAGGAACTTGTCGTTGATGGACAACATGAGCAAGTCTCTATTTTGTTTTGGGAGGCGGTAATCTCCATTGGAGAATACAGCATCGATGATGAACGGGCCTTCCCACTTTAGCTGGAACTTGCCGGCGGTTTTGTGAGTCATAACCATCGGCCTCCGAACTGCCAGAACGAGATCGCCTACTTGGAATGTTTTGATTTTAACCTTCTTATTGAAGGCTCCGGAGATACGCGCTTGGTACAGTTCGATTCGTTGTTGAGCTAACAGGCGCTTCTCATCTAGGGCCTCTAACTCTTATAGTCGACGATGGTGATTATCATCTGTTGTCAACCGACAGGTGAGGGCGACGCGGAATGAAGGGATTTGAGTCTCCAGTAGGAGAATTGCCTCACTTCCGTATACCAGAGAGAATGGTGTATTCCCGGTAGTAGTCCATACTGTAGTACGGTACGCCCATAAGCATTCGCCAAGCTTTTCATTCTAGTCGTATTTGTTTGATGACACGAACTTCTTGAGAAGCTTGATGATTATTTTGTTGAACGCATCAGCCAGACCATTAGCCGTCGGGTTGTGTGGTGTTGAAGTAATATTCTGGATTCGGTGTTTGTCGCAAAATCGATAGAAGGTGCGTGGCTTGCGAACTGCAGACCATTATCGTGGATGATCTTTTGGGGTAGTCCAAAGAGATAGATGACGTGATGCTTGAAGAAGCTGATCACGTTTGAGGTCTTGACTTCTGCCAGTGGGATAGCCTCTGCCCGTTTGGAGAAGTAATCTGTGATTGTGAGTATGAAGCGATGTCCTCGGGACGAAGGCGGAGTGATTGGACCAATGATGTCCATTCTCATACTTCGAATGGCCAAGATGCCACCGTCGGATGTAGAAACTCGGATGGCTGGTGGATAAAATCTGCATGGACTTGATAGGCTTTATACTTTCTTGCATAGTCTATCGCATCTGCAACCATCATGGGCCAGTAGTAGCCCATTCGACGAAGGCAGTCTTATAGTTTCGGGCCAGGCTGATGGGCCCCACAGATGCCATCATAAGCTTCATGTACGACTTCTTTGAATTCTGTCACTACAAAAAAAGTGAACTTTTGGGACGACACTATTAGTAACGCTAGTTCGAAACGTTCTAAAAATTTAGTTTTTGGGACGACTATGTTTTTGGTATCAAAAAAATAGTATTATTTGGGACAGATTAAAAAATAGATATCTTAATTTGGACTATTAAAATTTTATGTCCCACATAAATCTAAGAACGGTCCCAAATAATCTCGGCGGGAATGGCAAACATTTGGCGGCTCACTACCAATTTTTTTAGAATTTTTTTTCCTCTCTCCTATCCTATCCTACCCGTAGGATCTCTTAGCAGAAATCTCTACCGTTGGATCCACTATAAGAAATTATCTCCCCAATGACCTAATTTTTCCTTCTCCCCAAAGACCTAATTTTTCCCTCCCCTTTCGAAAAAATTCCCATCGTCGCTCCTGACGCCACCTCCTACTCTTGCTGCCGTCGTTGCTCCCAGTACGGTCGCGATGACAAGAAGGGAAAGAAGCACGAGCCCCAGCCCCTCCTCCTCCTCCTCCCATGAAGCCGAGTGCCTCGTCGACGTAATCTTTGATGCCATCTGGGTAAGAAGCACAAGCCCATGCCCCTCCTTCTAATCTTTGACAACCTCTCCACCAGCGTCCTCCGGGGCCTCCTTCGCAAGCTTGGCGCTGGCCTCAACAACATGCTTCACTTCTCCTTTGCAAGCTTGGCGCTGGCCTCAACAACATGCCACCAGCAGGACTAAGTCAATATATTGGTTATGTTTGTTTTTATATTATTGTTGTGTTGTGTCGTGACATTCAAAATTCATATACGATCCTTTTTGAACCCAAAAGGGGGGAACACTTTTAAGTGGATGCACGGCGGCCATCATAAAACCCGAGGCACGAGCCCCGGCGGAGCGGCCGTCTATACGGATCTTGGTGGTAGTAGCAAATATTCAAATAAGAACTTTGAAGGCCGAAGACGGGAAAGGTTTCATGTGAACGACACTTGCACATGGTTAGCTGATCCTAAGAGACGGGGGAAGCCCGTCAGAGGGCACGTCGTCGCGTGATAAATCTAGGACACTTCACTCTGCTTTGACACTCTACACAAAAATCTATGTCCATGGTTGGTCTTAATGCCCTTCTTTTGGCCTCTAAATATGAAGACTATTGTAACTCAAAAGTTGACAAATGTCTAATTCTTTGCCTTATTATTTGCATCAGTAAAATTTTCTAGCTCATCATCATTTCTAGACAAAATGACACTATATAGACAAAATGACACTAGTTAAATACAACTTATGGCATCAAGGTGCATGCACAATCTTTTACTAAGTTGTAGTCCTTCATCTACCACGAGTTGTTTCGTTATAAATGTGTAAGCGAAACCTATCAGCCTTTTATATATTTTCAGTATAATTCTCTTCATAGCCTTCATTTGTTAGTCTTCTCTTGATATGTCTTGCATAAGTGTTCATAACAAATTCCATGACACAATGCATGCTAATTTACTTACATTCAGGTTTCACGTCTGGGGTATTAACAATATCACACATTCCTATTATTTTGTAACTACTGGCATTCAAAGGCTCGGGTCGGTGCTGTCGATCTCCGGATCAGATTTTGTCAATGTCTGGGTCGTCGTCTTCCTCTACAAGGATGGGTAATTTTTTTCTACATCATTCTTTTATTTCTTTGGATCGAAGATGTAAACCTTTGTCAAACTTTGGAATATATTATGCATCCAAGATGTCTACTTTTGTTCTAAATTTTCCTTCTTATTCTATCTTCCTTAGGTGCATTTATAAATTTCCGTTCCCAAGACAAACGAATTTATGGATAATATATGAAGAGTATTTATGTCATGTTCTATAATTATGAAGTATATACATGCATATCATAATATCTGTTGCCAGGTTTTTCAAAGCAACAATAATCCCAAACAAAGCCTTTGTTTACCTTTCCTATGTATTGCTAAATATACAATATGGATCAATTATTTTACTTGCAATATATGGCACAAGAAGATAGTTGAGGTATACTTTTATTTTGGTTTAGATCTAAAAGGTATTGATCTTTATTCTTCTTTAATGTGTTTTTGTTATCATGAAGTCGAAAAATCTATGACATAAACGACTTAATTTGGCACCCGTTCTAAGCCACATTATAATAGTAGAGATTTTCCAATTTTTTTCCTTCCAGAAATCAAATAATTCACAAATAAATCATAAAGCGGTTGAGAAATAATCAAATGATTCACCAATGTCTCTATTTCCTCATGAATAAGATACTTGTCTATTTCAAAGAAACAACAGACAAAGAAGTGATAGGATAGGTGAACTTAAATAGGCAGAGTACAATTACTTGTCTATTTCAAAGAGGCGATACTCTACTGCCTTATGTCTATTTATGACTGACTCTACATCTGCCCTATGTCTACTTATGTCTATTTTGTAACCCAGACAGATACTCTACCTCTGCCTTATCTCTGAAATAGGGAGAGTACAAATACTTGTCTATTTTTGTACTGTAATCTATAGCAATTATGGGAGGTTTGGAGGGTTCTTGGAGAATAATCAAGGAATAAGAAAGAAGATAAGAAGGGGAAAGACTTAAGAACTTTTTCTCCTAGGTTTTAGAAGCAAGAACAAGGGTTTCATACCAACTCTTTTCAATCGCACAACTCTTCTCAATTTTGAGGAACTCCAATCTAAATTCATAGATTCATTTTCATTCCCCATTAAAGGTTGCAATGACAGAGCCATTTATTTAGGCTTTTATCTAGCAAGTCCTACTTAACTAAAACTACATATTAGAATAGAAGGAGATTGCAAATAGGAAATTACTTCTAAAGCAAGTAAAACTCTTAAAAAAAATTCAATTAGTCCAAGAATTACCCTATTTGGGTTGAATGTACTTGATAATTCATTAAAATCTAATTTTAACCTACTCAGCTTCTCGTCAAGAAAAAATGAGAGGAAAAAGAAATAACTTTTACACAAGATCAGGACTTGGATTAATCAAATTATGATTAGGCTTTCGTGTTAACATGAGGTTTGCTGTTAAATTTTACCAAATCTTCTGCACAAGGAAGGAAAGACGTATCCACATGTTACTTTGACACTTGATTTTTTTGTGGCTTCTACTAATTTATATTCTTCTCAATCATATGTAGTTGCGTGCGAACCTTTTGGGATGTATGTGAAACGAAGAGTTAGGGTCTATTTGGTTGTCAGTTTTTGAATGATGTTTTGAGTTTAAACTTTAAAATACATCCAAAAAGTGTTTGGCTACGTCTTTCCATAACTTCACATTACAAAAAAATTTGAAAAACCAAAGTTTAAAAGCAAGTTTCAGAGTGGAAGAAAAAGATGTTTTGTGAGTGTGATTTTGGAATGGAGGAGCACGTGGTGGACCTCCACTTTTTCTGAAAGAAAAAAATCAGGGTCCCTCCACTCTCTCGCTCTCTCCCTCTCTCTGCAGGTTCTTCACTTTTCTCCTCCACGTTTCTTTCACTTCCTCCTCTTCTTCTTCTTCTTCTTCTTCTTCTTCTTCTTCTTCTTCTTCTTCTTCTTCTTCTTCTTCACCATCTCTCTCTCTATACACTCTCAGAGGCTCCCATCCTCTTTATGAAAAATAAATAGAAGAAGACAAAAGAGGAAGGAAGCGTGAAGAACTTGCAGGAAACTTTGAGACCTTCTCGGTAACAGAGTGTCGGATCTCGTCGACGGTCGAGGGAGCACGTGGTCCGGTGTCGAATCCTCGGGAAGAACGAGCTGCCGGGATGCTGCTGTTGAGCGGCCGAAAGAGGTACGGATCTGCAAGTGACGGCCGGAAGTCACTCATCGGTACTGAATAGATGCTTCGGTTCTGCTCGCCACGTCGGCCACCGGTGAGGCGGTGGCGGTACTCAATCAGGTTGGCGGCGTCAGATCAGACCAGTGCCCGGAGTTCTCTGGTGTCAAGGCTGTACTCGATCCGGTCGGTCGGCTGTGGATGTTTGTGTCCGAAGTAAGGGCTTCTATTGTGTCCTCGGGGTTGGATCCACGGACACAGGGCATAGGTTGATTTTCTGTTGGATTTTTTGGTTGTGTTTGTATCTGACACAGGAAATAGGTGTGGATATGTCAGAGTCGGATCCGAGGCCGGACACATGGATGAAATGAAATTTATATCTGGTGGACACAACAAGAATGTTGTAATTTTTTTAACATAACTAAAAATATTTTATAAAATTTTATCAAAATAGTTATTTTCAAAAATATTTTACCAAACAGAATCTTCAACTTTTGTTTCTAAAATTATTTTTCAAATGAAAAAGTAACCAAACGCAAACTCAAAATTTCTCTATTCAGAAAACAACTTTATAAGTTACTTTCAGAAAACTGTTTTCAAAATGAAATTTCAGAAAACATATCCAAACGGACCCTTATTCACTCTATGGATAGTTAGGATAATATAAATATATAACCCTCACTATTAATTCTAGAGCTTGGGTGCAGAAGCAAGGACTTTAACATGGACCATCTTTTGTAGTTTAATCTACTTCCTCCATGATTGTGTTCTGCTGTAAATGTTCAGACCATGGGCGTGGTTTCAGCATGTTGCTAAAGAAATTTGAGGCATAATTAATTTTTTATTTGCTCAATTTCGTTTTCAATATGTATTATGCAGTGAATTTTTGTTCATTTTATCGGTCACTTTATGCATTCTAAGTTTATTATTAGTGATACTCTGTCTGGGAAATCAATTTTTTCAATGTATTTATTCGATAGGTAATTTGGATCCCAAAGTCTTATTGGAGCTCTTCTCTATATATCGTGAGTGGCAGGAAGAGAAGGCGAAGAAGATTAGTAAGAAACAGGTATCCATAATTTACTTTATGAATGTCCATATTAAGCAATTAGCATTATAGGTTAGTGCTTGTTTAACTTATTTAAATCCTATTAGACTTTGCGGAGCAGTTATGGTTGAGGCCTTCAGGCTAAACTCTTTGTTGAAAAACTAAATGCATCTCAATCTCTTCAAGATTGAAATATTGCCTTCTCTTCTCTTATATTGATGTGACAACAGAAGACAACTGTATACGTAAACTCTCTCTCTCTCTCTATGTGTGTGTGTGTGTGTGTGTGTGTGTGTGTATAATAACTTTGCCAATAACATAATTAACAAAATATAACGACGGTCTTTTTGGATTTAATTTAGTGCAAAATCGAATCTTAAATCTCACCCAACTGAAAAACAAGCATGTCACCTTTATTTGGGTTGCTCGTATGAAGCCTTCTACGTGCTTCAGTTAACAAGCTTATCAGACATGGGAACATGAAACTTATGGGAACTTTATGATGTAGAGCATATTGTGTCTGCTTTTATGGATAATTTTCGAAATTAGGTCAGTCAAACTACCTCAGCTCCGAATCTAGTTTTATCATGTTAGGATTTGGATCGATCCAGTTGTTTTTAATTTATTTGGAATTGCTTTTCCTTAGGGATTACTATTTTCCTTCTAGGATATGGGTAGCTCTAGTGTATATACGGATATCCACATGTGACCTTGCTTTCTGGCCAATATTCAACTAGGCATCCATATTATTTTCTTACAAGGTGTTGGTCCATATAAAAGATTGAATACAACTAATGATAAACTAAGGGAAACAAAAAGGGATTTAACTCTTCGCTAAAACTCTTTTATGTAAAGTAGCTAGCCAGGACTAGTATATTATGAGAATTCACCTGGTGGGAATGTATGGATGGGACAGTACAGATTTATTATGTTAGAAATAGGACAAGCTAATGTGCATAAATAACATTCTTTATTCCAAAATTTTGGATAGGCCATATCATTTTTCTGCTTCTATTCAGCTCTATTAAGGGAATCTAGTTGGGTGTGCATATGTACGCATTTGTGCCGTTTGTCTCTTCTTTTGTCTGTCTCTCTATGTGTATTCACTGTTCACAAACAGGCTAACAGCTACAATGTAATTGGGTATCCATGCCTGCTCCTTGGAGGGATTCCTCTAGAATACCCATGAGTAGTTTATGGCGACAAATCCTAAGTGACTAATCTCATTTTGGATCTGATACACATGCTGCTTTTATGTTCATGTATATGTTGATTTCACAAAGGCAGTGCTAGTGCTATCAAGAGGTCCAGCTCAGCTTATAGCTGCCAATGTCAATCGGGCAGCATTACCTTATGTCGACCTCACTGCCTCATCCCGCATTCCTTAATAAGCTTGTTCTTCCTCAAAATTTATGATAGTACCATTACTTAGGCTGGCTCTATTCTAGCAAGTCCCACTTAAATAAAATTAGAAATTCTCATATAAGCAGGTTCCAAATAGGTAACTACTTCTAAAACAAGTGAACTCCTAAAAAATGACCCAATTAAACCAAAATAAACCCAACTTGGGTTGAATTACTTGATAAATTCATTAAAATCTGATTTTAACAGGCTCTTCTTCACCTTACATATTTGGTATTTACACCGACTTTAACACACTAGTGTAAAAGGCATCTGGTATTAGCATATTTGGTATTTACATGAACTTCCATTTGGTGCCAATCATTTCATAAGATAATTAGTTTAGCTAAATTTGCATGTTGTAATTGCATTTGGTAATCGGTAATAACTGTATAATTGTAGCAGGACTATATGCTTAGAAAATGATGTATTAGGATCTTTATTTTATATATAAACCTATAGCCATATAAGAGGGAGAGTATCAGACATAATAGATAGCAAATTTGGATGTAGTGCAATTTTTTGTCCCCTTTATGTTGCAAATTTTGATGTAATGCCAACAAACTTTGAGTTATAAAGCAGTAGCCATATAAGAGGGAGAGTATCAGACATAATAAATAGCAAATTTGGATGTAGTGCAATTATGTTGCAATTAAGAAGAGTATCAGACATAATAGACAGCAAATTTGGATGTAGTGCAACTTTTTGTGTCCTTCATGTTGCAAATTTTGATGTAATGACAACAAACTTTGAGTTATAAACCTGTAGCCATATAAGAGGGAGAGTATCAGACATAATAGATAACAAATTTGGATGTAGTGCAATCATGTTGAAATTAAGAAGAGTATCTGACATAATAGATAGCAAATTTGGATGTAGTGCAACTTTTTGTGTCCTTTATGTTGCAAATTTGATGTAATGACAACAAACTTTGAGTTATAAACCTGTAGCCATATAAGAGGGAGAGTATCAGACATAATAGATACCAAATTTGGATGTAGTGCAATTATGTTGCAATTAGGAAGAGTATCAGACATAATAGATAGCAAATTTGGATGTAGTACAATTTTTTGTTCCTTTCCGTTGCAAATTTGAATGTAATGCCAACAAACTTTGAGTTATAAACCTGTAGCCATATAAGAGGGAGAGTATCAGACATAATAGATAGCAAATTTGGATGTGGTGCAATTTTTTGTGTCCTTTTTGTTGCAATACAGCATTGTGCATAGTGCACATATGTTACAAGTATCCATGTTATCTATTTGCAGATTTTTTTAGCACAAGTAGATGTTCCATCATGCTAATTAGATTCAAGTACACGAGTGTCAAAGTTCACTCCAGCGAATTGTCTATTATTCATCCATAACATGACTAGTAGTTTTTTTGGGCATATTTATGAATAACTTTATTGAATGGTAGTTTTTCTTTTTTGATACTAAATCAATAATATTCATATGGTTTGCTATACAAGTTCACTTCTACTCCTGACAAGGAATCAAACAAGTACTGTATATCTAGGTCCAGCCCCCTTAGAAGAGATGGCAGGTGGAAACTTTGTTTATTGGTGTCCACTCATACGAACATTTTCTAGAGTTGCTGCTAGTATTTTTACTAATCTAGTGCACTCATTCCATATTGCAGGCAAATTGGTACTGCAACTGGACCTTGTAGAAACAACAGGGAATACCTATTTTTGTTAGAGAAAGTAATGTTTGATATAGGTATGATCCCATAGACCGCCTATTTTTGTTAGAGAAAGCAATGTTTGATATAGGTTGTAAATTATTTTTTTGACTGATATGTTATATGTGGCTGAGGGCATGGTGCATTTTAGTATTACTTGATATACTAATGTGGCTGAGGGCATGGGATTTGGCCATAAGCAATTTCCACACTATATTATTCTTCTATGTCGGAATATAGGAAATTATTACTACATTGATGAATTGAAAGTACCTACTTTTCATATATCCTTCCCAGCATGTTCTAAATAATTCAGGATATTGCTTCTGAACTTGTAGCAATACAAAAACACTATTTTGAGGGTTAGATTTGGCTTCATATTTGGAATTTTATTCCAATTCTGGTTCAATGATGCACCTATAGCTGATTTATTGCATTTTGAGCAGCAAATTTTGTTCCAAACAAACTGCTAACCTGAAATGTTCAATGCGGGGACCAAGTCCCTTGTGCAAATTTCCAAGCCTACGTATTGTGGTTAATTTTAAGGGTGATATTAATCATGCGGATCACACATAAGTATCAATCATAAGCAAAGTATAGTCATGAAACCTTAAATGTTTTCTATTGAGAACATCTCTTTGAGAAGAAAATGTTATTAGTTGAAAAGTTTTGAACATTAAGAACAAGTGTCCCATGAGAGGGATATTTTACTGCAATATATAAATTATATTATATGCCATATACCTATATTGGTGAAGCCAAAATGAAGAAGGAATATAGACTTATGTGTCTGCCTTGCCTAAGGTTCTAAGAATCAAAATTATATGGGCAAGAATGTATTTTCTTTCTCGCTTACATAAGTATTGCGATCAATGTTTCTGACCTTCCATTTTAGTTTCAGGTTTTGTTCCTTCTAGTGTGCACTTACTGATGCGTTTTGCCTCTTTTGGACATATATTTATTCAAAATCTTGCGATGTTCTTCACTTCAGTTTTCAAGGTAAGTTTTTTTGTTTCCTAGTTCCATCTGCAAATACATGTACATGATATACTAGACCACACTATACAATTTAGGTAATTAGTAACTTATACCTGTTATTGAAGCTGGTCGGGATAAAATAGTTGGAGGGGAACTATTTTAGTGTTATGCTCTCATTTAAAATGTTTTCCAATTTTTCCCGTCTTCACTTAAAGCTTCCTTTTTCACTTGAAGCTTCCTTTGTCACTTGAAGCTTTTTCTGTACATTGTTTTTTTCCCCCAATTTTTTTGTACGCAGGTCTGTACAGTTTGGAAGAACTGTTAGTAGGTTTGTACAATTTGTTTAAACATTCATAAACAAATGTGGTCTAGTCTGTACAATTTGGAAGAACTTGTCTTTCTTTTCTGGTTGTTCGTGTACAGTTAGCAGGTTGCTAATATATTGGCATATCTTCTTTTGCAGGTCCTTCAAAAGATTCTGGATATGCTAAAATGATGGGCGACGATCTTGTTATGATAAAAAATTTGGGTTAATTTTTGGGTTCATGTTGGATATACTAAAATATAAAATCCCTAAATTTCTAATATATTTTTTTATATATATTAAATTTGGTACTGATTTAAAATTTTTGTATTGTACGTCGCATAGTCGTATTGTACGTCGCGCACGAAATTTTATTTTTTGTAGTTGCTCGTCAAGTACGAATATGTGCGAGCGTACATATTTTAGAAAAATATTTTTTCCTATTTTATTATACACTTTCAAAATATTATATAATTATTATTCTTGCTATAAAAAGCCTTTTTATTTTTAGCAGTTATTAATTATAAATAATATTTTATTGTATACTAGGAAAAGCATATTCATGTATGCATTATTCGTGCATACATATATTTCGTAATTATTTATTAGTCTATTTTAAATAAAAATATAATTTTTGAGATTTATTAACAAATATTTTATTATTTAAAAAGATATTTAAAAATATTTATTATTTTTGAAACTATTATTATTGGTATTTTGAAAAATATATTTGGAAGTTATGGTGGCCATTTAAATCTTGATTTGATTTTTGGATTTATTTAAATAGTTAAATATTCAAAATTTATTTATCTTATTTGATTTTGAGCTATTTAAATAGATTTAAATTGGATTTAATTGATTTGATTTTAAACTAAGAGAATTTGATTTGATTCAAATTAGATTTGGATTTGGATTTGGATTTGATTGCTTTTAAATTAAATTAGGAAATATCTAAATTGGGTTTAAAGGAATCATAATTCTTGTCTAATTGAAAATTTCCACATCCTATAAATAGGCAGGTACTCCTCCATATTATTTTCACCACAAATCATCTTTCAAACCATCCTTGTCAAAATTTCTCTCTTTTTTTCGTCATAAATTCAGCCTCAATTTTCAAAGGTTGTAGCAACTTCGAATGACCATAACTCCCAACTCCGGACTCCTTTTGACCTCCAGTTTTTTTTGTTGGAATCGTATTGAGGTATATTTTCTGAATGTAAATTTTATTTTCATAAATTCGAAACTTAATTTTCTGGAAAATTTGTGGAGTGTCAGTGGTCCGAAATTTGACACATTTTAGTGTTTTTGAGATTCTGGGAGAACCAGGAATCAGAATCATGATCCGTTTAAAGTTTCGGAATACTGACAGAAAAATACACATCATATATTTTTCCTAAAAAAAATTCAGAATATTTTATTTTTGGTTTTTATTTTAGAAGTTTGTCACATCGTCAGAGTTCATCTTGTGTAGCCTTGTGACTATTCTGTACCCAACGGGATTGTCGGTTTCACCAGCAAGGACCTCAGGCAAGACACCTTGCCATTTACTATTTATTTATTTTAGCTCATATTTTATGCATTATTTATTTTCTTTATGCAAAATAAACTGTGATACATGGCATAACCTGTTAGAACTTATGTTCATTTATATTTCCTGCTATGTATTATTTTTCTTACACATTAAACCTAGATTTAAGGGACCACCTTGTGTGTTACATTCATGGCCTTGATACGTTATACCACAAAGTTGTGTGTCGCATGTAGAACATGGACGTGCGTGATTGGCTGGCCACCAGTACGTACAAGCCGTGCGATAGGAATAACCGCTAATAGAGGTTGCATACTTAGTTTGACTTAGCGGTTAATAGAGGATTTATGTTGTGGATACAACATAATAGACATTGGGTGGGAAGAACAGTTCCTTAATGTATGGGTCATATATGCACTGCCCTGATTGTCGGTTATCTCCAATGGGAGGTACGGTCCTGATAGCCGATTATCTCCAGGGGGAGGTACGGTCTTGATAGCCGGTTATCTCCAGTGGAAGGTACGGTCCTGATTGCCGGTTATCTCCAGTGGGAGATACGGTCCTGATTCCGAATATTCCTGATCCGGTCCATGCGTCAAAGGTTTGTTCTTATTGCATTCACTATAGTACGGTTAGGTACCCTATTGCAGGCATCCCTTATTTATTTGAGCAATATTTATTCAGTTTATATGGCATGATATTATGTGTCTTGTTACGTCCCTCTGAGGACCTGGTTATCTCTCCAGGTGTGTGTTATTCTGTAATATTGCAGGTGTGCTAGTCGAGGCTGTGATCTTCTCTATCCTTTCGAAGATGATTGTACTTGGCTAGTCTTGTTATTTCATCTATCCTTCTTGTACCTTTTATTTGAGATAGTTGGTAGTGGACTTTGTCTTCACCCAACGTATTGTACAAAGACTTATTACAGTTGATTATATCTTTTATTCTTCATTGTGGATGAGATTAGATTACTCTTGGTTTACTGCATTTTACAGCTTATGTATTCATACGAGGTTTCCATATATTGGAGTATCTTCGTATGTATACAGCTGGCATAGATACGTACCTAGTCCTAAGTATTATGGGACTGGGACGTTACATATTTTTGTGGTGGCCCATGCAGGTCGAATTTGTCATTTCGGTTACGTAATTGTACCGATGTGAGCCTGCAACATAGGATTAGAATCTAGGAATCTCATCCATACAGCTTGACATCTTCCCTTGGCTTCAAATTTCGAACTCTCGTTCGACTTCCTTGAACTGCATCTTGCTTGATTCCTTTCTACCGTCGATTCATATTTTCGTGCTTAGTATCAACTAGGAAGATGACAACACTAGTATATGCTCATAGGTCAAACACATGGCTAGAATGGTTATATTGGCAATTGGAATACATTCAAGACTAATTGAGTTAAAAAGGGGCTTTTTGTGTAAATTAATGATTAGTAATTTGTAAAGTAGGATACTACCAAGGAAGGTTTTTATCTTGAGATTTCTAATAGTAAACACTAGAGGATTTATAGAATTTTATACTTGATTTAAGAAATTGATTGGATTTTTGAGTTTTGATATTTATGAATTATGGGGTTATAGTTATACATCTTTGAACAAATATAAAATTGATTTGCTTTTCGAGTTGTGATATTTATAATTTTTGGGTGATAGATATACATCTTTGAATAAATATAAAATTTATTTGATTTTTGAGTTTTGATGTTTATGATTTATTGGAGTATGGTTATACACCTTTGAACGGTTATAAATTTGGTTTGAAAATGATCTTAGCTTTTAAAAATGGTCGTAGGAATTATTTAAATTTGAGTTATACAACTTACGATTTTCGTGTTTAGTAAATTTTGAATTTTAAGTGGAAGTACTGGTGGCGAATTTTGGTTTAAAATATTTGAAAGTTATGGAAATGATTTTGAGAAATTTTATTTTAAATGGTGTTCTATGATTGAGGATTTACAAATCTATTTAGATTTTTGGTAAAAAAAAAAAAAATTTGACTAATAAGATTATTTGAAATTTTAGTTTAATGTGAGATTGCTAATATTAAAATTTTTGGAAGAATTTCGAAGGATGTGATGGAAAGTTATTTTGATTGATTAAAGGAAGTTACCATTTAGAAGTTGTGATTTTGTTGGAATAACTTAACATGAATAGAAGTTAAAAATTGATGAGAGCATTGAGCTTAAAATTTTGAAATTGCTTTTTAAATGCTAAGAGTTTTATTATGAGTTATTTGGAAATTTTAGAGTGTTAAATTTTTGATTGATTGTGAAAATTTTTCATGGATTCGTAAATTATGAACTCTTGAGTTAAATAGTTGAATTTAAACGTTAATTTTAGAAAAAGGTTAGTAGTAACATGATAAAATTTTGCTTTGAGATTTATGAGAGTGATTTAAAAATTTTATGATGAATTTGAACGGCTTGGAGTGAATACAAATTTTGGTGGATTATTTTTGAAAGTTTAATTTTGAAACTTTTGGAGGAAACTTGAGTTAAATTTTAATGGTAGGCCCCAAGATAACCCTACTGAGTATTCCACACTAATTGACATGTCACCTATGACCATGATAGTAGTATATACACAAGTGTTGTTAGTCATCTACCCAGCTATGTGACTGTATTTCCACCTCGACTTACGCGAGCTTTCTTCAATTCTAGATCTTTTAATTGCGACCTTCTAACCCAATTGCAATTTGAATAATGAGTTAATGGCTCCTTAACTGTATTCATCTAGGAGACTATCTTCTCTCCGAAATTGTGTTCCTAAATTAATTTTTTTATGGATTCTTTAATTAATTTTATTTCATGCTTTAACTCGATCTTCTTTATTTTGTGCATTAATTATCACCTTGTGAACTCCCACTTTCTATTTTTTTGATCTTTTGGCATCCCTTACTGTGACTTGGATATTTGGGACACAGCACTAGACTTTTCCTTCCAACAAATTTCATGTGTAAGACCTAGACAAGTCCACCTTCATGTAGATATATCATGTCCCACCAAAACCCATCTCCTTGTACTCTATTTCTTGATATGACCTTATGGTCAAAATGGCCAAACTATAATCTTTACCATGATAATTTTCGACCACGGATAAGGATTCAACCTCGACTCAATTCTTTCGACCCAATATGTGATTTTGTTCTACTTAAATTTCTTAATGCTTAGCATTGTACTTTATCTTGGTTGCTTGACCCATGGTCCCATCCCATTACTAGTTTCACTCTTGTAAGTTGGGTAGAATACCTCACGGCCCAACAAAGCCTTTGTCCCTGTGACCCATGTTGCTAAGTTTGCTTAGACTATAAGTTCGGAGCACCCTAACTTAGCTAGTCAACCAAAACAACTGTATAGGCCCAAACTTCGGGCGAGCCTTGATTTTAAAAGATCTTGGACTATTTAAAATTCCTTCATCAGAACCTCCCTTGCTCATATTTTGACTATCTCATGCTGCTAATGTAGCTTCAGTTTTACAAGCTTATTTCGTTATCAAGCTTGATCATGATATATTTTATTGGGTACACCCACTAACATATGGTCTAATCAAAACCGGTGCATGATGGTCTGATCAACCTAGTGCACTTTGGTTCACTTTTATCTATCATTCTACGTGGATGGGGACATAGCTAAACTTGTCCTCTAGAGTCCCATCCGCGACTGTCTTGACAACTCCTTTTGAATTATTCGGTCGCCTTTCAACCACGTATTCGTATTCGATAACGCCTCCTGCGAACTCTATATTGCGTTCGCCTTCAACTATTTTAGAAGGACGAAAGCGTCGTACTAAAACTCCTCTAACTGTCCTATCACCATGACCATTACCACCCAATGTAACCATATCTTTGTCTTGAACTACTCGACTTTTCCCTCGACACTAAATTTACAATCTTGACTTTCTAATCACTTGAATTTAAAAGTTATTACAATCGTCTCTTAATCATACCCTCATCCTAGACTACGACTATATAAACTTTCTTAAACCCTCCTATCTACCGTTGTGCCTTCTCACCCCCTCATAATTCTTAATTTCGAGGACGAAATTCTTTTAAGTTGGGTAGGATGTAAAACCCCTAAATTTCTACTATATTTTTTTATATATATTAAATTTGGTACTGATTTAAAATTTTTGTATTGTACGTCGCATAGTCGTATTGTACGTCGCGCACGAAATTTTATTTTTCATAGTTGCTCGTCAAGTGCGAATATGTGCGAGCGTACATATTTTAGAAAAATATGTTTTTCTATTTTATTATACACTTTCAAAATATTATATAATTATTATTCTTGCTATAAAAAGCCTTTTTATTTTTAGCAGTTATTAATTATAAATAATATTTTATTGTATACTAGGAAAAGCATAATCATGTATGCATTATTCGTGCATACATATATTTCGTAATTATTTATTAGTCTATTTTAAATAAAAATATAATTTTTGAGATTTATTAACAAATATTTTATTATTTAAAAAGATATTTAAAAATATTTATTATTTTTGAAACTATTATTATTGGTATTTTGAAAAATATATTTGGAAGTTATGGTGGCCATTTAAATCTTGATTTGATTTTTGGATTTATTTAAATAGTTAAATATTCAAAATTTATTTATCTCATTTGATTTTGAGCTATTTTAATAGATTTAAATTGGATTTAATTGATTTGATTTTAAACTAAGAGAATTTGATTTGATTTAAATTAGATTTGGATTTGGATTTGGATTTGATTGCTTTTAAATTAAATTAGGAAATATCCAAATTGGGTTTAAAGGAATCCTAATTCTTGTCTAATTGAGAATTTTCACATCCTATAAATAGGCAGGTACTCCTCCATATTATTTTCACCACAAATCATCTTTCAAACCATCCTTGTCAAAAATTTTCTCTTTTTTTCGTCATAAATTCAGCCTCAATTTTCAAAGGTTGTAGCAACTTCGAATGACCATAACTCCCAACTCCGGACTCCTTTTGACCTCCAGTTTTTTTTGTTGGAATCGTATTGAGGTATATTTTCTGAATGTAAATTTTATTTTTATAAATTCGGAACTTAAATTTCTAGAAAATTTGTGGAGTGTCAGTGGTCCGAAATCTGACACGTTTTAGTATTTTTGAGATTCTGGGAGAACCAGGAATCAGAATCACGATCCGTTTGAAGTTTCGGAATACTGACAGAAAAATACACATCATATATTTTTTCTAAAAAAAAATTCAGAATATTTTATTTTTGGTTTTTATTTTAGAAGTTTGTCACATCGTCAGAGTTCATCTTGTGTAGCCCTGTAACTATTCTGTACCCAACGGGATTGTCGGTTTTACCAGCAAGGACCTCAGGCAAGACACCGTGCCATTTACTGTTTATTTATTTTAGCTCATATTTTATGTATTATTTATTTTTTTTATGTAAATTAAACTGTGATACATGGCATAACCTGTTAGAACTTACTGTTCATTTATATTTCCTGCTATGTATTATTTTTCTTATACATTAAACCTAGATTTAAGGGACCACCTTGTGTGTTACATTCATGGCCTTGATACGTTATACCACAAAGTTGTGTGTCGCATGTAGAACATGGACGTGCGTGATTGGCTGGCCACCAGTACGTACAAGCCGTGCGATAGGAATAACCGCTAATAGAGGTTGCATACTTAGTTTGACTTAGCGGTTAATAGAGGATTTATGTTGTGGATACAACATAATAGACATTGGGTGGGAAGAACAGTTCCTTAATGTATGGGTCATATATGCACTGCCCTGATTGCCGGTTATCTCCAATGGGAGGTACGGTCCTGATAGCCGATTATCTCCAGGGGGAGGTACGGTCTTGATAGCCGGTTATCTCCAGTGGAAGGTACGGTTCTGATTGTCGGTTATCTCCAGTGGGAGATACGGTCCTGATTCCTGATATTCCTGATCCGGCCCATGCGTTAAAGGTTTGTTCTTATTGCATTCACTATAGTACGGTTTGGTACCCTATTGCAGGCATCCCTTATTTATTTGAGCAATATTTATTCAGTTTATATGGCATGATATTATGTGTCTTGTTACGTCCCTCTGAGAACCTGGTTATCTCTCCAGGTGTGTGTTCTTCTGTAATATTGCAGGTGTGCTAGTCGAGGCTGTGATCTTCTCCATCCTTTCGAAGATGATTGCACTTGGCTAGTCTTGTTATTTTATCTATCCTTCTTGTACCTTTTATTTGAGATAGTTGGTAGTGGACTTTGTCTTCACCCAACGTATTGTACAAAGACTTATTACAGTTGATTATATCTTTTATTCTTCATTGTGGATAAGATTATATTACTCTTAGTTTACTGCATTTTACAGCTTATGTATTCATACGAGGTTTCCATATATTGGAGTATCTTCGTATATATACAGCTGGCATGGATACGTACCTAGTCCTAAGTATTATGGGACTGGGGCGTTACATAAAAACATGGTATAATGGTGGAGACAATGGGTTCATTTTGTAAATAATGTTGTGGGTGATGTATTGTGTTTTGAATTTATTTTGGAAAAGGTGGTTAAGGATGCTTAATGGGTTCAACATTTTATATGTAATGGTGGAGACAATGGGTTCATTTTGTAACTGATGATGTGGGTGATGTATAGTGTTTTGGATTTATTTTGGAAATGGTGGTTAAGGTTGCTTAATGTTAAGATTTTTGTTGTTTATCAATTGAACATATATAGTTATATATGGATTTTGTTGTCTTCTACTAAATGGTAAAGAATGCTTGATGTTGTTAAACTTTTTTTTGTATTGGAGCTCTGATACCTGGAGATACATTTGAGGACAAGCTTGACAACGTCCATGATTATATGAATTATGTGTATTTAAATTGTATGTTTTATAGCTGAAAAATACAGAAAATAATTTCATAAGTATTACTTTTGGGACAGTTATGTAATTGTCCTAGATATAAACGACATTCTTTTGTAACGCTGGCAAATTTGTTTAGGGCGGATGTTATTCGTCACAAACTCTTTTATTTTGGGACCGTTTTGTAAACCGTCGTAAACATGTAATAATTCAAACTCTTTTGGTATGGTTAGATTTTTCGACCCTAAAACCAAATTAGGACGGTATTTTTTGTCCTAAAACTTTTTGCCAAGCCACCCTAATAGCACTGTCACTTACCGTCCTAAAATTCGTCCCAAATTACAATTTAGGATTGATTTAGGTCTTTTTAAGACTGATTTTTGGCGTCCCAGAAAGACACTTTTTTTGTAGTGTGTATTTGACAGACATCGAAGCAGCAATCCATCGTATGATCATCGATATAGCATTTTTGTCTCCATATCATAGAAGAATATGAGAGAACGCCTTCTGATGGAAGTGGCTTCCTTCGGATTTTTTGGCAGGATGTCGTAAACAACAAAGTCGATGAACGGTTGTCTCCAGTCTGGTGCTTCGTCGACTGTCAGAGCGGAGTAGCTCTCAACACACTGAACATTATTCTCGGGACAGACCAATTCACGGCCTATTATGTCAACCAAATGGTGAGCATGATTCGGAACTGCTAAGGAAGCGGCAAGGCCTGTTAGGGCATCGGCTTCAATGTTCTGGAGCCTGGGAACATGTTCTATGAAGAACCCTTCCAAGGATGAGATAATATCGATCACTATTTGGTGATAGGGGATCATGTCTTCATGACGCACTTCATATGAGCCCCAGATCTGGTTAACGATTAGCTGCGAATTGCCGTATGCTTCAAGGTGCTCCACCCCCAGCTCCTTCGCAAGTCGGAGGCCAATGACCAAAGCGTTGTACTATGCCACGTTGTTCGAACAGGGCTTCGTAAGAGAGTAAGCCCGATTGATCACCAGCCCGAAGGGAGAAATCAGTACCACTCCGACTCCAGCGACGATGTTGCCTTTGGGCCCAGTTCTAGAAGCGTCGTCGAAGAACATTCACCAAACAGTATCGTAGGAGGCCATATTTTAATTGGTGAACTCATCTGGAATCTTCTCGTCTATTCTGGTCGACTCCGAACCTGGATGAGCTGCTAAAAAGTCTGCCAAAGCTTGACCTTTAAAGGCCTTCTGTGGAACGAAGATCATGTTGTAGGAAGACAATAATATCTCCCAGGTAGCGAGGCGGGAGCTGAGTGCGCCTGGCTTGGTCATGAGGACCCTGAGAGGATTGACTCTTGATACGACGTGGATGGTTTGTCCCATGACATTGTAGAAGCTTGGAATTTCACAAACAGAAAGCCCAAACACCAAACACTATATACGCCATAGCTCAGACAAAGTGCTTCACTGCAAAAACAACAAGTATAGACATTGAAAGAGGACTTTTTATTTAATACATAAAAATCTATTACATATCTAGAGAAGGTTGTACAAAGGAGAATTTCTATAAAGAAAAGATCCTAAGTCTACAGCCAGCAACCACCATGCGCCACCAGTCAGGCGCAGCAACCACCATGCGCCTCCTGACAAGCACAGCAGTCACCATGCGCCTTCAACCGGGCGCATCCCGCCATGCGTACTTAGTAGGGCGCATCCCTTCAGCAGCTCAGTTATGTGCATCCCTAGTTATGTGTATCCCTTCAGCAGCCCAGTTATGTGCCGCTCTTCCAACCAGGCTAACCTAGCCGAGCAGGACGAGGATGGCAATTAACCCCCCATCCAGAGAAAGAGCCTCAAAAGCCAAAGGAAGACGGCCTAGCACCGCCATTCCGATCTACGGCTCTTCCGGAACAACGGAGACGAGGCCCGAGCATCCCTATCTTTGGATGCAACAGGCACCTTCCGCCTGCCTCGGAAGCCCTCGACTCCGTCTTTTGGATGTAACAGTCACCTTCAAGTGCATCAACAAAGACACTGCGTCGCATCTTCACCCTCGAGAGCACTTCGTCAACAGAATGCACTCGAGTACCCAAGTTCATATTAAAAGTACGTAAGAGAACGAGAAGCAAACCTTCTCTCCATGCCACTATTTATAGGCCTGGCAGATCAAACCCACGCGCCAAGTGGATGGCTCTCCAAATTCCGTACAATGAATTTGCATTAAATGGATGAACCAGACGCTTCGAATTCAGCCAAGTCAAAACGGCTATTTAAAGCACTCGAAGAACGTAACAGTTGTACCATCAAAGATGTGTCACGAAGCGGATGCGCCGGCCAGACCGTGCATCACACAAACGCGCCCCTCAACATCAAGCGCATCACACATATGCGCCCTTCAGTACCAAGCGCATCACAGGGGATGCGCCCCCATGCGTCCCCGTACGCCTAGTGGAACGCCAACCGACGCGCCCACTTAGCTGTCCATCGAATGTCACAAACATTAAATGCTGAACTGACAGAGTTGGCAGCACGCCTCCCGAAGTCTGAACAGTCGGCAGCTTTTTCAGAAAACAAAGCGTCGGCAACGTCAGCATCATCATGACTTTACTCCGACGGCTACTACCACGTGGCCACTCAACCACCCGCATGTGCCTCTGCAGCCATGCGTCCAAATCTGCATGTGCCTCAAAAGTCGTGCGCCCTAGACTCTTCACTGATCCCTAAAGACAGAAGAAAAGTCTCCATTTGAAGCTCTGCATGCGCATCAAAAGCCATGCGCCCCAGACTGCTCTCTGATCCCAAAAGACAGAAGGAAAGTCACCCGCATGCGCCTCAAAAGCCATGCGCCCAGAATGGTTCGTGACTCATAAAGGTTACGAGCCAAAGTCTCCTCATGCGCCCAATCCTAGGCGCATCCTACCAGATCATTCCCCCCACCAAATCTGAGATCCCCGAGCCATGGGTCGACGATACGTGTCCTTTGACTCAATTCATCCAAGATCTCAGCAACAGAAAGATCTTCTTCTCTGCTACGTGCCGGTTCACAACAGCAACATGAAGAAGTCAACCCCCTCGATCAGGGCGCATCGTCCATGCGCCTCCATCAGCAATCAACACGTGGCGTCTCCGCGTACAGGCGCATCGTACATATGCGCGCATGAGCAGCCAGCCTGTAAAACTATAAATAGAGGGATCATTTCCTTCTTCCACACGGACGGACCTACAGAACGAACAGACAGAGACTTCGTACCACCAGAGAGGCAGATACAGACACTCAATGTCTTCCTCCTCTCAGCAAGCTCCAGCACCCAGAGTATTCCAAACCTTCAGAGAACCGATAACCGTCGTCAGCTCGTCAACGGAGTCAACGTATTACCACTCACTCCATCGGCACAAGGGACCCAGATTAAACAAAAGTGTACTCCTAGGACTACGTCTAAGTCCTATGTTGTAATACTGTTCTGTTTGTATTGAAATTCATAATCAAACAATTTTAATGGCAAACAAGTTGGCAACTCTGCTGGGGACCTCTTTCTCCTCCACCGAGAAAGTCGTGTCGTAGGCCGACGACGTGAAGGTAGGCTCCTCCCACAAGACGCTGGTCGTGCTTCTCAATCAACAGGCGTACGAGGAGTTCATTTCTGAAGGAAGTGCGAGTCCTTCGAAGCGGCTGCCGAAGCCGAAGAAGACCCGCCAGGTCTGGGTGCGCAAGGTCGACGCCTCGGGCACCACTACCAAAGGGGATGCGCTAATCCAGCCTTCCCTTCCTACTGACGTCCTCAGCAACCAAGGTGCGCCCGCTGATACAGCACATCTCTCGAGAAAGCGTGCGGCTGACCACATTCCCCAGCCATCTCCCTCTCAGGCGAGGAAGATGCGTCGACGGAGCAGGGGCGCAACCAATGCCCCGCGTATCACCTCTGATGCGCCATAAAATGTCTCTGTCTTTGACAGACTCACTCGCTGTAATGGCGAGGAGAATTTGGATGCTGAGTACTATGCACCCCAGCGGGCTAGTACGAAGAAATCCAAGGCGGCACGGGCCATGCGCCACAAACGTGCTATGCCAGCAACAAGCCAAAAGCATGCGCTCACAATCATGCGCGCTGCTGATGGCAAGCTGTACAAGGTCAACTCAGGTGCTTCTACACCAAAAATGAGCCGACCCTCAAAGCCCTCATCTCACTTGGGAGCATCTACTGCGTACACAACCAAGTCGAGTGAGGCAAATTCAGTGGTCTTGAACTCCCGCGCCTCCTCTGGTTGTGCGTCTGAGGTCCGTTCAAGTCACTTCAAATGTTGTTGTTCCCCCACTACTGATCGGGATACCTGTTTGGTATTAGATCAGGGGGCGCAGCACTCACTTGACCACCCCGGTGCTTGGCCTTGCCATGCGCTTGAAGGGGGTACGAAGGTGGCACTCTCCTCCAACAACCTGCGTAACGTGATCACTCACAAGCGCCGGTCAGGAGATTCGACCAACAATCACGATGTGCCTCTCACAGGGCATACTTGTGCGGTGGTCACCATCAACTGCTGTTGCAAGACGGCAGTACCACCAAGACAGTCAGTCTTCCAGCGGCTGCAATCATCGACACCCCTCCGACATCGCCTTGGGATAAAGGTGTCAATAGAAGAGGAGCCAAGGATTGCTTCATGCAACGTGATCTCCAACTCCTCGTCAGTCCGGAAGACGGCTGGCAATTCCTCGTCCTCATCCAAAAGCCAGCCGAGGAAAACCAAGGCAACTGTCTCGTCCTCCGGAGTGTTCGAAGGCACTCGGTCGAGAAAGAAGTTCTTGGAGGAAGCTGGGGGTAGTCAGACCCTTGTTGAGCCTCCTTCCGAAGACGAAGATGTCCAAAGCACAGCCGCAGCGGATCTTCATCCTCGAGGCGAAGTCAGCCTCCCAAAAGCCCCTCAAAATGAGGAAGTTCCCCAGAACACAGCTGGGGGTAGTTCCGGAGACGAAGTCTCCCTTCAAGACGGAGCTGAGTGTAATCAGACCCTTGCAGATGCGCTCGTCGAGAAGGACCTCTAAAACGTGGCTGGGGGTGGCCAAGATGAAACTCTAGGAGAGGCGACTCCCCTACATGAAAGTGAGACCGAGAGCGAAGCCTCAACCAATCCATCCACTCCCGGCCGTGTCATGACAGTATACATGGCTGGGGATGATTCCGAGTCTGATGCGCCGCCGCAGGATATCGTCCAGCGCATAGACACATTAGAGGGAGGACTTAAAACTCTTTCTGCTTCTATGCAAATATTGACTCAGGCGGTGTTTGAAATACGGTCGGCCTTGAGCCGAACACCTTCGACCGGTCCCGACCCAGGGGCCAATGGGGAGTCGAGTGTACCCCTTCAACGGGTACCCTCAGACACAGACCGCCGAGAAGTACCCCGGACGTCTGAGCCCTCAAACGCTCAACTCCAGGTGGTACCACCTTTCCCGACTCCCAGCTCCACGGAGGATGTGGTTGAAATGATCAAAGACTTGCGGGAGCGCTTTGAGTCCAAGAACAGGCAAGAAGAGCGCCAGAAGATGGGCATCCCCCAACCCTATCCCCTCGAGTGGAACAAGGTGGTTTATCCTCCAAAGTATAAACCACAAACACTGACGCCATATGACGGGAAGGACTCTCCGCGCCGCTACCTGACGTACTTCCAGTCCCAAATGGGACATCTCCCGAAAGAGGACGCGCTCCTCACTAGCATATTTGTCGAAGCATTGAAGGGAGTGGCGTTTGACTGGTACTGCAGCCTCCCCGACAATTCCATATCATCCTTCGACGACTTGACGCGCCTCTTCCTCGACCGCTTCTACGACGGCGGGAAGGACATGACGATGGCGTCCCTCATAGAGATGCGCCAGAAGGAGAAGGAAATGGTTCGGGTGTTCATCGAATGATTCTGACAGGCCTGCTTCAGACTACCTCCAGGCATGCCGGAACATGCGCTCCTCTCCTCTTGCAGCATGAACATGCTGCCTGCAGTCAAGCTCTGGCTCAACTCTACTCCTCCTCCCGACTGGAGCTCCCTGATCATCGAAGCAGAAGCCGCAGAAAAGAAGGCGGCTAATGCACGACTTCTGGGGGTCAGCTTCCCTGCCTTTGATGACAAAGAAAAAAGGTCTGCAGCCAACAACCCTGGACGAGAGACAAAGGGGAAGCAGGCATTGACTGTTAATGCCTCAAAACGTGCATCTGCACCTACTCAGAAGCCTCCACTTGCACCAAGGCCCAAGGAGGTTTATTCGTTCAACCACGAAGATACCCTGCAACTTTTTGAAATACTGAAGCAGGGTGACAAGATCAAGCTACCGGACCCAAAGCGGCCAGATGAAGTTGGGAATGTGGGCAACCCGAGGTACTGTCACTACCATCGGTTTGTCGAACACCCGACCAAGGACTGTTATGTCCTCAAAAATTACATCCAGCACATGATCAATGCGGATGTAATATTCGTCGACTATGAAGAGAAGACGGTGTCAGCCAATGTGGTGTCACTCCAGTTCGGCACCTTGCCGCCAACTACCACACAAGATGGCGTCGTCTCCATCTCTAAGGCGACAATGGAGGTGGTTAACTTACCACCTACCCGTGACAATGTGAGTGGACCCACTCACCACATCTCGAGGAGAGGTCCTATGGGTCCACCCCGACCTCGTCTCCGAGGAGACTCAACCGGAGGTACGTCCTACCTCCAAATCCAAAGGCAGGAAGATCAAGTCTTGCCGCATGGTCTCTTTTTCAACGGAAGAGGCACTCCCTGTGCAGACGCGTGCAGAATACAATGCCCAACCCGGCGAAGCCGCCGCCGAGGTGGTGCCTCCTTGCGTCGTTCCTGCTGTCCAGGAAGAGGGCCCGTCTAAGCCCTCCGCAGCCAATGAGTAGAAGCAGGTGGAGGCTCGTTTCGACAGACCTCTACGAAAGGAGAATGGTTCGGGGCTAGCCAAGCCCTACAACTTCGACATACTGGCACAACTGGCCAGTACTCCTGCCTGCCTATCTTTGTTCGAGCTCCTGCGTCTTTCCAAAGACTCCCGAGAAGCTCTCTGTGAAGCTCTGAAGGATGCCGAATCCTTTCTCAGTCAGGTCAAGCAGCCTGAAGACCTCCCAACTACTTGTGCCCACTGTCATTGTGCGAATGAAGTTATCCCAAACATAACTTTCACCCAACAAGACATGCTGCTCAAGCACCACCGACATAACCGACCGCTGTATTATACAGGTTATATCGGTTCAGTCAAGGTGAACCAGATTCAGATCGATCCGGGGTCTTCTCTTAGCATCATTCCGAAGGTACTGTTATCAATACTGGGGATCCCAATGTACCGGCTGGCGCCCTCCAACACAACCATCAGTGGCTTCAATGCTAACAAAAGCGAGCCACTGGGCAAAATTCGACTGAAGTGTCACATCGGTAACCTCAGAACTGAGGTAACCTGCTATGTTGTGGATGCCGAGGTCAACTACAACATCCTGCTCGGTCGTCCATAGCTACATGAGCATATGGTGGTGCCATCTACGCTCCACCAATGCAAGAAATATGTATCCACCAACGGTGTCATCCGGACGGAGTTCGCAGACATCGATCCTTTCAAAGGGATTGAAGCCTACTTCACCGATTCTGACTTATACAAGTCACTTGACGAGGAAGAAGCCAATGATGCTGATGACGAAGCAGAGACGACAGCTGAGCCGGACATGGAGCCTGAGATGACTCTCGATGCCCCCCTTTGAAGATCCGACTCAAGGGCAAACCACCCCAGAAGGTGCCTCCAATGAGCATCAAGCACCAGGAAAAGCACCAACTCCTGAAGCTCCCCTGAAGATACGCCTCAAGGGAAAGCCGTCTCAAACATCGGCTCCCCTGGTGGCGAAATTACAGGGGAAGGCACCAATCACTGGAGGCGCAGTTGAGGCACCTCTGAAGGTGCGTCTTAAGGGCAAGCCGCCGCAGTCATCAAAGATGCAAGGAAGGGCTCACATAACCCTCTCGGACCCCAAAATCAAAGCTGTTGTGGACTCTCCTGATCGAACCCCAGTGCTTACAGATGAGGAGCTTGGCGAATATATCTCTGCCGATGTAGATGCACCCTCCTTAGACAATGTAATCCCACGGAATAAAATATCGTATTTCATTAATAATAGAGTGTCTTTTAATTATTCGTGTCTTCCATATTGGAATGCCATGTATACATTAGATAACGCTCCACGGTTGTTGCAAACACAAATAACGACCGTCCATCATGTAAATCGAGTAGTCCCGTCTCAAGGAGTCTGTTACATAATCCCTCCACGAAGTCGAGACGAAGGATCCATCATCTTTGGCAAAGTCGAACATCATCAAGACCTCTCGTCTCTCGAGCCAGAACCTGAGACCGACAGAATACAAGTCTATCGGTACACGGACACGGCAAAGCACATCATCCAAAAGATGGGCTACGACCTGAAAAGCAACAAAGGCCTAAACTACGGCAAGGGTCGACGTCTCCCTCTCCGGCTTCCAATACCTAAAGGAAAGCCGCAGGACTATTATAATCGGACTCGACGGGGGGTAGGCTATGTTACGCCGCCATCAACTCCAGAGAGTTCAGATGCAGAAGACGTAGAACATTTCCACTCGTCCGAAGCATCGACTTGGGATTCCGATACCAGTATCGGATCAGTCTTCAGGAAAGTGCTGTCAGCTAACATGACATCAGCACAACCTCAAAAAGATGAAAACGAAGGCCAAGCACCGGAACCCTTCGAAGAAGAACCCTGGGCTCAACGCCTAGGAAAACAATGGGAGTCTCGTTTCGAGTTACGTGAACCTCCCACCGAAGACGAAGTCGAGCAGATCGACCTTGGGGACGGGTCTTCTTCCAAACCCATCTTCATCAGCAAAAGCCTAGAAAGAGAAGACCGAGAGTCTTTAATCCAACTTGCTAAGGAGTATATCGACGTCTTTGCCTGGAGTTACGAAGACATGCCGGGACTCGATCCACAGATCGTGATGCATAGGTTGAACATCTTGCCTGATGCCAAGCCTATCAAGCAACAACAACGGCGCTTCCGGCCGGACATCATGAATGCCATTGATCAAGAGGTTGATAAGCTCTTGACCAGAGGCTTCATCCGTGAGGAACAATACCCAGATTGGGTAGCCAACGTCGTATCAGTTACCAAAAAGAATGGGAAGATACGAGTCTGTATCGACTTCAGGGATCTGAACTCTGCTTGCCCGAAGGACGAATTCCCGCTTCCAATCACTGACGTGATGATCGACAACACGTGTGGCTTTGAACGCATGTCTTTCATGGACGGGTATTCAGGCTACAATCAAATCAAGATGTTCCCCGATGACGCGAAACACGCATCATTCAGGACTCTAAAGGGTGTTTTCTGCTACACAGTGATGCCTTTCGGATTGAAGAACGCCGGTGCGATATACCAACGAGCTATGAGCACCATCTTCTGTCAACATCTTCGCAAGACAGTCGAATGCTATGTTGACGACATCGCAGTCAAGAGCCGCCTCAAAAGAGATCACCTACAGGACCTGAAGACAGTCTTCGATCTCATGCGGGCACATCAACTCAAGATGAACCCCGCTAAATCCTTCCTTGGGGTTTCTAGCAGAAAATTCTTGGACTTTGTCATCACGGCGAAAGACATTCATGTTGATCCCGAGAAGACCAAAGCCATCCTCAACATAGATCCTCCAAAGAATCTTCGAGAACTTCAGGGCTTACAGGGACGCCTGGCATACATCCGAAGGTTCATAGCAAACCTTTCCGGTAAATGTCAACCCTTTACCCAGCTCATGAAGAAGGGAGTCTCTTACGTCTGGACAGAGGAGTGCCAAAAGGCTTTCGACGACATCAAGGCTTACTTGACAAGCCCGCCAGTCCAGTTAGCACCCGTCGCCGGCAAACCATTTCTCCTCTACGTCTGTGCCATGGATCATTCCCTTAGCGCTCTGCTGGCTCAAAACAGCGATACAGGCTACGAGCAAGCGATATACTACCTCAGTCGAACGCTCATCGGGGCCGAACACCGGTACAACCCCGTTGAAAAGGAGTGCTTGGCCTTGGTATTTGCCATCCAGAAGACTCGCCATTATGTCTCGAGCTAGACAATTCATGTCATCTCTCGAGTCAATCCACTCAGAGTCCTCATGACGAAGCCAGGGTCATTAAACTCCCGGCTAGCTACATGGGCGATCCTGCTAACACCATACAACAAGGTGTTTGTGCCACAAAAAGTCATTAAGGGTCAGGCCCTGGCCGACTTTTTAGCTGCACACCCCATCCCGGAGTCCTCAAGACTCTATGAAGACATCCCGGATGAGGTTCAAAATTAAACGTCACCGAAGGAAGCTCCGTTTGGCAGATGTTTTTCGATGGCGCTTTAAGAACAGTCCCCAAAGGCCAGATCGTCGCAGGAGTGGGGGTAGTCTTAGTCTCCCCCGATCAGCTGGTCATCCAGCGTGCTTACTCTCTTTCGAAGCCGTGCTCCAACAATGTTGTCGAGTACAACGCGCTCATTATGGGACTCCAGCTGGCACAACAGCTGGGGGTGGGTCATCTGGAAGCCAACGGCGACTCGAAACTCATCGTAAACCAGATCCGAGGGCAATACAAGGTTCGCCATGAAGATCTGATCCCTTACTATGAAGTTGCATTGAACATCATTTCAACCTTCATCGGGTTCTTCATCGAACACGTACCTCGTCTACAAAACCTAGAGGCTGATGTTCTGGCTGGCCTCGCGGCCTCATTAGCAGCATCCCTTGGGACTCAACACTACGTCACGGTAGTTGGCCGAGACTTGGTTTGTCCTAGAAACAACCTATGCTTACGAGTGGCCCACGCCATGCCGACAAGTACTGGTATTCATGTCCGATACTGGAGGTTCCCGTTCATCGACTTCGTCGTCTACGAAATTCTCCCAGAGGACCCGAAGGAAGCCATCTCAGTCAGGAGACGTTCTCTTCGATTCTACTATGATACAGCCACTAAAATGCTGTACCGACGCTCCTATGATGGGCTTCTCCTTCGATGCCTGTCCAACGAAGAGGCGACCGAAGCTCTTCGAGAAGCTCATGACGGAACTTGCGGAGCTCATTAACCTGGTCCTAAGTTGCAGGATCGACTGCGACGCATGGACTACTATTGGCCGACCATGGCCGCTGATGCTGTCGACTATGCTAAGAAGTGCCATGCGTGCCAGCTTCACGCAGACTTCATTCATATGCCGTCAGAACCACTACATCCTACAGTCGCCTCCTGGCCCTTCGAAGCCTGGGGCATGGACATTGTAGGACCGATCACCCCTCCTTCATCAAGGGGGCACCACTTCATCCTGGCCATTACCGATTACTTCTCCAAGTGGGCAAAAGCAGTCCTATTGGCGGAAGTAAAGAGCTCCAGGGTGGTCAGCTTTATCAAACACCATGTCATTTACCGTTCGGAGTACCCAGGCGGATCATCCATGATAATGGTCTTCAGTTTATCAGCCATATTTTCAGCAGATTCTGTGACAAGAGTCGTATTCAGAACATGGCCTCAACCGCCTACAATCCGGCAGCAAACAGATTGGCCGAAGCATTCAACAAAACTATCATTAGGCTGCTCAAAAAGGTCGTGTCATCCAACAAACGCGACTGGGACGAAAAGCTTGGCGAATGTCTTTGGGCCTACCGCACAACGGTACGAACCCCAACAGGCAACACACCATTTTCCCTGGTCTACGGGAGTGAAGCGGTACTGCCTCTCGAGATCTAGATACCCTCACTCCATGCAGTAATCACAAACAAACTCACAGAAGAGGACAATCAACGTCGTCGTCTGCGAGAGCTGGAGGCACTTGACGAAAAGCGTCTCCTAGCTCAACAACGTATCGAACTCTACCAAGCCCGTATATCACAGGCTTTTAACAAGAAGGTCAAACAGAGAACTTTTCAAGTTGGCGACCTGGTTCTGGCAGTCAGGAGGTCGATGGTGTTAACTCACAAGGCACCAGGAAAGTTCGAGCCCAAGTGGGAAGGACCTTTCATCATTGAGACGGTATACTCAAACGATGCTTACCGCCTCGCCAAACCCAATGGGGACTTGTTCATGATGCCCATCAACGGTAAGTTCCTGAAGAAGTACTACTATTGACATCTTTCAGATGTGTGCTTCCACAAGGGGATCTATGGACCCAATCATCAGGATTCACAGACAATTCCCTTCCAACCAAACCATACGCTTCCGAAACCAAACTGTTCCGTAGCATCCTCCAGTAGAAAGACAACCACATCCACATCACCTCTGAGTTGTCCCTCTACACCCAACAAAGCGGAATCTTACACTTCGTAAGCCTATGCTATCCTTCATGTTTATCACGTCCATATTACCTCTGAGTAAACATCTCGTACAGACAACCCCTGCGTTGTCGTACATTGATCGCAGAACTTCCACGTCCACATCACCTCTGAGTTATTCAGCGTATCCCCCGGGATCATTCCTACCACGTCCATAATACCTCTGAGTAGGAAGATTCTATCATTTGAACCCCAATGATTGCCACGTCCACATTACCTCTGAGCAAACATGTTGGTTCCTTCAAACTTATTATCTGTACCTAAAAGCCAAGGTGCACAAAAGATAATAGGTCCACACAAACCATCAAGTTCATGATAACAAAAATGAACACATCACAAAAAAGTTGCGTACTTCTTTATTTTCTAAAAAAAAAGAGTACAGAACTACACTATCCCCCAGCAAGAGTTGCAAAAACATAAAAAGGAGAGGCTACAGTCCCTAGACATCTCCAGGGTTGGCTGAGAGCTCTCTAACTCGACGTCTCAAGTCGGCTGTATGAGTCTCCACAGTCGCCAGGACTCGACGCTCAGCTTCTTGACGCATCAACTCAACAGCCTCAGCGGAAGTATCACTCTTATGCTTCTCATAAAGCTGTTGTCGCTGCCGAGCCAGGGCAAGAGCCCGGTGAGTGAAAGTTGCTTCCTCCTTCTTGAATGCTACGTGTTCAGCCTGGACACGTCCGGCATCTAACTGGAGTCGGGCCCGTTGGTCCTCAAGGCGACGCATCTGGGCGTTGATCTCCGCGATATTGGCGTCCAACGCAGCTCGCGCTTCCGTTGTCTCCTTCATGGACTGAGACAACTGCTCTACCGCAGCCTCAGTCTCAGCCACCTCGTGCTCCCAGATGCTCACAGTGGCCTGGTAGGAAGACTCAATCTCGGCGATCAACTTCTCCTTCTCCGCATCTATCAAGACGGAAAGGTCATTTCGCTGGATGCGCTGAAGTTCCGTGAGCCGCTGGTCTAGCTCAATCTGTCACGACCCGCACCCTAGAGTAAGGGCATGAGACGCGAATACGTCCAGCCTACGCCGCAGTGTCGGCGGTAGAACGCTGTCCTAGGTCACAACATCTAGAAATGTATATATTTAACAGTTTATACTCCCCGAATGGGGGTGACATAGCAATAACAAACTCAATCACAACTAAGGAAGAGATAGCACGATATGAACAGAACTCAAGGAAATAAAATAGATAAAAGCAGTAGTCTAAGATAATCCCAGCAATACAAGGTCTCAGATAAAAGAATATATACAATACTGATCTCCAAAAATAGAGTCTAACTAGAATATGTCTCAAGACTGCATAAAGTAAGATAAGCCTAACTAGTCTAGTCTAGGCAATCGGGGTGATCTCCTCAGCTAGAGCTGGGTCCTCCTGAGGGTCCAGCTCGCAGGTGTCATCTAAGGCTGCCCCGTAGTAAGTGTCCAGGCAGGCCTCCTCCTCGTCCTCTGTAATATTTTCAACAGGTCCAGTCAGGACAGGAGCGAGTACAGTACATCTCAACAGATCATAGCAGGTTAGAAAATATAAACATGCAGTAAAGTAAGATACAAGTACTGAAAGAAGTGCAGTATGTAAACAGAGAGAGAACTGTAATAAAAATATCTACTATACATAGGGAACTAGCAGTGACTAGTGAGTCAGAGTACAATATGAACATGTAATACTCCCCCGTACCCCCGATCAATACACAAGGATCCAGCCAGGTTATGTTATATGATGCTATGTAACAGACCCCGAAGGTGATAAGCCCCCGAAGGGTGGTAGACCCCGAAAGTGATACATAGTAGTCCCATAAAAATAGGGATTCTGGGGGTAACCCAACAGTGTAAGTCCCATAAACATAGGGATTCTGGGGATAACCCAACAGTGTAAGTCCCATAAACATAGGGATTCTGGGGGTAACCCAACAGTACAAGATTCCAGGAAGACTCTACGATCATGAGGGTACATGTCGTAAGTGATCAAAGAACCAAGAAGCATATGATACGCTATGAAAGTGAAACGCACAGAACATAGAGTACCCGATGCTCCCTAAGGATAACATCTCAAGAAAGGATCCATATAGTACCAATCCGTGTGACCAACGTGACAGTACAAGTAAAGTAATCTACTGCAGGAAATAATTCTAAGCAGGATATGAAATGATCAGAGAATGTACTCGCCTGTAACTGAGTGTCCAGTATGAAACGTACTGTCCAAGGAGTGGTGTCTGGCTCCTAAACAGAACAGCACAAGTCACAACAAGTCCAGAATAGTGAAATAGAGTCCTACTATGCATTCTACATGATTCTAGGTCAATCTAGGCCAAAGTCAACTCTTGGTCAACTTTGGTCAACCCTAGAAGTTAAACTAGGTCAACCAAGTCTTAATAAATTCTAAACTCCACTACCTAGGTCTAACAAGTCATGCTAGGCTCTACAAGTCTATACTAGACAACACACACATTTCAAGTATACACAATGGCACAATATGAACTTTCTCCCAAACAACCCCATGTGCCTACTATCATGGCATCCCCCAAATCAATACACAATGTAACCCTCTATATAAAACCATATTCATATGTATAGGAACACACATATCACAATGTATCTATTAGCCTATAATATACAACACATTGCATTATATATATAGACACATACATTAGAGGTTCATTTATGAACTCTACATTAGTTAGGCATATATGAAACATGGGAATTTGTATGTGGTACACATGAATTGGTGTGTGGGGGTAAAGAAGGAGAGGCTATGTGTGTGTAATATGACATGGTGTAAGAATACCAAAACAATGAGCAGCAAGGCAAACACATAACAGTGTGTGTACATACATGCATATAGAGTATAAAGAGGCCTGTGTGTTGTGTATACCAAGTGAGAGTGCAAGGGGGTGTGTGTGTGGTGTTCAATTCAAACTGGACTGTAAAGGGGCAGTGCCACCCACTGGTTCCATATCAAAACTCAGAAATTAAATGACAGTTTCCCCCCTCCTTCCTATTCTCAGTTATGAAGTATAACCCAAAATAATCACAGATTTCTATCTAGAAGCTCAGTTAAAAAGAAACAGTGTAACATATATCAAACCAACTCATGTATATCTACTAAACCCCAAAACAGTCTACAACTGGGTTAAACAACTCAATCTCAGGTTTTAATAAGAACTCAGGGATCAATGACAGTGTATACACAGGTTTGTAAATACCAAACAAACTCAGATTTACACCCATATATGAAATGAAATCAACAGTTCATTACTCACTGAATTCTCAGGTTTTAAATAATCTCAGATTTCTGAGAACAAACTCAGTTTCATGAATCAACATAGACCCAAAACCTAAAAATTGACACACACATAGGATTTAAGTAGGGATACCACATTAGGCTTTCAACACAGGTAATTAACAACATGAAATAGATTAATTTAATGACAAAACTCAATTTAGTAAACTGAAATTATGACAGGGAAATGAGTATCAGTTAACATAGGTTAAAAGAGATTTCGAATAGGAAAAACTTAACAATCATGAAACTAATGATTGGAAAAATGAATACAACCCTCGTGCACAATCCCACACATCATCTCGTGTCCCCTATAGCCTGACACGGCATGTCCATAGCAAGAAATCACAAGTGATACACATACAGTGCACAAGACAGTGCATAATGTGCTGTGTCCTCGTGCACGTGTGCACGAGTCTCGTGTGCACACGACACGACACGAACTGGGTCGAGTCCTTTTACAGGGTGGTTCGCCTAGGGTCCTCCTAGGTCTATGTCACCGTGGTTTGGGTCAACGTGTCCTGTGTCGTGATTGGAACAAGCGTATCAGAACCAAAAACCACTGAAACCAACACAGGCAAAAACTAATACACACATTCGTGCGTGTCCGACACGACACCATAGGTCATGCCACTTGGGGAGTGTCATGATAGACACTGCCCCAAAGTGTCCAGTGAAACTCACGTGCTCTAGTACCGTGTCCAGTGAGCAATCGTGCTCGAGTAGCAGGGGAAGTGAACTAGTCCTGAGCCAGTGCACACAGCAGTGTCCAGTCCGATTTGCACCCGACACAGACACAAAACGACCATGGTCCCTTCACGAAAATCAACGAGCACACATAGATCTACATTCCTCTTCAAACAGAAATTAAAAACAGCAAAATTAATCTCTCAGGGACATTTCGTCGAACACCCTACACACATAGCTGATACGTGTCCGATACGGACACGAAACGAATCCAAAACCTAGGGTTAGCCTATCCTACTATCGGGGTTGGGCTAGGGCCTTCCTAAAATGAATTTAAACAGAGATTTAATGGGATATAGGAAGTTATACCTATTAAGGAACAATGGATGAAAAAGTCTTCAAATGGGATGAACTCCTCAAGCCACCAAGTCCCACAAATTGATGTCTTCCTGCAAACAAATTATACCAGCAGTAAGATGGTGGGCTTTAGGTCCTAATGGAATTGGTTTGGGGAAGAAAGGATTTAAAATGGATTTTTAATGAATTTTGGAAGATGGAACTCACCTCTTTCCTTAGAACTTTTGGATGAACCCTAAAAGAGGCTAGCCCTAAAATCTAGGAGGGACTTTATAGTAGGGGAATCCCTAGGTTAACCTAGATGGCCGGCCATGTTGGGTTTGGGTGGGGTTTAAGCTAGGTTAGCTAGTCTAATCAAGTTTAGTCACAAAATGACTTGTGAAACCACAAGCCATTTATCAAAACACTTGATTCCTAAATTCCTAATTAAATTTCTAATGAATCAATAACTACTAACTTAGGTCATACTAGGTTAGACTAGAGTCACTTGACCTAACCAAGCCCAACTAACTAGGGTTAGTTCCTAGGTTGGTCTACATGACTCAAAACTAGTCAAAAATCAAACTAGTCCAAAAAAATCCAAAATAATTCCTAAAAATTCCCATAAATTATAATTAATACTAATAATTTTAAATTACCCCAAAAATGACAAATTTACCCATAAACTAGAAATGTGGTAGTGACAAATCTACCCTCCTTAAAAGAATTTTGTCTTCGAAATTGAAAGGCGAAATGCAACTGATGAGAAGGATAGAAAGTATACCTCACGGTCCAAAAAGATAGGGGTACCGCTCGCGCATCTCATCCTCCCGCTCCCAGGTAGACTCTCCTGGAGAATGATGCCTCCATGCGACGCGTACCAAGGGTATCACCTGGTTCCTCAGAACCTTCTCCCGCCGATCCAGAATCTCTACTGGCTGTTCTGGATAGCAGAGAGAAGGCCCCACCTCAATCTCCGAATGATCGAGCACATGGCTAGGGTCAGCCACGTACCGTCTCAACTGTGATACATGGAATACGTTGTGGACCCCCACAAGTGCAGGCGGCAAGTCTAGCCTGTAAGCCACGTCACCGACTCTCCCGCTGATAACGAAAGGGCCGATGAAGCGCGGGCTAACCTTTCCGCCTCCACCAAAACGTATCGTACCACGAGTCGGAGATATCCTCAAGAAAACCTGGTCTCCGACCTAATCACAAATAAGGTCTCAATTAATATAAATAACAAACATGATCAAAAATTACAAGAACAACCTAAATCTAATCCTACTCTAATCTGTACCTCAAACTCCAAGGGTCTCCGGTGGCTATCAGCCCAGTGCCGATGTCTGTTCTGCGCCACGCAAAGTCTGTCCCTGATGAGCTTCATCTTCTCGGCCGCATCCACAATCATCTCTGGCCCCAGCAAAGCTCGCTCACCAACATCATCCCAGGATAAGGGTGTAGGGCACCTACGCCCGTACAGAGCCTCGAAACGTGACATTTCGATGCTGGCCTGAAAACTATTATTATAGGCAAACTCCACCAAATGAAGATGATCCTCCCAGGAACCTCCAAAGTCCAGGACGCACGTCCGCAGCATATCCTCAAGAGTCTGAATAGTCCGCTCTGACTGTCCGTCCGTCTGGGGGTGGTATGCAGTACTAAACTTGAGCTGAGTGCCCAAGCTGGTCTGTAGACTCCTCCAGAAATGGAAAGTAAAATGGCTATCTCGATCTAAGACGATGCTGACCGAAACTCCGTGGATCCTGACTATCTGCCGCATATACATCTCCACCAGCCTCTCTGTAGACGTACCCACCTTGAATGGCAAAAAGTGGGCCGATTTGGTCAACCTATCAACGATGACCCAAATCGCGTCTTTCCCTCCTGGAGTACGCGGCAATCCTGATACGAAGTCCATCGTGATATGCTCCCATTTCCACTCGGGAATGGGCAGCGGCTGCAACAATCCACCGGGCCTCTATCTCTCTGCCTTGACCTGCTGACAGACCAAGAACCTAGCTACAAAGTGGGACACCTTCCGCTTCATCTCTGACCACCATACATGCTCCCGCAGATCTCGGTACATCTTGTTGTCACCCGGGTGTATAGAGTACTGAGATCTGTGGGCCTCTTGTATAATCTGCTCTCTGAGCTCCCTGCTAGGCACACATAACCTGGCACCGTGCCTCAGGGTACCATCCTCTGCAAGTGAAAACTCAGGATCCTCCACTCTTATACTGATCTGCTCTCTGATACTCTGTAAAGTCACATCCTGAAACTTGGCCGCCTTGATCCTGTCCATCAAGTCTGACTGTATCTGTAGGCCCCAAAACTGTATCTGCACTCCAGGCACGATCACCTCAATCCCAAGGCTCTCCAAGTCGGCAAGCAAATGCCGATCCATGGTCAAACACATGGCTGTCGGATACCTACTCAAGGCATCGGCAACCACATTGGCCTTCCCTGTGTGGTACTGAAGTAGGATGTCAAAATCCTTCATCAACTCCAGCCATCTGCGCTGTCTCATGTTCAACTCCTTCTGAGTGAACACATACTTCAGGCTCTTGTGATCTGTGAAGATCTCCACCCTCTCACCATACAGATAATGCTTTCACAGCTTCAAAGCAAAAATCACTGCTGCCAGCTCCAGGTCGTGGGTAGGGTAGTTCTTCTCATGGGGACGTAACTGCCTGGAAGCATAGGCAATCACCTTCCCGTGCTGCTGCACCACACAAGTAACTCCTTTTTCCGGATTTTTTTAAAATTTTAACTGTTTAAATATTTATGGTAGAAAATCTGTTGTTAGCATACAAAATATATTTTGACTTAATGTAGGAAAACTATTTTCATATGATTTTCTCTTATAAACGATATTATTAAACTTATTAATTATTTTTTTATATTTGAATATTGACTCAAGGAACCATTATTATTATTTACAAAGTATTAAGTTAGATTTGGTTAAATGTATTTTAAATGTTACTAATAATATATGGTCTTGTTTTTAAATCATGATAGATTGATTTTGAGTAAATCTAGGATTTATTTGATTCGGTGTTTAATTGGGTTGATTCTAAAAGTTTGTCCAATTATTTTTAAAATAGTTTTTTAGATTTATGAAAACATATTTTTAAGAATTATTTGATTTATTACCCGTAATTATGTTTAAGATTTAAATTTATAAAACTTGTTTTAAATAATATTTTATATTATTGAGTATATTTGCAGCTATTACGTCGATTAAGATTTGATAATCTAGTTTTGATTGATAACTATAAAATGCTATTTTGATAGCATTAATATTATTTTGAACTATTATTGTACCGAATACTATAGTTAGATTTAATTTAGCTAGTTTTATTTTATATACGAATAATTGAATTATTCTCAAGAATATGTTAAGAATTGATTTTATGAAAAATTTATTTTAAGGATTATTTAAAATACTAAGTATCATTTTTAAAATATTATTCTGAATCTTTCATTCGAGCTAGATCTCAATTCATATTATTCAATCTATTCGATAATGCTAAATGTTAATCTAAAATATTGGTGTTATCAATTATTTGGTTTGGATTAGATTAAACTAGTTTTGTTCTAATCCAGATATGATTCATCCGGAGCCAAATCTTTTCTCTATATATCTTATATATCTCTCTACCTCTCTCGCCTCCAATATATAACCCCTTCTGCACCTTTCACCCTCACGTCACCCCTTGCCAACGCCATATATACATCACCAGCGCAACCACGTCTCCACCCGATCCCGACAAACCCTACCAATCTCCTGACAAGCAGCCACCCCGTCGTCGACTTCGTCGTCACCACTAAACCAACAACCACAACCAGATCTTTCTCACCGCCACCATGCCCGTGTTCGTTCGTGTCTGGGTCCAGCACAATGACCACCATCACAACCGTGTCCGGACCCGTGTGTCCGTGTCCTTTACATCGTATCTCATTATGAGTACATCATCATAAGAATACATCCCGGCCTTTCCTTCGGCCATCACCACAGCAATCATCACCCACCCCGACTACCACCACAGACATCAGAAAAAGAGAAGTAAGGAAACCTGACGCCAACGCAAACCACGCGTTCGCCGACAACTTCTCCGACGGCGAGTTCCCTCCGCTCGCCGAGCCCCCGCTGCTGTGCTCGGCAAGCGCTCCAGCGTCGACACTGCTATGTCGAGCGTCGCCGTAGCTCGTTCGCTGATCTCCTCCGCGCCGTGCCGTCCACGTACGCCGACCCCTCATCCAGCCGGTCCAGCCATGCTCCGCGTCTGTTCTCCGCGCCCGGCCGACCCCGTCTCCTCCGACGAGCCACTCGTCGGCGCACAGCCAACCACCCGGCCGGCGCCGCTACAACTCCAGCGGCCAGGCGCCTCTGGATCCGACTGGACTCTCCTCCGCGCCACCCACCGCGGCAGGCGTTTCCACCGAGCCACGCCCAACCACCACGGCCTCGTGCCACCTCCAGATCCACTGGAACTGTACTGGACCCCGTCTCGAGGAACCCGCGTAAGCCATCCCCGACTCCTCTCCTCCGCCCCAAGCGACCGCCTCCGCCAGGCGGGCGTCGCCGCTAGAACGTCGCCGCACCGAGCCCCAAATCCGGTGAGCACTCCCTTTCCTAATTTTTTTCCTCAGTAACTTTCCTAAGGTTCTTTCTCTCTCCAATTGCTGAGAGCAACTAAATTGATTAAGTATTAGGCTTTAACAATGGGTTTAGGGCTTTAGTAAATGGGCTAAAGCCCAGCTAGGTTAGTTAATATTTTGTGATAATTTGTATTTATTTTTGGGTCTTAACATTGGACTCGGTTTGGCTTTTGGACTGAACTTGGGTTTGGGTTTTAAATTAATATGTTGATTAAAATAGTCATTACGTTTTAACTATTATAATTTTGACCAATAATTAAATAATTATTTTGATAGGCCTTTTCATTATACAATATTTAGTATATTATTTGGGTTTAGTAGTGGCATTGGGCTTTCTTAAGCTGATACATTTTACTTGGGTATAATTTGGATTTTATTTCCTACTGGACTTATAGGCCAGCCTAGTTTAGGAATTAACTAATGGGCTGATGTAGGGACTTTGGGTTCTGACATTAAATTAGTTATCTTTTAAAATATCTTCGACTTATTTTAAATGGGATTTTGGGCCTATATTAGTAATAATATTTAGATTAGTTATTTATATGGCTATTATTATTTAATCCCTATCAATAGTTTTACTAATTATATTTCTTATTAGATGTATATATATTGTGATATCATTTTAATTATCATAAATAATTTCTAAAGAGCTTATAAGTATTTTCCTATATAAAATACTGTTATAGTTATTTTATTGGTATTAACTTTTATTTTGCTAAAATGTGTGTATTAAGATATCTCTAGAAAATCTTATTATGATTGTACCCTAAACATAGTTTTAGCCTAAAATAAATTGTACTTGATAAATTATAAAGTTGGCCTAGATCGATTTTCAATATTTATTTTAAATGTAGGTAGTTTACTAAGATTAAATTGGAACATATATATATATTGGTATATTATATTTATATAAATACTTTTAAAATAAAAGTATTTTGGTCCTCGAATAAATAGATGGTTTTTATACGTTATTTCTTAGGAATTTATATAAATAAATAGATTTTATAAAAGTATATTTAACGGAGGGGGGGTTTTTGCCTTAAAATAGTTTTCCAGATTTTAAAGTATTTGTTTAAAATATTCTATATATAATTTCATGATATAAAGTACTTTTCTAAATAAATTTCCTTATCAAGGATTTTCTTTTTAGACGAAATTCCTTCGGCCATCGAATGTTAATCATGACTAGTCATACATTCTTATTCTTGTGATTTTGACTTTTTCATATCGACTTAGGCTAATCGGACTAATCTGGACCCAATGGGATTATTGGTTTCACCAGCTAAGGACCACAGGCAAGTGCACTTTCTGATTGCTTTCTTTTCATAGTAGTCTTTTCATTTCATGTCTATACATATATCTTGCTGCTTGTTGACACGCTCGTCACATGGAGTTATCGGAAGGGGAAATATCTTAGTTTACATGTGGACTACCCAAAAATATCCCCAAAATGTCTATTATTGTATGATAGCAGCTGCACACGACACGTGTAGTGAGCCGGATTTACCCCCTAGCCGTTCACATGTCGAAACAGATATTTCACACCACCTAGATAGATGTCTTTTATTAGTTTTTATTGTTTACTTCTCTATCGTGCTATGTCATCAGTTATTTACCAGTTTTGATATCTCATATGTTATTTTCATGTCTTGTTAATTCTATTATGTTTTCGCATTATCGTCGGTTTGTGTACTTGTTCCATTCCTGACTGGAAACCAACATTTTCAGGTTAGCTGTGGCTTCACTTAGCTTGGGAGATTCGGATGTACTTGCAGGCAGAAACCTAGAAATAGATAGTAGCTGTATTCATCTTATGTAATGTAAATTCTTATATTTTCTTTAAATATAAATGTTGTAATAAATTTAGAAATGTGAATGAGCAATATTATTTATTTGAGCATTTATTTCTTGCGGGCTTGACAGCATTCTACCGCCGACTCTGCGGCGTAGGCTGGCTTGGACACGTCTCGTATCCGGAAAAGCGGGTGCGGGTCGTGACAAGTATTTGTGGTGGCCCATGCAGGTCTGTTTTCGCAAAAGATTACGAACTCGTGATGGTACGTTAATCGTACTATTGCGAGCCTGCGACCAAGAAATGCTCATTCACAAACTAGGATTAAAATGATTTAATATAATGACTAGGACTAGGAGTCCGTTGTTCAAATTGACTAATCGGGTAGATAAGGTTGTTAGATAGGCCATGCATTTTAGAAGTATTAAATTCAGATAGCTTGCTAGATCCCTATAGACACACTATTGATTTTGATATAATGATATGATCCAACGTGGGTATACTACTCACTTGGCTAGTTAGGTTTTCCTTAGAATTAAGGCTATAATCTTGATAACATGTTCAGTTTTCTTTTGCTCTTTGTAGATATAATTTTTTTTATCATCAGTTAGAATTGCCTATTTTAAATTCTATTTTGCTTTAAGTAACTGGTTTATAATTTTTGATTCTGCTTTTCATATACAAATCTCGATGTAGGATTGGTTCAAAGTTTTTTCCTCAACCATTTGAAATATTTATGAAATCAAGATTAGGATGTTCTTATTTATTTTGTCTTCAGATGTTTCTTTTTGACCAGCCTTTTACCTTAAGAATTGAGACTTATAGGCAGATGTTACACTATCTAATCATAGTCAATTAGATTGGACCTTTAGATACCCTTGAAGTCTTAGGAGAATAGTTGGAATAAATTTTACGACTGCAATGGCCAGCCAGCAGCGCACTGGCGAGGCACAACCCATAGAAATGAAACCATTTTGAGGATCATAGGTTATAGAATATTGCTGAAACTATGTTGTAAATGACCAAGGCCTTAGGAAAGAGAAGATAATAGGTTGACTGTATAGGCAAGAAACACCAGGTAAGGATTTGACTTTCTCAAAACTCGAACTTCTTATTTTTCTTCTTCCAAAAATCTCGCCTATTCATATTTTGACCTTCTTGACCAATGCTGCTATTACGGCCTAGTTTTGCAAGCTTACTCTTTTATCGAGCTTGATTCGAGACATATGTTTATTGGGGACGCCCGTTAACATATTGTCTAATCAGAATCATTGTATTACGGTCTGATCAACCATGATACATTTGGTTCGCTCTTCATTTAATTACCCTACGTGGACTGAGATATAGAGATATCCAGGATCTCATCCGCAATTGCTTGACAATTCTTCTTGAAATAGGCATTCGCCCTTGAATCATGTAACTGTGTTCAGTGACACATCTCTTGAACTCTTTATTGTTTTTGTCTTTTGCGGATTGGAAAGTCGAAAACTCGTAATTGATAGATAGACACAGAGTATTCCCATGGCTATGATAGTTGTATAGGCAAGTGTAGCTACCCTCGGCCAACCCTGTGACAGGAGCCTTGCCACCATATCCTAGCCTCTAAGGTGGGTAGAAGTCCTCGGAGTTACGAAATGACAAGAAAGAGGATACAACCATTTTGAGAAAATAAATTTGAGGAGATTAAGGGAATACTAGACTTTGAATTTTAAGAAATAGTTATGAATTTGAATTTCGAGGACGAAATTATTTTTAAGGTGGGTAGATTTGTAACTCCTCTTTCCGGATTTTTTTAAAATTTTAGCTGTTTAAATATTTATGGTAGAAAATCTGTTGTTAGCATACAAAATATATTTTGACTTAATGTAGGAAAACTATTTTCATATGATTTTCTCTTATAAACGATATTATTAAACTTATTAATTATTTTTTTATATTTGAATATTGACTCAAGGAACCAATATTATTATTTACAAAGTATTAAGTTAGATTTGGTTAAATGTATTTTAAATGTTACTAATAATATATGGTCTTGTTTTTAAATCATGATAGATTGATTTTGAGTAAATCTAGGATTTATTTGATTCGGTGTTTAATTGGGTTGATTCTAAAAGTTTGTCCAATTATTTTTAAAATAGTTTTTTAGATTTATGAAAACATATTTTTAAGAATTATTTGATTTATTACCCGTAATTATGTTTAAGATTTAAATTTATAAAACTTGTTTTAAATAATATTTTATATTATTGAGTATATTTGCAGCTATTACGTCGATTAAGATTTGATAATCTAGTTTTGATTGATAACTATAAAATGCTATTTTGATAGCATTAATATTATTTTGAACTATTATTGTACCGAATACTATAGTTAGATTTAATTTAGCTAGTTTTATTTTATATACGAATAATTGAATTATTCTCAAGAATATGTTAAGAATTGATTTTATGAAAATTTATTTTAAGGATTATTTAAAATACTAAGTATCATTTTTAAAATATTATTCTGAATCTTTCATTCGAGCTAGATCTCAATTCATATTATTCAATCTATTCGATAATGCTAAATGTTAATCTAAAATATTGGTGTTATCAATTATTTGGTTTGGATTAGATTAAACTAGTTTTGTTCTAATCCAGATATGATTCATTCGGAGCCAAATCTTTTCTCTATATATATCTTATATATCTCTCTACCTCTTTCGCCTCTAATATATAACCCCTTCTACACCTTTCACCCTCACGTCACCCCTTGCCAACGCCATATATACATCACCAGCGCAACCACGTCTCCACCCGATCCCGACAAACCCACCGATCTTCTGTCAAGCAGCCACCCCGTCGTCGACTTCGTCGTCACCACTAAACCAACAACCACAACCAGATCTTCCTCACCGCCACCATGCCCGTGTTCGTTTGTGTCTGGGTCCAGCACAATGACCACCATCACAACCGTGTCCGGACCCGTGTCCGTGTCCTTTACATCGCATCTCATTACGAGTACATCATCACCAGAATAGATCCCCGCCTTCCCTTCGGCCATCACCACAGCAATCATCACCCACCCCGACTACCACCACAGACATCAGAAAAAGAGAAGTAAGGAAACCTGATGCCAACACAAACCACGCGTTCGCCGACAACTTCCCCAACGGCGAGTTCCCTCCGCTCGTCGATCCCCCGCTACTGTGCTCGACAAGCGCTCCAGCGCCGACACTGCTATGTCGAGCGTCGTCGTAGCTCGTTCGCTGATCTCCTCCGTGCCGTGCCGTCCACGTACGCCGACCCCTCGTCCAGCCGGTCCAGCCATGCTCCGCGTCTGTTCTCCGCGCCCGGCCGACCCCGTCTCCTCCGGCGAGCCACTCGTCGGCGCACAGCCAACCACCCGGCCGGCGCCGCTATAACTCCCGCGGCCAGGCGCCTCTGAATCCGACTGGACTCTCCTCCGCGCCACCCACCGCGGCAGGCGTTCCCACCGAGCCACGCCCAACCACCACGGCCTCGTGCCACCTCCAGATCCACTGGAACTGTACTGGACCCCGTCTCGAGGAACCCGCGTAAGCCATCCCCGACTCCTCTCCTCCGCCCCAAGCGACCGTCTCCGCCAAGCGGGCGTCGCCGCTAGAACGCCGCCGCGCCGAGCCCTAAATCCGGTGAGCACTCCCTTCCCTAATTTTTTTTCCTCAGTAACTTTCCTAAGGTTCTTTCTCTCTCCAATTGCTGAGAGCAACTAAATTGATTAAGTATTAGGCTTTAACAATAGGTTTAGGGCTTTAGTAAATGGGTTAAAGTCGAGCTAGGTTAGTTAATATTTTGTGATAATTTATATTTATTTTTGGGTCTTAACATTGGACTCGGTTTGGCTTTTGGACTGAACTTGGGTTTGGGTTTTAAATTAATATGTTGATTAAAATAGTCATTACGTTTTAACTATTATAATTTTGACCAATAATTAAATAATTATTTTGATAGGCCTTTTCATTATACAATATTTAGTATATTATTTGGGTTTAGTAGTGGCATTGGGCTTTCTTAAGCTGATACATTTTACTTGGGTATAATTTGGATTTTATTTCCTACTGGACTTATAGGCCAGCCTAGTTTAGGAATTAACTAATGGGCTGATGTAGGGACTTTGGGTTCTGACATTAAATTAGTTATCTTTTAAAATATCTTCGACTTATTTTAAATGGGATTTTGGGCCTATATTAGTAATAATATTTAGATTAGTTATTTATATGGCTATTATTATTTAATCCCTATCAATAGTTTTACTAATTATATTTCTTATTAGATGTATATACATTGTGATATCATTTTAATTATCATAAATAATTTCTAAAGAGCTTATAAGTATTTTCCTATATAAAATACGGTTATAGTTATTTTTTTGGTATTAACTTTTATTTTGCTAAAATGTGTGTATTAAGATATCTCTAGAAAATCTTATTATGATTGTACCCTAAATATAGTTTTAGCCTAAAATAAATTGTACTTGACAAATTAAGAAGTTGGCCTAGATCGATTTTCAATATTTATTTTAAATGTAGGTAGTTTACTAAGATTAAATTGGAACATATATATATTGGTATATTATATTTATATAAATACTTTTAAAATAAAAGTATTTTGGCCCTCGAATAAATAGATGGTTTTTATACGTTATTTCTTAGGAATTTATATAAATAAATAGATTTTATAAAAGTATATTTGACGGAGGGGGGGTTTTTGCCTTAAAATAGTTTTCCAGATTTTAAAGTATTTGTTTAAATTATTCTATATATAATTTCATGATATAAAGTACCTTTCTAAATAAATTTCCTTATCAAGGATTTTCTTTTTAGACGAAATTCCTTCGGCCATCGAATATTAATCATGACTAGTCATACATTCTTATTCTTGTGATTTTGACTTTCTCATATCGACTTAGGCTAATCGGACTAATCTGGACCCAATGGGATTATTAGTTTCACCAGCTAAGGACCACAGGCAAGTGCACTTTCTGATTGCTTTCAATTTATAGTAGTCTTTTCATTTCATGTCTATACATATATCTTGCTGCTTGTTGACACGCTCGTCACACGGAGTTATCGGGAGGGAAAATATCTTAGTATACATGTGGACTACCCAAAAATATCCCCAAAATGTCTATTATTGCATGATAGCAGCTGCACACGACACGTGCAGTGAGCCGGATTTACCCCCTAGCCGTTCACATGTCGAAACAGATATTTCATACCACCTAGATAGATGTCTTTTATTAGTTTTTCTTGTTTACTTCTCTATCGTGCTATGTCATCAGTTATTTACCAGTTTTGATATCTCATATGTTATTTTCATGTCTTTTTAATTCTATTATGTTTTCGCATTGTCGTCGGTTTGTGTACTTGTTCCATTCCTGACTGGAAACCAACATTTTCAGGTTAGCTGTGGCTTCACTTAGCTTGAGAGATTCGGGTGTACTTGCAGACAGAAACCTAGAAATAGATAGTAGCTGTATTCATCTCATTTAATGTAAATTCTTATATTTTCTTTAAATATAAATGTTGTAATAAATTTAGAAATGTGAATGAGCAATATTGTTTATTTGAGCATTTATTTCTTGCGGGCTTGACAGCGTTCTACCGTCGACTCTGCGGCGTAGGCTGGCTTGGACACGTCTCATATCCGAAAAAGCGGGTGCGGGTCGTGACAACACAACCCAGCCCCTTCCCTGAAGCATCACTATAAATAGTGAAACCACCTGATCCTGAAGGCAACGTCAGAATCGGAGCTGTCGTCAGCCGCTTCTTCAACTCATCAAAAGCTGCCTGACACTCCTCTGACCATACATACTCAGTATCCTTCCGGGTCAATCGTGTCAACGGCTCTGCAACCCGGGAGAAATCCTGCACAAATCTCCGGTAATACCCTGCCAGCCCCAGGAAGCTCCTGATCTCTGCAACTGAAGTCGGTGCTGTCCATGCCTCAACTGCCACGATCTTCTTGGGGTCAACTGAGATACCATCTCCAGTCACCACATGCCCCAAGAAGTCCACCCGGTCCAAGAAGAACTCACACTTGGAGACCTTCCCATAAAGCTGCTCCTTCTTGAGAATCTCCAGCACTATCCTCAAATGCTCCTCGTGCTCCTCCTCAGTCTTGGAATATATCAAGATATCATCAATAAACACTACTACAAACTGATCCAGATATTTATGGAACACCTTGTTCATAAGGTTCATAAACACTGCGGGTGCATTGGTTAGCCCAAACGGCATAACCAAAACCTTGAACTGCCCGTACCGCATCCTAAAAGTGGTCTTGGGAATATCCTCCCCCTTCACCTTCACCTGGTGATATCCCGACCTCAGATCAATCTTGGAAAATACCCGAGCTCCGCTCAACTGGTCAAATAGATCGTCGATCCGCGGCAGTGGGTATTTGTTCTTGATCGTGAGGTTGTTGAGTGCCCTATAGTCAATACACATGTGTACTGACCCATCCTTCTTCGGCACGAACAACACTGGTGCACCCCATGGCGACAAACTCGAGCGGATGAAGCCCTTGTCCTGTAGCTCATCCACTTACTTCTTCAGCTCCACCAGCTCGCTGTTGTTCACCCGATAGACATGCTGAGAAATGGGCTCCGCTCCTGGAACCAAGTCTATCGAGAACTCTATGTCCCTGTCCGGTGGCAGTCCCGGCAACTCCTTAAGGAAAACATCCATATACTCTGCTATCAAGGGGTGTAGAATCGTCTGCTTCTCGACCGAGACTCCACAGAAGACTTCGCTGCTCTGCTCTGCCTGACGTCTGGAGTACTCGAACTCTGGCTCCCCCGGCGCTCTGAACAGAACTCTACCCCCTCTGCAATCGATGCTGGCGTGGTGCCTGCTCAACCAATCCATGCCTAGTACTATATCGTAGTTCGGCAATGGCATTACGAGTAGGCTCACCTCCAACTCACAGCCTTCCAAAACTACTCTCCGACCCTTACAAATATCACTCACGAGGATAATACCACCCCCGGTCGTGATCTTGTAAGTCCTAGGTAACGATTCAGCTACTATACCATGCCTAATCGCAAAAGATACTGAAATAAAGCTATGCGATGCACCAGAATCAAACAATGCAAATGCTGGACGGAAGTCGAGAAGAATCGAACCTGCAATCAGCTATCCAGTCACCTCTGCATCTCCAGTTGCCATGGTAAAAGCTCGCCCCTGCTGGCCTCCCCTGGCATGCTGCTGGTGCTGGACAAACCTCTGCTGCTGAGTCGGCAGGGCTGGTCCCCGCTGCTGGCCCACTGGAGCTCTGGCTCCTGCTCCTCCTTCCGGAGCTGCTCGTCCTGTACGGCACTCCCTCATCTGGTGGTCTGCTGAACCACACACAAGGCACTGTCCCAGCCTCTTCCTGCACTCATTGGCAATATGCCCGGGCTTCCTACAGTAGGTACAAATGGTAACCTGCCTCTGGCCCTGCTGGTGCTGCCTCGGCTGCTGCTGATGCTGAGCTGGCCTCTGCTGAATCGGCTGAGGCTGAAACTGCCTCGGCTGCTGGAACTGAAAGTGAGGCCTCTTGGCCTGGCCTTCGCTGCTGCTACTGCCCCCAACTGGGTCTCTCCCTCTCTTGAGCCTAAGCTCAAGATCATCCTCTGCTAGCAGGGCTTCCGTCAAGATCTTCTCAAATGTAGCATCTCTATTCCCCTTGGTCGGGGACTTGACCTCCTTAACCAGACCCTTTCAGAACCTCTGGGCCTTCGCCGTCTCGCTCAACCCCTCAACAAACCTGCCGAGACGGCCAAACTCTTCCGCATACTCCTCTACTGAGAGGCTCCCCTGGACCAAGCTCTCAAACTGCGTCTCCAAGGCTCTGACTGCTGAATCTGGGAAGAACTTCTTCTTGAAGAAGCCCCTGAACTGCTCCCAAGTCTGCCCTGGTACCCCCAACCTGGGGTCCGACTGATACCAGGTGCGAGCAAGATCTTGCATCCGGCTAGCTGCGGCCTCGATCTGAAGGTCTGCTAGAATCCTGGCCAAGCGGAAGATCTCCTCCATATGCTCGATCCACTCGTCGGCATACAGGATCCCCTCTGTCCCCAAAAAGTCTCTGGGGCTCATCTTCTAAAACTGCTCGATCCCTGGTGTCCTCTGCTGCACCACTGGTCGAGCTGCGGCTGTCGTGACGGCCAACTCCATGCCTCTGTCCTGTCGAGCCTGCTATCGGTCCATGAACTGCTGGAAATATGCGAACATCTGAGCTACGTCCATATGTCCTGGAGGCGGTGGCGGCTGGAAAGGATCCTCTGGAAAGATCGGGTCCTGTCTCCCAGTCGGTGGATGCATACCCCCTGCTGCGGCTGCCGAGGTCTCAACACGAGCTGAGGTGACAAGAGCTGCAGTCCCCTGGCCTCGCCGTGCTGGCTGAGAGGTAGCAGTCCCCTCTATAGCATCCTCATGGACGGTACGCTGCGATCGAGTCTCTACCATCCTGAAGATAGACAAACAAGAGTATCAATTTCTGAGAAAGAAGCGAAATAACAAAGGCGGACAATTATAATTCAAAGGATCAGCTGACAAAAGGATTTAGATGGCAATAAAAGGAATTTTCCTAAAGTAATTGAGTATCTTATAATTAATGTCCTATATCCTATAGCAGGCTACAGTGATACTCTAGTTCGAGCACCACTACACTTCTAGTCTAGACCTGCATGGGCCACCACTAAAAACGTGTCACGACCTGCACCCTAGAGTAAGGGCACGAGACGCGAATACGTCCAGCCTACGCCGCAGTGTCGGCGGTAGAACACTGTCCTAGGTCACAACATCTAGCAATGTATATATTTAACAGTTTATACTCCCCGAATGGGGGTGACATAGCAGTAACAAACTCAATCACAACTAAGGAAGAGATAGCACGATATGAACAGAACTCAAGGAAATGAAATAGATAAAAGCAGTAGTCTAAGATAATCCCAGCAATACAAGGTCTCAGATAAAAGAATATATACAATACTGATCTCCAAAAATAGAGTCTAACTAGAACATGTCTCAAGACTGCATAAAGTAAGATAAGCCTAACTAGTCTAGTCTAGGCAATCGGGGTGATCTCCTCAGCTAGAGCTGGGTCCTCCTGAGGGTCCAGCTCGCAGGTGTCATCTAAGGCTGCCCCGTAGTAAGTGTCCAGGCAGGCCTCCTCTTCGTCCTCTGTAATATTTTCAACAGGTCCAATCAGGACAGGAGCGAGTACAGTACATCTCAACAGATCATAGCAGGTTAGAAAATATAAACATGCAGTAAAGTAAGATACAAGTACTGAAAGAAGTGCAGTATGTAAACAGAGAGAGAACTGTAATAGAAATATCTACTATACATAGGGAACTAGCAGTGACTAGTGAGTCAGAGTACAATATGAACATGTAATACTCCCCCGTACCCTCGATCAATACACAAGGATCCAGCCAGGTTATGTTATATGATGCTATGTAACAGACCCCGAAGGTGATAGACCCCGAAGGTGATAAGCCCCCGAAGGGTGGTAGACCCCGAAGGTGATACATAGTAGTCCCATAAAAATAGGGATTCTGGGGGTAACCCAACAGTGTAAGTCCCATAAACATGGGGATTCTGGGGATAACCCAACAGTGTAAGTCCCATAAACATGGGGATTCTGGGGGTAACCCAACAGTATAAGATTCCAGGAAGACTCTACGATCATGAGGGTACATGTCGTAAGTGATCAAAGAACCAAGAAGCATATGATACGCTATGAAAGTGAAACGCACAGAACATAGAGTACCCGATGCTCCCTAAGGATAACATCTCAAGAAAGGATCCATATAGTACAAATCCGTGTGACCAACGTGACAGTACAAGTAAAGTAATCTACTGCAGGAAATAATTCTAAGCAGGATATGAAATGATCAGAGAATGTACTCGCCTGTAACTGAGTGTCCAGTATGAAACGTACTGTCCAAGGAGTGGTGTCTGGCTCCTAAACAGAACAGCACAAGTCACAACAAGTCCAGAATAGTGAAATGGAGTCCTACTATGCATTCTACATGATTCTAGGTCAATCTAGGCCAAAGTCAACTCTTGGTCAACTTTGGTCAACCCTAGAAGTCAAACTAGGTCAACCAAGTCTTAATAAATTCTAAACTCCACTACCTAGGTCTAACAAGTCATGCTAGGCTCTACAAGTCTATACTAGACAACACACACATTTCAAGTATACACAATGGCACAATATGAACTTTCTCCCAAACAACCCCATGTGCCTACTATCATGGCATCCCCCAAATCAATACACAATGTAACCCTCTATATAAAACCATATTCATATGTATAGGAACACACATATCACAATGTATCTATTAGCCTATAATATACAACACATTGCATTATATATATAGACACATACATTAGAGGTTCATTCATGAACTCTACATTAGTTAGGCATATATAAAACATGGGAATTTGTATGTGGTACACATGAATTGGTGTGTGGGGGTAAACAAGGAGAGGCTATGTGTGTGTAATATGACATGGTGTAAGAATACCAAAACAGTGAGCAGCAAGGCAAACACATAACAGTGTGTGTACATACATGCATATAGAGTATAAAGAGGCCTGTGTGTTGTGTATACCAAGTGAGAGTGCAAGGGTGTGTGTATGTGGTGTTCAATTCAAACTGGACTGCAAAGGGGCAGTGCCACCCACTGGTTCCATATCAAAACTCAGAAATTAAATGACAGTTTCCCCCTCCTTCCTATTCTCAGTTATGAAGTATAACCCAAAATAATCACAGATTTCTATCTAGAAGCTCAGTTAAAAAGAAACAGTGTAACATATATCAAACCAACTCATGTATATCTACTAAACCCCAAAACAGTCTACAACTGGGTTAAACAACTCAATCTCAGGTTTTAATAAGAACTCAGGGATCAATGACAGTGTATACGCAGGTTTGTAAATACCAAACAAACTCAGATTTACACCCATATATGAAATGAAATCAACAGTTCATTACTCACTGAATTCTCAGGTTTTAAATAATCTCAGATTTCTGAGAACAAGCTCAGTTTTATGAATCAACATAGACCCAAAACCTAAAAATTGACACACACTGTAACGCCCCAGTCCCAAAATACGTAGGACTAGGAATATAGTCATGCCAGCTGTATTCATACGAAGTACACTCCAATATATGGAATCCTCGTATGAGTACATAAGCTATAAAATACAGTAGAACCATAACTAACTAATCTCATCCACAAATCAAAGAATAAAAGATATCATATATCAACTATGAATTTGTCTTGATATAATATGTTGGGCGGAGACAAATCTACTACCAACAAAATAAGAAAAAGTACATAGAAAATGAAATGAGTGGCGAGCGAAGCGAAGACGATCCAAGTGCAATCATCCTCGAAAAATAGTAATGAACACGGCTAAAGCTGAAGCACCTGCGAAAGACAATAGCACACACCTGACAAGACAACCAGGTCCTCAGAGGGACGTAACAAGACACATCATAGCATGCCATATAAACTGAATAAATATTGCTCAATAAATAAGTAAATCGAATTATAACATGTTCCAATACGCACCTACTGAACGAGCGTACAATCCTCCCAACCAAACAAGGACAGGAGATGGTAAACTAATTCACGGTAACGTATCTTTCCATGCTAATAATCTAATATGGTATCCGGACCCCAACAAGGTTCAATACCTTCTCATCAAAGTAGTAAGTCACACCTACAACCAAATAAGGACAAGATGTGACGAACTAATCCGCGACAAGTTATTGTTCCAAGCCACGGTTAGATACAAGTACCCAAACCAAAAGTACTCGTACCTAACGGATAGGGTAGCCTACCATTCTAAGTGAAATGTTGTTAAGAACAATCCTTCCTACGCATGGACCCTGGCTAAATAGGATCGGCATAGTCCCCTCTTGGGCACCAGAGGCCCCAGCAGGAAGAGCATGGGTCATCAACCCCGTATCTCCAGCGGAGAGTCCGGGTCACAAGGGAAGTGCATCGAAGCCCATACGCTAAGGAATTGTCCTCCCCGCCTAATGTCTACTGTGTTGTATCCACAACACAAACCACTATAACCGCTAAGTCAAACTAGCATGCAACCTCTATTAGCGGTTATTCCTATCGCACGGCTTGTATGTACTGGTGGCCAGCCAATCACGCACTTCCGTGTTCTACATGCGACACACAACTTCGTGTTTACAACGTGTCAAGGCCAATGAATACGACACACAAGGTGGTCCCTTAAATCTAGGTTTAATTTGTAAGAAAAATAATACACGGCAGAAAATATAAATGAACAGTTATGTCATGTATCACAGTTTATTTTGCATAAAGAAAATAAGTAATGCATAAAATATGAGCTAAAATAATTAAACAGCTAATGGCAAGGTGTCTTGCCTGGTAGAGCGCCTGGTGTGCTGCGATAATCAATGTGGCACGATCTGCAACTTCGGTGCAACAACTGTGCAAGGGAACATCTGATGGTGGCATGGATCGTGTCATTGAGTCCAGAAGGATCAAATCGGTTAGGGTGGACATAAGGTAGGCTTGAATTGGTGAGGGAATAGGGATAAGGGGATCGGTTACGGACAGGAGAGAAATCAAAGAATAATGGATAAAAATAATTATATATGATTTGGAAAACCATTCATAATCCTTGAAACCATATTTTACTATCCCGAGATATCTATAAGTAGTAAAAATCGTTTTAAGTCATAAAACTATAATTTACTCATTAAAATATTTATATAATACTAGTATCTAAAAGAACTAGTTTTACTACAAACGCTAAGTTTGTTAAATTTACAACTATGGGTAGAAAGCGATATATATTAAGTTTGAAAAATATTATATATATTTTTAAATAAGGAAAAACTAATTTTTAGAATACCATATAATATTACTAAAACTAACGATATATATATGTATAAAGATATAAAATAATGGTACTCATTGATATACAATTATTTATATCTATAATGTATCCCAAAATAATACCTTATTTTATGTATATGCAAATTTTACCATACTGGTGTATTAATAGTAGAAAATATAATAATAATAATAATAATAATAATACTAATTAATAATAATAATAATAATATATTAAAATAAATCAACTAAAATATAACAACAAAATACAACAAAAATTTGATAATAATAATAATAATAATAATAATAATAATAATAATAATAATATCTACAGTCAGCTCCTATCCTTCTTCGAGAAGGCAGTCACCAAAAAGGAATGAAGAAAAAAAAATACAGAAGCAGACAGGAGAGAGAGGGAAAGTAGGGGAGAGAGAGTTAGAGGGAAGCGAGAGTGGGAGAATAAGCGGAGGGGGCGTCGGGGCTGATCGGGTCGGCGGCGCTCGACCAGATGCAGGAACGAGGAGACGACCGGCGTGCGGAGGGAACGGAGGGCTGGACTGGCCGTTCGCCGGTCGATACGGCGCCAGCTCGGGACGGTCGGCGGAGGAATAGGCAGAGGGGAAGGGTTTCCCGGCGGTGTAGGGGCGACGAGAAGGGGGTTTGATCGTAGGGGGTTTCTCGGGAGTGGCGGACGGTGGTGCTCGCCGTGGGCGGCTGGGCGAGCGTCGGCTCCAGTGCTGGTCGGCCGGAGCTGGGTCGACCGGAGGGGGAAACGGCTGTGGAAGGTGGCGGAGGCCGATCGGTGGCCGGACGGCGAGCGGAGGGTCGTGCTCAGAGCAGGGAGAAAGAGAGCGGTCGACGGGAGCGGACTCGGCCGGCGGAGCTCCGGCGAGTACGGCGGCGGATGGCAGAGGTAAGGTGTGGTGATGTTAAATTCCTTTTTCTATTTCTTTTTGTGGTTTCGATGATGGGTTTTGGGCGGCATCGCCGGTGGTGGTGAAAAATTTTCGGGGATGATGGTGGTGTTGGGGTCGCCGGCAATGGACGCCGGTGGCGGTGGTTGTTTGCTGTGAAGGGGCTGGTGGTGATGAGTTGGCCGTAGGCTGTGTCCATGGTTGTGGTGGTGGTGGCGACGTCGTGGTGATGGTGACGGTGGTGGTTGTCGGCGGCCGGGGTGGCTGTGACGACGGTGACGGTGGTGGTGGTGGTTAATTGAGGTGGCAATTTTGGTCGGCATGGAGTCGGGGGTTCTGGCGTTTGGCGGCAAGATGGTGGCAGGGTGGTGATGGTGATGACGGGGCTTGTGGGCGTTGGTGTACGATGATGTGTGGTAGTCGGGCATGGCCAGGGTGACGGGGTGTCGTCGGAGAGTCGACGAGGCAGGAGGAGGCTGGTACGGCCAGCGGGTAGGATTAGGATTAGGATTAGGATTTGATTTGTGTCGGGGGTGTCCGACACGGAAAAGATAAAGCTGTATATGTAAATAAAGCATGGAATAAGAATTTTGGGAAGACACCCGGGGTCGGACCCGAGACCGTCACGGCTGACACGGGAGAGGTTGGACACAGACACGAGGCACTCACTTTGTGGTGGAGATTTGTGGAGAAATAATGGATGATGAATAATGTGGAGGAGTACCTGCCTATATTTATAGGATGTGGGAATTCCCACTTAGATATGGACTAGGATGTTTAAAACCCAAAATTAGATATTTCCTAATTTAATTTAAAGCAATCAAATCCAAATCCAATCTATATCCCAATCAAATTCTAATCTAAATCAAATCAAATCTTAAATTTTTAGTTTAAAAACAATGGAATAAATCTAATTCTATATATGGATATTAATTAATCTATTTAAATAACTCCAAGAATCAAATCATGATTTAAATGGCCAAAATAACTTTCAAATATATTTTTCAAAATACCAATAATAATAATTTCGAAAATAATAAATATTTTCAAATATCTTTTTTTTTGAACAGTAAAATATTACTATTAATAAATTTCGAAAATTATACTTTTATTTAAAATAGACCAATAAATAAATAACAAAATATTTGTATGCAACAAATATCCTTTACATAATTAGGCTTTTATAGTATACAAAATATTATTTATATTTAATAATTTTTAGAAATGGCAAGTTTAGAAATGAAAGCAAAACTAATTATTATAATATTTGAAACTATAAAAATAGAACAAAATATTTTTCTAAAATATGTACGCTCGCACATATTCGTACTCGTCGAGCAAATTCGAAAGAAAACGAACTTCCGCACACGACGTACAATACGACTACGTGACGTACAATACTAATTTTTAAATCGGTATCAAATTTAATAAATAAAAAAAAGTAGAAAATTTAGGGGTTTTACACACACATAGGATTTAAGTAGGGATACCACATTAGGCTTTCAATACAGGTAATTAACAGCATAAAATGGATTAATTTAATGACAAAACTCAATTTAGTAAACTGAAATTATGACAAGGAAAAGAGTATCAGTTAACATAGGTTAAAAGAGATTTTGAATAGAAAAAACTTAACAATCATGAATCTAATGATTGGAAAAATGAATACAACCCTCGTGCACAATCCCATACATCATCTCGTGTCACCCATAGCCTGACATGGCGTGTCCATAGCAAGAAATTACAAGTGATACACATACAGTGCACAAGACAGTGCATAATATATTGTGTCCTCGTGCACGTGTGCATGAGTCTCGTGTGCACGACACGACACGAACTGGGTCGAGTCCCTTTGCAGGGTGGTTCGCCTAAGGTCCCCCTAGGTCTGTGTCACCCTGGTTTGGGTCAACGTGTCCTGTGTCGTGATTGGAACAGGCGTATCAGAACCAAAAACTACTGAAACCAACACAGGCAAAAACCAATGCACACATTCATGCGTGTCCGACACGACACCATAGGTCATGCCACTTGGGGAGTGTCGTGACAGACACTGCCCCAAAGTATCCAGTGAAACTCACGTACTCTAGTGCCGTGTCCAGTGAGCAATCGTGCTCGAGTAGCAGGGGAAGTGAACCAGTCCCGAGCCAGTGCACACAGCAGTGTCCAGTCCGATTTGCACCCGACACAGACACAAAACGACCATGGTCCCTTCACGAAAATCAACGAGCACACATAGATCTACATTCCTCTTCAAACAAAAATTAAAAACAGCAAAATTAATCTCTCAGGGATATTTCGTCGAACACCCTACACACATGGCTGATACGTGTCCGATACGGACACGAAACGAATCCAAAACCTAGGGTTAGCCTATCCTACTGTCGAGGTAGGGCTAGGGCCTTCCTAAAATGAATTTAAACAGGGATTTAATGGGATATAGGAAGTTATACCTATTGAGGAACAATGGATAAAAAAGTCTTCAAATGGGATAAACTCCTCAAGCCACCAAGTCCCACAAATTGATGTCTTCCTGCAAACAAATTATACCAGCAGCAAGAGGGTGGGCTTTAGGTCCTAATGGAATTGGTTTGGGGAAGAAAGGATTTAAAATGGATTTTTAATAAATTTTGGAAGATAGAACTCACCTCTTTCCTTAGAACTTTTGGATGAACCCTAAAAGAGGCTAGCCCTAAAATCTGGGAGGGACTTTATAGTGGGGAAATCCCTAGGTTAACCTAGGTGGCCGGCCATGTTGGGTTTGGGTGGGGTTTGAGCTAGGTTAGCTAGTCTAATCAAGTTTAGTCACAAAATGACTTGTGAAACCACAAGCCATTTATCAAAACACTTGATTCCTAAATTCCTAATTAAATTTCTAATGAATCAATAACTACTAACTTAGGTCATACTAGGTTAGACTAGAGTCACTTGACCTAACCAAGTCCAACTAACTAGGGTTAGTTCCTAGGTTGGTCTACATGAGTCAAAACTAGTAAAAAATCAAACTAGTCCAAAAAAATCTAAAATAATTCCTAAAAATTCCTATAAATTCTAATTAATACTAATAATTTTAAATTACCCCAAAAATGACAAATTTACCTACAAACTAGAAATATGGTAGTGACACGATCATCGAAGCCTCCAGGATCTCGGCCATATGGTCGTGGCCTTGGTGAACGCGGATCAGCTCGATAAAAGGCATTGCCAGAGTTCTTGCCGTCGCAAAGCTCCCGTTGGCATCCATCACCACAGATATACCCCTCTACAGCATTTTATACACCCCCTCGATGATGAATTTCACATATTCATCTACGTCCGCCAGCACCTGCGGCGTCATAGCAGGAGTTGGAGGAGCTACTGTAGTTAGCGGACCGAAAGAAGATCCGCCAACCTCAACCTGCGAGACTGGAACCTCGGTATCAACAGGCTCTTTATCAACATGGGCCGAACTGCTAGCCCGAGGAGCCGAAGGAACAGAGGAAGCCGGCACAGGCGTCGAGATAGTACCCCAAGTAGGAGGAGCAACAGAGGGTTCTACACCCTTACCCTTCTCAAGTTCGGAGGAACCACCGACGTCAACGGCCACCTCTTCTGCCCCCCAACGTCCTATCAGCGGTCAGTACCTCCCCTGGCAGAACGGGGAGATCAACACTCATCTCCTGGCCCGCCCCGGAAGACTGGACTGGCAGATGAGTCTCATCCTTCTCAAGTCCCTCTGCAGGGACAGGATCTGTCACTACCTAGCTCCCGATTGGTAGCCACCTCAGCTTCCGCCGCTGAGTCTGGGGTAGGGCTCGGCAATGATACAGCCGACCTCCCCTCATCATGACAAGGAGGGGAATCAACCCTCTCCTCTGTTCCAACCATATCTGTTGCCCCCGCAATTGACTCTTGCAACGCCGGAGGGACGTCGTCGGAAGGCGACGAACTCCAATCCACTTCATCATCAGGATGCCTCGAGTCCGTAGGACCCTCAACGTCTAAGGCCTCTACGACAGATTGTACCTTCTCGGAAGTTTTTGTAACCTCTGCAATTCTTTCAACAAAGTCAGGAGATACTAAAACCTCTGCAGGAACATCTTCGGGACTCTCCTCCACGGAAGACATTATCATCGGTGGAATGCGCTCATCAGAAGAGCTTGCCACCTCCTTCGGTTTACTAACACCCGATTTTGAAACACGGGTCTTCTTCTTCGACGATCCCTATAAGAAGAAAAACATAAGTCACCAAAATGACAAGATGAACCAGAATTACGGAGGACGCCTTACCTCAGCAGGAACTGATCTCGCTGACGTTTCAAGTGGCACTCCTGCAGCCTTTGGAGTTGATGTCTTTCTCGGCCTTTTTGGTACAGAATAACCAGCTTCCGTATCGGCCCACCTCTTCCCAACAAGAGAATCTCTCACTGATGTCGCAGCAGCAGCCCAATACCCCGCCGGCTCTGGTGGGCGATATGACCGAGCCACCATCAACATGTTCGTCGTGGCCTCCAGCTGAGTTCCAATGATGAAACTAGTCTCTCTGTCATAACCTGGAGACGCAGCATTCATTGTGCAATACAGCTTAGCGATCGAATACAGGATCTGTAGCCGAGGGTTACGAACGGGTGCCATAAACTAAACACCAGTACACCCGACATTGTAATATTGCCAACCCCGGGCTCCGTCCAGCAAACTACCGATGAACCCCAGACTGTTACTGGGATTCCGTAGCATCAGCTGAGTATAGCCAAATTGGCGAGTGAACCGGCTGGACAGATATGGCTCCAGATAACATCTATTTTGGTTGCAGTAGACCAGGTGAGAAGGTCGAATGCTTTGCAACCAACGAAAACCCCATTTCGGCAAAGTAATCGTGTCTTCGCCAGAGTCAATTAAATCTTGATCGGTCTCAAAATCTTTGAAGATGGGGCCAACCTTGACAATCTCCCACCCCTGAAGGTAGGACAAAACCCTCATGCAAACGGAAACGCCGGTGTATAACCACTTCCTCTTGTAGAAGCGACGGATGAAGGCATCTCCTTCAACATGATCCTCCTCCGGACCGGGACTCATCACGTTCGGATGATACAAAATCAGCCATCCATAAGATAATGGAAGGGCAGCTCGGCCCAGGGAAAGTTGTCATTGTTACCTTTCCCGTGGATCACATCGTCAGCAAAGGACCTTAAACCCCACAACAGGTTACACACCATCGCGGGGAGGAGAGCTAAAGGTCGTCCAAAGACCAACTTCACGGCAGGCAAAATAAGGTTTCGATGTACCCTCTCTACGGTACCGGATCCACCTGCAAACACGCAATCCCGGAGCCGTATCATCAAGTAGGCCGTCAACACCGCCTTAGATGACATCCGGTGCGCACAATGCCAGAAGCAGCTATACGTATCTTTGCCGCTCTCATTCGAATGTGGGGTCCTCTCGTCCAGTCGGCTTATCTCAGAAGTCACTTCCGCAGGTTTCAGCCCTTGCAGAGTCGTAAATCGGATCCTCGAGGGATCCGCCAAATCCTGCTTGAAAACATAATCCCTTCAAGCAATCACATGAGGCTGAGTCTTGACTTTGTCCTTTCGATGCATCAAATAATGATGGCTCGCCACTTCCTTGAAGACGGCCATCATCTCCGAGTTCTTATTTTCCAGAACCTGGATCTCTTTATTTGATAGAAAATATTCTTCGTACGGCTCTGAGCCCTAGGGAAGCTTGGACACTTCGTACATCTCGTGGAGAGCCAACCCCAACTCCCCTACGGGAGTGTAGAAGGTACCAGGCTGGGTATTGAACAACTCCAAGAGTGCAAGGAACATAGGCTTATTGAGATCCATGCCAGCTTGCGTGGCACGGATAGCGGCTGTCAGCCCAATCTCCTTAAGCTCAGCCTTGAACTTCGAAAGCACCCAAGTGGTCAATTCGTCCCACCTCAAGATATGATGACACCAACCTTCGACCCTAAAGCTACCTTTCGGATACACGACCCTCGATGTCAGCATCCGGTTCGCGAAGGTTGAAGCATTGAAGGCAAAAGTGTCAGTTGGGACTTCACTGTAAAGGCTCCCGGGACGCAAAGATCGGCAACTGAACGAGGGACCGGTTCATGAAGCAGATAGGGTATCCCTTTGATTCGAGGTAGCATCAATCGAAAGAGCACCTCCTAGGGCCCCTCCCTGAGAAGGAGTAGATCCCAGGACACCATTCTCTTCGAAGCTAGACGATAGAAGGCTGTCAGCGGCAACTGGCGATCGAGTTGTCGCATGTACAGCACCATGCCTTTTGCTGAAAAGAACCAGTCTTCTTTGACCTTCAGTATCTTCGCTTTCGTGGATATCAGGCGGTCACCGAACAAAAAGGCGGGTTTCAAGAAGGTCACATCTTCGGATTCAGCAGATTTCAGTTTTCCGCTCTCCATCATACTCTGGAGGAAAGTCGGTAACTGGTTCTGGATCTGCAGCACCCTCTCAGGAGGTTGATCCTGTAAGATAACATCCTTCGCAGGGTTGATCACCGCCTCATCAAAATCAACTCCTATTTGACAAAGTAAAGCGTCCAGGAGGACCTCATTCAGCAAAGGGATCGTCATCGACACTGATACAACAAAAGTAGAAGTCAGGCAAAAAGACAAAAGGTGTCAAGCAGCCTGGCACATCATCAGGGTGTAAACCCATACGCTTCAGCTTCAGCACATCATCAGGGTATGAACCCATGCGCATCAGCATTGGAGCTTAGGCGCATTGGCAGGGCGTAAGCCCATGCGCGTCAGCAAAAGCTTCGGCGCATCATCAGGGCATAAACCCATACGCATCAGCAAAGGCTTCGGCGCATTTAGGGTGTGAACCCATGCACGTCCGCAGTTAAACCTCGGTGCATAATAAAGGCCTAAACCTATACACGTCGGCGGGGTGAAACCTCGGCGAGGACAGTAGTCCATGCGCATCGGCAGAAGAGAGTTAGGGCACGTCAACTCAGTCACATGATCCAAAGACCGCCTGAACAAAGAAAGTAGTGGAAAAGATGACACCCACCCGTCACAGCAGGGCGAACGTCGGTCGGAGTCACAATGGTGATAGGGGCATCCCCCTCGGCATACTCCACCGGCTCCTTTTCCTTGCCAGCACCGCCGCGAGGAGTCTTGGGAGCCATTTCTTTGAGAGAAGAAAAGTTAGGATTTTTTAAGAAGAACTCTAAAGAAAGCAAAAGCAAGGAGAAGAAGAACTCTCTCTCTCCATCTCTCACCTATTTATAGGGCTTGGTCGCACGCGTGAACCGATGACGAGTTATCTCAGCCGTCCCCTCGAGTTTTGTGAAGTAACAACAAATAAAACCAAAAGATCATCATTAATCTTTTCGGTTACCGAGGCATCATTATATGCATTAACTGAGACAGGCATACGCCCGAACAGGCATGCGCCCCAACCGTCATGTGTCCTGACCTCCATGCTTCTTATTCAAAGTATTCCAAAACTTATCCAAAAGTTTTGAAAACTTTGAAGGGGGTCTTGTAGAAGCATGGAATTTCACAAACAGAAAGCCCATACGCCAGACACTACATACGCCAGAGCTCAGACAAAGTGCTTCAAAGCAAAAACAACAAGTATAGACATTGAAAGAGGACTTTTTATTTAATACATAAAAATCTATTATATGTCTAGAGAAGGTTGTACAAAGGAGAATTTCTACAAAGAAAAGATCCTAAGTCTACAGCCAGCAACCACCATGCGCCGCCAGTCAGTCGCAGCAACCACCATGCGCCTCCAGACAAGCGCAGCAGTCACCATGCACCTTCAACCGGGCGTATCCCGCCATGCGTACTCAGCAGGGCGCATCCCTTCAGCAGCTCAGTTATGTGCATCCCCAGTTACGTGCATCCCTTCAGCAGCCCAGTTATGTACCACTCTTCCAACCAGGCTCACCTGGCCGAGCAGGACGAGGATGGCAATTAACCCCCCCATCCAGAGAAAGAGCCTCAAAAGCTAAAGGAAGACGGCCTAGCATCGCCATCCCGATCTACGGCTCTTCCGGAACAACGGAGACGAGGCCCGAGCATCCCTATCTTTGGATGCAACAGGTACCTTCCGTCTACCTCGGAAGTCCTCGACTCCGTCTTTTGGATGTAACAGTCACCTTCAAGTGCATCAACGAAGATACTGCGTCGCATCTTCACCCTCGGGAGCACTTCGTCAACAGAATGCACTCGAGTACCCAAGTTCATGTTAGAAGTAAGTAAGAAAATGAGAAGCACACCTTCTCTCCATGCCACTATTTATAGGTCGGGCAGATCAAACCCACGCGCCAAGTGGATGGCTCTCCGAATTCCGTACAATAAATTTGCATTAAATGGATGAACCAGACGCTTCGAATTCAGCCAAGTCAAAATGGCTATTTAAAGCACTCGAAGAATGTAACAGTTGCACCATCAAAGACGCGTCACGAAGCGGATGTGCCGGCCAGACCGCATATCACACAGACGCGCCCCTCAATATCAAGCGCATCACACAGACGTGCCCTTCAGTACCAAGCGTATCACAGGGGATGCGCCCCCATGCGTCCCCGTACGCCTAGTAGAACGCCAACCGACGCGCCCACTCAGATGTCCATCGAATGTTACAAACATTAAATGCTGAACTGACAGAGTTGGCAGCACGCCTTTCGAAGTCTGAACAGTCGGCAGCTTTTTCAGAAAATGAAGCGTCGGCAACGTCAGCATCATCATGACTTTACTCCGACGGCTACTGCCACGTGGCCACTCAATCACCCGCATGCGCCTCTGCAGCCATTCATCCAAATCTGCATGCGCCTCAAAAGCCATGCGCCCTAGACTCTTCACTGATCCCTAAAGACAGAAGAAAAGTCTCCATTTGAAGCTTTGTATGCGCCTCAAAAGCCATGCGCCCCAGACTGCTCTCTGATCCCAAAAGACAGAAGGAAAGTCACCCGCATGTGCCTCAAAAGCCATGCGCCCAGAATGGTTCGTGACTCATAAAGGTTACCAGCCAAAGTCTTCTCATGCGCCCAATCCTAGGCGCATCCTACCAGATCATTTCCCCCACCAAATCCGAGATCCCTGAGCCATGGGTCGACGACACGTGTCCTTTGACTCAACTCATCCAAGATCTCAGCAACAGAAAGATCTTCTTCTCTGCTACGTGCCGATTCATAACAGCAACATGAAGAAGTCAACCCCCTCGATCAGGGCGTATCGTCCATGCGCCTCCATCAGCAATCAACACGTGGCGTCCCCGCGTACAGGCCCATCTTACATATGCGCGCATGAGTAGCCAACCTGCAAAACTATAAATAGAGGGATCATGTCCTTCTTCCACATGGACGGACCTACAGAACGAACAGACAGAGACTTCGTACCACCAGAGAGGCAGATACAGACACTCAACGTCTTCCTCCTCTCAGCAAGCTCCAGCACCCAGAGTATTCCAAACCTTCAGGGAACCGATAACCGTCGTCAGCTCGTCAACAGAGTCAACGCATTACCACTCGCTCCATCGGCACAAGGGACCCAAATTAAACAAAAGTGTACTCCCAGGGCTACGTCTAAGTCCTATATTGTAACACTGTTCTATTTGTATTGAAATTTGTAATCAAACAATTTTAATGGTAAACAGACATAGTGTCGCATCTTCTGAATGGCGAACACCAGAGCAAGGCACTCCTTTTCTACGGCAGTGTATCGGTGTTCCGGCTCCATCATCATTCGACTGAGGTAGTATATAACCTGCTTATGGCCTACATCATTATTTTGTGCTAGTAAAGCACCGAGCAAATTATCTATTACTCGTACATAGAGCAGGAATGGTTTTCCAGCAACCGGAGCCACTAGGACTGGAGGGTTCGACAGATATTCTTTGATGTTGTCGAAGGCGCGCTGGCATTCTTCATCCCATACGAATGAAATGCCCTTTTTCATGAGGTGGGTAAATGGTTGACATCGCCCGGAGAGGTTAGAGATGAACCTCCTGATGTAAGCTAGCCTCCCTTGAAGGCCTCGGAGTTCACGGAGATTTCTCGGGGGATCCATCTCCATGATTGCCTTTGTCTTTTTCGGGTCTGTGTGGATATCCTGGAAAGTAATGATGAAACCCAAGAACTTCTCGCTGGATACGCCCAAGAAGGATTTTATGGGATTCATCTTCAAATTGTGTGCTCGCATCAGGTCGAACACTGTCCTCAGATCATGCAAATGATCTTATTTAGAGCGGCTCTTGACGGCGATGTCATCGATGTAGCATTCCATTGTCTTGCACAAGTGGCCTCTAAAGATGACGCTCATAGCTCTTTGATAGCTGATGCTAGCATTCTTTAAACCGAAAGGCATGACTGTGTAGGAGTATGTGCCAATTGGTGTTCGGAATGATGTATGCTTTTTGTCATCAGGGAACATCTTGATTTGGTTGTACCCCGAGAAACTATCCATGAATGATATACGTTCGAAGCCGCAGGTGTTGTCAATCATGATGTCTGTGATAGGGAGAGGAAACTCATCCATAGGACATGCCTCATTCAGATTGCGAAAGTCGATACAGATTCGAATCTTTCCATTCTTCTTGGGGACTGGTACTATATTGGCGACCCAGTCTGGATGCTGTTCCTTGCGGATGAAACTGCTGGCTATCAGTTTGATGACCTCAGCTTTATTGGCATTCATGATGTCGGGGCGGAACCGTCGTTGCTGTTGCTTGACCGGTTTTGCGTCCAGACGGATATTGAGTTTGTAAAGTACGACTTCGGGGTTCAGTCCTGGCATGTCTTCGTAACTCCAAGCGAACACGTCGATGTATTCTCTGACGAGTTGCAGTAGCGATTCTCGCTCTTCATTTGTCAGATTCTTGCTAACGAAGATGGGCATTGGAGAGGACTCATCACCGAGATCAACTTGCACAACCTCATCCTCGGTGGGAGGCTCTCTTTGTTCGAACCGCTTCTCCTATTGTGCATCTAGTTGTTGTGCCCACAACTCTAACTCAAGAAGTTCAGGAATGTCTTCATCTTCTTCGTAGGCATCGACAAATGCCATATTGACGGACCAGACTTGCCTGAGCATGTCTCCAATACTGACATCCGAATTGGAAGTGGATGATCCAGTTGAGTGTGAATGTCAGTCGCATTCCTCGTCTGAGCTTTCAGGGGTCATCGCGGGTGTAACATAACCTAGCCCACATCTGGTCTTGTTGTAGTAATCCCATGGTTTCTCAGCCAGGGCAGGCAATTGTAAGGGTAATCGTCGTCCAGTGCCGTAGTTCAAGCCTGGCGTAGTTTCTAGATTATACCCCTATTTTTGCATGAGGTACTTGAATTGGGAACTATACAGGTAAAGGGACAGTATTTCGGTGTCGGGTTCGAGATCAACTTCTTCTATCCTAAAGGGTTATGGATCATTCTTCCGACCGAAGATGATTGGATGATCCTCTTCCTCGATTATGCGGTAAGCATCTTCCACTGGAGTAAATTGGTTTGTGGTGTAAACATTTGTTACCTGTGTGTGCAGGTGTGTGCCTATACCGTGTTCCATAGCATACATTGTACAAAACTTATTAAGCTCGAGATAATTCAAAGATAGCCCTTTATTGATGAAGTAAGGTATCTTTTCCAGTGGGATTATATTATCTGTGGATGGAACATCGGTGTGAGCAGCCACATACTTGGCCAGTTCTGACTCTTCTTCAACTACCCCCTGTGTAAATAAAAACAGAGAGGATGACTTAGGCAGCTTAATCATCAGGGGCTCCATGGGTGGAGCAGAACATAGAGTCGTTGGCGTACTAGCCACCCCCAGTTTGGTGCTCGATGCTGGGCAGGAAGTTGTTGGCTGGCTAGCAGTCCCCGGCTTAGCGCTCGGTTGTCGATTCATTCTGGAAAGACTAATCGTCATCGGTTTGACATAGGGATTGAGCTCCTCTCTTTGTTGCTGACTAGCTCTAGGCAGCCTGATTGTCAGTGGCTCTGTCGTGGGTCTTGGCGCTTGGCCAGACTTTGGCAGTCGGATTATCATCTGCTCCTTCTGTGCAGAGAGGCTGATTACATCCTTATGCAGAGTGGCCGTAAGGGGTACAGTTCTACCAGGTTTACGGGCTTGGAGATAGATTGTCAGCAGTTCTTCTGATCCATATGTCACCTCAGTTTGAGCTTGAGTATCTCCTTCGGCAATGTACTTTTTTGAATTCTCGTACAAGAAAGAATCTGAGTAGTAGGATTCGACCCCTTTAAAGGGGTCGACGTCGGCAAATTATGTCCTCACGAAGCCATGCTTGTCGACGTACTTGAAGCACTGGTGTAGTGTGGAGGGTACGATCATGTAATCGTGTATCCAAGGATGCCCTAGGAGAATGTTGTAGGAAGTGTCTGCATCTATGACATAACAGGTCACTTCTGACTGAAGGTCGCCGATTTGGCACTTCAAGCGAATCTTCCCGATCGGATAGCTTCTGCCTGAATTAAAACCACCGATGGCGGTGCTTGTCGGTGTCAGGCGATACATTAGGATACACAGATGGTGTAGTAAGTTCTTCGAGATGATGCTTATGGAAGAACCGGGATCAATATGCATCCGGTCCACCTTGATATCGCCAATGTACTAAGTATAATACAGAAGACGATCGTACAGGTTGGTCTTGATAAGCATATCCTACGGAGTGAAGACGATATTGGGTATTGTGTCTGTGCAAGCGCTATCCTGGAGATCTACAAGCGAGCTTTCCCCAGTGAGATTGGACTGAGCCAGATATGCGTCGGCATTCTGGAGTGCCTCTCTTAGATGCAAACATCTTTGGAGAGTCTCAGGAGCTCGTATAGCGATAATTTGGTCGGTGTGTTGGCCAATTGTGCCAAGATGTCAAAGTTGTAGGGCCTTTCCAGCCCATGAGGCGTCTCTTTTCGGAGCGGTTTGTTAAAGCGAGTCTCCATCGGCCTAGGCTTTTCGGTCGTGAAGGTTGCGAAGGTCCTGGAGCATCAGCAGCTGTCGGCTGATGATCTTCAGCCGAGTTACCCGATGTAGGTTGGAATTGTGTACCCGACCGGATGACGACAGCCGTAGCTTCCTCGACCTTCGCCGAGATTGTGCGGCATGATTTAATTTTCCCACTCTTCTTCTTGCTGGTAGAGGGAGGTACGGACTGAGTTACTTCAGGTACTAGGTCCGGATGGACCCACATGACCTTCCTTCGTGATGTGGTAAGGGGCACTAGGCCAGCATCCTGGTTTCGGGGAGGTAGAAGGTTAGCGACCTCCATCCTTGCTCTGGGGACGGGCACTACTCCATCTTGAGTCTTTGTCGGAGGGAAGTTGCCAAATTATACTGACACCATGTTGGCTGCCACGGTCATCTTTTCGAAATCAATGGCCAGGGCCTTAGAATCGATAAGATGTTGGATGTATCGCTTCAATTGGTAGCAGTCTTGTGTAGCATGGTGGACATAGCGATGGTAGTGGCAGTACTTGGGGCTCTCTATTTCTGCAGGACGAGGTTCACGCCTTAGAGGAGGGAGCTGAATTCAGCCTCCTTGAATGAGCATGTCTAAGATGGGCTTGACATGGTCATCCTCGAAGGAATAGGTCATCTGAGGCCACTGCTTCTCTGCCAACTTCGGTTCAGGCTTCGGGGCTGTGTCGACCACCATAGCTTGTTTGCCCTTGTTGTCTTGGAGAGGTTACCACCATTATTATTGTTGGTATTAGGGCATTTGCCCTTGTCCTCTCCTTCCGATACGTACAATCCTAGTTGGCGAGCTTTTTTTAACTTTTCTACGCTAGTGGTGCTGATAATAAAAGTCTTCTAATCCTTAAACTGACTTTCGCCCATCCAGAGGCTGATCGTGGGAAGCAGCCGCTTTTGGCAAATTTTAATTAAGGAGGAATCCGAGTTACCGGAAGGCAACTTCATCGCGGTTTGGCGAAATCGCTCGATATAGTTTCTTGTCAGCTCCTTTTCTCTCTGAACAACATCCATGAGGGTGGATATTGTCACGTCTTATCCTACTTCGTAGAACCTCTCTAGCAACATACGTTTGAAGCCAGTGAAGGAATAGATGCAGTTGTCCGACAAGTTGTGGTACCAGTCGAAGGCGACCCCCTCCAGTGCCCCGATGAACAACCGCATAAGGACGGCGTCGTCATACGACAGATGGTCGATTGTGACTTCGAAGTAGGTGATGTACCTGCTTGCAGATGTCTTCACATCAACGGATTGATGTTAAATGGTTTATATCTTGGTGGGAAAGGCACATCTCTACATGCAGCAGGATATGGTTGTCGTATCCTGAGGTCCTGGCAATTTTCTCGGGCGTGGAATATGGCTCGGAGCTCCTGGACCTCTCGTCTTGCCTCCCTGGCCTCATCTGCAGTGGTGGGATCTGATATTTCAGGAGGATTATCGCCTGGGTTTGGTGCAGTTGAGTTTGAGTCCACATTGACCGCGGGACCCAAGCTTGTTTGGCCAGGCGTCCTTCCTTGCAGAGTTGGAAGGGCCGCTTTGATCTCGTCCACGGACTTGACCAAGGCATGCAATATAGCCTCCAGAGTGTCGATGCATTAGCGATCACTGGGACCGTCTTGGTTGCTGTCCGTCATGAACATCATCCTTACATGAGGAGAGATGGAAGGAACGGTGGAGGATGCGCCCTCTGAGTCATACCCCTGTACAGAGAAGTCGTCAGGGTATGTGGGAATGTTCTTCTCTGGTTCGGACTCAGAAGGAGTTGTACCCCCAACTTCAGAGCTTGCCTCGTCTTGAGAGTTGTGGACGTCCTCGGGGACATCGGGATCTGCTGCATCTATTGGGAGAATCGTTTCCCCTGGATTATCTTCTTGGAACACCGGATTGTCGTAGATATTTGGAGAAGTACAACCCCCGGCTCCAGTACCTCCCAGAGATGTGGACGACGAATCTCCAAGTGTGGCAGGTTTCGTCTTTGAGCGAGTACCTTGAAAAACTCCTCCCGCAGCGGTCATGGACAACCGCTTGGTTGAGATTTTCGGGCCGGTGACATTTGTTTTCTTTTCTCTCACGCAGCCAGGGATCTTGTGAGCAGAATTGCAGGAGGCAACGAGAAGTGTCTAGTCTTCTGAGCTTTGGTGTTGCAGCCGGTCGAAGACAGACCGCCGGTCTTCTTGTACTGCCGCCTTATTGTAGCAGCAGTTGATAATGATTTTGGTGCATTGATGTCCCTGGCAGGCCTCTTTGTACACCAAATCTTCGTCTCTTTCCTTGCGTTTGTGAAGAATCACATTGCGCAAGTCACCCGTTTTACGGGCCCAGGAGTTCTGAGCACATGAGTGTGTTGGCATCCTGTATGCTCCATGATGTGGGGGTAATACGAGTACTTGCCCCTGATTATTGTTGGGAGATTCTTGATAAATATCCCTTTCGTTGGCCGCCGGAGACTGGACACGGATAGTTTTATACAACTTTCCATCAGGGGCCCGCGTAATAATCAGCGGAATGTCCTGATAGTCAAAAGTTATGACAGCTGTCCGAGCTCGACGAGCCCGCGCTGCCTGAGACTTCTTCCTTCTAGCACCTGAGAGTACATAGTAGGAAGAGTCCACAGAGATTGGCAAATAAGAGCATCTGGGGTCAGGATCGCCTGAGAGGCGGTCGAAGACTGACCGTGAGCCGCATGGAGCAGATGGTATGCGGCTGGGTTTGGTGGCCGTGCAGGCTGTCTGCATGCGGCTGGTATGTGTGGCCGCATGACCCTTCTGTATGCGGCTAGGAGCGGTGGCCGCATAAGCAGTCTGCATGCGGCTGGCAGTCGTGGCCGCATGAGCCTCATGCATGCGGCTGGCTGTCATAGCCGCATGAGCCTCCTTCATGCGGCTGGACGTTCTGGCCGCATGAGCCTCCTGCATGCGACTGGCTTCTGTGGCTGTATGAGTTTTCATGTGGCTAGCGTCCTTATACGACTTCTTATTTGACCGCACAGAGTTTCTTTTTGCCCCTGCAAGTCCAGTATCGTAGTATTTTCCTCTGCTTGACTTGGGGACAGCAGAGTCCTCTGTGGCCTGAAGTGGGGCCGCATGAGAGTCTTCTCCGCTATCTTGGGCAAGAGAAAGTACTTCTTCGAGAGCTTGGGGAGGAGCGAATGATTTGGGCCTCCACTCCCTGCGGGCCTTTTTCGTGCGGGCTCGCCGCTGGACCGGTCCAGCGCCCCCGTCAGAGAATATTTCTTCAAACGCCTGCTGGTCGAACCGGGCGACCAGCATTTGTTGAGTGGAGCCAAGTTTGGCTGCGTCCGATTGCGTCACCAATTTCTCAGCCATGGAGAAGTTAGTCTCCAGCAGAGTCGCCATCGTGTTTGCCATTGATTATAAAAGTGCAGAACAATTTTATAGGAGGACTGAACTTAGACTCACAATACAAACTCGCCCGTACAAAGAAAACCTAGGTACAGCAATCTAAGTATGATTTTTTATTTTTGATTCTGGGGGTTGACGATAGAGGCTCGGGAAAGCGACGGCAGCTCTGCATTACTCCTTGGCCGATCGGATATAGCCTTGGCTCTGATAAAGAAATGCTCTCGGAATGTATGGGGAGACTCTTCTGTGCGTACCTTTTTTCCTCTGTGTATCCAGTCGGATGTTTGCAAGGGAATGGCACCTTGCTATTTATAGGAGTGGGGTGTGATCATTAGGGTTTGCAATGATTGCCCCTTGAAAAGTCGGCGGTTTGGAGATTAATTACCATTTTCCTTGATCATGTTTTATTGGCAATTAATCTGGGCCGTTAATCTTGATTGCAGCAAATCTGGGCAATTAATGTTGATTGCGCCAAATTTGTATGGGCAATTAATATTAATTGCCACGAATCTTCGTAATTTGTTATGACAAGCTTGGATCTCCTGCCATGTGTTCAATCTGCTTGATTGCAATAAATCTGATTTGATCCGGGTAATTATGATGATTGCACTAAATCTGGTTGTTGGGATTTGTTGATTAATCTTGATTGATTTGGTGCCACGTGTCCAACCATCATTATGCTACGAGCCGTAAGGACATGGGGGAAACTGATCATATGCCACGTGTCCTAACCGCGAGCCACAGGGACAGGGTGTCTTGATAGAGCCGCATGAGGGTGGCTTCTCAGGATTTGAACCGTATGAAGGTGGCAGCAGCATAGGTGTTGCTTCCGAACTCTGAGCCGCATGAGGGTGGTTTCCAACTGAATCGCATAAGGCTGGCCACGTATCAAGGCTGCATGGGCGTGGCCTATCAATATTTGAGCCGCATGAAGATGGTCTCCCTAATCCGAGCCGCATGAGAGTAGCAGCCGCATGGGGGTGGCTTCTTAGGATTTGAGCCGCATGGAGATTGCCCCCATGATCTGAGTCGTATGAGAGTAGCACCCGTATGGGGGTGGCTTCTCAGGATTTGAGCCACATAGAGATGGTCCCCATAATTCGAGCCGCATGAAAGTAGCGGCCGCATGGGGGTAGCTTCTCAGAATTTGAGCCGCATGGAGATGGTTCCCATAATACAAGCCGCATGAGAGTAGCGGCCGCATGGGCGTGGCTTCCACCTGAACCGCATGTAGCTGGCCACGTGTCGAAGCCATATAGAAGACGTTAGGATTTGATGGATCGTGCCAGCTATAGAGATTTTTTTCATTTCCCTAGGAGCTTGCCATTATGTCAGAGTCATCATTGTAGCTTTATGTCAGAGCTGTCAGTTCACTTTTATGTCAAAGTTACCTTATTGTGTCAGACAATTAAATGAGGCCGCTGCTTAATGGCCAGCTGTAGAGGCGAGCCGCATAAGGCCACGTGGCTTTTACTCGAGCCGCATGGCTAGGTTGGCGTCTTTTGAGCCGCATAAAACTCTTGAGCCGTATGAAGCTCTGAGAGCTTCTTTGAACCGCATGAGACTCTATCTGTTTTGAGCCGCTTGGATTTTTCTGTTCTTTTCCATGCTTCTACAACCACTTCAGAGAGTTCAGAACCGGAGGCTCCACTACACTCGCATTCTTCCGACTCTTCAACCCGGGATTCAGATACCAGTATAGTCTGGGATCTCCAGAAGGTACTATCCATCAACATGGTTTCCACAAACGATCCTGCGGAGGAAGAAGACCAGGCACTCAATTTTTTCGAAGAAGAACCCTGAGCTCAATACGTTGGCTCTCAGTGGGAATGGCATTTCAAACAGCGAGAGCCTCCCACCGAGGACGTGGTCGTCCAGATCGACTTAGTGGATGAAACTTTCCCTAAACCTATCTTTATAAACAACACCAACATAAGCTCCTGCGCCCTCATGACTTCTCGTAGATCCTGGTGAAAACTTGTTCAACCCTCCTACACTAAATCTCGGTAAGTAAATCCCTCCACGTCCATATTACCTCTGGATCGCATTCTTATACCCTGCTGTGCATCTACCATGTCCATATCACCTCTGAGTAGTTGTATCTCCCGTGAAGACTATGTGTCATTATGACCACATAGAAAACATTTTACGTCTATATCACCTCTGAAGTGTCTTTTTATAACCGTGTCTACCATGTCTATATTACCTCTGAGTAGTCACCCCTGTTACGATGACCCCAAAGTCGTCATAACTCTCTAGAATACAGCCGCGTCTATATTAGCTCTGAACTGTTATTCTAGTTGAAGGATGCTTGCCATGTCCATATTACCTCTGAGTAAAGTACCATTTCCATGACAATCCTCCACAGTTGTCATTTATAAAACCCTTTATGTCCATATTACCTCTGAGTCATTCTATACCCCCGTAGATTCTATCCTTACCATGTCCATATCATCTCTGAGTAAGGAAAGTTTCTCCATAAAGATTCGGTGTTTGCCACGTCCATATTACCACTGAGCAGACACCCTGTCCCCAATAAAGTCATTCCCTTGTAGGAATTCATATCCTTGTACGGATTTCATAAACATGAATATAAACAGAGAAAGGAAAGCAAAAAAATTCATATGTGATCGAAATATATTTGCTATTATAAAGGAGATTTTCTCATACAGAGAAAGAGACAAAAAAAGAGAGAAGAAAATTAGAAATGAGAAAATTGAGTTCGAAGCTCCCCAAGCGGCCTCTCAAGTGGTCTTTTCGGCCGTCGACTGATGCCTGAACCCTTCGCTCAACCTCCTGACGTTGGACATCTTCATCTCCAACAGAAGACAAGGCTTGATTTGTAAGGACCAATTCGGCTTGGCGATTGCCAATGTTCTCCTTCTCCCAATATTCCTACTTATAGGAACAGCCAAGTCGATAAGAGAAAACAAAATGCTTCGAATGTCGTGGGTTCAAAAAAGGGTCATGATGAAGGTTCTCTAGAAACGAGGAGTCACGATCACGCTTAAGGAGGAGACGACTCAATGCATTTAATGCCAGAGCCTAGGCATGATGCCACCATGGCAACAGATGTGATGTGAAGCATGCCTACGAAGGAACGCATGTCATGCTTCTGTTCAAAGTATTCCAAGTTTGACTCCAGTTTGGAACACTTTGAAGGTGGACTTGTAGAAGCATGAAAAATACAGCATCCATAGGCGCAGGCGGGTACCCGTATTATCCCCTAGCTTTACATAGGCACAGGAAATCAGACGCATAAACTGTTTGCAAAAACAAAAGGTTTAATTTCTACAAACAGAGAAAGAGCACAAAAGTACAATTGATTTTTGGGGAAGTACAACTATAGGAATCTGATCAGAAGACGATCACTTTATCTATTAGACGATGTGATATCATAGACCCGAGCCTCTGGAGGATGCAACAACACTTTAACAGAAAATTATGATCATTCGTGATGCTTTGAGACTAATTTGAAACTCTATTTACAGAGTTCTTTGAAATAACTGTTTAGCAGTTATTCTGGGTTGCACGCACTTCAAGTTGCCTACCTCATGTTCACTTGCACGAGAAGTTGCACTAACTGCTAGGGAAGCATGGCATCATCTGAGTGAGATGCGCATGGTCGTGGGCAGTATAGTGGACACATTCTACGAAGTTAGTGGCATGTGCGCCACGTCACCTTGCTCTGAACATCAATTCGATCATATTGTGCGAGCTTCATCAGGTTGTGCAGCGGTGTAATGTAGCAACATGCGCGAGCGGTTGAACCAACTGACACGTTGTGCAAACTGCTAACCGTAATCTTCAACTCGCACCTAAGTACATCCTCGTGCATCCTGACACGTTACGCAAACTGCTAGTTGTCATCAAATTTGACCAAATCTTCTCGAGCTCTGTGTTACGCGAGATTCGAACGGATTCTCCTTGATATGCGTGTTGTCAGCTGTCAGACAATGATGATGCCGTTATAGTTTTTCGAGGAGACTGCCACGTGGCGCTCGCGCAATCTGTCTCCTACGCAACCTGATGTTGGCGCAACCTGATGTTGCACAACCTATTGATGTGGCACAACTTGATGATATGACTTCTGGATGAGTAGCATAACTAGATTTTTAGCCTCTACAAGACCCCCTTCAAAGTTTTCAAAACTTGAAAAACTTTAGAGTTTCAAAATACTTTGAATTAGAATAGTTTTCTCTGGGTTGCGGTAGTCAAACTCGAGCTCGATTCTTCAGCACAAGTTTTTAACTGTTTGGGCTACAAAGCTATAAATAGTTGTACCCTTCGATCTCTTTATTCTTTACCATAAGTTAGAATTCTTCTCAGCTAAGAAAAGTTCATCTCCTCTCTTTCTTTACAAACTTTCTTCGACAACTGTCAATGGCCCCCAAGCGTTCTGCTGCTGAAAAGGGCAAGAATGTGGCCGAATCTTCTATGTGCGTACCCCAACATGCTCCACCTTCATCACGATGAGAGACAGCCAACCCGGCCATGAAAGGTGAATATTCGACCGCAAACCGATCATAGACCACCCTCTTTAGGGTTCGGCTCGATTCTAACAACGTGCGCCCGCTCTTTTAGAGTTGGGCGCACTCCATAACTTGTGCCTCCCTTTTTGAGTTTGGTTGCTGTCAACTAGCGCAATGCAACGCAACAAAGATGTTGCGATATGCAAAATATGGTGCAACATAGATATTGCGCTATATGGCACAATACAGATGTGGCGCTATAAAGTACGTTGCAACACAGATACTGCACTATATAAAAATGTGGTGCAACACAGTCGTTGTACAATATGGAAGTCTTGGTGCAACCTGTGATTATTTGATCTTTGCACTCCGTAGATTCACTAACTTCTTCTCTTTTACTTCTTGCAGGGAATCGGTTGGCAAGATTATTCTGAACCGGTATCGGTGATGTAGGATACTGTAAAGATGAATCAGTCTGACACACACCTCATATAGCTCAGAACACTCTGTGTTTCAGAAGAGCCTTCCTCAAATGGTAGGAAGGGCCTTTATACCTGAGAGTTGGATGGTGGAGATACAGAACTAGGAATCGTATCATACGGGTGATCTCATTTGTACTTCCTACGAAGGGTCGTCGTTTCTCCACCAGTTGTATTGACAGCAACTTGTCTTCGAGCTACTGTACCCTGTCATTATTCTCTCGTCTTTCTGAAAAAGAAGACCAGAGTTGATTTAATTACCATGCTCGTTGCTTCAGGTCGAGTCGACAAGGAACTGGCACTAACAAGAAGATCCAAAAATATAATAGACCTCCATTTGTTGTATCAGAATAAAAATCTGAGATGTAATAGATTACTATTAAGATGTATTTATGTTTTAAAGAGAAAGAATAAAGAATGATCTTCTCTCTTCTTTTTACTAGAATATTTGTGGCTTTGAGAATAATATTTATCAGAGGTAGTATGGATGTGATGAGTGTTTGATATAGAAAATATAATTTAGAGGTAATGTGGACGTGAATTCATTTTTCTATTGATGATCTTCAAGTCATCTGGGACTCAAAGACAGGATATCATGTCTAAAAAGATTATATCTGTGATAATACGGATAAGATATCTTTTAAAACAGCTGGGTTTCAAAAGCCAGAATTAATGATTTGGATAGACTCTACTGGGGATTTTGAGTATTTATTATCTGTGACTTTATTTACGAGAAAGTAAATAAACGATAATAAATTTAGACCTATTCGCGAAATGAATAGAGACGAAAAGATTGATGAATGAGTAGTCATGCCTTTTCGAGGAAAGATCGTTTTTATTCTTGAGACAGACAATAAATAAAGATCTATTCACGAGATGAATAGAGATGAATGAACGAACTTGCCTTTTCGAGGAAAGGTCGCTTCAGTTCCTGAGACAGACTGTTTGGCATTTCTGTCTATAAATAGTGTGGAACCTTTTTGAGAATGTTGTCAACAACTATTCCTTTATTACAAATATCTTCCGAAGATGTGCCCAAGGAGGCTGAGGTTATCCCAAAAATCAAAGCCGCTATCGATACTCATTCCAACGAGCCTCCGTTGCTTGTTCAGAAAGAGGCGGGGGAAAGTTCAACTGCTCCTAGGCTACAACAAGACATCCTTGCCAGACTCGTAGAGCCCGAAAGCACTACCGAAGAAGAAGCTCTGAGGAAGGCTGCCTGTGAACTACTGGTGTCATCGGACAATAATGTCTTCGAGCTTCTTGCGAAATATGTCTTCGATCAAGAGGGCTCTGGTTCTCGTTGATTTTATGTATTTTCTTTTGTCTGAATTATACAATAAAAATGAATTTCATTTACATTCTGGTTTTTATGCTGATGTATTTTTATACATAGTATTTTTTGAAAAATTTGCCATTGATAGGCATTATGGCGACTCGACCATCCATACCAGTCAGTTGATAATCTTTATTTGAGAAAACTTTGCTTACAATGTAGGGACCTTCCCACTTTGCTTCGAACTTGCCTTTGCTCATGTGCATCATAGTCATAGGACATCTGACGTTTAGAACTAGTTCTCCTTTCTGAAATGCCCGTACTTTAACTTTACGATTGAAAGCTTTTGATATACGGGCTTGGTATAACTCAATATGCTGCTGAGCTAGGAGCCGTTTCTCATCTAATGCTTCATGCTCCTTAAGTCGAAGACGATCATTGTTTTCTGTTATGAGTTCATTGGTAATTGTAATCCTTAATGAGGGGATTTGAATTTCCAATTGTAGGACGGCTTCGCATCCATACACTAAGGAGAAAGGTGTGCAATCGGTTGGAGCACGTATATTAGTACGATATGCCCAGAGACATTCTCCAAGCTTTTTACTACAATTTATTTTATTGGTAGAAACAAATTTCTTGAGAAGCTTGATGATAGTTTTGTTGAATGCTTTAGCCAAACCGTTCGCTGCAGGATTGTAGGCTTTGGAAGCAACATTATTGATTTTGTTATCATCACAAAACCGAGTAAACTTTTGACTGATGAATTATGGTCCATTATCATGAATGATTCGTCGAGGAATACCAAATCTATATCACATGATGTTTGATGAAATTGATGATGCTGCTAGTCTTGACTTAAGATAAAGGTATAGCTTCCACCCATTTTGAGAAGTAATCGGTTATAGCTAGTATAAACCGATGTCCTCTAGATGACGGTGGATTGATAGGACTAATAACATCCATACCCCAGGCTTCAAAGGGCCATGATGCAGCAGTCGAATGAAGGAACTCTGACGGTTGATGGATGAAGTCTGTATGAATTTGACAGGCTCGATATTTTTTTGTATATTCAATGGCATCAGACACCATAGTGGACCAATAATAACCCATACGCCGAATACGATCATGTAGTTTAGGACTAGGCTAATGTGTACCATACACACCATCATGAGCTTCCCGTAGTATTTGTTATGCTTCATCTCTAGCAAGACAATGTAAGAGTAGACCATCAAATGTTCATCGATAAAGAGTCTTAGAAGTATGATTATAATAAAACTGAAGTGATCGCCTACGGATTGTTGTAGCTTCTTTCGAATCTTCAGGTAAAATGTCATGTACCACAAAATCAATGAAAGGAGCTCTACAATCTTCACTAACGACATTGGTTTCAGTTGAATTATTGAACTCGATATTTGAGTTACTCTTAATACAAAATAACTCCCTATTAGTGACGACAATCATCTGTTGCCTTTTTACTGGGATTGCTAATACGGCTGCCAGATTAGCCAATGCATCAGCCTCCATATTGTATGCCCGACGTACATATTCAATGAAGAAATCTTTGAACGATGTATCCAGCCTAATTGCTGCTTCATGATATAGGACAAGATCCTGGTGTCGAACTTCATACGTGCCTCTAACCTGATTGACAATCAGTTTAGAATCTCCATGTACTTCAAGATATTCAATATCCAAATGTTTAGCCAATTGGAGACCAATAAGCAGAGCGTTGTATTCAGCCACATTATTGGAACACAACTCGTCTAAAGAATAATCTCTTTGAATAGCTAATCCTTCTGGTGAGACAAGGACGATTCCAACTCCAACGACAATGGCACCTTTTGGTCCTATTCTGGATGCATCATCAAAGAATAGATGCCAGGTAAGCATTTCTTCTGAAATCATGTTAGATTCTAAAGTTTCATCTGGAATCTCGTTATAGAGTTTAGATGTTTGAGGAATTGGATGAGATGCCAGGAAGTCAGCAAGAGCTTGACCTTTAACAAACTTTAGAGGAACATAAATCATATCATATTGTGGTAATAATATGGACCATGTATCAAGCATGGAATTGAGTGTACTGGGCTTCTTCATCAAGACCCGGAGAGGACTAACTCTAGAAATAACATGAATAGTTTAGCCGGTGATATAATGTCTCGTCTTTTGAACAGAAAACATCAAAGCTAGACATTCTTTTTCCACTGGGGTGTATCGATGTTCAGCTCCGATCATTGTGTGGCTAAGATAATAGATAGTTTTTTCATGAATTTCTTTATTCTTCTAAGCTAATAAAGCACCTAATGAATGGTCCATTGCTCGAACATACATCAGGAAGGGTATTCCTGAGACTGGAGGCACTAGAACTGGAGGGTTCATCAAGTACCGCTTTATATCTTCAAATGCTTGCTAACATTCTTCAGTCCAAATAAAAGACACACCTTTCTTCATGAGTTGAGTGAACGGTCTACCGCGTCCAGAGAGATTTGAGATGAATCTCCTGATATACGTAAGTCGTCCCTGGAATCCTCGTTGCTCTTTTAGGTTGCGTGGAGGTTGCATCTCTTGAATGGCTTTGATTTTCTCAGGGTCAAACTGTATACCTTTAGAGGTAATAATGAATCCAAGAAATTTGCCACTAGCGACTCCCAGGAATGACTTGCTGGGATTCATCTTGAGTTGATGTTGGCGCATTAGATCGAATATAGTTCTCAAGTCTTGAATGTAGTCTTCCTTTATACGACTTTTGACAGCAATATCATCTACGTAGCATTTAACCATCTTTCGCAAATGATCACGAAAGATAGTACTCATAGCCCGTTGATAAGTTGTACCAGCATTTTTGAAACCAAATGGCATGACAGTGTAGCAATAAACTCCAAAAGAAGTACGAAAAGATGTATGTTTCTCATTTTCTGGATGCATCTTGATTTGATTATAGCCTGAGAATCCATCCATAAAAGACATTTATTCAAATTTGCTGGTATTGTCGATCATAACATCAGTGATCGGAAGAGAAAATTCTTCTTTGGGACAAGCCTCATTAAGGTCTCTAAAGTCAATACAGACTCGAACCTTCCCTGTTTTCTTCAAAACTGGGACAACATTAGCTACCCAGTCCGAATGTTGTTCTTCTTTGACGAAACCACAGGCGATGAGCTTCTTGACTTTAGCTTCTATGGCGTCCATCATGTCAGGTCAAAATCGACGTTGTTATTGCTTGACTGGCCTTACATTTAGCATAATATTGAGTTTATAGGTAGCAATCTGGGGATTTAATCCCGATATGTCCTCATAGCTCCAAGCGAATACATCAATGTATTCCCTAATAAGTTGGATCAGTTCTTGTTTATCCGCTTCAGGGAGGCTTTTGCTGATGAATATTGGTCTTGGGGAGGCTTCGTCTCCAACATCGACTTGAACCAATTGATCTTCAGTAGGTGGCCCGCATTGTTTGAAGCGAAGCTCCCATTGAGTATTCATCCTTTGTGCCTAAGGATCAGATTCAGAGGCTTCGGCAAAGTCTTCTTCGTCTTTCGAGAACTCAGCAGATACCATATTGGAAGATAGATTCACTCGATGGACGTGCCCTACACTGGTGTCTGAATTCCATGAAACAGAGTCAGAAGAATTAGATCGTTCTTCTTTATCAGATTCAGAGGCTTCTAGAGTCGAAATTGGCGAGGTATAACCTATTCCCCGCTTCGTTTTACTGTAATATTGTTGTGATTTTCTGTTTGGAGCGGGAATATGAATAGCAGTTTGCCTTTCTTTACCGCCATTGAGACTAGCTTTAAAATTATAGCCCATCTTTTGAATGATATCTTTTGATTGTTGACTATAACAACGTAGTTGAAGTCTTCTGCTATCATGATTTTGCTCTTCACTATCGGGCATGATCTTCTGTTCTGTTCCTTTACTAAAAAGTATAGGAAGTTCATCTTTCTTCTTGGAAGGAACTAAGAAGAGGGAGTCCTACATTGCTTCGAGCGATACTTCATCTTGGAGAGGTTGAACTGCTCCTATGGTAAGTGGTTCGAAGTTATCTAGCAATTCTAAATAACATCGAGTATAATAAAAAAAATATTAGTATATTGTAAAGGAGATGCTACTTTATTGATTTGTACATCTCATTTACAACAGGATTCTCAGTCTTAACAGAAGGCTTAGTAAGGTTGATAACCAGAGGAGGAGAAGGAGGATTTTTGGCCTTAACAAAAGGCTTAGTAAGGTTGATAACCAGAGGAGGAGAAGGAGAAGGTTTGTTACGACGAAGGTCGAATACAAGAGGCTGAGAAGAGGTGAGCTCCCTTTGTTCACTTTCTACAGCAGAAAGCTGTTTGTTATAAGAGAAAAGATGGAAAGTCAATATCTGAGAAGAAGAGGTACAAGTAGTACGTTCTTTTGATAGGGTTTGTGAGAACATCTTTTATAGTATCTTTCTGATCTTCCTCACTATCCATCGCTAATACAACTTTTATGAACTCTTTCTTGTACATCCGAGAATCAGTACAATATGCTTCTATGCCCCTGAAAGGATTTAGGTCAGCTACGTCCTTTTGGACCTTTCCATTGATGTCTATATATTTGAAGCATTGGTGTAGAGTGGACGGTACGATGTTATGCTGATACAGAAAGGGTCTTTCCAGCAAAAAATTATAAGAACCCTGATTATCGATCACATAGAAAGTAACCTTTGTACGAAGATTGCCTATTTGAACTTTCAGGCGAATCTTCTCCAAAGGTTCACTTCTTTCGAAATTAAATTCCAAGATTGTCGTGATGGTTATTGAAAGATTATGTACTGGAATCTTTAATGCATCTAGTAAAGTCTTTGGCATGATGTTGAGCACAGACCCAGGGTCGATCAAGATATGATCAACCTTCATGGTATCGACATATCCCGTGAAGTAGAGGGGTCGGTCATGATGATTATCTTCCAGAAGCATATCATCTTGTGTAAAGGTGATATTGGACATCAGCTCCATTACACTATGACAATGAAAGCAAGTTACAGGCTCCTCCTCTGGCTTCTTGTGGAGTGTTAGAAAAGTATCATTTTGCATCAAGCCTTCACTCAATGTCTCTCGAGTTTCCTTCGAAAGACGTAGTAGTTCAAAAATTGATAACCTTGTCGGGGTATTAGCTAGTTGAGCCAGTATATCGGTTTCTCGAGTCCTAGAACTGGAGTCTTTTTCAACACTTTATCAAAGCAGAAAGGATGCTTTCCTTTGTCAGCTGTCGTTGGTTTGGGAGGAGTTGGTTCCACTAGAGGTGATAAAACTGATGGAACATTGACAACAGGAGAAGATAATGCTGGAGGAGTCTCTGGAGCTAAAGCAGGGTTCTCCTGGCCTTCTGAATAATCTCTTAGGTAAATTCTTCTAGACCTAGTACCAGTTAAGGCCTTTTCTTCGGATACAGGTTCGAAGGACACCATATTGCAACTTTTTACCTGGATCTTGCTTCTGGAAGGTTTCTTTTAACAAGATGAAGAGTTTGTCCAGTAACCTAAACCAACCCGAGATTGTTATATGAAAGGCATAAAGAAAGAGGTATAGGAGATCCTTTTCCATGATTCTAGCCGAGAGCCTTTTGTAGATCATATTCCATCTTTGTCATTAGTTCATGAGACTGTGGACTATACAGATAGAAAGCTGGTTGTTATTTAGCTTCTGGATTTGACAGTGTTGTCTCGGAAGTGAAGGAAGAAGAAGGATTTACAGCCATAGTAAAAGTGGCAGTTAAAGGTGGAAGACAATGTTCATCCAATGAAGTCATGTGACAAGACTTGTATTTAGTTGCTTTCTTAGACTTTAAAGAAGGTGCTTCAAAATCAGCCACTAAGTCAGGATGAATCCACATAATTTCCCCTTTATCAATAGACAGAGGAATAAGACCATCAGTTCATACAGGTAGGAGATTAACAATCTCCAAAGTAGTTCGTGGGATGGAAATAACGCCGTTCTGTATAAGTTGAGCAGGAAAATCATTAAACTGTAGAGAGACAACGTTAGCCGTTACAGTCTTTTCATCTTGTTGAAGAGTGATTGCACTAGAATTAACCATCTCCTGGATCTTGTCTTTAAGCACATAGCATACTCGAGTCGGATGTCCGATAAATCTGTGGTAAACATAATATTTAGGGTGGTCAGTTTTACCTACTTCATCTGGCCGTTTTACTTCTGGCAGTTAAAGTTTGTTGCTCTTGATTAGACAATCAAAGATACTCATGACATCATCTTTATCAAAAGAGTATTCTTCTTTCGGACGTGGTGTCCTTTGTGGTGGTGCCGTTGGAGTAGGTGTTGATTGGCCTATGTTCACGGCTAGAGTTTCTTTGCCTTTGACATTGATAGCCAAAGTTTCTTTACTCTTGCGGTTGTTCTGACGGCCACCATTATTTAGTGTAGCATGTTCATCTTTGTCAAGATTCGGCATCTGAATACCCAATTGTTTGAACTTGTCGGCACTTTCTTCTGTCGCTTTAGCATTTACTATGAATGAAGGCCAGTCCTGGAGTTGTGTTGATCCAATCCACATGTTAATTATAGGCAACAGGTTTCACTTGCAAGTGTCTATAGTCGAAGCATCTGGAGTTCCAAGAGGTATTTTGAGTGCCTCACGGCAAAATTGTTCAATAAAGCGTTCAGTTGTTTCATTGTGTCGCTGCTTAATTTTAATGAGAGCAGACATAGTCATGTCATTTGTCCCCTCATAAAATTATTTCAGGAATATTTATTTGAATCCATAGAAAGAGGTTATACAACCATCTGGCAAACTACAGTACCAGACGTAAGCTGCACCTGCTAAATATTTGATGAACACTCTAGTGAGTTGAGCATCTTTTGGCTAGAGTAGATCTGTCATTACCTCAAAGTAATTGAGGTACTGACTTGGAGATGGGTTGCCATCAAACAACATAATAGTAGGGGGTTTATGTTTGGAAGAAAATTGGACTTCCTTCCATTCTATAGGATAAGGCTGCTTGATTCCAAGCTTCTGCAAGCCGTCTTTCTATTTGAAAGCTTTAAATTGAGTACGTAAAGGTTTTACGACCTTATTGGTATCCCTTAATGATTGTGGAGTAGTAGATTTATTTGACATATTAGGAGGGGTTACTTCATGATAAGTACCACCCCAAGCACCAGATTGACTTAGAATAGCCTGCGCAGGTTTGAAAGCGGTATGAGGAGATTGTACTCCCAAACCAATATTGACAGGAGCTGATGTTGTTATAGGTTCTTGGGTCGGAATTAGATTCGCGACTGGTAGAACCGTATGTTGTGTCATAATTATCGTATGTATGCCTGTCATCATCTCAACCATGCTCTTCAAACTAGCTTGCAAAGCAGTAATTCTCTGCTCTTGACTGTTAGAGCTGGTAGCATCTTGATCTTCTATGACGACATAAGCAGTCACTTATCTAGTTATTAAAGATGAGCTAGTAGAAAAGATGGTCCTTTCAGAACTTTCACTATCAGCATCAAAGTCATATAATGAACCACCCCCAGAATAAGTGATAGGGATGTCCTGTTGACTGAGAGAATCTTGGTTGGAATCAGGAAGATTTCTTTGACTGATTGTTTCTTGGTCAGAAGGAAGATTCCTTTGACCGATTGTTTCTTGGTCGAAAAGAAGATTCCTTCGACCGATTGTGTCTCGACTTTTGGATCTAGTATATTGGTATACTCCTTCGCCAGATTTATGAATCTGATCTAAGTATTGTTGACTGGGATTGTGGGATGCATTGCATCTCGGGCGCTTTTTGCCCCCAGTGCTTCGAGACGTCATGTTGACGAAGGCATACAACAATTAATCTTCATCCAGTATCATCGATTGAGGAACCTGAGAGTAATTCAGACGGTCGAAAACAGATCGTTTAGCTGATTGACAACAACATTTGATAACTACCTCATGGTGATGGTTATAGTGATGTTCTTGGGAATGCATTGGATGAGACAGATTTGTGATCTTTCGTTTCTGTTTAAGGATTTCACGGAGATCGGTTACAACATCAGGATGAGAAGAGGTCAAAGGAATATATTCATTAATAATATTAGGAACATGATTCCTATTCTTGAGATGTCCCATTCCTTGAGTGTACAATGAAGTGCTATGTTGGTTAGCATAGGTAAAAGGATTCTTGACTTTAGAAGTCTGCTTCTGGCATAAGTTAGCCATTAGCATAGTCTGTTTGCATTTTGCTGAAGTAGGTGTTGACTGGCGCCTGTTGAGATAGCTGTGCAGGTCAGATAGATCTGCTACTTGTGTATCTGTCTAAAATACTAGTAGTTTACCCTGCTTGGATCTTGAGATGAGCAGGGTAGGAAGATCCGTAGTTATATTTTTAGGATTTGGCAGAATTCCTTTTTGTGTTATACAACCTGTTCGCATGTGCTTGCTCTGGCGCAACTGAGTGACAGAAATCTCAATTTAAACAGAACTCATTTTCTTAGCAGAGATTTGATTGTCTCTGTTCAGAGGAGTAGAGTTCCTGCCAAAAAGAGTTTTTACTCTAACTAGCGCATAGGCGCCACCAGAGATATTTTCTACCGAGTCAAAGACTGGAGAAGATGAGGGAGTAGCCAAAAGGAGTTTCTCTTTGTTTTGTGATTGAAAGGCCATAGACGCAGGTTGCACAAGTTGAGGAAAGGCCAAAGTGCACTTCCCTGTGTTCTGTTTAACACTTTTACTAGATAGGTTCTTCCCCGAGTTCAGAACTGGAGAAGATGAGGGAGTAGCCAAAAGGTGTTTCCCTTTGTTCAGAGCTGAAGCAGCAGTCATCGTAGGTTGTGCAGGAGTCCTAGTTGACAGAGTAACAATCTGTGCAAGTTGTGCAGGAGTTCTGGTTGGCCGAGAGATAGTTTGCGAAAGTTGTGTAGGAGCCATGGTTGGCCGAGAGACAGTTTATGCAAGTTACGTAGGGGCCATGGTTAGCCGAGGGATAGACTGCACAAGTTACGCAGGAGCCATGGTTGGCCGAGAGATAGACTGTACAAGTTGCGTATGAGCCATGGTTGGCCGAGATATAGACTGCGCAAGTTGCACAGAAGCTATGGTTGGCCGAGAGATAGAATTGAGAGTCCACACAGTGCGCCCTTTTCTCTTAGAAGCAACGGCAGTGTGCTTGGTACCCCCAGCACTAATCATTGCCTCTAAACGGTTTGGTCGACTTGAACGACCAAAGTCTTCTATGTCTTGCCGATCGACGCAGTATCACATTGAGTTGTCACTTTTTCATCAGAGGAGAAAGTCATCCCCAGCAGAGTCGTCATTTTGTTTGCAAAAACAAAAGTTTTGATTTCTACAAACTGAAAAACAGTACAAAAATACAATTGATTTCTTGGAACGTACAACTATAAGAATCTGAACAGAAGATGATCACTTTATCCCTTGGATGATGTGATATCGAAGACCCAAGCCTCTGGAGGATGCAACAGCACTTTAGCAGGAAATTATGATCATTCGTGATGCTTTGAGACTGATTTGAAACTCATTTATAGAGTTCTTTGAAATAACTGTTTAGCAATTATTCTGGGTTGCACGCACTTCAAGTTGCGTGTCTCATGTTCACTTGCACGAGAAGTTGCACTAACTGCTAGGGACGCGTGGCATTGTTTGAGTGAGATACGCATGGTCATGGGTGGTGTAGTGGATACGTTCTACGAAGTTAGTGGCATGTACTCTATGTTACCCTGCTATGAATATTAATTCGATCACATTGTGCGAGCTTCATCAAGTGGAGCACAATGTAGCAACTTGAACGAGCGGTTGCACCAACTGACACGTTACACGAACTGCTAGCTGTCATCTTCAACTTGCGCCTAAGTACATCCTCGCGCACCCTGACACGTTACGCGAATTGCTAGCTGTCATCAAATCTGACCAAATCTTCTCGAGCTCCGTATTGTGAGAGATTTGAACGAATTCTCCTTAATATGCATGTTGTCAGCAGTTAGACAATGATGATGCCGTTACAGTTTTTCGAAGAGACTGCCACGTGGCGCTCATGCAACCTCTCTCTTACACAACCTAATGTTGGCGCAACCTGATGTTTGCGCAACCTATTGATGTGGCACAACCTATTGATGTGGTGCAGCTTGATGATATGACTTCTGGATGAGTAGCATAGCTAGATTTTTAGCCTCTACACAAACCAACCAAAGAGACATTCTCAGAATGAAGTTCAGAGAAGACTCTTTTTATTAATCATGGCTACAAAGGTCTCTCATAGACTTGTCATAATTACATTAGAGAGAAACTTCCTGAACCCTAATTATAGGGATCAATTGTATAGTTTTTGCTACATAAGTGAGGATAGAAACTCCTATAGATCCATAAGAAGGTTCGTTTTCACCGAGCAGCATCTACAGTGTGATCAACATGGGCAGAAAGACAAGAGGAGATGCATAAAGTCTCCATCAAAATCTCCTCTCCGTTGACTCATAACATCGTCAGAGCAAATCATCTCGCCACCGAGAGAAGCTGGGGCTCCAATATATACAGAAGCAGTGGAAGACCCAGACCACAGCTCGACGAAGCCCCGCAGCCCTCAATGAGTGGGGCAGAGCACGGTCGGCTTGTAACCACCACTTTTCTAAAATAAAGGTAAGTTTGAACTTTTGTAAAATTGATCATGTTAATTTTTAAATAATAGATTTAAATCATGTTAATAATTAATTGGTAAATTTTATTATTATTTTAATATTATTTAATTTGGTATATTGTGAAGTCGATCTTATACTAGTAAACCTTGGAACAACTTATCCTAAGAGACTAACCATGGCCATGGAGACCTAGCTAACATAATTGGATTAGTAATTAGGCTCTAATCTAGCTAAATATGACTTAGAATTGATTTGGGGGTTTTAATTAAGGTGTTAGTTTGGGCCTTTAGTAGAGGGGCTTGATTTGATGACTTAGAAAGGGGCTTTGGGCCTTTGTGACTTAGCCTAACCCTAGCCCAACCTGACCAGCCAAGAGCAGCCCCTCTCCCTATATAAGATCTCATTGGCCTCCTCTTGCCTCCTTTATAGCAAACCCTAACCCTAGTTTATGTTCTTTCCCAAATTTGTTTCCTTTCTTCAAATTACCTCCAAATTGGACCAAATCAGTTTTATTGCATTCCTCTAGTGAAGAAGTCTCTTGTAGCTTGCTTGCAAGGATTGGAGGCATTGGACCACAGGAATTTGGTGTTGAAGCTTTTCAAGGGGCTATTTCATTGAGATTCCAACTCTCAATAGGTAATGATATCTAAACCCTTTAAATTTCTGATTTCTCTCCATAGATGCTTTCATTTAGGGTCTCCCTAGCTATAGGCCAGTTTGGGTTCGATTTGTGTCCATTTGGTACGTGTCCCAGAGGAGTATCGAAGAACTAGTCAATGTGTTCGATGAAATGCCTCATAGGAATGTTTGTTCTTGTTTTTCAAAACTAATTTCATAGTTTTGTAGCCTTTGATGTGTAGATTAATATTCTCTATGAATCAGGTGATTTTGACACATTTTTCGTGTCGAAAAGTGGACACGGGATGTCGTACGACGCTGTGTGCAGTGTTCTGATGACATGAGTCTCGTACTCGCTATACACACCACGTGGACATATGAATTTTGGTGTGTAGGTGGGAGCAATGTCTGACAGCATGCCCCCAAAGTTTGGGTCAATTTGGTTTGGTATTCATGGAGTTATCTCTCCCATAGTGATCGCACACGTGAGAAATCATTCTCTGATACGACTTCGTATCGTGGACACGACACCACTTGGATACGACACAGGCACACTGACACGAACCCCTATACATAGCCTACCTACTGACACGACCATGAGACTCTTATTTGGATAAATTGTGTCCTAGACTCTTCGACACATGCGCACGAGCCCACTGATGTGCATTGTTTTCTTGATACATGTGATACTCATTGTTTGATACAGTGGACACTTCGTGGACACATTTGTGGACACGTGAACATGTGACACACATACCTAGACTCTATGACACCCCTGTGACACACCCCTTCCTCCTTTCCTATTTCTACAGTTATTCATATGTGTGGGTTTTCGAATATACATGTTGATGTTGATACTTGGGTTTTGTTAAGTTTCAGTTTTATGAGTTGGATTTTGATTTTTGGTCTCAGTTTTCTGACCTTTGCCTGGGTATATATATACATTGATATACATGTTAGGATTGGTTCCAGAATTCTATTTGTGGGTTTGAGTTCCTGGAGGCTGGTTTTATATATATGTATTATTGTGTGCATATATATATATATATATATATATATATATATATATATATATATATATATATATATTAGTCCAGCTTGAGAGTATAGTGTGAGTTTGGAGTGATTTGGTTCTATGGTCGATAAGTTATCGATCCCACAGATGTTCACCTGACACGCACACACGCGGCTAAACATCCTCTGATACGGGCGCTATTTGTGGACACGACACCACGTGGATACCAAACACTTGGACACACACACGCCCCTATACCTAGTCTACCCTATGACACGACCCCATAGCATTTGGTAGGACACATTGTGTCCTACACTCTTCGACACATGTGCACGAGACTGTACACTATACAGTTTTTGACACTGTGTTTTGACACTTGTTTTGAAACTAGATTTGGACACGTTTTAGAACACTGGGTTGACACACGAGTACACATATGTACACTCGACACTTCACACACACACTCTTGTTGTCACAGGTCTGATACCATCTTGACCCTCAAACTGGATGCAATGGCACACTGCACACTAATATTTTCTGTAAACACATACCTATGTAACCTGTACACTCTTTCAATCTAACCCTCAAATCTATGAACCCCTGCACCTTACATATTATCTACACTTGATATCTAAGCTTACCTGTACACTTTGGGATTTAGGTGAGGCTTATGATTCATGTGTTTTATATATGTGGGTTTTGGTTGATGTATTTAGATATAAGTCATTTGCCTTGTTTGAGAGTTCACTATATATATATATATATATATATATATATATATATATATATATATATATATATATATATATATATATATATATATATATATATATATATATATATGTATATATATATAAAATATAAAATAAAATAATATATATATATATATATATATAAATATATATATAATATATATATATATATATATATATATATATATATATATATATATATATATATATATATATTATATATATATATATATATATATATATATATATATATATATATATATATATATATATATATATATATATATATATATATATATATATATATATATATATATATAAAATATAAAATATATATATAAAAAAAATATATATATATATATATATATATATATAAAATATAAAATAATATATATATATAAATATATATATATATATAATATAAAATATATATATATATATAAGTTAGTTTGATTCTATATGATACAATATGTAGTATACTGTGAGTTGAAAGTTTAGGCTATAGCTTTGGATATATAATTGATATAATTGATATATATATATATATATATATATATATATATATATATATATATATATATATATATATATATATATATATATGATATACATATTATGGCCATATTGAGAGTATAAATATATATGGTAGGTTAGTGATTCCTTTTTGTATGCTTATTTCTAGGTATTATTCACTACCACATATAGGATGAGGCATATGTAGGTTAGTCCAGTTTAGTTTTGGGTTTAGTTTGCGTTTTGGATTACATAGAGTATATAGGTAATTACCTATATATGCATATGAGTGTGTGGTTCAATTGTGAGTTGGGGTTTCTAGGCTATATACATGTACCTTACTTGTTATTTTCTGAGATGAGGAATTGGGTATGTGGTTTCCATCTCAATTTTCTGATATGAGAGTATAGGTTAGGTATTTGGTTATATATGGAGTTTGGGATATATTGTATATAGTTATGGTTATATATGGAGTTCTATATATGTTGTGAGGGCTTGCCTTCACATGAGGTTGTATAGTATAGGGTATATATATATGGTTTTATATATATTGTATGTAGTTGGTATTGTATATAGGTTATAGTGAGTTTTGGTGATAAGGGGTTGGCTAGTACATGTAGTTATGAGTAGATAGATGCATGTTAAGTATATATATGGTATATACTATAGTTGGTGTTGTGTATATGATATACATATATACTTGACTAGTTACCTTAGCCTATACCTGTGTTACCTATACAATTACCTATATATGAACCAAATAGGCCTAACAGGACTTGTTGACTAGAGTTTGACCAAACCCTAGATAGTGGACCAACTAATCCATGTTTGACCTAGAGTTGACCAAGAGTTGACTTTGACCTAGAACGACTTAGAATCATGTAGATTGCATTGTAAACTACAATGATTACCTTTTGAATACATTATAACTAGTATTGCTCTAAATAGGACATTGTGACACCGGTTCGGACATCTGTTTACACTAGTTGCTCAGGGTATCAGGCGAATACATTCTCTGATAATTTTTTCATTTATTTGATGATTATTGTGATTCAGTTCTAGTATAGTTCTATTGATTCTCTGTCTCAACACGTATTAGTTTTCCTGTCACAACAAGTATTAGTATTCTGGATTCACTCACTCGCAATAAATGTACTTAACTCGTCTAACCTCTATTACTCGAACCACTCACAAGAACCATCTACTTGAAACAGCTACAAGTATTAAATATGCAAATCATACAAGAATCATCACTACAAACAAGATAGTCATCGCCGTTTGGCCGAGCATGCGATGTACCATATTACTCGAATGAACAAGAAAGGTAGCCATCGTCGCTTGGCCGAGCATACGGTGTACCGTATTACAAGAATGATAGCTATCGCCACTTGGCCGAGCGTGCAGTGTGCCATATTACAAGAATGATAGCCATCGCCGCTTGGCCGAGCGTGCGATGTGCCGTATTCATTACTGGAATCATCCTACTTAAAGCACCCTACAAGAAAAATAGCTGAATTTACTCGTTACTCGTTTACATGACAAGAACAGTATTTCGAAACACACTAGTTTAGTGTCTTGTACTGGACTCACACTGGAATCACACTTGACTCATATTGTACTAGACTCACATTGGGATCACACTTGACTTACATTGTACTGCCTAGACTTATATCACATTACTCTAGCTTTATTATACAGTCTTCATTGCCATGCTTTTCTGATTCATCATATTACTTCCCCTATACTTTAAACTTTTGCTTTACATTATTACCTGTCTAAAACTTCCATGTTCATCAATATAACAGTCTATAACTGCTTTATAGTCTTTGCCATTTACTTGGGATTTCTAGATGAGTTATGCTCGTTCCCATCCTGACTGGATACGTTAACAAAATATTATAGATGTTCGCCTTGAGGACACATGCCCTACTTGCTATGGATCCGAAGATGGTTTAGCTACCTTGGGTCCCGACTCTCAGGAGTGATCGAGAGACTAGTTTAGTAGACTATTTTAGATTTTATGTTTAGAACTTGAATTTTAATATGTAGAGGTACTTGACTTTGTATTTGACATTGTTTGAGATATTATTATTTTAGTAGTTTATTTTAAGTTATTGTTTATTTATTCTTAGTAGTTATCTAGATTTCTGTGTTATCTTATCGTGCTTAGACTGTGATTGAGTTTTACTATATCTTTAATTTTTGTACAGAGTCGAGATTCATGATAGGTACATTATATAATTGTGTGAGTTGTTTAGATAGTAACCTAGTACAGCATTCTACCGCCTATTCTGCGACGTAGGCTGGACGTTGTTGCGTACTTGTACCCTTATATCGGGTGCGGTTCGTGACACGTTTTTAGGGGTGGCCCATGCAGGTCAAGATTCGCATTAGTACAAAGTCGTGGTAGTACGATAATTAGTTGTACTGCTGCGCGCCTGCTGTAAGAGATAAGGAATAGGCTTTAGCGTGAGAGGTTACTCAACCATAGTTAGGACTACTTGAGAAGATTCCTGGGATGACCCTTGAAAATCTCATTATAACTATCTCGAAATTCGATTCCAACAGTTTCTATCTACTTCCCTTGTTCATTGTTGAATTTGATTCTTAGTGTTCATAGTTGACTTGATTTTTTACCAAGATAAATCTTATGGGCTAGGTTGCCTCAGTTATGGAATTTAAAGTCTTCTACAGCCATATTAGCTGGCATGGCGAAGGTATAGAAGTCTGATTTTGGATGTATTTCTCGGCTGCGAGAATTTAAAGTTTTCGCAGCCAAGCATGCGATAATACAAAAATTTTAAATATCATGATTCTAGAGATATGTACCTTAGTTGCGGACTCTATGGATTATCGCTGCCATACTTACTGGTGTGACGAGGATTCTTGTAGCATGGTTCTGGATAGGCGGGTATGATTATCAGATTGCAGAATAGATACCATATAGATGGTGTACTAATATAATAGAGTAAAATATCAGTATGGATGTTACTTGAGAATTATGAGGTAGATAGAGGGAGCTAGGCCATCTGCGGCACAGCACCATGCCCAGCACCAAAGGGGTAGGGCTTTTTCGCTGACGGTTGAGGAGACCGATGCTGAGGGTGACGGGTTAGCAGGTCTGTCTTTCATGTTCTTCTTTTCCACCTTGATGTGTGAATTCATTAGTACCAGTCAAGATATTCTTGTGTTGTGCTAGATAGTGTAGTGACCTTGTTCGAGACTGTAAAATCACGACCAATGGGACCATGATTTGCATATTATTTCTTTACCTTGATTGTAGGGGGTTTGACCTAGATGGAGTACGACCATATTAAATTTTGAGGACGAAATTTTTTTAGGGGATAGATTTGTAACCACCACTTTTCTAAAATAAGAATAATTTTGAACTTTTGTAAAATTGATCATGTTAGTTTTTAAATAATAGATTTAAATCATGTTAATGATTAATTGGTGAATTTTTTATCATTTTAATATTATTTAATTTGGTGTATTGTGACTTCAGTCTTTTGCTAGTGAACCTTAGAACAACTTAGCCTAAGAGACTAACCATGACCATGGAGACCTAGCTAACATAATTGGATTAGTAAATAGGCTCTAATCTAGCTAAGAATGACTTAGAATTGATTTGGGGGTTTTAATTAAGGTGTTAGTTTGGGCCTTTAGAAGAGGGGCTTGATTTGATGACTTATAAAGGGGCTTTTGGCCTTTGTGACCTAGCCTAACCCTAGTGCAACCTCATGACCATCCAAGAGTAGCCCTCTCTCCCTATATAAGATCTCATTAGCCCCATCTTGCCTCCTTTGTAGCAAACCCTAACTATAGTTTATGTTCTTCCCCAAATTTGCCCCCTTTCTTCAAATTACCTCCAAATTGGACCAAATTAGTTTTATTGCATTCCTCTTGTGAAGAAGAAGTCTTTAGTGGCTAGCTAGCAAGGATTGGAGGCATTGGACCATAGGAATTTGGTGTTGAAGCTTTTCAAGGGGCTATTTTATTAAGATTCCAACTCTCAATGGGTAATAATATTGAAACCCTTTAAATTCCAAATTTTTCTCCATAAATGCATTCATTTAGGGTCCTCCTAGCTATAGGCTATGTTTGGGTTTGATTCGTGTCCATTCGGTATGCGTACCGGAGGAATGTCGGAGAACTAGTCAATGTGTTCGATGAAATGCCTCATCGAAATATTTGTTCTTGTTTTTCAAAACTAATTTCATGATTTTGTAGCCCTAGATGTGTAGATTAATATTCTCTGTACCTGAGGTAATTTTGATACGTTTTTCGTATTGAAAACTGGACACGGGATGCCACACGACCCTGTGTGTAGTGTACTGATGACACGAGTCTCGTATTCGCTATACATGGCACACGTACACGTATATTTTGGTGTGCAGGTAGGGACAATGTCTGACAGCATGGCCCCAAAGTTTGGGTCGATTTGGTTTGGTATTCATGGAGTTATCTCTCCTACAGTGATCGCACACACACACGCACACGCGAGGAATCATTCTCTAATACGGGTTCGTATCGTGGACATGACAACACTTGGACATGATGCATGCACACTAACAAGAACCCCTATACCTAGCCTACCTACTGACATGATCATGAGACACGTGGTTGGACACACTGTGTCCTAGAATCTTCGACACACGCGCACGAGCCCACTACTGTGTATTGTTTTCTTGATACATATGATACTTGCTGTTTGACACTGTGGACACTTCGTGGACACATTTGTGGACACTTCGTGGACACATTTGTGGACACGTAAAAATGTGACACACATACCTATACTCTATGACACCACTATGACACACCCCCTTTCTATTTCTACAGTTATTCATATGTGTGGGTTTTCGAATATACATGTTGATGTTGATACATGGGTTTTGTTGAGTTTCAATTTTGTGAGTTGGGTTTTGATCCTTGGAAGCAGTTTTCTGAGCTTTTCCTGGGTATATATATACATAGATATACATGTTAGGATTGGTTCCAAATTTCTATTTGTGGGTTTGAGTTCCTGGAGGCTGGTTTTATATATATGTATTATTGTGTGCATATATATATATATATATATATATATATATATATATATATATATATATATATATATATATATATATATATATATATTATAGTCCAGCTTGAGAGTATACTGTGAGTTTGGAGTGATTTTGTTATGTGGTCGATAAGTTAACGAGCCCACAGATGTTCACCTGACACGCACACACGCGGCTAAACATCCTCTGATACGGGCTCTGTTTGTGGACACGACACCACGTGGACACCAAACACTTAGACACACACATGCCCCTATACCTAGTCTACCCTATGACACAACCCCATAGCATTTGGTTGGACACGTTGTGTCCTACACTCTTCGACACATGTGCACAAGACTGAACACTACACAGTTTCTGACACTCGGTATTGACACTTGTTTTGACACTAGATTTGGACACGTTTTGGGACACTGGGTTGACACACATGTGTACACATATGTACACTCGACACTTCACTCACACACTCTTGCTGTCACAGGTCTGAAACCATCTTTACCCTCAAACACTGGATGTAATGGCTCACTGCACACTAGTATTTTCTGCAAACACATATCCATGTAACGTGCACACTCTTTCAATCTAATCCTCACATCTACGAACCCCTGCACCTTATATATTATCTACAATTGATATCTAAGCTTACCTGTACACTTTGGGATTTAGGTGAGTCTTATGATTCATGTGTTTTATATATATGGGTTTTGGTTGATGTATTTAGATATAGATCATTTGCCTTGTTTGAGAGTTTACTATATATATATATATATATATATATATATATATATATATATATATATATATATATATATATATATATATATATATATATATATATATATATATATATATATATATATGTATTTTCTGCAAACACATATCCATGTAACGTGCACACTCTTTCAATCTAATCCTCACATCTATGAACCCCTACACCTTATATATTATCTACACTTGATATCTAAGCTTACCTGTACACTTTGGGATTTAGGTGAGTCTTATGATTCATGTGTTTTATATATGTGGGTTTTGGTTGATGTATTTAGATATAGATCATTTGCCTTGTTTGAGATTCACTATATATATATATATATATATATATATATATATATATATATATATATATATATATATATATATATATATATAAAATATATATATATATATATATATATAAAAGTTAGTTTGATTCTATATGATACAATATGTAGTATACGGTGAGTTGAAAGTTTAGGGTATAGCTTTAGGTATATATATATATATATATATATATATATATATATATATATATATATATATATATATATATATATATATATATATATATATATATATATATATATATATTATGACCGTATTGAGAGTATAGATATATATGGTAGGTTAGTGATTCCTTTATGTATGCTTATTTGTAGGTATTGTTCACTGTCACATATAAGATGAGGCATATGTAGGTTGTTAGTCCAATTTTGTTTTGGGTTTAGTTTGTGTTTTGGATTACTTAGAGTATATAGGTAATTACCTACATATGCATATGAGTGTGCGGTTCATTTGTGAGTTGGGGTTTCCAGGCTATATACATGTGGCTTATTGGTTAGTTTTCTGAGATGAGGAATTAGGTATGTGGTTTCCATCTCAGTTTTCTGAGATAAGAGTATAGGTTAGGTATTTGGTTATATATGGAGTTTAGGATATATGATGTTTATAGTTATGGTTATATATGGAGTTCTATATATATTATGAGGGCTTGCCTTCACATGAGGTTGTGTAGCATAGGGTATATATATATATATATATATATATATATATATATATATATATATATATATATATATATATATATATATATATATATATATATATATTTTATTTTTTTTTGCATAGGGTATATATATATATATATATATATATATATATATATATATATATATATATATATATATATATATATATATATATATATATATATGGTATCTATATATATTGTATATAGTTGGTATTGTATATAGGTTATTGTGAGTTTTGGTGATAAGGGGTTGGCTAGTACATGTAGTTATGAGTTACATAGAGATGTGGGTTAGATAGATGTATGTTAAGATATATATATATGATATATATTATAGTTGGTGTTGCATATATGATATACATATATACTTGACTAGTTACCATAGCATATACCCTGTGTTACCGATACAATTACCTAGAAATAAACCTAACAGGCCTAACATGACTTGTAGACTAGAGTTTGACCAAACCCTAGACGTTGGACCAACTAATCCAAGTTTGACCTATAGTTGACCAAGAGTTGACTTTGACCGAGAATGACTTAGAATCATGTAGATTGTATTGTAAACTTCAATTATTACCTTTTGAATACATTATAACCAGTATTGCTTTAAATAGGACATTGTGACTCCAGTTCGGACATATGTTTACACCAGTTGCTCAGGGTATCAGCGAGTACATTCTCTGATGGTTCTTTTATTTATTTCATGATTATTGTGATTCAGTTCTAGTATAGTTCTATTGATTCTCTGTCTCAACACGTATTGGTTTTCCTATCACAACAAGTATTACTATTCTGGATTCACTCACTCGCAATACATGTATTTGACTCGTCTATCCTCTATTACTCGAACCACTCACAAGAACCATCTACTCGAAACACCTAAAGTATTAAATGTACAAATCATACAAGAATCATCACTACAAGCAAGATAGCCGTTGCCGCTTGGCCGAACGTACGATGTGTCGTATTACTCGAATGAACAAGAAAGATAGCCATCGCCGTTTGGTCTAGCGTACGGTGTGCCATATTACAAGAATGATAGCCATCGCCACTTGGCCGAGGGTGCAGTGTGCCGTATTACAAGAATGATAGCCATCGCCGCTTAGTCGAACGTGCGGTGTGCCGTATTATAAAAATGATAGCCATCGCCGCTTGGTCGAGCATACGATGTGCCTTATTCACTACTCGAATCACCCAACTCGAACCACCCTACAAGAAAGATAGTTGAATTTACTCGTTACTCGTTTACATGACAAGAACAGTATTTCAAAACATACTGGTTTAGTGCCTTATACTGGACTCACACTGGAATCACACTTGACTCATATTGTACTAGACTCATACTAGGTTCACACTTGACTTACATTGTACTGTCTGGACTCATATCATATTACTCTAGGTCAGCTAGTTTTATTATACAGTCTTTATTGCCATGCTCTTCTGATTCGTTATATTACTTATCCTGTACTTTAAACTGTTGTATTACATCATTACCTGTCTAAAACTTCCATGTTTATCAATATTACTGTCTATAACTGCTTTATAGTTTTTGCCATTTACTTGGGATATCTAGATGAGTTGTGCTCGTTCCACTCCTGGCTGGATACGTTGACAAAATATTATAGATGTTTGCCTTGAGTACACATGTCCTACTTGCTATGGATCCGAAGATGGTTTAGCTACCTTGGGTCTCGACTCTCAGGAGTGATCGGGAGACTAGTTTAGTAGACTGTTTTAGATTTAATGTTTAGAACTTGAATTGTAATAAGTAGAGATACTTGACTTTGTATTTGAGATTGTTTGAGATATTATTATTTTAGTAGTTTATTTTAAGTTGTTGTTTGTTTAGTCTTAGTAGTTATCTAGATTTCTGTGTTACCTTATCGGGCTTAGACTGTGATTGAGTTTTACTATATCCTTACTTCTCCTCCGTTCGGAGTTGAGATTCATGACAGGTACATTATATAATTGCATGAGTTGTTTAGATAGTGACCTAGTACAGCATTCTACCGTCGATTCTGTGACGTAGGCCCGACGTTGTTGCGTATTTGTACCCTTATACCAGGTGCAGGTTGTGACACGGCTGCTTATCGGATGAGCAACCAATCCTAACCCCATAGCTTGGACCTCCAAGACGTCGCCTAGAGCCAAACTCCTTAGGAAGGTTACTTGGATACTTCTCAAGAGCGGTGACGGCTCCTTCTATAAAGAGTTCTTCTAGAAGAATATGGCCCCTTCGAACGAGAGAAGGCCCAACCAACAGCCGACTTATGCAAGCTAGCGGTCGTCTGAAGCTAAGTCTGGATCAAACATGGTGGTGAAGGGTGCCATGAAGAAAATAGTGACTCTTCAGAGGAACACTTCCCCTTTTATAGGACCGGGAGTGGTCCAAACTATAGCCACGTGGACGACGGTCAAAATTTCTTCATTAATGAGATGAGCCTAGGACTCAGTACAATGGATCTCAATTAATAATCCCATTCAAGTGAGTCTCCAAACTGTTCAAATACTCCTTAGAATTTTCCAATTAACGGTGGCAATTAAGAAGGAGTCTGCATTCAAGGGTAGTCATTTACTTCTCCTGAAAAGAAGACTTAAGCTATCTCCAACCGGAGGCACAGGCACCCCCACTGTGTTTCTTTACTTTCAAAGCACAGATAGTACATCCCCCTCTCAGAAGCACAGACTGCTGCTTCGATCCAAGTACCCAGCCCGTTCAACGGCCCCTTTTTCTCAGCAAAGACTTCGAAGATATTGTTTTCCTCCAGCACAAGCCCGACTGCTACTCTAAAGCATAGTAAAATGGTCTATCTGAAGGTACAGCCTACTCGTCACCCTAAAGCACAACGGTTTTACCCGAAACATAGCCTACTTGTTGCCCCTAAAAGCACAGAGGCCCCGTTGTCTTTGAAACATAGTCCACTTGTCACCCTAAAGCACAGAGACTCCGTCGTCTCCAGAAGCACAGTCTACTCGTCGCCCCAGAAGCGCAGCCAGCCCTGCCTGAAGCACAGACGGCATGGTCCTACCCAATCGGTTTGCTTAAACCTTCTCTCTTAAAGATAGGATTGGGATTTATCAAGTTGATAAATACGAATATCTTATCAGATGAATTTAAATCTTGGACAAAGATTACACAGAATCCAAATATGAGATAAAATCCCAAGATTTGCTTGGATACATCCGAACAAGCAAATCGGCACATGCCACGTATCGCCTCTTTCGGTTATTTTAATAACCATCAGAGATCTCGTTTGAGGGGAATCTCAACACCCGCCATGTGTCAGCGCCACAGAAGCCCGTATCGTACAAGGACGGCAGATTCCTTCATATCTCGAAACCCTAATGCACATCGCATATGTGCCCCTCTCCCCATAAATAGGAGAGGTTTCCTCCAACAACATGATCGACACGTAGAAGAAGATCCACAGAATTATCAAAATCTTCAACTTCGGTGTCCTCCTGATCGGCAACCCTCGAGTTCCATCGAAGGCACCAAAAAGTCGGAGCAAGTCTCATATCATCATCGGATCGTCAATAGAGTAAAGGAGCCGTTGCAGTGCTCGATCTCCACCGTCACACTTTCCCAGAAACATTTGTACTTAGATTTTTTTTTGCATAAGAATCGATTGTACTCATTTTTACGTTCAATATACAAAATGTTCGTTCAACCTTTTGTCAGTCAAACAGGGTGATGTTGGTAGTCCTCAACACTAGAATAGGGAGTGAGAGTAAGGGGTGTGGTGGTTTTTTAGGAGAAGAGGAAGGTTAGGATCTGTGGGTTTAAGAGGAAGCAAGGGAGAAGAGTTTAAGTGGGAAAGCAATTGAGAGAGGGGAATCCAAGACCTAGGACGATATCACAAATGATTTTGATATGGAGAAAGAGAACATGTTGGATTATGGGCACAGCTATTTTTTTAGGTGTCATTTTTTTTGGACCGACAACCAACGTTTAGAAAGGATTCGAACCTTGTTTACCCCAATGGGACCCCCGGTGTACCCAACAAGTTACACCCATACGACAATTACGGGCACGACTTGGAATAAACAAATCGATCTCCTTCGTGTTTTATTTTCTATGCCAAAAGCAAGTCTAAGTGTACGTTTGGTAACTTGAAAACTATAGTAAAAAATTCTTTATTTTCAAAAATCAAATTTTCTGTAATTAAATTTTCTGAAATATCTATATTTTCATGTTCAGTGAATATATAAATTTTTTTGAAAGGTTAGGACAATAATTTTTTAAAACAAAAAATGACTTTCTTAAAAAATGGAAAAAATGAAAAAAAAAAAAAACCAAATAAAATAAAATAAAAGTCATTCTTAAAAAAGTGGAAAAATGATTAAAAAAAAGTTGAAAACCCCCAAAGAATAACCTTGTTTTATAAAAAATATATCCAACAAAAAAAGATAATTAAAAATATGACTCTTAATCAACACAGGATTCAATCCAGTAGTTTGTCAATACTTTAATCAATAGTTTAGGACACACGACATGTCTTTTTCATTGTTTAAACTAAATATGACTCTAATATCAATGTGTCATTGTTAGTCTCACATCTTTTTTCACACACAAAAGATGACATCCATAATTATTTCAATGACTCTTATCTTTTTAAACGTCATAGTATTTATCATGACATCATTTTTTTAAAATGTCATTTATAAAGTTATTAGTGACAATCATCTAATGAGACGACATTAAACATATGATTAATGATATTTTAAGATGAGTGTCATTGTTAATGATTTTTGTAGTAGTGATGCCACTGATAAACTCTCAACACCAGTTGTGAAACAAACTAGCATGGCCGTAATAGAAGATCAATTTGCAGCAATTTACACTAAAAAAGTGCTTATAAAGGTACGGAATGAAATCACACGTTCTGATAAATATAGTGTTGTCCACCTTCACATCATAAGAGAGGCATAAGTTTACACTATCCAAAATTATTTGTCCATAAATAATCTAAACCAGAAGGTTATATTTTATCGTATCGACAACAACATAAACTGTGACTGCTTGTGGATGGAGACCAAGGAGATTCCTTGTAGGCATATTTTTTCAGCAATAAAGAGATTGCAATTGTCAGATATTCCAAAGAACTTGGTAAAAACTCGTTGGCTAACAGATTGCAAAGAGAGTTATCTCTCCGGACCTGGCGCAGAAAGGAGATTCATCCACCCAGACAGGATTGAGAGCAGAAGGTATGGTGGCATTAATGAACAAGTTAATCTGTTTACGTATTGTTGTAAAAAATAAAGCAAAATTCAAGAGAAGGGAACAGAGTTTATGTCAGCTTAAAAACTGGTGACCGATATTAGCGAAGAAGAAAAAATGGTAGCTGATGTAGTTCGTGGAGTGCATGAAGCTTTTAAAGAGCCAAACCCGGTAGCAACAAAAGGAAGACCTTTTCAAGGAAAATCAAGTCAGACTATCCCCAAGCCTAGAATTTGTAGAGTTTGTAGAAAATTGGGTCATAATTTTCGTAATTGTAAAGTACGAAAGCGAGCTAACGAGAAAGAGCCAATGGAATCAAATGAACTAAGCGATACGTCATTGATTTAATTATCGTTATGTGCTATTTATTTCTTTTTTCATTTACCCAACTTTTATTATTAGTTTTTCATAAAATTATTCCAAAAGCAGCAAAAAACTTCTTCATGACAAAATGAAATATTATATGGCAGCAAGATTCTGAAACAATCTATGAGAGCAACTTCCATATTATGATACAATTTAATACCAAAAATCCTATAGGAACTCACGAGATCTTAATTTATTCAACTGCCAAGATAAAGAGTTATATAGTTGTGGAAATTACGAGGCAAGGGTTCATTTTGATATAATTTTCATAGCACATCTTAAGAACATTATAACTCCCAAAACTTTATTCATAACCATTTGTTACAAAACAAATAAACATATTTCATTTGATAAAAGAAATAAAATTTTCATTATCTTTCATCTTTACCCATTAGAGTGGACTCCTTTCAACCTTTGCTACTTAATTATATTATTGCGCAATTTGGATTCTTCTGCATTGTACTTTGAAGATGCAATCCATACAGCAACTTTGCGCCTTTCAAATTCCAAATCAAACTGCATATAATAAACATAACATCAAAAATATTACTCTAAAAAGTGTAAGTATTTGACGACATATTTTTAGACTTACATCAAAAGAACGGGAGTCCAAACTACATATGTCTTTCATAAATAAAATTATAAAAATATCACAATCAAATGAATTGTCTTGGCGGGGAACATAAGGATGACGAGTTATAGAGAAAGTAGAAAAGTTGAACCTAGCATCTCTCAACTTCCAGATCTCTTCCTCGAGAAAGAGATCCAAATTTGAAAGCTATAATTACCATAATACAATATTTATTAGTACACCACGAATCTAGTATGCAATTCATAAAATTTTATGAATATGAGCGTACTATTTGTTTTATGGCTGCTTTGTTATAAATCGCCTCATCTCTAGATGCAAGGGAGTCCAAAACTTCAACAGTCTTTATTTTAACCATAACTCTTGCAAGAGTATAGTGGTCAGACACAAGGATGGGTATGTATATTTGAATCAGGATTAATTAGGTCAAACAAATTAATCAATTTTTCAGTAAATTGGAATTAAAATTTAAACATAAATAAATTAATACCTCATTACAAATGCTTATAGATCCCATATAATCCTCAAAATATTTGAACTTCTTCAATATTTCATGAAGAGGTTCATTAGATAGAGGTAATGTTGCTCTCTATGTACACATCAAATAATACATTACGAACGACAAACAAACGGGAGAAAATTGTTAATGCGTAATCATTAAAGAATAAAATGCTCACTCACCGTTAGCTTTACTGGTAAATACTATATATTAGCTTTATTGTCAGTTCTTCTCCGTTCCTCTGCGGTGAGAAGAGCAGAGACCATGCTGACAATCTGAATATTTCTCATTAAAAAATAATGATTACATCATAGTAAACATTGATGGCATCAATACTTTTCTAACACAATCTGAGTATTTCATTAAAAAAGCAGCGATGGCATCGAAGTAAACATAAATGGCATCTAAAAAATATACTATCTACATACTCCATCTTTAATTCTTCTTCCTAGAGAAATGGACTTCATCTCAGCCCGAGTCACATAAAGCTTGTTGCAAGATGATATTATTTTGCCACAAAAAACCCGATAGATTAGGAAAAACAAAATAAATAAACTGTTGAAATGAAATAAAAACTCATATTACTTGTCAGATTTATCATCCGTAAAAATATAATTATAAAAACTCAAACAACTACTAGTCCACTGGGTAGGCTTTGAGGTTAAACTTTTTGTTAGACTTTTCAAAGGTGTGACCAGTACTAAATTCTCTTCCACACTTTTCGTACAACTGCTAAGGTCAGATTCTTCTAGAGGGATCGAATAAAAAATTTGCTCGATTGTTTCTCCAACTTCCTTCAATTTCTCGTCCTCATAAGAAGATTTATTATCAACCTCCTCCTCAATATTAATTCCTCTAGCTGAAGATGCCTTCTTGAAAGTGAAAGATTCTTCTATTTTTTCCAGACTTCGAGATATATTGATTTGTTCAAGTTTGATTGAACAAAGCTTAGAATTGATCAAAAAAAGTTGAGCTGAAACAGATTTTCTTCAAACCTGCGCATCATACGTGGAATGAAGGTTTTATTTGAAGGGGTCATCCAATCTTCTAGCTCTTTTACATTTTCCATATGAGTAAACATCTTTCTTCAGTACTACAAAATGAAATAAGAAAACTATTCTATGTATTTCAGAAAAATTAATAATTGAAACAAGAAAACCATTATATATATAACAAGAGAAAATTACAAAAAGTGAGGAAGATGGAAAGACAAATAAATTTTGGGACTAACAATGAAATGACAACAAATTATAGGCGGTAATGATTTCATAATATTACAAATTTTGGGACAAACAAAGAATCTACTAGTCGTTTGAAAGGTTATCATGATTAACAATGTTAAGGAACAGTCCGTGAAAATGCTGTTGAAGAAAGAACTCTTGAGGCACATTGTATTATTTAGAAAATATTCCTTAACACCGAAGATGGTGGAGGAGGAGGATAGGAAGGGATAGGTGACGGCGACGGTGGAGTTGCAGTCCACTACCGGCCAGGTGACGGCGACGACGATGGCGACGGTGGATTATTGTTCTTCAAAATATTGAATGTAGCAAGGCTGCAAATTAAATCCATCCAATATGAATTAATTTAGGGTATTTTGTGAATTTTTATCAGCTTAAAAAGAAATTTAGGGTGTTCATTGAAAAAGTTGAAGACAAGAATGTCCTACACTAGCAAGTTACCAAGAGGTCAAAAGTCAAAAATTGCATTAAATGATGTTCTCTACTCTACTAATATTCCAAGAAAACTCATTTAATAAGAACCATTGGATCAACAACCAACGATTCAGATTTGGGATGTATCGATACAAATTTTTAGATGTTTGTATCGGCCGAAATCAAAGCTATATCAAACAATGTCAATTAAGACACTCAAAACCCCAGTGTCAACAAATGCAGAGTGGGTCCCTAAAATAGAGCCAAAAAATCTTCTACCCCCCAGTTCATAACCTTCGTCTTGTTGTCAGATCGGTAAATCTTGGTCCTGTGGGAAATGAAGTGAGGACTCGTCCCCGAGTGTTACTACCTTAAAGGAAAGCGTCACGATCCTAGGAGGGGTAAACTCAATAATCTCGAAAGTGGCCCCGACCGTCGACATGGATCCCCGTTGCCCGCTAGAGACTACCGGCTCGACAGACGCCGCTGAACCCGCCCAGGGGGGTAGCCATTGCCACCACAATAGAAGAAAGGAAATGCGACCGTAAGGCACCTCCATAAAATCCGATGAGGCTAGAGGACGAGGATGTGCTCAACGGCTGTAAGAGAGATGGCCTGGAGGGAGAGGAAGTCATGGACACTGCAGGAAATGCGGGACCGAGAGACAAAATAGAACACATTGCAGAGCCCTGAGGAGGAGAGGAGAAAGACCAAGGAGGGGGCGATTCCAAATGGGCCCTGTTAGTCCCTTGGCGAACAATCGATGGAAAAACACGATTTCAGAAACTATTGTAAAGATAATGTTTCCAGCAACAACACCCTAAAGAAGGTGATGTTGTATTACGAGAATCTAAAAAGATTATTTCGTAATATTTCTCGAAGGCAACAGAACCGTATAACTTCTAAAGAGAAGCGACGATATTCTCGAAGGCAACAGAGGAAGAAGAAAGCCTGCTAGGGTGAAAGATCACCGGCGCTCAAAGCTATATCTGCCTTACGGACAAGCCTCCAGGAACCAGCAAGTTCGAAGAGAACTTTAGAACGCTGGCCAAAAATGTCGACGACTCCTCGGAATAGCAGCAGCACTTCTCTCTCTCTGGAAATTCTCTGATTATTTTCTGTAACCCTGGAGAGAGGAGATGCTGCTGATATTATAGGCACGAGGTGGGCTTTTCAAATTCTGAACGCACGCCCTGGATTAATGCCAGATCCGAATTTTCTGGATCTGAGCCATTTCCGGATCTGAGCCCACAAGACCCGCGGACGTTACATAATTTGAACGGCCCACTCGACCCGCTCGACCCGCTCGACCCGTACGATCCGTACGTCCCGTACGCTCCGTACGCTCCGTATGCCTCACACGCCACGCAGGGCCGCGCAGAGGCTCGCGTACGAGCGCAACTAAAGCGCACAATGCGCCTTGCGACGAGCTGTCGTGCTAAGTACAAAGTGCCATCAAAAAGCCACAATAAGCCTCAAAAGCCCATTAGCCCAAGCCCGAGCCCGAGCCCGAGCCCGAGTCCGAGTCCGAGTCCGAGTCCGAGTCCGAGTCGCTAAGCCCCTTCGGGGCTTAGCTCCAATAGATTTAAATCTATTTTCATTTGGCCAAAAGTTGGTTTCTTATTCTCACCTCTATGTAAAATCCTCCCACATGGCACCCTCCATTGGGCCTCAACCCATGTGCATCTCTCTATTCCTTCATAAGTAATATATAGAGATACATATTGGTGTGATTTTCCGATGTGGGACTATCTTTTAACAATAGAGTGTTGTGAACACACAACTCATAGAATAAAACACCAACAATCCCCCACATATCTCTATATATGAGTTAAGCGTTCCACATAATAACTGTCCATTATGCATTAGGATAGATGTCGCTGACGACTTGAATCTTCCCGCATGGGTTGAACAACAGTATGATACAAGAATGGACTACGCCTTGAATTCTGTACCACAGCTGTAATTTTTCCCACTCATATAATGTAGTTATCTGTGCTTCTGGCTGCACATTAAAGGCCTTGTGCCAGCCTGGATTTCAATGTATGTATTTTGGGCGTCTACAAATTTACCCTCAAGAGACGGCCTATTTCTCTTTCCATACATTATAGGTGAGTTCTTTATAAAGAGTCATGGCATGAAGCATTGCGCTCCTTTGCGGTGCTACGCCGCTATGACATGGCTCAACGCCGAGGCTTTACCCCACCTGGGTACCTCATCGTAGTGTCATACTACTGTAGCATGAGGTCACAATCCTCTTTGTAGTGCCAAACTACTCAGCATGAAGCCTTGCGCTTCCGTGCGGTGTTACGCCGCTATGACATGGCTTGCAAAGCCGAGGATTTACCCTTCCTGGTACCTCTTCGTGGTGTCATGCCACTGTAACATGAGGATACTCTCCTCTTTGTAGTTCTGTCTACACCTCTTTATGATTATGCAACATTAGGCTACCTGCCTATATACGGTGCTACGCTGCCTGTGACTTGGCTAACAAAGCTGAGGCATTACCCCTACCTTGGAACCTCATGGTGGAGTCACCCCACTGTAGCATGGAGTTGTAACACACCTTTGTGGTTGTTGTACCACCATGCCTCCTGTAAAGCATAACAGACCTTCACTCAGTCTGAGAACTCATTAAGGCATTATGCCATCCTTCCCACAGGATCAATTTTCCGTAGAAAATTCATAGTAGACAACAGTGGTTCTGGGTCCGAAACCCTTACATGTTCCGCAGAACAAGTACCCACTGTTAACTAATATTTTTCCAGTCAATAGTCCTCCCTTGAATCAAAAAATTAGATATCTGGTAGATTTCTCTTTGAACCAATAACATAAAATTTATTGATAGGATTATAATGACACAATATTAGAATGCCTTCAAACCCATCTTCCTTGCTGTGTCCTCGACCAGCTGTCGTTTGAGGTCTTTCGTGAACGGATCCGCCAGGTTCTCCTGACTCCGAACATCGATCACTGCAATGACGCCTCGTTTGATGAGATCGTTCACTGCTCTGTGCTTTAACCGTACAGTCCTCTTCTTTCCGTTAAAGAGTTCATTTGATGCTACTGCTGCTGCCGCCTGGTTGTCACAGTATATCGGGATTGCCGGTATCTGAGCTCCAACCACTGGAAGATCATACATGAGCTCCCGAAGCCACTCTGCTTCATCTGCAGTAGCATCCAATGCAAAAAATTCAGATTCCATGGAGGAGCGAGATAACATTGTCTGCTTCTTCGATTTCCACGATATAGCAGCTCCGCCCAAAGCGAATATGAATCCACCTGTCGAATACTCGCTCTCCACCTCTGAACACCAGCTAGCATCACTGAAGCCTTCCACTACTGACGGATCTCTGCTGTAGTATAGTGCAAATGTCTGAGTCTTTTTTAGATATCTCATAACACGCTTCACAGCGTTCCAGTGCTCAACGCCTGGGTTGCTAGTGAACCGACTCAGCATTCCCACCGCAAAAGCTATGTCAGGCCTTGTGGCAGTAGTAGCGTACATCAAGCTTCCGATGACGCTAGCATACTCCAACTGCCTGATGCTTTCCTTCGAATTTGGCTCCAGCTTCTGATCACTCCGGTACGATGTATCAATTATAGGAAGATCTTGATACCCGTAGCGAGTGAGCATCTTCTCAATATAATGAGATTGTGACAGCACTATTCCAGTACCTGTCCGGATGATCTTGAGCCCCAAGATTACGTCGGCATCCCCCAAGTCCTTCATACTGAACTTGGTCGAGAGGAATTTCTGTCTCTGTGACGCAGTCTAAATCCGTACCTAGAATTAGCATGTCGTCCACGTAAAGACAAACGATTACTCCTCTTCCGTCAGCAAACTTCGTATAGACACACTTGTCTGTTTCACTGACCCTGTAGCCATTTGACCTTATCACTTTGTCAAACTTCTCATGTCACATTTTGGGAGCTTGTTTCAAACCACACAGAGACTTCATCAACTTGCAGACTTTGTCTTCCAGACCTCTGACGACAAAACCTTCTGTTTGTTGCATGTAGATCTCTTCGGTCAGCTCGCCATTAAGGAATGCCGTTTTCACATCCATCTGATGTATCACCAGCTTGTGTATTGCTGCTAGAGCAATTAACAATCTGATGGTTGTCATCCGAGCTACTGGAGCATAAGTGTCAAAGTAGTCGATCCCCTGCTTTTGAGCAAACCCCTTGGCCACTAGCCTGGCCTTGAACTTGTCAATGGTTCCATCTGCTTTCATCTTCTTCTTGAAGATCCATTTGCATCCGATGGGTCTTGCTCCTTCTGGCAGGTCAACTAACACCCATGTGTTGTTGGAGGTGATTGAGTCAATCTCGTTGTCTATCGCCTCCTTCTAGAATACAGCATCTCTGGTCTTCATCGTCTCATCATAGGTAAGCGGGTCTGCTTCCACATGATAGGTGACGAAGTCATCTCCGAAGTCTTTCGGCCTCCTTACTCGCTTAGTTGACGGCTCAGCGAGTTCTGGTTCAACTTGTGTCTCTTCGACAATAGCTTCTTCTTGGACTACTGGTTCGATAAGAACTTCTGTCTGCTTTGCACTCTCATCATTCTCCGGAAGATCCGCGAAAACAATATTTTTGTGCCTTGCAAACTTATCTTCAAAATATTCAGCATCGCGAGATTCAATGATATGATTTGATTCTATATCAAGGAATCTTCGAGCGTCACTCTTCTCGGCATAACCCAAGAAGATAGCCTTAGTAGTCCTAGTCCCCAGCTTCTGAATCTTCAGATCTGGGAGCTTCACATAAGCCAGACACCCCCACACTCGAATGACATTCAAGTTAGGTCTGACTTTGAACCAGAGTTCATGAGGGGTTATATCCGAAGTTGCATACGGTACTCTATTGAGAATGAAAGTAGCCGTTAATGCAGCTTCTCCCCAGAAGCTCTTTGGAAGACCCGCAGTCAACAGCATAGAGTTCATCATCGCTGTCAACGTTCTGTTCTTCCTTTCTGCTACTCCGTTGGATTGAGGAGAGTACGGAGCCGTCGTCTCATTTATGATTCCATGTTCTTTACAGAATAATGAGAAATCATGAGACCGATACTTCCCGTCTCGATCACTCCTTAGCATTTTGAGTTATTGTCCAGTTTGCCGTTCAGCCTCGGTCCTGAACTCCTTGAACTTCTCGAATGCTTCATCTTTAGACTTGAGCAAGTAGACAAAAGCATACTTTGAGAAGTCGTCGATGAAAGTAATAAAATACTTCATCCCGGCTTTTGTAGAGAATTGCTTGAAATCACAGATATCTGAGTGAACCAACTCCAGAAGATCTGTGCTTCGATGGACCCTGTGAAAGGGTTTCCTTGTGATCTTCGTCTGAGCACACACTTCACATTTCTCTACCTTACCTCCACACTTGGAGATAAGTCCTAGGCTAGACATTTTGTTAATTCTTTTACAATGAACATGTCCTAGCCTATTATGCCACAACTCAAAAGAATAGTTCAAAGTAGAAATAGCATTAATATCATTTTTCTGGGTTACAACAAGCTGAATTTTGTACATTCCTTCAGTCTGGAAAGCTTTTCCGAAGAATGTACCCTTCTTGGACATCACCATCTGGCCAGCATTGATGTCCATCCTCAAGCCTGCATTACAAAGCAGGCTCCCAGAGATCAGGTTCTTAGCAATTGCAGGAACATGCTTCACTCCTTGAAGCGTCAGAGTGTTCTCCGATGTGAGTTTCAGCTCCACCGTCCCGATCCCCAGTACTTCAGCTTGTGCCTGGTTTGCCATTAAGACTTTCTCGGAAGTTGGCTCATATGACTCGAACCATTCCTTGTCTGAACAGACATGACATGTCGCACCAGTGTCTATCCACCAGTCCGAGTCAACTCCCGCATTTGCAACCTGTGCTATCATTGCAACCAGATTAGTAACCAAAGAAACCTTACTAGGCTCACCTTTTTCTGGTTCCTTGCAGTCACTTTTATAGTGGCCCTTCTTGCCACATTTGAAACAAGTCACATGGGACTTGGATTTCTGATTCTTGAATGAAGGACTCTTCACTTTCAGATTAGTGAAGTCCTTCTTCTTCTTATGAGGAGAAGCCGCCTGCTTCCCCTTGTACTCTCTGGTTTGGACCAGATTTGCTTTCGCCAGTTGTTGGGACAGAGAATCCATCTTCTGTTGAGAGCGCATCTCGTCCTCAACATGGATTTCTTGCAGGAGATCTTCCATACATATGTCCAGCTTCTTGCGGTGCATCCTTGCATAGAAGTTGCTCCACCCCGCAGGAAGTTTAGGGACGATTCCTTCAACGACAAACTTGTCGACAAGAGGCATCTTCTCGTCATCTAATTTTTGGCGCAGCTTCAGAAACTCCTTTACTTGGGGCAGCATAGCCTTCTCATCTTCGAAGGTCCACTTGTGGTATCTTTCAACCAAGAAGATCTTGGACCGATTCTCGTCATCTTTGTACAATTTCCCCAAGGAGTCCCAAATTTCTTTGGCAGAATTCTTCTTGGAATAAGACTCTGCCAGAGAGTCTTCCATGCTATTGAGAATCAACAGTTTACAGATACTGTTTTCTCTAATCCATTTTGCCTGCTTGGACTTAGCAGCGGCAATAACTTCTACGGTTCCGGTTGTTGGAACGACCGGTTCTTCCTCATTCAGCACGTGATCAACTTCCACGAGTTGAATGTTTAATGTTACTTTCCGTTTCCAGATTTAGAAATGTTCGCCGTCAAATTTCTCCAACTTGTTAAAGTCGGTTTTGACGAGCGATGCACGTGAGTTATCCATCTTTTCGATATAGCTTTGAGATTGTTAGTCCCTTGGCGAACAATCGATGGAAAAACACGATTTCAGAAACTATTGTAAAGACAATGTTTCCAGCAACAATACCCTAAAGAAGGTGATGTTGTATTACGAGAATCTAAAAAGATTATTTCGTAATATTTCTCGAAGGCAACAGAACCGTATAACTTCTAAAGAGAAGCGACGATATTCTCGAAGGCAACAGAGGAAGAAGAAAGCCTGCTGGGGTGAAAGATCACCGGCGCTCAAAGCTATATCCGCCTTACGGACAAGCCTCCAGGAACCAGCAAATTCGAAGAGAACTTTAGAACGCTGGCCAAAAATGTCGACGACTCCTCGGAATAGCAGCAGCACTTCTCTCTCTCTGGAAATTCTCTGATTATTTTCTGTAACCCTGGAGAGAGGAGATGCTGCTGATATTATAGGCACGAGGTGGGCTTTTCAAATTCTGAATGCACGCCCTGGATTAATGCCAGATCCGAATTTTCTGGATCTGAGCCATTTCCGGATCTGAGCCCACAAGACCCGCGGACGTTACATAATTTGAACGGCCCACTCGACCCGCTCGACCCGCTCGACCCGCTCGACCCGCTTGACCCGTACGATCCGTACGTCCCGTATGCTCCGTACGCTCCGTACGCCTCGCATGCCACGCAGGGCCGCGCAGAGGCTCACGCACGAGCGCAACTAAAGCGCATAATGCGCCTTGCGACGAGCTGTCGTTCTAAGTGCAAAGTGCCATCAAAAAGCCACAATAAGCCTCAAAAGCCCATTAGCCCAAGCCCAAGCCCGAGCCCGAGCCCGAGCCCGAGCCCGAGTCCGAGTCCGAGTCCGAGTCCGAGTCCGAGTCGCTAAGCCCCTTCGGGGCTTAGCTCCAATAGATTTAAATCTATTTTCATTTGGCCAAAAGTTGGTTTCTTATTCTTACCTCTATGTAAAATCCTCCCACATGGCACCCTCCATTGGGCCTCAACCCATGTGCATCTCTCTATTCCTTCATAAGTAATATATAGAGATACATATTGGTGTGATTTTTCGATGTGGGACTATCTTTTAACAATAGAGTGTTGTGAACACACAACTCATAGAATAAAACACCAACAGGCCCTTGCCACAAGGCCTAGAGAGCCGCAGGGGGGCCGTCAGTCCTAATGGGCAAGCTCGGGGGGATCCCAGGCCCGCACGAGGAGAAGAGGAGAGAGCAGGGGGACAGAGGGCACATAATGAGTGGTGGACAAGGGAACTGCGGGGGGGAGGGACGAAGCCAGGAGGCGGCTCCGTCGATCCCTCACCCAGACTAGCGGAGGACATCATGGAATGGCAATCACCGACAAAAATGCCCGAATCGATCGCATCCACTGCAAACGCAAGGCCTATCTTCGAGAACAACGTCTTGCCAAATGTCCCTGTCGTCGAGAAGATGAATAAGGAGCTGGGGAGGAGACAGAGAGATAAAATCGACGTCAACAAGCACCCTAGTACAGCTAGGTCAGGATACGATCGAAATGGCCTGATCTAAGGCGATATGAGAACCGACGTATTGTACTAGATGGAAAATAGCATCCTTCGCGAATAGAAAGATCGGCAAACCCGGAAGGGAACCCATACCGGCGCAATGATGGATTCCTTCTTGGAGTTGAAATCCGATGAACATATGAAAACTTGCATAGGCGTATTCGCGACATTTCATATCTTCTTCGAGCGCAATCGTAGAAAATCACTCTCACAAGATGGCCAAAGAAGCAGGTGCCGATCGTCCAGCACTACCACCGAAATACGGCCTGAGAAGCTCATCTTCCCCAAAATCCTGTATACCACGTCGACTAGCAGCCTTGAGCGAAAGAATCGTCCAATAAGGGCAAAGTAAAATAGGACAGAGAGCGCAGCCACTTCCTCCGACGAGAAGTCGATGGCCAGGGTGCCATCCGAGACCGAGAATGAGTGAGGGGGAAGGGACGATGGCGGAGAAGGAAATGCTGGCCTAGAAACAACCTTCATGAAGGAGCGCCGCAGGCCGGGCAATGGAACAGAAGAATCACGAGTAAGATGGCCGCCCGGCTCCGTCTCTGATATCGCAATACCGATGCCAATAGCAGAACGGGGAACCACAGAAGACCCTGGAGAGGCAGCACCGAGGGAGTGGAGCCCCAAGCCGAGATGCGAGGCCGAAATAAAAGGTGCGGAGGGGACGGCGGGGGGAGGATGGGAGAGGGAGAGGGGGAGAGGGACGCAGACCTGGCTGCACAACAACTAACGCGGCGGGCTAGGGTGCCAGAGCCCCCACAACCCCGAAGCCGCTCTAGACCACCCACCTCTCCAGAACCAGAAGGGAGGCCGAAGGAACACCGAGACCGGAGTTCTGGCGAGATGCCAAGGGGATGGACAACCCCCCGATGATAGCCACGTGCCGACGACAGCGGAGACACAGAAGGCCTCAGATCGGCATCGACATAATCAACGAACGTCGGAAGAAAAATAGAGGAAGCGAAAGGAGACAAGGGGTGAGGGGGCGAAGGTGCCCCGTCCGCGGATGACCTAGGCAGAGGAAAAGAGAGAGAAAGGGAAGGGGGAGCATACTCGAGAGGCTAGGGCCGGCTGGCACCGCAGAAAAATCATATATATATATATATATATATATATATATATATATATATATATAGAGAGAGAGAGAGAGAGAGAGACAAAGAGATTAATGTGAGGACAATTTGCTACAGAAGAATTGTATTAATATGTATAATATAGTGTGCCAAACAGGTTGCATTCATTTGATTTTACTATATTTTGAGTTATTCCAACATCGTCTAGAAACACAATAAATCGAATCATATTTCCAACCTGTGTAACTTCAGGTATCAAAAAAAACATCAAGACATAATGCATCTTTGATGCTTAAAACCATATCAGTAAGATTTTTTTGTCTTCGATAGATCATTTAATTTAGGAAAATATACTTTATATAGCTCCAAAATTTCATCTCTCTGTTGGAGTGGGTGGGGTTCCCAACCTATATGGAGAATACCCCGGAGAGCGACGAGCGCCATCCGTGTGTCGGAGAAGCTCGGGGAGTGCATGCATCCTATTTTGGAACATATACTTTGATTATATATTTATGATTGGACCCTTCATATGGTAGCTTTCCATATAATTGGGCTTCCAATTATGGCAAGCCAATTATGATTGGATTTCCAATAAATATATGATTGATGCATATTGGAAGTTTCCATATATATTGGCCTTCCATGTATGGATTACCAAGGGCTTATAAAAGGATGATGCATGCTAGTTGTAAAATCATCTCAAAATAAGAGTGTTTTACAATCTTTGAGAGATAGAGAGAATTAAGGACTATTGTGAAGGAGAGATTGCTTCGAATAATTTTTCGGCATCTCTTGTTCTTTGGAGTCCGCAATCAAAAAATTTCTTCTTTCAAGTGAGTTGTGGTGATCCGTGTTGGATCGGAATGAGCTTGTAGAGGGTGTATTCTCTTTATTCCATTAGTGGAGGTTCTTCAGGGTTGGACTCCGATCTGTTAGGGTTATATACTAAAAGCATCACTTTTTTAGTAACCTTATTTTCTTAAATTTTGAATGAGAATCATATGGGCAAATGTTTGCATATTGTATTTGTTGCAAGTATTAATGCAAATGTCTGATATTCTATATTGTAGATAATATGGTGTGTGGTGTCACACAGAAGATCATATTATCAGTTCCCTATGGAGTATATAAATAGTTCACAACCTAGATGGACTTGGACAATCTATTGGAAAGGTTGTAGTGTAATCTGGTATTAGTCTATCTTGACTATAGGTTTACACTAGTACACTTTGTGTGTATTGAACATGACCACTTGAGGTTATTCTCTTTGTACTGACTACATAAGAGAACAAACACCTCTGTTATTATGGATGCTTGTGCTCTTAACCCGGATATAATAACGGACATGTATATATAGTGTGCATTATTTTGACTCATAAAAGAGTAAGATTCATTATGGATCGACAACCTCTATGAATTGGGTAAAAATATTGTATGTATGATGGGCTATTGATTATAAATAGAATCCATGTCCCGATACATCGGGTTGATGATGTCCCCTTAAGGAGCTCATAAGGATTGTCATGTAAACCTTGCAGGTGGATTATATCCGACATGACAAATAAAGTTGAGCGGTACTACTTAAGGATAAAAGATGTCGAATCAATATAGTTGTCAGTAACTTAATTTGATCGACGGACATACGATATCTTAACATGGGAAGCCAAACGAGCATATAATAAAAGGAGCCCACAAACATAATTTGGGATTAGGGAGATAGTGCAACAATAGCTCATTAAAGGATCGAGCTATTGTTAATGGGCCTGGATTGTGTATTCGGGCTGAACACGGGATATCCAGATCCGTTAGGAGGCCTAACCCTAATTTCCCCTCATGGTCCCTGCCGTAGCCTATATATATCCTCTATTCTCTGGCTGCCGTATTACCGATCAGAAATCTGAAACTTTCTCTAAATTCGTGATTCACGTAATGAGAGAAAGAGAGGGCTGCAAGGAGAAGAAAAGGTTGGGAGATCGTCGCCCACACGACGTCCAACTCGAGAAAGGAATACGTGTAGAAGATCTTGGGGTCGTCCGCTCGAGATTGCCAGGAATTACTTCTCTTTTCCGTCGCAGGTATAATTCGTGAACCCTAGTTTCCGCCTATGAAGGGTTAGAACACGTATTAGATCTGTTTAACTTTCTATCGATCAGTACGCACACCAAAGAAAGGGTCCTGGGAATCTCCAGTTCCATCAATTGGTATCAGAGCCACTTTGGATCTACGTATTGATTGATATGTCCATGATGTCCAATAAAACCTGCACTGTGTAATAGTCGGTAGATATAGATCTGTTCTAACTCGGTTTTGTAGGCATCTTAGATCCAACTATTATGGTCCAATACATGTTTTTTGATTGTGTTGTTTAAACCACGGACATGTCATGGATGTTGTTATTGTTGTGGATGTAATTAAAATCACGAGGGTTGATCGTGCTTATTATTTTAATTTTGTAATCTAGATTATGTGTGAACTCCTTCGAGAGGCATAGGATTGATGTAATTTTAATTTTTTTTGATCAATCGTGATGGCGGTGGTGGCTGTTTCTGACGTCGGACGAGATGCTGGTTTTAAGCAGTCCAGAGGCAGACAGATAATTTTTGAACCCCGAATAGATCTACGCAGCGCCAGATTCTGGATTCGGATAGTTGAGGACGGAGCAGCAAAGATGACCATAATAGTTGGATATTTTCTCTTATTTTTGTCATTTTGCTTTTTCTGATTATGCATGTTTATTATTGTGTGGTTGTTTTTTTTAAAAAAACCAAGCCTACATTAATAATAGACATCATGGACATAATATCAACTAGTAGAAAAACCCTCATTGTTAAATAACTAAGTGGGAGAGGATATTTATTTAGTTTAAAATCCTATGGTCTCTATTACTGGTTTGTAGGTGATGTAATTATACTTGCGTGTTGGCTATAGTGCTTTCCTCCATATCGGATGAGTATAATTATGGATCACCAGTACAAACTTTCTTAGGGATAATTGTAGAAAGTTACCTAGTATGTGTTCACTTCTCCATCTGAAGGAACTCATTACAAGGTAATGGACTTAGTATTAAGTAATGGTATACACTTAGATACAAATAATGGTATCCTTCCCATCGGAGTTATTGCTATTATTTGTATGACCAGAGCAAGACCAGCATATTAATTTTATTTGTCATAAAGTTATGTTGACATGATAGTAAAGTAATAAGAAAACCCTACTTGAACAAAGTTGAATTTGTATACGTCCACACTATCGTGGCATGCTAAATTTATGGTGTTCAAGGTGTTGGTGAATTTCTTATTATTGTTTTAAGGAAATCAATATTTAGTTAATTCTAAAAGTTTTTTTTGTCCTACATAATTTTATTTATGTGATTCTCAGGATTTTAAAAATAGGTTCTTTCAGTCCACTATGGTGATTCTTAAAGAAAACAAACTTACTGGACCTATTTATATTGACTGGAAACGTAATTTGGATATTGTTCTGACTGCTGAGGAGTATAAATATGTACTTGTTGAGGAATGCCCACCTAAGCCTGATGCTAACTCTGATGAAGAGGTCAAAGAGGCTTATAAGAAGTGGAAAAAGGCAGATGAGATAGCACGATGTTACATTCTGGCATCTATGTCAAATGTACTGCAACATCAGCATCAGGCCATGGCCACTGCTTATGACATGATGTATAACCTCAAGGAACTCTTCGAACATCAGAGTAGAGCAGCTAGGCAGTTTGCTATGAAATATTTGATGAATACAAAAATGGCTGAGGGTACACCAGTAAGGGATCATGTTCTCAAGATGATGGGTCATCTGAATGATATGGAGATCCTTGGAGCTGAAATCGATGGGGAATCCCAGGTCGATATCATTCTCGGGACTCTGCCTAAAAGTTTTGACAATTTCTGCCTTAATTACAACATGAACAAAAGGTTGTATAGTTTGGCAGAACTTGCAAAAGAGCTACAGGATGTTGAATCTCTCTTTAGGCAGAGTGGTCATGTTTTTGTTTCTGAAAAGGCTTCTACTTCTAAGCCAAAAGGCGGTAAGAAGAAGAATAACATTCAGAAATAGGCAAACTCAGCAAAGAAGGGCATGGGACCTCAAGGCGCGGTGAAAAAGCCGAAAGGCAAATGTTTCAAGTACAAAGGGTCAGGACATTGGAAGACTGATTGTCCACTTCTCAAACAAGGGAACAAAGAAGGTATATCTCATTTACTAGTAGTTGAAACATGTTTAGCGATGTTATCTACCGGCATCTGGTGTGTAGATACAGGAGCCACTAATCATGTCTGCAATACATTACAGGGGTTCCAAGAAACCAGATGGCTTAGTGATGGAGAGATATGCTTGTTCATGGGTGATGCTACAAAAGTATCGGTCGTTGCATTAGGAGATGTTACTTTATCTTTTGGTAGAAATAAGTCTTTGACATTGAGAGATTGTCTTTATGCACCTTCACTTAGAAGGAATTTAGTTTCTGTTTCTATGTTAGTTAAGGATGGATATTCAGTTTATTTTAATGACAATATTGTTATTAGAAAGAATAAACATTTTATCTGTTCTGGTGCATTGGTTGATAATTTGTATGTCATTAATCCTATTTTGCCCATAATGCAACTTATGGAAATGAATAATATGTCATCTAACTTAAATAAGAGAAAAGAACCTTCTTGTATGAACCAAACATATCTTTGGCACTTACGATTGGGACATATTAACCTAAGAAGGATTCAAAGACTGGTTGAAGATAGACCTTTGAGTTCATTGGAAGTGGAGGCACTACCAGTCTATGAATCCTGCTTGGAAGGTAAAATGACCAAAAGGCCTTTTACGGCAAAGGGGTATAGGGCCAAAGATGTGTTGGAATTGGTTCATTCTTATTTGTGTGGACCCATGACTATCCAAGCTAGAGGTGGCTTTGAATATTTTGTTACATTTATTGACGATTATTCAAGGTATGGATACATTTATTTGATGCGCCGTAAGTCTGAGTGCTTTGAGAAATTCAAAGAGTAAGGCTGAAACGGAGAAACGTCATGGAAAATGTATCAAGTCATTACGATCGGATCATGGTGGCGAGTACCTCTTTGGAGAGTTTAGGGATTATTTATCAGAGGCTGGGATTGTATCCTAATTGACTGTACCTGGAACGCCCCAGCAGAATGGTGTAGCCGAAAGAAGGAATAGAACTCTTATGGTGATGGTTAGATCAATGATGAGTTATTCGGATTTGCCAGATTCGTTTTGGGGATATGCCTTAGAGACTACAGCTTATATTTTAAACTTGGTTCCTTCTAAGTCAGTACCTCTTACTCCCACAGAGCTGTGGATTGGGCGTAAGCCTAGTCTGAAACATGTTCGCATTAGAGGTAGTCCAGCACATGTGCTGAATGGAAAAGCAGATAAGTTGGAATCTCGTACAGAAGTACGCTTATTTGTAGGCTATCCAAGAGGAACAAAAGGAGGTTTATTTTATAGTCCTAAGGATCAGAAGGTCATTGTTAGCACCAATGCCCGATTCTTAGAGGAAGACTATGTGATGAACCATAAACCCACAAGTAGAGTTGTTCTAGAAGAACTGAGACGTGAGACACCAAGTACTTCAGTACCAACAGTATAAGAGGATGAACCACAAATAACTGCACAACGTGTCACAAATGTTACACCACAACCGATAGTGCCTCGTCGTAGTGGGAGGGTTGTGATACAACCTGATAGATATATGTTCTTGGGAGAGTCGTCAGACTTCGTCCCTAAGGAACAAGATTATGATCCCTGTACCTACAATGAAGCACTCCAAGATAAAGATGCAGAGTCTTGGCAAAAAGCAATGATATCTGAAATAGAATCTATGGATTCTAATCAGGTCTGGGAGCTTGTAGAACCACCTTTTCGTATAAAAGCATTGGATGCAAGTGGGTCTATATGAGAAAAAGAGGATCAGACGGTAAGGTTGAAACCTTTAAAGCTCGGCTTGTAGCAAAAGGTTTTACTCAAAGAGAGGATATCGATTATGAGGAAACCTTTTCTCCTGTAGCCATGCTTAAGTCTATCCGGATTCTTTTATCTATTGCAGCTCATCTCGATTATGTGATTTGGCAAATGGATGTCAAGACAACTTTCCTTAATGGAAGTCTTGAGGAAGGCATCTATATGAAGCAACCATACGGGTTCATTGAAAAGGGCCAGGAGCATCTTGTTTGTAAGCTCAAGAAGTCCATTTATGGACTTAAGCAAGCTTACAGATCTTGGAACATATGTTTTGATCAGGTGATAAAATCCTATGGATTTGATCAATGTCAGGATGAATCATGTGTATACAGAAAGTGTGATGGAAATGTGGTGGTGTTTCTAGTACTTTATATGGATGACATCTTGCTCATTGGAAACAATGTGAAGGTGTTATCTGATGTAAGGGTATGGTTATCCAAACAGTTTGATATGAAGGACTTGGGAGAAGTAGGTCACATCCTTGGGATCAAAGTTCTACGAGATCGCAAGAAAAGGATGTTAGGCTTATCCCAAGCTTCCTATATCGATACTGTACTAACTCGTTTTAGTATGCAAAATTCTAAGAAAGGTTTCTTACCTTTTAGACATGGAATTGCTCTATCAAAGGAACAGTATCCGAGGACACCTAAAGAGATAGAGAACATGAAGGTAGTTCCTTAAATTTTGAATGAGAATCATATGGGCAAATATTTGCATATTGTATTTGTTGCAAGTGTTAATACAAATGTCCGATATTCTATATTGTAGATAATATGGTGTGTGGTGTCACACAGAAGATCATATTATCAGTTCCCTATGGAGTATATAAATAGTTCACAACCTAGATGGACTTGGACAATCTATTGGAAAGGTTGTAGTGTAATCTGGTATTAGTCTATCTTGACTATAGGTTTACACTAGTACACTTTGTGTGTATTGAACAGGACCACTTGAGGTTGTTCTCTTTGTACTGACTACATAAGAGAACAAACACCTCTGTTATTATGGATGCTTGTGCTCTTAACCCAGATATAATAACGGACATGTATATACAGTGTGCATTATTTTGACTCATAAAAGAGTGAGCTTCATTATGGATCGACAACCTCTATAAATTGGGTAATAATATTGTATGTATGATGGGCTGTTGATTATAAATGGAATCCATGTCCCGATACATCGGGTTGATGATGTCCCCTTAAGGAGCTCATAAGGATTGTCATGTAAATCCTGCAGGTGGATTATATCCGACATGACAAATAAAGTTGAGCGGTACTACTTAAAGATAAAAGATGTCGAATCAATATAGTTGTCAGTAACTTAATTTGATCGACGGACATACGATAACTTAACATGGGGAGCCAAACGAGCATATAGTAAAAGGAGCCCACAAACATAATTTGGGATTAGGGAGGTAGTGCAACAATAGCTCATTAGTGGACCAAGCTATTGTTAATGGGCCTGGATTGTGTATTCGGGCTGAACACGGGATATCCAGATCCGTTAGGAGGCCTAACCATAATTTCTCCTCATGGTCCCTGCCGTAGCCTATATATATCCTCTATTCTCTGGTCGCCGTATTACCGATCAGAAATCTGAAACTTTATCTAAATTCGTGATTCACGTAAGGAGAGAAAGAGAGGGCTACCAAGGAAAAGAAAAGGTTGGGAGATCGTCGCCCACACGACGTCCAACTCGAGGAAGGAATACGTGTAGAAGATCTTGGGGTCGTCCGCTCGAGATTGCCAGGAATTACTTGTCTCTTTTCCGTCGCAGGTATAATTCGTGAACCCTAGTTTCCACCTATGAAGGGTTAGAACACATATTAGATATGTTTAACTTTCTATCGATCAATACGCACACCAAAGGAAGAGTCCTGGGAATCTTCAGTTCTGTCACAATCGTCCCGTAGTTTTTCCTGCAAGAATTTTCTACGTCAAAAATCTTTGTGTCTGCGATTGTGTTCAGCATTTTTTTGGTTTGTGTGCTTTTGCTCGGTTCTCTCGCAGGACTTTCTGGTTTGGGGGAACGGTTTTTGTGCTTCGTTCCCAACAGATTGGTATCAAAGCTTTGGATTCAAAGAAGTGTCAGGAGTTGACAGTCAAACCAGGAAGCAGAGATTGATGCGAAGCCGGTGCGCATGGTAAACCTGAACGGTACCAACTACCATTATTGGCGGAGCAAGATGAAGGATTTGTTGTTCGTCAAGAAGCTGCATCTTCCAGTATTTGCATCCGAGAAGCCCAGTGACAAATCCGATGAGGACTGGAACTTTGAGCATATACAGGTGTGTGGGTACATGTGGCAGTTCGTTGACGAAAACGTGTACAATCACGTTGCCAATATTGAGCATGCGAAGATGTTGTGAGAGAAGCTAGAATCTTTGTACGCGAAAAAGACCGGGGTAAACAAACTATTCCTGATTCGGATGATGATGGGTCTGCGGTATAAAGATGGTGCATCCATTACGAATCACTTGAGTGAGTTCCAGGGTGTGGTGGACCAGCTATCCTCGATGGGAGTCAAGTTCGACGACGAAGTTCAAGGACTTTGTTGCTATGTACATTGCCAGACTCGTGGGAGACCGTACGAGTATCTATGATCGCTTCTGCTCTAGAAGGCGTGGTCAGTCTGGAGTTTGCCAAGAGTGGGGTGATGAATGAAGAGATACGGAGACGTTCTCAGGGCACTTCATCCACATCCCACCACTCAGAGGCATTGGTTTCAGAGAGCCACAGAAGGGGCAAAAGCAGGGGTCCAGGTGGTGGACCAGCTATCCTCGATAGGAGTCAAGTTCGACGACGAGGTTCAAGGACTTTGGTTGGTATGTACATTGCCAGACTCGTGGGAGACCGTATGAGTATTTATGATCGCTTCTGCTCCAGAAGTCATGGTCGGTCTGGAGTTTGCTAAGAGCGGGGTGTTGAATGAAGAGATGCGGAGACGTTCTCAGGGTACTTCATCCACATCCCACCACTCAGAGGCACTGGTTTCAGAGAGCCACGGAAGGGGCAAAAGCAGGGGTCCAGGTGGTGGCAGAGACAAGAGGAGGGAGAAGTCCAAGGGTCGGTACGAGGACTCGGAGTGTTACCATTGTGGCAAGAAGGGCCACATCAAGCGGAACTGTTTCGCTCGAAATAGAGAGAAAAAGAGCGACAAGAGGAAGCAAGATGAGAACACTACAGCGGCAGTTTTGATACATAAAGGTGATGTGATCATCGTAGGTGATGAGGTTATCACAAACCTTGCCTGCGATGACAATTCTTGGCTGGTGGACTCAGGTGCTTCAGCGCATGTATCTCACAGCAGGGCACTATTTGCCACTTACACGACAGGCAATTGTGGAGTATTAAAAATGGGCAATGGAGATGTGCCAAAGGCGGTTGCCGTTGGAGATGTACATTTGATGACGAAGTTGGGTGCAGTTCTTGTTCTCAAAGATGTTCGTCATGTCCCTGATATCCGTTTCAACCTGGTGTCGGTTGGAAGGTTGGATGGTGAGGGATTCTTCATTCTCTTCGGAATAGTCAGTGAAAGCTTTCCAGAGGTTCGATAGTGACTGCCAAAGGAAGCAAGAAGTCCGGTCTCTACTATATGGAGGGGAGCACACAGGGATCACAGGAGGTGAACGTCATCAGTGATGTGTCTACCGAGTTGTAGCACAGGCAGCTCGGCCATATCAGCGAGAAGGGGATGAGCTACTTGGTGAACATAAAGATGATTCCAGGGCTCAAGTCTATAAAGTTGACGAAGTGCACGCACTGCTTAGCTGGAAAGCAAAATAGGATGTCTTTCCAATGTCACCCAAGTTCAAGGAAGCCGGCGTTGCTCGAGTTGATTCACTCGGATGTATGCGGTCCTATGAAGGTAAAATCTATTGGTCGTGCTTCTTATTTTGTAACTTTTATTGATGATTGTTCCAGGAAGGTTTGGGTCTATGCCTTAAAGACCAAGGATCATGTGCTATCAACTTTCAAAGAGTTTCAGGCCTCTGTTGAAATAGAGACGGGCAAGAAGTTATTGTGTGTTCGGTCTGACAACGGCGACGAATACATTGGTCCATTTGATGCTTATTGCAGAGAGCAAGGGATACGACACCAGAAGACTCCACCAAAGACACCTCAGCTCAATGGTGTAGCGGAGCGCATGAACATGACGCTGATGGAGAGGGTGTGGTGTTTGCTGTCAGAAGCAAACTTACCAGACAGTTATTGGGGTGAGGCTCTTCTCACAGCTGCTTATATTATTAATTTATCTCCTAGTGCTCCTTTGCAGGGTGATGTGCCTGACAAAGTATGGTATGGCAAAGAGCCGTCATACAATCACCTGCGAGTGTTTGGTTGTAAGGCCTTCGTGTATGTACCGAAGGATGAGAGGTCCAAACTTGTGCCGAAGACGAGGCGATGCATCTTTGTCGGCTACGGTCAGGATGAGTTTGGCTATAGACTCTACGATCCGGCAGGAAGAAAGCTCTACAGAAGCAGGGACATGGTATTCATCGAGGATCAGACCATGACCAACACTCAGGATTCTGAGACGCCTTCTGAGGCTAAGAAATTGCCTGAGTTAGAGTCATTTCGCTTCGAGCAGTTTCCAGAAGACATTGCAGAGGATCCAATTATGGGGGAGCCAGTACATGGAGTTGCTTTCAACCTTGATTATCAGCCTGCTGATGGTGGTCAGGGTGTCCCTCGGGAGGATGAGCATGCCAGGGAGACGGTTCCTGAAGAGGAGGAGGATGTTGGTATACAGCCAGCACCAGTGGCTCCACTGAGAAGGAGCGACAGAGAGCGTCGACCATCTACGAGATACTCATCGGGTGAGTATATACTATTGACTGACGGGGGAGAGCCCGAAAGTTTTGCATAGGCTATAAAAGACGAACACAGACAGGAGTGGATGGAGGCTATGCAGGAGGAGATGAGTTCCTTACACGCTAATTCTACTTATGAGCTGGTGCGGTTGCCAAAGGGCAAGAAGGCTTTGAAGAATCTATGGGTGTTTAGAGTGAAGCAGACAGATGATGCTACTCGCCCTTGATACAAAGCGAGGCTGGTAGTTAAAGGCTACGGTCAGCAAAAAGGTGTGGATTATGATGAGATCTTTTTACCTGTCGTCAAATATTCGTCTATTCGGGTAGTGCTATCATTGGTAGCCAGTCTCGACTTGGAGGTCGAGCAGATGGACGTGAAGACGACATTCCTCCACGGTGATCTTGAGGAGGAGTTATACATGGAGCAGCCAGAGGGATTCTGTGAGAAGGGCAAGTCACATTTGGTCTGCCGGTTGAGGAAGAGCTTGTATGGTCTGAAACAGGCTTCGAGGCAGTGGTATAGGAAGTTTGAGTCGTTTATGGGGGAGCATGGCTATGCACGGACGATGTCGGACCATTGCGTATTTGTGAGGTACTTTGTCGAGGATAATTTCATCATTTTATTGCTCTATGTTGATGACATGCTATTAGTGGGTCGGAATGCCACTAGGATAGCAGAGTTGAAGCGCCAACTGGGCACGGCCTTCTCTATGAAGGATTTGGGTGCAGCAAAGGCTATTCTTGGGATGGAGATCAGCCGAGAGAGAGAGTCCAAGCTGCTACTGTCATGACCTGCACCCTGAGGAAGGGCACGAGAACGTGGGTACGTCCAGCCTACGCCACAGTGTCGGCGGTAGAACGCTGTATAGTTCGTCTATAACATCTAATATCAATATGATATAAACATATCATCTCCGCACAGAGGTATAATATAACATCTCAACTCTATATCTCAATCACAAGTCTAGGGAAGATAGAGCACAATATGGAATCAGATAAAAGAAAGGGACTGAATATAAATAGAGTTATCACACCACACAAATAGATGTCCAACACAAATAAATACAAGTCCTAAAATATAACTAAGTCTCAACTAACAATCGGAACAATCCGATACAAACTGAAAACTATAAATACTAGACTAGACTAGGCACCCTCTACTGAGCTAGATGCTCCTCAGGCTCCTGAAGGTCACCCTCATGTGCCCTATAGAAGGTAGGACAGTCACCATCATCATCTGTAATATTTTTAACAGGTCCAGTCATGACAGGAGCGAGCACAATACATCTTACGCAGTTCATAACATGTTAGGAAATATAAAGCGTACAAAAGAGTAAGATACATGAACTGTAAGAAGATGTACATGAAAACGAAAGAGAATTTATAACTGAAAATATATACAGAATAAGCAAAACTGCAATACTAGTGATTTAGAGCACAATATGGTTATGTAAATGGGTTAGGTTTATACAATAACAATAGGTAGCTCCACCATACGTGAGTGTACAATGGATGCACATAATAGTCGTACAATGGGATTTGATTATATAACCATTTCCTACTCACCCTCCCCAATTAATACACAAGGATCCAATCCAGTTACGCTACCTTGTACAATAGTTCTCCATGAAGCTCATGTGATCATGAGAGTACAAGATGCATAATGAGTATACATGAATAGGGGTGTACAATAAATACAATATTTTCGTGAAACGTACATCACAATATGTATCTGTTGAACACAATAGAGATAACATCGCAAGAGAAGATACATATTGTACCAATCCGTGATAACAATCGTGCCAGTATCAAATAAAGTAATCTAGAGCAAGAATATAAGTCCTGACAATTATGAAACGATCAGAGAATGTACTCGCCTGTCACCCTGAATGTCTGATATGAATAGATGTCCGAACTGGTGTCACAAAGTCCTATTTAGAGTAAAACAGGTTATGATGTATTCAGAATTAAGGTAATTGAAGTGTATGATGCAATCTATATGATTTCTAAGTCAATCTAGGCCAACTCTTGGTCAACTTTAGTCAACCACACTAGTCAAACTAGGTCAACTAGGTCAAGTCCTAGCCCAAGCAAGTCTCACTAAGCCTAACCAAGCCTAGTCTAGCAATCACACACCATCACAAGCTATACAAACCACACAAGCCAAACATCAAGGGCACATTCACATTCATGCATATATTCAACATTATATATACAACAATATTATATAGAGAGAGATTTAGAGAAAATTAACATACAAAGTTATGTGTGTGTGAGAACATGGGAGTGTACATAAAAAGGGGGTATCAAGATACTAGCTATGAGTTATACTACACATGGCACATTTGTTAACTATCTACCATTCATATCCAACTTTCCCCTAACATGCATGGCTAATAAGGTATATACACTCATCTACATATGTATTAGAAATAGAATTGGTTAAGTTAGCCATATACATCATAGAACATGCATATATAGCTCTACATATATCTATATACATATATAGCAAGTATGTAGAGAAGGGGGGTTAACATGGCAGTTAGTTCACATATATGAAATCTAAAATTTGACCAACACCACCTATGCATACAGCTCATATATTTCCAAATACTGAATTTAACTAATATTTCAAATTAAGGGGTTAAGGGTTAACATCTCAATAGTGTAACATGTGAACATCAACTAGCATATAGAGATTACACCAATAAGCATGGCATATGTATAGTATAGGATGTGTGTGTGTCGATTTATGTAATGTGTGTCTCAGGTTTAGATTCAATATAACACCCAATGTGTGTGAACATGTGTGGCAATGTTCCTGTGTTCTCAGGAATACAAATCTGTCCAGAACAGGACAGTAGAGGGTTCCACGTTCCAGTTAGTGTGTGGATGTGTCTTAGTGAGTGTGATATAGTGTAATCAAAGCAGTGTACTTAGTTTTTAGATTTTTAGAAAACAGTAGGGGTACATCTCGGTTCATGTGGATGTGAGTATGCATCAATGGTTAATACAAAATAGAACAGGACATCACAAAGGGATGTGAAACCATTATTCCCACAGAACTATATAGGTCTCAACTGAACCAAGAGTGAGAGGAAGGGTTTGGGTCTAACCTCAGGATACTAGCATCAATCATGACACTACCAACCAAGACAATTCAGATACAGCAAAGAAATAAGGGATAGTAAGGCATTCATAAATTGATTCAAACTGACCATAAACATTCAAAGGATTGAACGAGTCTAAAGGGGAAAGAAATGGAAGAGTAATTGGACTAATACTCTAGTGAGTATTGGGACAGAACACCTACATGGGAATCACATTAGTGATGTTCTAAGGGCAGGTCAGATATCTAATGGGTAGCTTCTCTATTAGAACCAAGACTGAACTAACACCCTCATCCCATACCTCAAAAAGAACTGAGTTCAAACTCAGATTTCAGGAATGAATCGAAAATCACACACACACCCAATCTCTGGTAAAACCCAACTGACACCACAACATAAGAGTGGACTGCACACTAAAACATGTAACCACCCCTGAAATGGATGACACTAGCAGTCCTAAACCCAATTTTCAAATTCCAAACTCATCACTAACATCAACCTACAACACAATGAAGATACAAAAATCAATTTTAAGAATAATTTCCTCATTCAGTCAGTGTATCAGGAATTTGGGAATTCCTGAATTCGAATTAGGAATTTAACATCTAAACTAAAATTAGAGGGTTGGTAAACATCGTGTACATGTGTACGTATCTAGGTGAGTGTTCTCGTGTCCACAAAAGTGGACACGAAGTGTCCAAGTCACCAAAACAGGAATAATAGTGCACAGTGCAACCCAAGCCTCTTGCTGAAGTGTCAATTAGCCTAGGACACGACACAGTAGATCATGGGTCACGTGCATGTGTCATAGGGTAGAGGGGGTCTAGGTCTAGGGGTTCGACACCCTGAATGGTGCCCAAGTGTCGTCGTGTCTAGATACGAAGGCTGTATCAAAGGGTCCTGTCCGCGCGTGTACAGTACGTGTGCAACAGTGCGTGATCCGTGCGCACGTGATTCCTCCCAAACCATACCATGATATACAACAAAATTTTGTGGGCCTCATGTCAGTCACCCAAGGAGTGTCCACACCAATTTTGGTGTCAAGAGGTGGCGTGTCCAGTGAGAAATTGGACACGGGCATCATGGCATGTACACGGGGTCTGTGTGCGTGTGTGCGTGTCCAATTCTGACACAAAAATGACACAATTTCCAACTCAGTATTCACTAAAATTAAATAACACATAAAGGGCTACAAATTTGTTCAAACACAATTTGAAATTAGTAACATTTATTTCTAACAAGCATTTCATCGAACACCCTATTAAAGACACCGATACGTGTCTAATACGGACACAAAATGGACACGATTTTCTATCAAACTTGGGCTACACTGAGGGGAACCCTAAATGAATGCGTCTATGGAAAGAAAACTAGAATTTGAATAGGTTTGATTGGTTTTACCTATTGAAGATGAAACCTTAATTTAGAGCTTTTTGAATGAGGGCTCCTCTTCAACTTGCGACGATCCCGAGCCTCCGAATCCTTGCTAGCTACCCACTAATGGTGTCATCTACTGTAGGGGAGTCCAATGCAAAAGACTAGGCTCAATTTGGAGTTGATTTGGGTATTGGGGAGGAATTGGGGAAGAACACAAAAAGAGGCAATTAAAATAATTTAAAATGATGCAAAAGGGTTGATATGTTGTATTTATAGAGGGGGGTGTTTGATAGCTGCCATTAGGTTAGGATTAGGGTTTAGGATGAGTGGTCAAGGCTTCTCCAACAAATTCAAGCCAATCTAAGGGCTCACAACTAAAGTAACCTTTCTTAACATTTAGCCTAAAATATCACACTAACAAAATATCTAGATATTAATCTAATTTGATTACTTAGTTGAAACCCTCTAGCTTAGTCTCTAGGGTCATGACTAACATCTAGATTAGGCTAAACTTCTAGGTCAAGTCTCAAATAATTAACTAGCACATATTTAATTCATATAATTTACAATTTCACAAAAGTGTCAAAATGACCAAAATACCCATAGGCTAAAAAGTTGTAATTAGTCATCCTAATCACATGACTAGGCTCCCTTGGTCATGGTTAGTCTCTAGGCTCAGCCAAACTCTAGGGTTAGACTAGTCAATCATCAAAACCACAAGTCGTGGTTTTAAATAGTTTTAAATTAACTAAAAATTATAACATGATTTAAATATCATTATTAAATGATTTTAATTACAAAATTTCAAAATTATCCTCATTTTAGAAACTGGGTGCTACAAGTCTACCCTCCTTAGAAAAATTTCATCCTCAAAATTAAGATGGTCGTGCTCCTTCTAGGTCAAACCCCAACAATAAGGTCGAAGCCTCTTCCTAGCAGCACACAAGATCAACAAATAAATTCCTAAGTCAAAAAGTCCTAACACAAATCATCAATTTTATTATATTTAGAAGAAATTTATATCAAAGGAAGTTACACAAAGGATTATACTAACAACTAAAACTACTCCTACTCCTAAGTTAATTGAAGAAGAACAACATCAAAAAAAAATTTTGAAAAAGACTGAATTAAAAAGGTAGAATGATATTTTAAAAACCTTCTTGAGATAAAATCTGATAATCATATTCGTCTGTCCAAAATCATGATACTCAGAATCTTTGTCATACTAGTAAGCAAGGCTACGATATTCACAGAGTCCTCGACTAAGGTACATACCTCTAGAATTATGGTATTTAAAATTTTTGCATTACCGCATGCTTGGCCACGAAAATCTTAAATTCCCATACCTGAGAAATATATCCTAAATCAGACTGTATATCCTCACCATGCTTGCTAATGTGACTGTAGAAGATTCTAGATTCCATAACTAAGTCGACCTAGCCCATATGATTCATCTTGGTAGAATATTTCAAATTAAACTTGATTGCCAAGAATCAAATTCATCAACAAACAAGGAAGATAAACAGAAGCTGTTGGAATCGAATTTCGAGATATTCATAATGAGATTCTCAAGGGTCATCCAAGAAATCTCTCAAGTAGTCCTAACAGTGATTGAGTAACTCTCTATACTGCCTAATCCTATATCCTAACAGCAGGCTCGTAACAGCACTCTAAGTCGAGCACCACTACAAAATTGTACTATTTGCGACTCTAACCTGCATGGGCCACCACAAAAATGTGTCACGACCCGCATCCGGAGGAAGGGCACGAGAACGTGGGTACGTCCAGCCTACGCCATAGTATCGGCGGTAGAACGCTGTATAGTTCGTCTATAACATCTAACATCTAACATCAATATGATATAAACATATCATCTCCGCACGGAGGTATAATATAACATCTCAACTCTATATCTCAATCACAAGTCTAGGGAAGATAGAGCGTGATATGGAATCAGATAAAAGAAAGGGACTGAATATAAATAGAGTTATCATACCACACAAAATAGATGTCCAACACAAATAAATACAAGTCATGAAATATAGCTAAGTCTCAACTAACAATCAAAACAATCTGATACAAACTGAAAACTATAAATATTACACTAGACTAGGCACCCTCTACTGAGCTAGACGCTGCTCAGGCTCCTGAAGGTCACCCTCATGTGCCCCATAGAAGGTAGGGCAGTCACCATCATCATCTGTAATATTTTCAACAGGTCTAGTCAGGACAGGAGCGAGCAAAATACATCTCACGCTGTTCATAACATGTTAGAAAATATAAAGCATGCAAAAGAGTAAGATACATGAACAGTAAGAAGATGTACAAGTCAACAGTTGGTCAACATGTGACTTGTTTGACCTAGGGTTGACTCCGTATTGACCAGAGTTGACCAGAGTTGACTTTTTGACCAAAAGTCAACTGTAAGTCAACCCTTAACCCAAATTGACCTAGTTTGACTTGGATTAATTTCTTGTGACCTTATTTGACCTTGGTTGTCCTAGTGTGACCCAGTTTGGCTCAGTATGACCTAGTTTAGCTTGATATGACTTAGATTTGACCTAGATTGACCTAGATTCATTTAGAATGCATTGTAATACATCTTATTATCATTTTTAGACTCATAGTGACTTGTATTGTTCTATAGGAGACAGACACCACTCCTCGGACAGTATATTCTCTTCAAACACTCAGGCTATCAGACGAGTACATTCTCTGACCATTTCATACTTGTCTGGATTTATATTCTTGCTCAAGATTACTGTACTTGATGCTGACACGATTGTTATCACGGATTGGTACTATATGGATCTTCTTTTGGGATGTTATCCCCTTGTATTCACTAGATACATATTGTGATGTGCGTTTCACTTCCATATTGTATTTATTGAATACCCATATCCTTGTACACTCATTGTGCATATTGTACTCTCATTATCACATAAGTTCCAGGGATAGACCATTGTACACTATTGTATAACATTGTACAACTATTGTATAACATTGTATATCTATTATATAATATTGTACATCTATTGTATAACATTGTACACTATTGTATAAGATAACGTAACTGGAGTGGATCCTTGTGTATTAATTGGAGAGGGGGAGTAGAATTGGTTATGTACTTAAATCCTATTGTACAACATTGTATAACTATTGTATATGTCTATTGTATACCCACATACAATGGAGTTACCATTACATTGTCCTATACCGTTTACATAACCATATTGTACACTAAATCACAGTTGGCTTACAGTTCTTACTTATCATATATAGATATTTTTTGTTATCAAATCTCTACTGTTTTTCATATACATTCTTCTTTCAGCGTTTCATGTACCTTACTCTATTGCATGCTTTATATTTCCTAACTTGATATGAACTGTGTGAGATGTTTTGTGCTCGCTCCTGTCCTGACTGGACCTGTTGAAAATATTACAGAGGATGAGGATGAGGCCTGCGTAGACACCTACTATGGGACAGCTGTAGATGACATGTGTGACCCAGACTTCCAGCCTGATCCACTAGCTTAGAGACTGAGGCTCCCTAGTCTAGGTTTTACTATTTCTGTCTTTGAGATCTGGATTGTATATATTATTTCATATTCAGTAGTGAGACTTGTATTCTGGATGTTTGCTGAGATGTTATTTTAGACACTTAGACTCTCTGGTTGTGATGTATATTCTTCTATTCCAGTATTTATCTATCTATCTTTTTATCTTATCATTCTGCCTTAGATGTGATTGAGACTGTATATTGCTATGTCACCTCCATTCGGAGTGTATATACTGTACAGGTACCTTTATATTGTTAGATGATTGACCTAGGACAGCGTTCTACCGCCGACACTGCGGCGTAGGCTGGGCGTTGTTACGTTCTAGTACCCTCACAGTGGGTGCGGGTCGTGACAGTACTTGAAAACGAAAGAGAATTTATAACTGAAAATATATACAGAATAAGTAAAACTGTAATACTAGTGATTTAGAGCACAATATGGTTATTTAAACGGGTTAGGTTTATACAATAACAATAGGTAGCTCTACCATACATGAGTGTATAATGGATGCGCACAATAGTCGTACAATGGGATTTGATTACATAACCATTTTCTACTCACCCTCCCCAATCAATACACAAGGATCCAATCCAGTTACGCTACCTTGTACAATAGTTCTCCATGAAGCTCATGTGATCATGAGAGTAAAAGATGCACAATGAGTATACATGAATAGGGGTGTACAATAAATATAATATGTTCATGAAACGCATATTATAATATGTATCTGTTGAATACAATAGAGATAACATCGCAAGAGAAGATCCATATAGTACCAATCCGTGATAACAATCGTGCCAGTAGCAAGTAAAGTAATCTATAACAAGAATATAAGTCCTGACAAGTATAAAACGATCAGAGAATGTGCTCGCCTGTCACCCTGAAGGTCTGATATGAATAGATGTTCGAACTGGTGTCACAGAGTCCTATTTAGAGTAAAACAGGTTATGATGTATTCAGAATTAAGGTAATTGAAGTGTATGATGCAATCTATATGATTTCTCAGTCAATCTAGGTCAAGTCAACTCTTGGTCAACTTTGGTCAACCACACTAGTCAAACTAGGTCAAGTCCTAGCCCAAGCAAGTCTCACTAAGCCTAACCAAGCCTAGTCTAGCAATCACACACCATCACAAGCTATACAAACCACACAAGCCAAACATCAAGGGCACATTCACATTCATGCATATATTCAACATTATATATACAACAATATTATATAGAGAGAGATTTAGAGAAAATTAACATGTAAAGTTATGTGTGTGTGTGAGAACATGGGGGTGTACATAAAAGGGGGTATCAAGATACTAGCTATGAGTTATACTACACATGGCACATTTGTTAACTATCTACCATTCATATCCAATTTGTCCCTAACATGCATGGCTAATAAGGTATATACACTCATCTACATATGTATTAGAAATAGAATTGGTTAAGTTAGCCATATACATCATAGAACATGCATATATAGCTCTACCTATATCTATATACATATATAGCAAGTATGTAGAGAAGGGGGGTTAACATGGCAGTTAGTTCACATATATAAAATATGAAATTTGACCAACATCACCTATGCATATAGCTCATGTATTGCCAAATACTGAATTTAACTAACATTTCAATTTAAGGGGTTAAGACATAACATCTCAATAGTATAACATGTGAACATCAACTAGCATATAGAGTTTACACTAATAAGCATGGCATATGTATAGTATAGGATGTGTGTGTGTCTATTTTTGTAATGTGTGTCTCATGTTTAGATTCAATATAATACCCAATGTGTGTGAACATGTGTGGCAATGTTCCTGTGTTCTCAGGAATACAAATCTGTCCAGAACAGGACAGTAGAGGGTTCCAGGTTCCAGTTAGTGTGTGGATGTGTCTTAGTGAGTGTGATATAGTGTAATCAAAGCAGTGTACTTAGTTTTCAGATTTTTTTAGGAAACAGTGGGGGTGCATCTCGGTTCATGTGGGTGTGAGTGTGCATCAATGGTTAATACAAAACAGAATAGGACATCACAAAGGGATATGAAACCATTGTTCCCACTGAACTATATAGGTCTCAACTGAACCAAGAGTGAGAGGAAGGGTTTGGGTCTAACCTCAGGATACTAGCATCAATCATGACACTACCAACCAAGGCAATTCAGATACAGGGAAAAAATAAGGGATAGTAAGGCATTCATAAATTGATTCCAACTGACCATAAATATTCAAAGGATTGAACAAGTCTAAAGGGGAAAGAAATGGAAGAGTAATTGGACTAATACTCTAATCAGTATTGAGACACAACACCTACATGGGAATCACATTAGTGATGTTCTAAGGGTAGGTCAGATATCTAATGGGTAGCTTCTCTATTAGAACCAAGACTGAACTAACACCCTCATCCTATACCTCAGAAAGAACTGAGTTCACACTCAGATTTCAGGAATGAATCGAAACTCACACACACACCCAATCTCTGGTAAAACCCAACTGACACCACAACATAAGAGTGGGCTGCACACTAAAACATGTAACCACCCCTGAAATGGATGACACTAGCAGTCCCAAACCCAATTTGCAAATTCGAAACTCATCACTAACATCAACCTACATCACAGTTAAGATACAAAAATCAATTTTAAGAACAATTTCATCATTCAGTCAGTGTATCAGGAATTTGGGAATTCCTGAATTCGAATTAGGAATTTAACATCTAAACTAAAATCAGAGGGTTGGTAAACATCGTGTACATGTGTACGTGTCTAGGTGAGTGTTCTCGTGTCCACACAAGTGGACACGAAGTGTCTAAGTCACCAAAACAGGAATAATAGTGCAGAATGCAACCCAAGCCTCGTGCTGAAGTATTGATTTGCCTAGGACACGACACAGTGAATCATGGGTCACCTACACGTGTTATAGGGTAGAGGGGGTCTAGGTCTAGGGGTTCGACACCCTGAATGGTGCCCAAGTGTTGTCGTGTCTAGATACGAAGGCCGTATTAGAGGGCCCTGTCCGCACGTGTACAGTGCGTGTACAGCGCGTGATCCGTGCGTGCGTGATTCCTTCCAAACTACACCATGATATCCTACGAAATTTTATGGGCCTTATGTCAGTCACCCAAGGAGTGTCCACACCAATTTTGGTGTCAAGGGGTGGCGTGTCCAGTGAGAAATAGGACACGGGCAGCAGGGCATGTGCACGGGGTCTGTGTGCGTGTGTACGTGTCCAATTCTGACACGAAAATGACACAATTTCCAACTCAGTCTTCACTAAAATTAAATAACACATAAAGGCCTACAAATTTGTTCAAACACAATTTGAAATTAGTAACATTTATTTCTAACAAGCATTTCATCGAACACCCTATTAAAGATACCGATACGTGTCCGATACGGACACGAAATGAACACAATTTCCTACCAAACTTGGGCTACACCTAGGAGAACCCTAAATGAATGCGTCTATGGAAAGAAAACTAGAATTTGAATAGGTTTGATGGGTTTTACCTATTGAAGGTGAAACCTTAATTTAGAGCTTTTTGAATGAGGGCTCCTCTTCAACTTGCGACGATCCCGAGCCTCTGAATCCTTGCTAGCTACCCACTAATGGTGTCCTCTACTGTACGGGAGTCCAATGCAAAATACTAGGCTCAATTTGGAGTTGATTTGGGTATTTGAGGAGGAATTGGATAAGAACACAAAAAGAGGCAATTAAAATGATTTAAAATGATGCAAAAGGGTTAATGTGTTGTATTTATAGAGGGGGGTGTTTGATGGCTGCCATTAGGTTAGGGTTAGAGTTTAGGATGAGTGGTCAAGGCTTCTCTAACAAATTCAAGCCAATCTAAAAGCTCACAACTAAAGTAACTTTTCTTAACATTTAGCCTAAAATATCACACTAACAAAATATCTAGATATTAATCTAATTTGATTACTTAGTTGAAACCCTCTAACTTAGTCTCTAGGGTCATTACTAACATCTAGATTAGGCTGAACTTCTAGGTCAAGTCTCAAATAATTAACTAGCACATATTTAATTCATATAATTTACAATTTCACAAAAGTGTCAAAATGACCAAAATACCCTTAGGCTAAAAAGTTGTAATTAGTCATCCTAATCACATGACTAGGCTCCCTTGGTCATGGTTAGTCTCTAGGCTTAGCCAAACTCTAGGGTTACACTAGTCAATCATCAAAATCACAAGTCATGGTTTTAAATAATTTTAAATTAACTAAAAATCACTAAAAATAATAACATGGTTTAAATATCATTATTAAATGATTATAATTACAAAATTTTAAAATTATCCTCATTTTAGAAACTGAGTGCTACAGCTACACTTGTCCCAAAAGAAGTACATTCACCGGGTACTTCAGCATTTCAGTATGGACGGGTCGAAGAAAGTGAGCTGCCCCCTTGCGGCCCACTTTAAGTTCACTGAGGAGCAGTGTCCATCTACCGAAGAAGAAAAAAAAGATATGGAGCGGGTTCCATATGCCTCAGCTGTGGAAAGTCTTATGTATGATATGGTGTGTACGAGGCCAGACATCGCTCATGCAGTTGGCACAGTTAGCAGGTATCTTTCAAATCATGGAATGGTACATTAGAGTGCGGTCAAGTGGATTCTACGATATCTTCAGGGTACTGCCGATTGGAGACTTTCTTTTGGTGGTGACGAGCCGAAGCTGGTTGGGTATACCGACGCTGATATGGCTGGAGATGTAGACACGAGGCAATCGACTTCAGGCTATGTGATGATGTTTGCTAGAGGACCGGTATCGTGGCATTCACGGTTGCAGAAGTGTGTTGCCTTGTCGACGACAAAGGCAGAGAACATTGCGGCGACGGAGGCTTGCAAGGAGTTGTTGTGGTTAAAAAAGCTGTTGCAGGAAATGGGGCTGAAGCAGGAGCAGTATACTTTGCTTTACGATAGTCAGAGTGCTATTCACCTTGTGAAGAATCAGACCTTTCATAGCCGGTCCAAGCACATCGAGACTCAGTATCATTGGATACGGGATGTGGTTGAGAAGAAGGACGCGATGCTTGAGAAGGTCCATACTGATGACAATGGAGCGGACATGCTCACAAAGGTTCTACCAAGGGAAAAGTTTGAATACTGCAGGCGGATCATCGGGATGACGAGTTCCTCCACCTAGTTGTGAAGGGAGAGATTTATTGGAGTGGGTGGGGTTCCCAACCTATGTGGAGAATACCCTAGAGAGCGACGAGCGTCATCCGTGTGTCGGAGAAGCTCGGGGAGTGCATGGATCCTATTTTGGAACATATATGATAAGGAAATATATGATTGGATTTCCATATTTACTTTAATTATATATTTATGATTGGACCCTTTATATAGTAGCTTTCCATATAATTGGGCTTCCAATTATGGCAAGCCAATTATGATTGGACGTCCATTAAATATATGATTGATGCATATTGGAAGTTTCCATATATATTGGCCTTCCATGTATGGATTACCAAGGGCTTATAAAAGGGTGATGCATGCTAGTTGTAAAATCATTTCAAAACAAGAGTGTTTTACAATCTTTGAGAGAGAGAGAGGATTAAGGACTATTTTGAAGGAGAGATTGTTTCGAATAATTTTTTGGCATCTCTTGTTTTTCGGAGTCCGCAATCAAAAAAATTTCTTCTTTCAAGTGAGTTGTGGTGATCCGTGTTGGATCGGGAGAAGCTTGTTGAGGGTGTATTCTCTTTATTCCATTAGTGGAGGTTCTTCTGGGTTGGACTCCGATCGTCCCGTAGTTTTTCTTCCAAGGATTTTCCACGTCAAAAATCTTTGTGTCTGCGATTGTGTTTGGCGTTTTTTTGGTTTGTGTGCTTTTGCTCGGTTCTCTCGCAGGACTTTCTGGTTTGGGGGAACGGTTTTCGCACATCGTTCCCAACACTCTCCATGTTCCTTCGCAACGAAGTCCTCTCCTATTTGCTTATGTCATCCCCCAACTCACTCCTCTATTTGTTTCGATCAATAAAAAAGTGTCACTTGACGGAGGGACATGAAGGAATAAAATTTTTTAAGATACATATAACATCCCTCTTTAATTTGACCTGAAATAATACTTCATTATTATCCAGAACTTCCTAGCCAAAATATAGGGATATTTTGCAAAACCTCCCCTAAATAATGGACTAATTTGCGAAATACCCCTAAAGATCTCGAATTGGTAAAACCCCCTTTCCGTCAAGACGCTGTTTGATTTTGGGTGACATGGCAATCCGTGTGTGTTATTAAGTAAGAAAATAAAAGTTAGACGAAAATACCCTTCCCCAAAAGTCCGCCCAAAACCCAACAAGGAGGAGGAAAAATTTCCTCCTGAGAAGACGTTTCGACAGTGGAGAGAGAAAGAAAGAAAGAAGGAGAAGGAGGAGGAAAAAATTTCTAAAATTCTGGCAAAATTGGAGGTCTGAAGGCGAGGAGAAGGCTCGAAGGAGAGGAGAACCCAACATGCAGTCTCTAGATCCACGAACGTTGTAAGTTTCTTTTCGATTCTGTGTTATTTTTCGAACATGCATTATTTGTTTCTTCAATTCTTTGTTTTCCTTCGATTCTTGGTTTTTAAACCAACTGTTATTTCTTCGATGTTAGATTTGGTAGAAATTTGTGCCCTAATGTTAGATTTGGTAGAAATTTGTGCCCTAATGTTAGAAATTTGTGTCCTAATGTTAGATTTGGTAGAAATTTGTGCCCTAATGTTAGAAATTTGTGCCCTAAATTTGTACCCTGTTTTACAAAATCTGAGCCCTAAATTTGTACCCTGTTTTGCTAATTTGTAGTGCTAGAGTAGATTTTGGCAAGAAACATCTACTCATTCATTATGGGGGCTCTTGGCCGAAAGAACAGCCATTTGGTGGACTAAGATACTATGATTACAAGAATGGAAAAGTAGTAGATTTTGGAGTCTTTGATGGAGATGAATTGTGTATGCTAGATTTGATCAATGGGATGGGAAAGTATCTGCATAGTTTGGGAGGGCTAATAACATTTCAATATTTGGAGGGTGGATTTTTAATTGATGCAGATGGAGACAAAGACTTGTTGAGGTTTTGGACTGATTCAGATCATGAAGGACTTGATAAAGTTCATTTATTTATGGTGCATACCAATCCAATTAAGGTAGCTACAAATGAGGGAGTTGAAGATTTGATTACGTTTTTACAATCTGAAGGAGTTGCTGAAGAACTCTTCAATGACCTTGTTGGTCTTCCTGTGAATGAGCAGCCAAGTCAGCCTCCCAGTGGGCAGAGAAGAAGATTTTCACCAAGAGTTCCACCTAGAAGAGTTCCTTCTAGTGAGCAGCCAACAAAGCCAACTCAGCCAAGCCAACCAGAGGAGCCAGTCACTCAAAAGCCAGTAACACCTACTAAGAAATGCATCAAGAAAAGAGTTGCTAGTAAGGTAGAAAGACCTGAGAATGTGGCTACAGCAAGCAATGTGGTATATGCCACATCTCCTGCAAGAAGAGCTTCACCTAGAAAACATTCACAAAGGGAGCAGCAGACACCACAGAAGAGGGCAAAGGAAAATGTAGATGGAAGAGCTGCAACAAGCAAGAAGAAAGCACAAGTAGAGTTTGATGAAGAGCATGAGACTGCAGAGGAGCTTCTAGTATTAACTTATGGCTTTACTTACATTTTTGCAGTTTGGTAGATAACTTGCACAAGGTAAAGTCCTACAAGAAGGCTTATGCTGGGGTGGTAAAGGCATGTGCAAGCCAAGAGAATTGGGTAGAGGTAAAGTTTGTGTTTTGTGTCATCAATTTACTTACATTTATGCTCTAAATATTTTGGGTGATCAGTAGGCATAAAGGTAAAGTTTATGTTTTGTACCCAGCCTGAAATGAGAGTGCTTAAACCAAAACACAAGAGATCTGCTGGAAGACCAAGGATAAATAGAATAAGGACTGATATTGAAGGCACACCTAGCTCAAAGAAAGGTAAGAGAAAGTGTGGACATTGTCACTCTCTAAGTCACAATATAAGAACTTGCCCAACAAGGAATGCTGCAAAGATTGATGCACAGACTCTTGGAAGGGGCAGAGGAAGAGGCAGAGGAGGAGGCAATCCTCCAGCTCAGCAACAGACTACTGGAAGGTACAATAAACATGTTATTTAATAGTTAGGATGTTTTTTATGCTTTCTTATTACTTGTTCTGGTCAACATTTAGTGGCATGGAACCTGGTGCTTCTCAAACAAGAGGTAGAGGCCCAAATGCTGCTGGAAGAGGAGTTAATGTGCCTCCTTATACAGGGGTGGGTGCAGCTGGAAGAGCAGCAACAGCAGCAAACTTTTATAGCATGTATGGATTTAAAGCTGATGGCATGAGGGAAGCAACAAGACCCCAATCCCAGATCTTCAGGCCACCTAGATGGAGGCCTTAACTGCAGTTGTACTTGGTTTTTTTTTTTTGTGGACATTTTGTACAGAGGTTATTCTCTGCTTTAAGTATTTTGTGCAGTGATAGCATATAAAAGTTTTTCTTTTAACTGCAGCTGATAGCATGTATTTTTGGGTTGTGGACATTTAGATACTCTGGAAAGTTTGTCTTCTGTAAGGATTCTATGTTTACATACTATGGACATGAAAGAGAAGTCTTGCAGTTTGTCTTTTGTAATGATACTATGTTTGATAGCATGTTTATATATAACAAATGTCTATTTTACATTGATCTTCTTTTCATTTGGTCTAACTTCAGTGAACCTTGAAACTGACCACACAATTCACCAATCTCTTCAGGACAATCTTTGGCCCAATGTACACGACTACCACACTTAGCACACCCCTTTGCTGAATGTTGTCTTGGTGGTGGCAACTTCACAGCTTCATCTAACCACTGGAATTCAGCACAATTGAAGTGTTGACATCTCAAAAATCTTCTGTGCGGATTAGCTCGAGTGTTTCCTTCCCAAACTCTTCTTATCCCGTCACATCTTCGGCATTTTGAGTACATAAATGGGCACCCTATTGCTGAATGTGTCGACTGGCAACAAATTTGGCATTTAATCTGATCACTTTCATCAATCTCATCACTTTCATCACTCGATTTCTGCAAATTTAGAAATTAAAAATTAGTGTTTCCTCCTAACTGTAAATATAATAATTTGTGTTTCCTCCTTACTGTAAATATAATAATTTGTGTTTCCTCCTTTAATGGCAGAAATTACCTCTTTCTCTATAGATGAAGGAGCACCCCCCATGCTTGTAGGAACCTGATCTTCGGTAGACAAGTTGCACGCTGGAAGAGGATCAAGTGAAAGAGGAGGAGGATGATCGGTATAAATAGGTTGGAGAGAGGAAGAAGATGATCGGTATAAATAGGTTCAGCAAAGGAAGAAGATTACCGTTAGAGAGAGAGAGAGAAGACCGTTGGAGGACCCCTGCCACGTACGCAGGGGTATTTTCGTCTAACTTTTATTTTTTTACTTAATAACACACACGGATTGCCACGTCACCCAAAATCAAACAGCGTCTTGACGGAAAGGGAGTTTTACCAATTCGAGATCTTTAGGAAATATTTCGCAAATTAGCCCATTATTTAGGGGAGGTTTTACAAAATATCCCCAAAATATATATGGAGATTCAAGGGCTCCAATAAGTGTAAGAAAGCGAGAACCTTCATCCAACTTCCAGTTCAGTTCACAAAAAGTTCCCCCTAAGCAACATATTTAAACAACAAAATAGGGACATGAGAGTCATTTTCTTGCACTTGAGAATTTTCACTTTTTAAAAGAAACAACCTTTTCACTTTGCAGTGTACTTTGTTGTTAAATATACAAGTAGAGCTCAATATATAGATACCACTCAGGCAACCAACTCGGTCTCTGCCACTTTCCTCCTGCAAACATTTCCTTCCCATGGAAGAAGAGCATGAAAGAGAATTACAGCTTCTCCTACCCGCATCTTCTTCCTCTGCCACACCTTCGTGCTGGCCGTCACCAGTGTCGAGTGACGGTTCACCGCTCGATCTGAGGCTTTCCATGAGCATTGGATGGCCACAGTCCCCTCAAAACAACGAGGCCAAAATCGACGTCAGGAGAAACATTCAGGCTGTGAAACGGCACGCAGCCGAGCAAATCAGGCTTGCCGCGGCAGAGAAGGCCTATGCCGAGCGAGTGAGAGAGCTGACGAGGCGAGAACTTGAGCTTGCCGAGAAGGAGTTCGCACGGGCTCGCATGATTTGGGAGAGAGCTCGGGAGGAGGTGGAGAAGGTGGAGAGGATGAAGGTGGCATCTACAAGAAGGATCGGCTCCAACTGTTTTCAAATTACTTGCCAAGCTTGCATGCAAGGATCCGAACCATAGTTGAGTCGAGTTTCGGACTTGGACACTAAATTTGCCAAAAATAAGGTTTGGATAGATTTTACTTCACCGATCTATATTCAACTTTGAAACTTTGTGGGTGTGAGTACAGTTATATCATAGTTCAACTGTCTGATGTTGATACTTATTCTTGAAGTTTCTATATAAATCCCTGAAACAAAACGTCCTTTCTCGTTGGAGAATTCTTGTGAAAGAAAAGAAACCAATTGCAGCCAAAGAAAGCTAGTAACCATCAAATGGTCAGATTTTATTATAAGGACTTGACTTGAGAATTGTAATGAAAAGCTGAAACTTAATAAAAAGAGCAATTTGAAGTGATTATTGTTATGTTTTGGTTGCTCCTACATGAGAAAGCAATTTATTTGGCACCCACTTTCAGAGATTCTCAGTACTGCAAGTAAGATCATGATATTGTGGAACCCCAAGAGCAGATAAAGTTCTGAAAAGTATATAAGCCCTCTCCTATAGTGCAGTCAATGCTGGACTCCACTCCGAGTTTGATTTTCAGCCAAAGGGTGTGATCAAGCCAAACTGGGATGTTCACAAGAAGTCCCCCTTTAATTCCTTTTTGTTTGTTTGTTTTTTTTCATACGCTCTCTAAACCTTTCCAAAACATATATCCTTCTTAGCAGCTTAAAGTCTGCGCTTCAATCTTCCTAATAGATGTTCTTATATTTTTGTAACAACCAAGATTTTTGCTTATGTTGGTGTCTGTATGACCTGACCTTACAATGACAGAATGTGAACTCACTTCAATAGTGGAGAGAGAAAAACGTCCCAAATCAACTATTGCAGATAAATCAATGGAGACATAAACGAACTAGTTAAATAATGGCATGTTTGGTTAGAAAAGAAATCTAGAAATCAATATTTTATGTGCGAATTGCATACGCATGGCATATGTAAGCATATTTTTTTTTACTTTATTAGTTTGGATGCTTTGAAAAAATGGAGATTAGGGATAAAAAAATTCAAAAATTTAATATTTAGATATTTGTTGAAATTATTTAAAAAGTAAACTTTTTGTAGTTTTGTTTGTAAAGAAATGATATAGTTTTTCTCATACCACCACCACTCCCCACAAACACACACATGTGCTTGTTCATTTTTCTAATTATTGTTGATCTATAATTACCACACAATTAATAAGATACAAATTATTGAAATAAATTAGCAGGTATAGGAAGACACGTCTCGAGTTAGGCTACGTCAGAAGAAGAAACTGCCGAAGGATGTATTCGTGTTAGTTCCAGGAGTAATAAAGGGTAACAACGTAGATTAATTTGAGAACATGTGGATCTAATTGCGTTGTATCTAGAGCAAAATTGAGATGCAATGTGTAATAGGGTATTCGACATCTAAGTTCGGATCCCCATTATTAAAATTCAGTACAATTACCAATTTTTAATATATATATATATAATCAAAAAAAAAGATAAAATAAGCCAATTAGTAAAAGGAAAGAATAACTAAATAAAAGAAATTATAATTGGAAAGGAATTATGGAAGAAATCATAAAAAGAAATAACAATCAAAAAAATCAAAAAATAATAAAGCAAAACAGCTGAACATTGTTCCCTTAGGAACAGTGTTCTCAAATACCTGACCCCCTTGTAGGCCAGAAGAAATCACAAATCAGATATTTCTTCAAATCTTACCCAAAAAAAAAAAAATAACCCAAATCGAATCTCCAAAGAGATTCAATCCGAAACAAAAAATCATCCAAACATTGATAGTATCTCGATCAAAACACTATGCGAATTCAATCGAAAATCGAATATATATATTATTATTATTTTTGAAAATAATAATATATATATTATTATTGTGGCGACCTCGTCTCCACGTCTCTTAACCACTAGGCTAGAGGTCATTTGCTATATACATATATTGTACTTGCATTTAGAGCTTTAGTTTGCAAATAATAGACCCGAAGCAACCCTCCGTAGAATTTTCAGGGTTCGTCGACCCCTTCGGTGGAACACTCAACACCGATAAACCAATATAGAGACAAATAATAATAATGCACTACCAATATATATATATATATATATATATATATATATATATATATATATATATATATATATATATATTTTTGAAGCAATGGGTAATTGTGGCGAACTCGTCTCCACTGGGGCTCGAACTCCCGACCACTTGGGCTGTATGCATCTCTCTTAACCACTAGGCTAGAGGTCATTTGCTATATATATATATATATATTGTACCTGCATTTAGAGTTTTAGTTTGCAAATAATAGACCCGAAGCAACCCTCCGTAGTTCCTGGGTTCGCCGACCCCTTCGGTGGAACACTCAACACCGGTAAACCAATATAGAGACAAATAATAATAATGCACTACCAATAATCAAATAAATATAATCGAACGGTCAGAAAGACAAGAAATAGCCGGGTGCATACAAATCCACTATCAAACGGCTATAAAAAGTGTGTCCGACAATATTCAACATAACATAACACAAATAGTAATATCCGGAATAAAATAAATACATAAACCAACAAATATATAAAGACCCAACAATGGGTCACCAACACAACAAATGAAAACAAGTCCAATAAAGGACTATGCATGGTCAGGATGAGGATGAGGAGGAGGAGGAGGAGTAGACAGTGCATACACCTGGGACACCAGGAACCTATACTGCTCCGCGGTCCGCATCACCGGTGACGATCCATCAATAGGAGGAAGAGGGGGCAGTGGAGCCGCTGCAGTCGGTGTGGATGCCGAAGCATGACCAGGAAGTGTCCGTCCCATGGCCAGCAGTCTGGCGTTGGTGGACGCCATAACAGCCGCCAGCCACGAAACCTGCTCGCCAATGGCCTTCTGCGTCCCCTGCATCGCCTGAACGGCACGATCCGTCCTCTCGCCCGTCTCCCTAATGGTGCACTCGAGCATATCAAATCATGCGGAGAGGGACGCATCGTCCGTCTGTGGATGAGACTGGGGCTGCTCCATCCTCTGCAATAGCTCGTCACGCTGCTCAGTAAGCTGGCGACAGAGTTCCCCCACTCGAACCGACTCCTCTGAGGGATATGGGAAATGCACACTGGCAGAGGAAGCTCTGGATGACTGCGTCGCCACAAAGGTGCCGTAGGATCCCGTACCGTAGTATGTACCCCTCTGAAAACCACCAACGACGGTCATCCAGAGCTCGTCCATCGTCCGAGCCGGAGGGTCTGTGCGGAAGTACCAGCCCCTCCCTTTGCAGATGCACTAGTAAGCTCACGTTCTAGCCTAAGATACTCACCCTAGAAAAGTACGCATCTCAATAAGCATAATATTTACTACCAACCTAGTTGTTCCACATCTATGGATGTATTTGCATATTTATTAAGTTATAATAAAGTTAGTGACACGTAAAGTAATACTTACATAGCTCTGCGTGGCTCGATCATCGATGAGCTTTCCGTCCTTCCGATGGGTAGCCGGGAAGACCGTCACCATGTTGGGGTTCGCACCCTTCTTTACCTGTTATAATAAAATGTTTGTCATTGAAATTAAACATTTTATTACTACTTTCATTAAAAATAATATATTACAGTAAAACACGTACCAGGTGATGGAAATGTTCCGTCATAGGAATCGAGCCACCACACCACTTCCCTGCTTTTGTCCTAGCCACCTTCGTCTTCTCCGACCGTTCCTTGTACCTAGGTATAGGAACGAAATCGTAAAGCAGAATACTCTAGAGGGGGGGTGAATAGAGTTGGCAGCGGAATAATGCTAATTAAAAATTATTAGCAGCAAGATCACAGAATAATAATCACAACTAAATAATGTAAAGACAGAGATAAGAAAGCAAACGCAAAGACATCGATGTATACTGGTTTCCCTCTGTTGACGACTAGTCCAGTCGGTAGAACTCTTGCTACCAGTTGAATCCACTATTTGCAAAACCGCAAGTTTTCTTACGAAGTCCTTGCAACTTCTACAACGCGAGCTTTGATACGAAGAACTCGTCCAACTTCAATTTTGAAGAGGTATTCTTCTATCAAGCCTCTGATTACAATCACTCTGAAACTCCTAGACCGCACCGCACTGGCAAATCGACTAGAGGATTGTAACTGGCTTGGGATCTGAAAATTAAAGCTCGAGAAAAACTCTTTGGAAGACAATATGATTTAAATAGAGAGAAGATTGAAAGTGAATAAGTGAGTTAAAATGATCGAAATCCTTCTCTATTTATAGGAGTTCCAAAGACAGAATTCGGGCAGAACTTGATGAACAAATCTCGGTCAAATCCGCAACTGCAGGAGGACCAAGTTCCAAGGAATTCAAAAATCAAAACGGCCACTTACCGAACTCTGGCCGAGTTCTGTCATGGTTTGGTTAGGGTTTTTCAAAATAGATTTTGGGAAATTTTGAAAACCTTTTTGGAGCTTTTGTAAATACGAATGTTTTTCAAAACTAAGGATATTTTAAAAACATTTTGAAATCATTTTGGAATAGCCTATTTGCCAGTACGACTCGGTGTACAATGTATTTCTAGACTCAATAAAATAAAAGATTACATTGCTCAAAGAAATACAGACTCGAACAGGCAAACAACGTTTCGGTCTTGAACTGAGTAGATAGTCGTTCTTGATCATGTCCAAGAGTCTGTGATATCCTGACTAGCTCCATATACAGGTCGAACAATATCCTTCTGTTCGACCATTACAGGTCGAACAAAATCCTTCTGTTCGACCATTACAGGTCGAACATCATCCTTCTGTTCGACCATTACAGGTCGAACATAACCATATTGTTCGACCAATACAGGTCGAACATCCCCATTCTGTTCGACCATTACAGGTCGAACATCACCATACTGTTCGACCTGTAACTGCCGAACAAAAGAATTATGTTCGACCTTTACTGGTCGAGCAGTACAATTTTCAGCAAAAAAAATTAAGTTTACAGAGTTCAAAATGAGCACATAGTGGACACATAAACTGAGTACAGTTTCAGCAAAATGATCCACATTTCAGCAAAATTCACATAGGCACATAGTTTACAGAGTTTACAGAGTTCAAAATGATCATATTTCAGCAAAATTTACATAAACTGAGTACATTTACAGAGTTCATAGCAAAGCACAGAGTTCATTAACATAGTTCACAACAGAGTTCTTCGACGACGCCTTCGACTCCCACTAGTAGACGCCCCCTTCGAAGATTCTGGTGGTTCTTCAGGCGCGATCTTCAAAGCACGATAGGCGCCGACTAAAGTTGGGACTAGCATCGATGTGTCTAGACCCTCTTCATTCTCTACCCATTGCTGGTAGACCGGCTCTAAATACTCCAAAGCATTTTTGATCATTTCCCATGGTTGTGGCCCTGTCTGGGTAGATGTAGTGCCGACGGCGGTAGAGATGTTCTCCGGATCCTGGATGATAGGATGTGAAAACGTCCTATACCAACGCAGATAATCGTCTGAACACTCCCATGCGAGATTTGCAGCTCTCCCGCGGGCTTCGGCCGATAGTACGTGGCTGCTCCAGAATCGGAAGTAACCTCCCAAGACATCCCACGTCAGGTTGTACTTCTGGCCTGTATTTCCCCGACGGACAATACTTGGAATCAAAGGAAAATCAAGTATCTTCTGGAGTAATCCAAATTGTCGAAGCACGCGGTCGGGATGATACGCCTCTATACAGTCAAATGCACGTATGCATCCGTGGTAGAAAGTGACATTGTCCCGAGGATAAGAGCCCCGCATCCCGTTGTAGGGTGTCCAATTGACCTACATCATAATAAAACATAATTACTAATACATAAAACACATTAATAAATGGCGTAAAAGAATGTAATAACACTCACACTATGTACTTGGAGATTGTCCAGAACCTCCCTTAAGGCCAATACCCTGTCGGCAGTTCCTGCAGAATGGGATCTCTTGGCCCACCTCAAAGCAAGTAGATCGCCCAACTTATAATTGACATTATGGGTTGGCCTTGTGAAGGGAAAATACTCGTATATCCAGGCCTGAAAAAACAAATATCGAACATAGAAACGAAACATAAATATCCACATAAAAGAATGAGATAATAACATAAAAACATGCATATAATAAGAAGAGATAACTACCTCCAGTAACGTCAGATATCCACATATTTGTCGCACCCCACTCCGAGATGCTAAACCAAGCTGTCGATACAAGTATGCTAGAGCAGCTGCTCCCCAAGCATACTCATTGACGCGGTTGACCGTCTCTAGAAGACTGAGAATTTTCGTGTCCACACGTGTGCCACTCTTGTCTGCAAATATTGTGCATCCAAGCACGAACCATAAATATGCACGGGCTGCACGTCTTCTTTTCTCTCATCACTACTAGTGATATCTCCACTAAATCGTGAATGGAGCCACTCAAGCCGGACCGAGCTACCTCTCTGGCCCTGAAGAGCATCGATAGCCTCCCTTTCTGTCACCCCTAATAATCTACTGATCATTTTCTTGGGTTCCTCTGGTCCCCTTGCCGACTCTGGTGCAACAACAGGCAATCCACTAACCGGGAGTCCAGTAAGACAAAATACGTCATCCAACGTAATTGTCATCTCACCGAATGGCATATGGAATGTGTTGGTCTCCGGTTGCTAACGCTCAACAAACGCGCAAATTAGATTCTTGTTCGGCGTCTTATATGAAATCCATCTTAAGTCTGGAATTTTGGAACGATGGATCAACTCCTTAAATTCATTACCCCGTTGACCCAACTTCCAAGTCTCCATCTTGGTCGTGTGGCACCAACACCTCAATAAGGGCCTTTCAATCCCATTCCAAATCTGGAACGCCACATGAGTCTTGAAACTTGGGATAAGTCGGGGGTCCTGAGGTCCACCGGGACAAGGGCCCGTCAATATATCACTGTCAACACCTTCTTCCTCATCTTCCTCAACACGTGCTTCTTCATCTTCCTCAGCCACTTGTTCCTCTTGTTCCTCATCATGTGCTTCCTCATCTTCCTCAGCACATGCTTCCTCTTCTTCCGCGTCATGTGCTTCCTCTTGTTCCTCATCTTCCTCAGCCACTTGTTCCTCTTCATCCTCTTCTTCTCCAGCACGTTGCTGCTCGCTAATTTGACTTGCAACAGCTGTTGGACTAGTACGTGCAGCTGCCTCTTCTTCTGCAGCACTTTGCTCTTGCATTTGAATCGGAGCAACTGTTGTTCCTTCTTGATGACTTCTACGTGCAGCTGCCAACTCTTCTAACCGACGCCTCCTAGTAGAAGCTGTAGGTCGTCTCCTAATATATGCCATTCCTGCTAAATTGAATGAAATATCAAAAACTAAACAATATATACATTCAAAATAAACTGTTCGACCAAGACTGGTCGAACAACATCCTTCTGTTCGACCATTACAGGTCGAACAAGCACCTACTGTTCGACCATTACAGGTCAAACAAGAACCTAAAGTTCGACATATACGTGAGTGTTCGACATATTACTGTCGAACTTCTGCACAAATGTTCGACTTCTTATTGTCGAACGTACTGTTCTCTGCCCGACCAACCAGGCTCGGGCAGAACAGCGAAAATCGAAAAAAAAAAACCAAAACGAAGATGCACGAGCTAGAAAATGACGGGTTTTTTAAACCCTAATTCAGTGATCCTAAATGAAAGACTCAGTTCAGAGTAATAGGGAGGTTCGATTTAAAAAACTCACCATATTGTTGGGATTGGGGTTCATCTTGGGATCGGTCTTCGGGTTGGCCCGCCATTGTAACAAAGCACAGAGTTCTTGTCGTCGAACGGAACTCCTTGAAGTCAAACGGGAGTGGGGGGGTTCGGCTGCTTGGTCTTCGGGAGAGGGAAGAGAAGGGGGGGGGGGTGTTCGGCCGCTCGGGAGAGAGAAGAGAATGGAGGGTTAGATTTGAATAGAAATGGGATGTGTTTGATTTTGTATAGAATGGGGTGTACTTAGGATTATTGGTTTGAGAAGAGAGGAAAGTGGGGTGTGCTTAGAAATGGCATTTCTGTCAAAGAGTGGGGTGTGCTTAGTATGTTTTTAAGTTTGGGATTTTTTGACTTTCATCCCACTTACTAATATGAATTTGTACTTACATCCCACTTTTTAATTTTATTTGACTTACGTCCCACTTTTCGTCACGAAAATACTTTTCGTGACAAAATAAGTATTTTTCGTGATAAAATAAATACTTTTCGTGACGAAAAGTGGGACGTAAGTCAAATAAAATTAAAAAGTGGGATGTAAGTACAAATTCATATTAACAAGTGGGATGAAAGTCAAAAAATCCCTTTAAGTTTTATTAAATATATATGGGGTGTACTTAGTAATTGGGGTGTCCTTAGCAAGTCTTGGGATGTGTATAGCCGGGCCCTAGAATGATTACATATGAACATTTTGCTTCCCGCTACGACCTATTTTGCTTTTGTTTGGATCCTTTGAGACAGTGATTCTTCTTGAAACGCCATTTGGGGTTCAGTGCAAATGCCAAGACCTCCATCCCTCTCCCACCTCGCGGACCGCTGCGCGAGCCTCCGGCAGGTCCACCAGGTCCACGCCCAGATGCTGGTCACCGGCCGCGTCGCCGACACCTACGCGTTAAGCCGGCTCCTCTCCTTCGCGGCCCTCCACCCCTCCGGCCGCCACCTCACCTACGCCGAGTCCCTCCTCGCCCACTCCCCCTCCCCGCCCAACTCCTTCCTCTTCAACACCCTCATCCGCGCCTTCTCCCTCTCCCCCACCCCCTCCCGCTCCCTCCTCCTCTACCGCCAAATGCTGCTCCACACGAACCCCGGCAAGCACACCTTCCCCTTCCTCCTCAAAGCCTGCTCCAACCTCCACTCCCACTCCGCTGCGATCACCCGACAGATCCACGCGCACGTGCTCAAGTACGGACTCGACTCGGACACTTACGTCGTCAACGCTCTCGTTCTCTCTTATTCTTCTTGTGCTGCGTCCCTTTCTGACGCTAGAGAGGTCTTCGACTGCGCAAAGGAGTTGAACTGCATGATCTGGACCACCATCATCAGCGGCTACTCACACAACCTTTTGAGCGCCGAGGCCATAGGGCTGTTCCGTGAGATGGTTGGCTCGGGCGTCGAGCCGTGCGGTGCTACCCTCTCGTCGGTGCTGTCCGCGTGTGCGCGGTCCGGAGGGCTGGAGCTGGGGAGGAGGATCCACGGGTATATAGCGGAGAAGGGGATCGAGGTGGGAGTTATTCTCGGGACCGCGCTGGTGGATATGTACGCTAAGAATGGGGCTATACTGGTCGCTAGAGAGTTGTTTGAGGAAATGCCCGAGAGGAACGTAGCGACGTGGAATGCGATGATTTGTGGGTCAGCGCACCACGGACACGCGGACGGTGCTTTAGAGCTGTTTCGGAAGTTGGAGAGGAAGATGGACGCGACGGGGACGGTTAGACCGAACGATGTGACGTTCGTGGGGGTACTGACGGCTTGTTGCCATTCCGGTTTGGATGAGCTGGGACGACAGATATTTCGATCGATGGAGGAGAAGTACAGGATCGAGCCCAAGGTGGAGCACTACGGGTGCATGGTCGATCTTCTCGGGAGGAATGGGAGGCTGGAGGAGGCTGAGGAGATGGTGAGGGGGATGAAGTGGAAGGCTGACATTGTGGTATGGGGAGCACTGCTTACGGCTTGCAGGAATTATGGGAATATCGAGATGGCGGAGAGAGTGGTCGATGAGATGTTGAGGTTGGACCCCGAGAACCATGGCGTCTATGTCGTTCTGTCGAACATGTATGCTGGGGTGGGGAGATGGGAGGACGTCGAGCGGTTGAGGAGAACGATGATTGACGGAGGGCTGAAGAAGATTCCTGGATGGAGCTGTGTGGATGGCCATGGGGAAAGTAGACATAATGCAGATCGTTTCCAAACAGCGATATGATGAGATCGAGATCATGAACACTGAGATCAGCTTAACAATAGATGGTGATGCATCGTTGTCTGAAACTTCACTGAAAGAGTTCTACTGTGGGAGAAATTATTCACTGGGACGGACTCATCACGTGGCAGTGGAGAGCCTTGTGTCCCATCCAATAGCATAATGATACACCACTCTGTGTTTTTTTTTTCCTTTAATTTGTTAATCTGTCTTAATAGTGTGTCATTATGCTATTGGAGGGGACTCAAGGCTCACCACTGATGAGCCCGTTCGACTGTCCTACTGTGGAGCCATATACATTGAGACAGAGAATATCTCAATACAAGAGTTGCGGTCCGAGGGAAGGGATTTCTGACTCTTCAAAGAACTCTGTGCCGACAATCTTCAGCTACTTATCTTGGAATATAGCAAGGCCCTGGAGGCAAGCATTTCAATAACTTAAATGCTGCATATCCTCCATGGAGGAAACAGGTCAGTTGCTTGGTTATCTAATGGAGGGGAAAAAATGTTTGAAACCAATCATAATCTTTGAGAAAGTTCTCTTCAACACTTGGTTTGTCTGTCTGGTTAATGCAATGAATATAGCAACAGGAAAAGGAAAGAAGGATTTTGAGCATTTGCTTGGTTAACTCAAAAAAGAAACCTATAAATGACTGAATTTTTAGCTTCTGCTTAAATTGGTTGTTAGTTCGACCATTCTCCATTCGATACATTATTATTGAGCTTATGGGGTAGTCCAACATGTCAGGATGTGTAAACACTACACTTGAGTACCAATTTCATGATACGTCCATGTAAAACTTTAGATTATCGAGTTGTTATTCAGAATATACTACTTCATATTATTTTCTTTCTCGATCTATGTTTTGAAACTATGTTAATGCTTCCAATACTGCAATAATCTGATAGTTTCTGAACTTCTTAAATTCTCGGTACTTTTTTTTTTTTCTAGATTTGCATCATAGCTAGTACATTTATGGCACTGAATTTGTACACTTAGTGAAGTAGTTTGCACATTTCTTCAAATAGCAATTCTGTTGCTTGAACAGTCAATCTGCCATTCAAGGTTAGTGGCACTGCATTCCTACGTTACTCCAGATATGTGCACAAATTTAGTTTATGCAATAGTGAATTTGGTTTGCTCGTCTTGTAAAAGGAAATTATACCCTTTCGGGTGTACTTGATTTCACATTTTACCATGACTTGGTCAAAAATGGACTGTTAATCGAAAGAACAATCAAATCCCAAAGAAACTTTTCATGCATAAAATGTAAATGCACCTGCATCTAAAATTTAAGCATCTTCAATCTAAAGCCATTATAATATACGGTTCTTCTACATCTTACATAATTTCTTTTAAATATTACAAAATTTGATTATTCTGTTTAACCAGTCACAAAGAAAAAACGAAATTGAATAAATAAATAAATAAATGAATTAAACAAACAAACACATTATAGATTTGGAAATCTGATGTTAAAATTTAATGTGAAAGGCAACTATGTTAACTTAAAAGTTAGTGATTTTTCTTTTTTGGCCTGATATACATAATACTTGAATTAGGGTATGGGACTCGCCCTGCAAAGTGCCTGATACTGCATCAAGAGCTAAATGTACCTGAAATTACATCAAGAATTATACACTATTTTTTATTTATTTAAATGTGTACAGCAACATTTACTGCAGGAAGGAGGTTTATATCAAGAAGAAAGGAAAGAAGGGAAAGAAGAAGAATTTTGAGCATCTGCTTAATTGATTAACACAAAAAAGAAAGCTGTATGGCTAATTTTTTGGAGCTTTTGTTAGTTAGGTGTGCTTAGACCATTATCTATCCTTGCGTCTTATTATTGAACTTATGGCTACTCCAACAACATGTCAATATGTTAAAGAGATCACACTGACTATAGATTTCACCATACAATTATGTAAAACTTCAGATTATTGATTCAATCTTCTCCAGAATATTCTTCTTTGTATTATGATCTATTTTTCTGGACAACTTATGATCTATTTTTCTGGACAACCCTGTTAATACTTCCAATACTGCAATAATCCGGTAGTTTGTGAATTTTACAAATTCTCAGTACTTCCTCTAGATTTGCGTTGTAGCTAGTGCATTTATGAGTACTGAATTTGTACACATCTCAAAGTTAGTGGCAGGGCATTCCTACGCTAATCTATGTGTATGAATTGAGTTTATGCAATAAGAAGAAACTAAACCCTGAAGATGATCAGAGAATCGGGGTGTACTTTTCTCACATTGACTTGAGCCAAAATGATCTGTTAAATATCTAAACAACAATCAAATCCCAAAGAAACTGTTCATGCATAAAATGTAGATATACCAGTATCTGAAATTTAAGCAGTTTCCAATCTAAAGCCATTATAGTCGACAGTTTTATATCTGTACATAAATTTCTTTTAAATATTACAATTTGTTTTTGAGATGTCCGGCAATACGCACGGGACTATACCCGGCGATACGCACGGAACTTTGTGCATGATGCATTGCATGTCTGTTACGTAGGACCGTTGAGCACCTCTAGAGGGGGGAATAGAGTGTGTGCATGTGCAGCAGAAATAATTACCAATTAAAAAATTAAGCAGTGATAAAGACTATGGCAAATAAGAGACAGTAAATAAATGCAGTAAAGTAGGAGATCATAAAATAAAACTCAGTGAACACCGCGATGTATACTGATCTTCCTCTGAGAGGACTACTCCAGTCTCGAGTACTCTTACTCGATGTTAATCCACTATTCACAAGCTAAATGAGAGCTTGTAGTCTCTTTACAACACCGTGCTTGGTGACGAGCGCACGACCGACTCCACAAACTTAATTTCGAAAACTGGAACATTTTCTGAATTGTAACTTCTTATACAACTCTTCTAAACCAAAACACTAGATCGAACAGAATTGTGCTGGCTTTGGCTAAGAGTGGTATTAGGTTAGATTTGAAAGCTTTTGCTCGTTTCAAAACACTTTAGAAGAATAGAGAAGAGAGAGTGAATGAGTGATTTGGATTGGTGAATATCCTTCTCTATTTATAGTGTTTTCCATGACCAAACTCGGGCAGAGTTCATATGCATGAATCTCACAAACTAACATTGGAAACTGATTTGGTGGGAACTGATTTTCAAATAGCCTAGACCGAACTCGATCAGAGTTCTGTCGGAGTTCTGTTGGGTCAGAACAGTAAGGAATGTGCCAAATTTACATAGGTTTGTGACTTTTTAGAATTGTGGATTCTTGGAATTAAAAAGGTAGGCTTATTTGGATATGTGGACTGAGAATAACCTAAGCCAGTATAATTCTGATAAATCTCACAATTATTTTCTAGACTCAATAAAGTAGAAAATACAAAAGAAAAATGAAAAAGTCTTTGTCTTCAGTGCGATTGATCTTTTAATGACGACCCAATGTACTGTACTTTGAAGTAGTGGGAAGCAGTAGGACGTAGACGAACTTCTCTTTTTGAAACCTATAGCAGTTCTAATATTTTATGTATCGACCAAAGTTATCGTTGATTATCAAAATTAGGTGTGATCATTAGCTAATGGGCCAACATGTTGGGCCTACTGTCACCCAACTCTCACCAAACAAATGGAATGAATAATACGCCTCCATGGCTCGATCTACTGATCTTTCGTCACCCAAGCAGGGTCTTATTGTCACCCCCAGTTTTCAAGAACATGGATATTTTGGTCATTTTTTATTTTAGAATATTTTTGAAACTTATTTTATTATTTATGATATTGTTTTGGGGTTATTTGAGTCGGATTCGAATTTTAACTCAATCCGACTTGTATCGGGGACCCGGGGTAGCTTTGACTCTAGTGGGACCCACTCATTAGTTAGACATGGCCCACATGACAATAAAATTAAGTTAGTATGGTTAGACTAATCCATGAATAGGTTTGGTTTAATTAGAGACTTAAAACTAGACTAATTTAGCCTCAACCTAAAACCTCTTCTTAATTAAATCAATTAGAGACAAGTGGAGGGTGTTTTAGTCATTTGGATATGGGGACACCTATGCCCACACTTGGCCGGCCACTAGAGGGGAAGGAGTGAGTCACATCCTTCGTTATTATTCACACAATTTTCTCTCTCTTGTTCTTCCCCAAAATTAGAGAGGAGACTCCATTCTTTTCCACCTCAAATCAACCCATTTCTTCATTAATCCCTTTCTTTTCTTCTCTATTTTCATCAGGAGGAGGAGCTAGCTAGATTTGGGGAGTTTTGGATCTTGTTCGTGTCCATTTGGAGGTCTCTTCGTGTCGGTGTCGTATCGGGAGGAGTTTCCTTAGATTTCATCAACCGGAAGGTATAATCTCCTCTATTTCATTCCTACATGCATTTAGGACTATTTTGAATCCATGGGAATGACCCCCATGGTTGTATCTCCATTTGTGTCCATTTCGTGTCCATTTAGAGGTCATTAGGATGTGTCCTTGTATAGTTTTGTGTCCTAGTGGAAAATCCCCAATTTTGGACACACCATGTGGTTGATATTTGTGTGAATAATTTATTTCCTATTTTAATCTCAGATTTTAGATTTGCTAGGATGTTGTTCTTCATGGTATCTTAATGTATCATATTATATATATATATATATATATATATATATATATATATATATATATATATATATATATATATATATATATATATATATATATATATATATATACTTAAAAATGTCTGGAGCGATCGCCCCCTCTGCTAGGGTTTGCGAAGTGTCGACCGAACCTCCCCCCCGACCCCCTGATCCGCTCGCGGGGAAAGGGGCTCGTCCGCTGGGAGGATCGGGGGAGGGGGCGGACGTCCTCACGTTCCGGGCGGTGGCCAGCATGGGACCCCCCACGCGGGGGGAGGGGGTCGAGAGAAGCCAGCGTGACCCCCCCAGGCGGGGGGGGGGGGTCGGATGGAGGCGGCAGCGGTGGGGCTGGGCCCAGCGACGGCGGCGGGACCCCCCTACGTGGGGGGGGGCTGGCGGTGGCGGCGTGGCCCCTCCAGGCGGGGGGAGGGGGGTTTGGTGGAGGCGGTAGCAGCGGGACCCCCCCACGCAGGGGGAGGGGGTCGGGCGGTGGCGGCGTGGCCCCTCCAGGCGGGTGGGGGTTGGGTGGAGGCGGCAGCAACGGGGCTAGGCCCAGCGACGGCGGCGGGACCCCCCCACGCGGGGGGGTCGGGCGGTGGCGGCGTGGCCCCTCCAAGCGGGGGGGGAGGGGGGTTGGGCGGAGGCGGTGGCAGGACCCCCTAGGCGGGGGGGGGGGGGGGGTCGGAGTGCGGGCGGAGGCAGGGGGACCCCCAAGGGCGGAGGGGGGGGTCGGGCGGCACTCCCGGAGGAGAGGCGTCCGTATTCGAGTTCGGATCGGGGGGGATAACTCTGGGGAGGCTGGCTGGCAGACTGTGACGCGAAGACGGATGGGAGGACGACGAGGGGCACAGTCCCAAGCTTCGGGAAGGGCAGGGCCAGGGAACCATGGGAATCGACCCTCTTTGGTCGGCACCATGGATATCCGGCGTCGTGAGGGAGGAATGGTGCGGTCTATTACGGGTTGGAGGCCTAAGGCGACGACGGCCGAGAAGGCTAAGGGTATTGCTATTGACACCGCCAAGACAGGCCAGGGTCCTGTTGTCACGACCCGATCCCAACTAATTGGGTCGAACCGGATCATGCCCAGCCTGCACTGTTGTTGAGACGGCGGCAGTAAGCTGTTCAGTAGCAGGTAACCATACAACACAACTATTTGTCACAACTCAACATCGAAAATAAACTTTATTAAACTTTGAAATTTAAATACAAATGGAAATTATTCTGAAATGAAATAACAGAAATGGAAATAACAACAATACAGAAAAGAAAAACTATCTATCAGCCGGATCATCTGCCTCAGTCCCAACGTCCTCCAATGGGGACTCTGGCAGCACTACTGGGTACAGGACAGGGTCGTACTAGCTGCTGATTAACAGCTCAGCATCCTCAATGTCCCCTAAAAATGTATCTCCAGTCAGGAGGGAGCAAAGTACAATTCATGCTAATTTTTAACAGTTAAATTAAATAATAGAATCATGCAGTTCTAAACAGTTTAAACATGAACAGTTTTCAGCAGTAAAACAGTATGATTTGAACAGGCAATGAAATATGACCGGCTTAGGTTTGTTACAGTAAAGGATAGGGGTTTTGTTACAGTATGGTCATACTCATTATACTATTCCCCCAGTCCCCAGTAGTTACAGTGCTCTCAGAGAGAGCTTCGTGTTTGCATCGTGGTTTAAACTTGCAGTAAAACGATTAATTAAATAACTGTAAACTAACACAAACTATACTTGCCTCAAAGGATTTGACTGGAGAGGTAGAAGACTTCGAGACAGGAAATCAGAATCGTCCTCGAATTCCTACATTCGAGAAATTGACTCAGATTCCAGGTTTACCAATCTAGCTACGCTAGTTAAAATCTCTATTTGTGTCCTAATCCAATTTTAATTCTTTTAATTAACAAAACATGAAAACACGATTAATTATGCGTTGAATTAGTACGAGGGAAAAAGGTCATTTTAAACTTTTGAATTCGAAAAACTAGTGGATGCCAGATTAATTTATTAAAACTTTGTATTTCCATAATTTATAAATATAAAGCTAATTTCTTATTTAGTGAGAAGTACATATTTTCATTTAATAATAAAACTGATAGATTTTAGGTGAGAAAAATCTTAATTATTTCTTATACAAAAAATACTTTTTATTAAATTTACTCGTTAAATAGAAAAAAATCGCAAAAACAGCAACAATTAAAATCTACGCTACCAATTACAGTTACAGACCACAGCCAGCTAGGCTTATGCCCATTACAATTTATTTACATAAATTAAAATAAGACAAAACTGTAGTTAGTCCTAAACTTTAATATTAATAAAATATGAACAGAAATTAATAGTAAAAGTAAACATAAATATAAAGTCTCAGATATGGTCCAATCCTTAACTTGGCTAATGCCTCAACGTCCGGGCGAAGCCGATTTTGTTTGCACTTAGCCGGGTCCATTGACCGATACGGTCGTCACCCAAATCCAATATTTAAATAAAATTCCGAAATCTATTTTAAATTCATTTTTAAAATAATCTGGAATTTACGAAAAAATCCGGCAGCATCTCCTCTGTTTTTGGTCAACCCAAAAACTGGAAAATAGTGCCGATAATTTCCTGCAAATCCCAAACTAGGGAAATCCAAATATATATATATATATAAAAATCCACAACCAATCCACAGAATAATCGGAACGACCCGAATAATTTTCGAAAGTCCGATTCCAACCCAAAAATCACAGAACGCTACCGGAAATATCCGGAAAGCCAAAACATACCAAAAACCAATTCCCGAAATATTCCGGAAATCCAAAATAATCCACAGAACCTTTCCGAAGGTTCCGGAAAAATACGACGTCGCTAAAACCGAATTCCCAAAGGGAATCGGGGACCATTTCTCATCATAGACTAGAATAAAAATGGGCGGAACAGGGGTTATACCTCAGGTTGCTCGGCTAGAGCTCTCAGATGAGAATAATAGAAAGAAATGGAGATCCAGATAGCAATAAAATCCCGGAACAGCGTCCAACTGGAATCCAGCTCCTGGTCGGGAACCGAAAGTTCCAGCACACGGATCGGGGCGCTGGACAGCAACGAACAGCAGCAACGCTGCCCCAGAACAGTGGATCGGGGCACGTCGCGGCTGCGGGATCCGACGGGGTTGGTCGGAGGCAGTGGCCAGGGGAGCTGCGGCCAGGGGGAGTCGGCCAGAGGGACACGCGCAAGGGGGCGGGGCGATGGGCGACCGTCGGCGAGGGTGTGCTGGCGCGGTCGGCCTGGAGGAGGCCGGAGGGTCGCGGGGTGCTGTCGTGGAGCTCGGCCGCGGCGCACAGGGGCGGTGACGGCGACGGCGGGCCGGAGGGGAGCTCGGCGTCGGGCCGGAGGGGAGCTCGGCCGAGTGGGCGCTGGCGTGGTCGGGGAAGAGGGTTTAGGTGATGGGGTTTTGAGAAGGGTGGAGGGAATATAGTTCTGGAGGAAGAAGAGAGAGGGGGTGAGTTTGTTCTTTTAGTGAGAAGTTGAGGAGAAGTGATTTTAAGTAGAGAGGTGGGTGAGTTTGTGTGGCTGTGAGCAAACAGAGGGGAGAGAAGTGGGGAAATGTGTGAACGTGTGAGGGAGTGTAGGGGAGAAAGAATAGGAGAGGGGAGAGTTATGCTGGTCTTCGTGGACCAGCCCTACCAATTCATTTTTTTTATTTAAACCAAAATTCAGAATTAGAATTGGGATTGGGTTCGGCTCAGGTTCGGGTCTGGGTTCGGACTCGGGTCTGGGTCTGGACTCAAAAATCCATGTTATTTAATTTTGAAATAATTTAACACTCAAAATAATATTATAATAATAATAATAATAATAATAATAATAATAGAAATACTAATAATAATACTAAAACACTAATAATAATTAGTCACAAAAATATGGGTTTCACAATCTTCCCTCCTTAGAAAATTTCGTCCTCGAAATTTAAAAGCAAGGTTAGGGATTACCTCAAGTCTCAAACAGATACGGGTACTGCTCCCGCATCTGGTTTTCTCGCTCCTAGGTCGACTCGCCTGGTGAGTTGTGCTGCCACATCACTCTGACTATTGGCGTCACGGTATTCCTGGTTCTCTTCTCGCCTCGGTCCAAAATTGCCACTGGTTTCTCCGGCACTGTGAGGCTGGGTCCAATCTCCAGCTCTGAATGGTCCAAGATATGGCTCGGGTCCGGGATGTAGCGTCTCAGCTGCGAGACGTGGAAGACGTTGTGGACGCCTTCGAGACTTGGGGGTAGAGCTACCCGATAAGCCACTTCTCCAATCCTGCTAAGTACTTCAAATGGACCAATGTACCTGGGGCTTAACTTTCCTGCTCTGCCGAAACGGATTGTTCCTCTGGTAGGCGAGATCTTCACAAACACACTGTCGACTTCCTCAAACTCCAAAGGTCGTCTGCTGCAATCGGCCCAATGTTTCTGTCTGTCTTGGGCTATCCTGAATTTGTCTCTGATCATTCTCACCTTCTCTGCTGCTTCGGTCACCATCTCAGGTCCAAGCAACACTCGTTCTCCGACGTCGTCCCAAGCAAGTGGAGTGCGGCAACGACGTCCATAGAGTGCCTCGAACGGTGTCATCCCGATGCTAGCTTGGTAGCTATTGTTGTAAGAGAACTCTACCAAGTGCAAATGGTCTTCCCAAGACCCTCCAAATTCCAGGATGCAGGATCTCAGCATATCTTCTAGCGTCTGGATGGTTCTCTCCGATTGCCCGTCAGTCTGAGGGTGGTAGGCGGTGCTGAACTTCAGTTGGGTTCCCAAGCTGTCATGCAAACTCTTCCAAAAGTGAGATATAAATCTAGTATCTCTGTCAGATACTATACTTACCGGAACTCCATGAATCCGGTAGATGTGCCGCATGTACAGTGCTGCCAACTTCTCGGTGGATAAACCAACCTTGAAGGGGATAAAGTGAGCTGACTTCGTCAGTCGGTCCACAATAACCCAAATGACATCCTTCCCTCCTTGGGATCGAGGCAGTTCCGATACAAAATCCATCGTTATGTGCTCCCATTTCCACTCCGGAATGTCAATCGGCTGCAATAATCCTGCTGGTCTCTGTCTGCTAGCTTTAACTTGCTGACAAATTAAACATCTTGCCACATACCTGGATACGGCTTTCTTCATTCTGTACCACCATACTATAGTCCGCATATCCCGGTACATTTTGTTGGCTCATGGATGTATGGAATACTGCGACTGGTGCACTTCTTGCATCAGCTCGTTCCTCAGTTCGCCAGTTGGTACGCAAAGCCTCGTACCATTCTTCAATGCTCCGTCGTTGGCGATTGAGAACCCTTCAAGTGTTCCTGCCAACACTTGGTCTCTAAGTTTGCAAAGTGTCTCGTCTTGGAATTGTGTCTCCTTGATCCTGTCCATAAGACTCGAACGCACTTGCAACTGCATCAATGATGATTCATCTCCTGGTACGATGGCTTCTCTTCCAAGTTTCTTCATCTCCTCCTCGGGCAGTACAATTTCTAATCCAAGCTTCTCCATGTCCTCCAGCAAATGGCGCTCCTTGGTCAAGAACATCGCCATTGGGTATCGACTAAGTGCATCTGCAATAACATTAGCCTTACCCGGATGATACTGCAGGTTGATATCAAAATCCTTCATCAGCTCCAGCCATCGTCTTTGTCTCATGTTCAGCTCCTTCTAAGTGAAAACATATTTCAGACTTTTGTGGTCCGTAAATATTTCTACTCTCTCTCCATACAGGTAGTGCTTCCAAAGCTTCAAAGCAAATATCACCGCTGCAAGCTCCAAATCATGTGTGGGGTAGTTCTTCTCATGAGTCCGTAATTGTCTAGATGCATAGGCAATTACTTTCCCATGCTGTTGAAGAACGCAGCCCAGTCCTTTTCCGAAAGCATCACTATAGATTGAGAAACCGCCGGTACCTGCGGATAGCGCAAGTATCGGCGCAGTTGTAAGCCTCTTCTTCAGTTCCTCAAAAGCTGACTGGCACGCTTCAGACCATATGAACTCCTCGTTCTTCCTGGTAAGCTTCGTCATTGGCTCCGCAATCTTGAAGAATTCCTTCACGAACTTCCGGTAGTAGCCAGCTAGTCCCAAAAAGCTCCTGATCTCTGCAACCGAGCTTGGTGCAGTCCACTTCCCAATAGCAGCTATCTTCTTTGGATCCACCGAAATTCCTTTTTCTGTGACAATATGGCCCAAAAATTCCACTTTGTCTAAAAAGAATTCATATTTGGATAGCTTACCATAGAGCTTCTCCTTCCTCAAGGTACTCAGCACTTTTCCTCAAGTGTTCTTCATGCTCTTCCTCCGTCTTCGAGTAGATCAATATGTCATCGATGAAGACAACAACAAACTGATCCAGATATTCATGGAAAACCTTGTTCATGAGGTTCATGAATACCGCAGGAGCCTTCGTCAGTCCAAACGGCATGACCAAGAATTCAAATTATCCATACTTGGTGTTGAACGCCGTCTTGGGAATATCCTCCTTCCTGACCTTGATTTGATGGTAGCCTGATCTGAGATCTATCTTTGAAAATACCTTGGCTCTACTCAGTTGATCAAACAGGTCGTCGATCCGGGGCAGGGGGTACTTGTTCTTGATGGTGATGTTGTTCAGCGCCCGGTAGTCAATGCACATCCGCACGGTTCCATCCTTCTTGGGCACGAACAAAACTGGTGCTCCCCAGGGTGAAGCCCGTCTCTGATAAATCCTTACGACTTTAGCTCGTCGATCTGATCCTTCATCTCCTTAGCCTCCTTGGGGTTGACTCTGTAGCATCCCCGAGAAATAGGGGAAGAATCAGGTACTAGATCGATGGTGAATTCCACATCTCGATCTGGCGGCAATCCTGGAAGACTATCTGGAAAGACATCCATAAATTCCGCAATGATAGGGTGAGGAGGCCCGGGTTCTTCGGTGATTGAGGAGTAGGTGATACTCTTCATATCTTCCGGAGCCCGAGAGATTACAAACTCCGGTTCTCCTGGTGGGCTGAAGATTACATATCCTCGGTGACAATCTATCAGCGCATGCTGTTCACTTAACCAGTCCATTCCTAGGACTACATCATAGTTGGGCAGGGGCATCAATAGTAAAGGTGTTGAGAACTGATGGCCAGAGATGGTTATGGGACAATTACAAGCTTCAGTGATGGGTATAGGTCCACTACCGGTCATAACTCTACTAATCACCTTGCTAAGTCCCGAATCGCGGTGTGCAGACATAAACTTTGATGATATAAAACTATGTGATGCACCCGAGTCAAATAATGCTAGAGCAGGATGTGAAAACACATAAATGGAACCTGTGATGACATCTGCGGTGGGTTCCTGCTCTGGCTCCTGCTCATCAGCTGCTAGAGCAAAAGCTCGCCCGGTCTTCTGCTGGTGCTGTCCAAATTATTGTTGCTGAGTAGGTAGAGGAGCTCTTTGCTGGTTGGTTCCAGTCCGGTGGGCTGACATGGGACAGTCCTTCACTTGGTGGGTGGCAGACCCACAGACTAGGCAGTATCCTAGCCTCTTCCTGCAGATGTTCGACTGATGCCCTGACCTCTTGCAATAGTCACAGACAGGGATCTGCTTCTGGTGTGCTCTGTCATTGGTTCTCGCCTGATGATGATGCTGCTGGTGCGAGGGCCTGTTGCTGTTGTTGTTGGGCCTCTTCTGACTACCCTGGAAGTTGCTAGTTCCAGGATACTCCTTCTTGGATCGAGAAGGCTGGCTCTTCTCCACGTCTTGAGCTCGGATCAGGATCCTCTCATAAGTCTTTGTGCCACCTGTGATCATAGGGGTGCGAATCTCTTCTCGTAAGCCATACCTGAATCGCTCAGCACGATCCTTGGGGTCAGCTACCAGGTTCTGGACAAAGCGGCTTAGTCGGCCGAACTCTGCCGCATATTCGCTGACCGTCATGTTCCCCTGCTTCAAGTTCTGGAATTGCCTTTCCATCTCCCGTATTTCAGATGTTGGAAAGAACTTCCTGCGGAACAGCCTCTTGAAGGTGTCCTAGTCGAGCTGCTTGTCCAGGAGTCGAGGTTCATTCCGATACCAGGTGCTCGCCACATCTTGTAGTTGGAGTCCTACAGCTTCAGTCTTGAGGTCCTCCGGGAGTCGAACGACGCTCAAGAGACGCTCCATATGGTCTAGACATTCATCGGCGTAGATGATACCCTCGGTTCCTTTGAAAGGTCGAGGGTCTTGCTTCTTAAAGCTTTCTATATCTTCAACCTTCATGCAATAATACGCCTCTAATCAAAAGAATGGCCTCAAAGAAATATAACTTAACTCCTGAATCATGCTTACCTTGGCAGGTCGTGGCTCCGATGAAGTGGTTCCTCCTCTCTCGAGGGCAGCCATAGCCACGTTGTGGGCATTCTCCATGCCTTCTCTCATAATCGCGGTCTGCTCGCGATGGGCTTCAGCTTGGGCAGCAGTCTGCTCTCTGTGGGCTTCTGCTTGAGCTCTCTGTGCTTCAAGCACTCCTCGTAGCATCCACGGGTACTGGTGGGGCAGCTGGTGCGGGCACTACCGCAGGGATCTGCGGCTCAGCCCGGGGAAGTGCCGGTTCTGACGTTTGTGCTGTGGAAGCGTAAACGGGCCGGGGGGCTGGTGCAGCATGAGGACGGTCTGTCAGCTACAAGGAAGGTGGGTCCTGGCGTGCTTGAGGAGGGGTGTGATCAGTTGATGACACCTCATCGTCAACAGGGCCGGATCGGGTAGTCTTTCCTTTGGCCATGATCTGGAAGGTTTAAGGTACATACATAAGCAAGGTATCCTACCAGTCTATAATCAAACAAAAATATTTATTTATATAATTCGGTCCTATGTCGTGACAAATTAATGTTCTAGTGTTCTAATTGTTTCTGGGTATATTTTCCTAAGTTGTTGTATGGACCTGCATGGGCCACCACTAAAAGCATGTCACGACCCGATCCCAACTAATTGGGTCGAACCGGATCATGCCCAGCCTGTACCGTTGTTGAGACGGCGACAGTAAGCTGTTCAGTAGCAGGTAACCATACAACATAACTATTTGTCACAACTCAACATCGGAAATAAACTTTATTAAACTTTGAAATTTAAATACAAATGGAAATTGTTCTGAAATGAAATAACAGAAATGGAAATAACAACAATGCAGAAAAGAAAACTATCTATCAGCCGGATCATCTGCCTCAGTCCCAACGTCCTCCAATGGGGACTCTGGCAGCACTACTGGGTACAGGACAGGGTCGTAGTAGCTGCTGATTAACAGCTCAGCATCCTAAATGTCCCCTAAAAATGTATCTCCAGTCAGGAGGGAGCAAAGTACAATTCATGCTAATTTTTAATAGTTAAATTAAATAATAGAATCATGCAGTTCTAAACAGTTTAAACATGAACAGTTTTCAGCAGTAAAACAGTATGATTTGAACAGGCAATAAAATATGATCGGCTTAGGTTTGTTACAGTAAAGGATAGGGGTTTTGTTACAATATGGTCATACTCATTACACTATTCCCCCAGTCTCCAGTAGTTACAGTGCTCTCAGAGAGAGCTTCGTGTTTGCATCGTGGTTTAAACTTGCAGTAAAGCGATTAATTAAATAACTGTAAACTAACACAAACTATACTTGCCTCAAAGGATTTGACTGAAGAGGTAGAAGACTTCGAGACAGGAAATCAGAATCGTCCTCGAATTCCTACATTCGAGAAATTGACTCAGATTCCAGGTTTACCAATCTAGCTACGCTAGTTGAAATCTCTATTTGTGTCCTAATCCAATTTTAATTCTTTTAATTAACAAAACACGAAAACACGATTAATTGTGCGTTGAATTAGTACGAGGAAAAAAAGGTCATTTTAAACTTTTGAATTCGGAAAACTCGTCGATGCCAGATTAATTTATTAAAACTTTGTATTTTCATAATTTATAAATATAAAGCTAATTTCTTATTTAGTGAGAAATACATGATTTTTATTTAATAATAAAACTGATAGATTTTAGGTGAGAAAAATCTTAATTATTTCTTATACAAAAAATACTTTTTATTAAATTTACTCGTTAAATAGAAAAACTCGCAAAAACAGCAACAATTAAAATCTACGCTACCAATAACAGTTACAGACCACAGCCAGCTGAGCTTATGCCCATTACAATTTATTTACATAAATTGAAATAAGACAAAACTGCAGTTAGTCCTAAACTTAAATATTAATAAAATATGAACAGAAATTAATAGTAAAAATAAAGATAAATATAAAGTCTCAGATATGGTCCAATCCTCAACTTGGCTAATGCCTCAATGTCCGGGCGAAGCCGGTTTCGTTTGCACTTAGCCGGGTCCATTGACCGATACGGTCGTCACCCAAATCCAATATTTAAATAAAATTCTGAAATCCATTTTAAATTTATTTTTAAAATAATCTGGAATTTACGGCAGCATCTCCTCTGTTTTTGGTCAACCCAAAAACTGGGAAATAGCGCTGATAATTTCCTGCAAATCCCAAACCAGGGAAACCCAAATTTATATATATATATAAATCCACAACCAATCCACAGAATAATCGGAACGACCCGAATAATTTTCGGAAGTCCGATTCCAACCCAAAAATTACAGAACGCTACCGAAAAAATCCGGAAAGCCAAAACATACCAAAAACCAATTCTCGAAATATTCCGAAAATCCAAAATAATATACAGAACCTTTCCGAAGGTTCCGGAAAAATACGACGTCGCTAAAACCGAATTCCCAAAGGGAATCGGGGACCATTTCTCATCATAGACTAGAATAAAAATGGGCGGGACAGGGGTTATACCTCAGGTTGCTCGGCTAGAGCTCTCAGATAAGAATAATAGAAAGAAATGGAGATCCAGACAGCAATAAAATCCCGTAACAGCGTCCAACTGGAATCCAGCTCCTGGTCGAGAACCAAAAGTTCCAGCACACGGATCGGGGCGCTGGACAGCAACGGACAGCAGCAACGCTGCCCCAGAACAGTGGATCAGGGCATGTCGCGGCTGCGGGATCCGACGGGGTTGGTCGGAGGCAGTGGCCAGAGGAGCTGCGGCCAGGGGGAGTCGGCCAGAGGGACACGCGCAAGGGGGCGCTGGGATGGGCGGCCGTCGACGAGGGTGTGTAAGCCCCTAATTTTCAAAAATTTTTAAATTAGTGTTAATTAATTATTAAATGTCATTATTGGTCTTAAAATAATTATTAGAATTTTTAGGAATTTTTCTAGAATTTTTAAATGATTTATAAATGAGTTTTATATATTAAAATATTAATTTGCAATTTTCTAAAATGTTTTAATTGACTTTTACAATTAATTAGATTGTTTTAATATCGTTTTGCAATTATAAATTTGTTATGTGCAAATTTTATTTGCACATAAACTGTGCGGGGTGGGTTATGCAAATTCCTATTTGCAACTACCCTCTGTTAGGACCTAACTGTAATATCCTAATCTATGGGGACCTAAACGCAAACCTAATCTACCCACTCCCCCGACGACCCGGCTGACCGACGACCGCCAGCGCGCCCTGCCCCCGCCATTTCCGGCCAGCCCGACCGCCTTAGCTCCCTATAAATGACCCCCCTCTCTCCCCAAGACTAAACCCTAACCCTAAAACCCTACCACGACCGCCCACGCCACCGTCTTCCCCAAAAACTTCCAGCCCTAACCCTAACTCCGGCGAGCTTCCCCGTCCAGCCTCCACGGTCGACTTCGACAGCCGCGACCACCACCATTCGACGCGCCCGGCCAAGGCGAACGCGTCGCCACCCGAGCGCCACCGCCCCGACGCCTACTCCGCCGGCCAGCACTCTCAAACCCCCCCTGACTAGCCGGACACGTACGTGTCAGTTTGTGTTCGTGTCTATTTGTGTCTCGATTTAGCATGGGTGACTCGCCAGGACACGGGTAGTCTTTGGGTAAGCTTGGACACGGCCGAATCATTTCGTGCGTGTCGTGCTGAGTATGGATACAAGACTCTGTGTCCCAAACTGTCAGGACACAGAGCGATATTTCGTGTTACTGTTTTTAACAACTAAAACCTAAATAAAATAAACCCAACCTTATTCCTAACAACGGGCCAACTGGCCCACTGGCCAGCGCGCTGTAACTAAAACCCCCCTGGCTCTGCTAGCCCGAGTTCGAGCCCCCTCCTTTTTGTCTTCTTTTCTTTTCTTTTCTGTTTCTTTTTCTTTTTCTTTTTTCTTTTTTCAGTTTTATATATATATTTATATATATATGTATATATATATATATATATTAGTATATATATATGTGTGTATATACTGCTTTTGACAGTATTTTATATATATATGTATATATTTTATAGTTAGTAAATTTTATATAAATATGTTTGTATTTATATATATATTCATATATGTATGTATTATGTATATATGTATATATTTTTCATGTATATATATATTAATATATATATATACACTTTATTGTTAAGTATTTTCCTATATATGTATATATATTTATACATATATATATATACCTTATAAATTAAGTATTTTTCCCTTACATATATATGTGTACTTTTAAAACATATGTATGCATATTTTCACTATGCATAACTTTACCTTATTAGAATATTAATATTTATTTTGCACAATTACCAAATTGTATTTTTAGTGTATTTAAATTACTGCAACCATTTGGTGTCCAAGCCTAGCATGGGTATTTGGGCTCAAATGTGTTTTCACACATTCAAGACCTGTACAAGTCATATTGGACTTGATTCATGGCCTTGGGTCCTGTATTTGAACTTTGGTTCAAATTATATACATGGACAAAATACGCAGATAATTAATTATTGTGTGCAATATTGTTTTTGATTTTCTAAAAATACTTAAAGTATTGCTAAAATTATGGAAAAATAGAGTTTAGATACTATGTTAAGTTAGCTAATTTAGTATAATTTTTGTAGTATTTAATTTACTGTTTTGCCACTAGTTTGGCATATGAAACCAAAACTCATATTCTGTATACTTAGGAAAACTGATTTTTATAAAATATTTGTACTGGTTAATAAATTCCAGAAAAATTATAATAAATTTCTATGATTAACAAGGATCACTTTGATACTTTGCTTTAAGAAAAACTAGGTTTTTTGTCTATCTCTAAAATTGTTAGAATACAATGATCTTTTGATTTATTTATTGATTAATTACGACTTGTAGCTTTTTGTGTTATTTAGAGTTTTAGTCGTGTTGAACCCCATTCCTCACTAGTGTAAAGACCCTAGAAAGTTAGTTAACATAGTGTGTCACCCCACATTGGTCTTCTATGCCAAGTCATCATTTTGGCTAGGTGCCCAGTCACAAGTCGTGTTTCACCAATTAGTGTCCTAGTGTCTTAGCTTAGTGTAAAACTAAGTTGTTGTATTTACTTCTACAGTGATGAGTTACCAGGCATCCATAGCACATTTATCGCAGCTTGTTTTGCTTTGCTAGAGGCAAGTACTTTCTACGAACTTTACATATTGTCACATAAATGAACTGCAAACCCCACCATGTTAAATGCTGATCCTTGGGGTAGCAAGTTAGATCTCTACATATTGTACTTTCAGTTACTACCATGCTTAGAACAGTCTTGATGTATCTCTCACATGATTAGAATATGGGTTATGGGGAAACTGATAGTAGAGTACGTGATCATACCCCCTCTTCAGTACCGAGCAAAGTTACATTTTATATGATACTGCACCGTAGGCCTTACTCTCCAAGCTGTATTTGTACGTGTGTACATATATCGCCTTTACACTTGTACGTATGTACATTTTATTTACATTGTGCCTCAGTACATTGTACACCTATTGACCGATCACGTACCTGCTACAGTTTTAAACATTACATATACATCTGTCTCTATGACATATGTGTCCTTGCCATGATAGACTGTGTGATGCCATGCTTTACAGTTATTCCTCTCATGTTTATTTCCATGTTTCATATGCTAGTTTGCTAGATTTAGTACTTGCTCCCGTCCTGACAGGATAACGTTGTAGGTGTCCTTACTGAGGAGGAGTTACTCTGTGACACATACTATGGAGATACTGCCGAGGACCCGGCTCTGCTTTACGAGGATGTTCCTGCGGGGAACCTCGCCTAGTTGTCTTTTGTTTACTTAGACTTTTGAGAGTAGACATGTATTAGACTATATCATTTTGTAACTGGACATGTATCCAGTTTTATATTTCAGTTTACTTGTACTTGGATATTTTACTATATACGACGACTTTTTTGTTTGGAGCATTTATGATTCTTCTTCACTTATAGAACTGTTAGCACATTTAGTCTTATCCTGTTGTCTTTAGAACAGCTTACTACGTTTTATCTCAACGTAGGCTGGACATGACTCGGCCTGGCCCAACAATTTGGGTAGCGGGTCGTGACATGTTTTTTTGGCGGCCCATGCAGGTCCTGACTAAACTGTTTGGTTACGTTATTGTACCAAGCATGCCTGCAATTAGGAACTTAAGGTAATTAGACAACATTAGGAAAGACGCTTAGAACACTTAGAGGAATGCTAGGATTGCAACATAGGAAATACATCACATGTTTGCTATTATAATTAGATTTTCTTGCATATGATTGCTTACTTTAAATAAGTCCTTATAAGTCTTTTTATGTGTAATTTAGATGGTGCTTACTCGTTCATCCCAGTATATTACCCCCGAGAATGGGGCCCTCCATATCCAGTCAGCTGACCGGTTGACTGATACACCTCCACCTACCACATTCCCCCACTCCACAGATCCACAGACCCAGATACCACCTTCCACATCCCAGTCCCAGCAGGCCCCGATACTTCCACCACCCCCTATCACTATACCCACCCAAGCTTCCGTCACACTCGACGGGACCCAGCTGCTCACACTGATCCAGGGGTTCCTAACGACCCATCAGGAGCAGACTACCCTACTCCGCCAGAGCATGGAGCGTTCTGAGGGACGTCCTGTGGTCCCACCACATGTAGAGCCACGGCAGAGAGCGGGAACGGTCAAGGACTTCATGGGTCTGAATTCCAAGGAGTTCTCAGGGACTGAGGGCATAGTAGTAGCTGATGACTGGCTAGATTCTGTAGAGAGGAAGCTTCTGGGAGTTAGGATGCCGGATGACCTTCAGGTCGAGGCAGCAGGATTTCTGCTGATAGACTTAGCCGGAGTCTGGTTCAGGAATGAGCCGTTGTTCACGAGAGGTAGAGCCACCTGGGACCAGTTCAAGACCCAGTTCAAGAAGAAATTCTTCTCGACCACTGCTAGAGTAGCCATGGGGCTACGATTCCAGAACATCCAGCAGGGGAACCGTTCTGTTGATGACTATGCGAGAGAGTTTAGTCGTCTGAGCCATTTTGCTCCTAGTCTGGTTGCTGATCCAGAGGAGATGACCCATAGGTTTTGCCATGGTCTAGTTCCAGACATTGGCATCCTTATAGTGGCGAACGGTACGACTGACTACTACCAGAGCCTAGAGTTAGCCCGGAGCATCGAGGAGCGTCTTCTGTCTAGCAAGAGGCCGGCTTCTGTACACCATGAGGGACCGTCCAAGTGTCAGACTTTCCAGCAGAGAGCGCCGACGCCACCCCCGCAGACTTACCATTCCCCTACACCACATCGTCAGACCCCGCCAGTTAGAGCCCCGGGACCCCGATATCAGCAGCAGCAGCAGAAGGGAGCTATATGTTCTTTCTGCGGAAGATCAGGGCATGAATTCGTCGTCTGCAGGAAGAGGTTAGGGCAGTGTTTAGCTTGTGGGTCTGCCATCCATCAGATTCGGGACTGCCCTGTAGCCAAGGGACCCCAGGGAAAGACTTATAGCCTAGTCCTTGAGCCGGAGCCGGAACATATTTCGGGAGGTTAGTTTTGATCGTAGCCTTAGTCATTTTGTTGTGTTGCTTGCTATGCTAGAATATTGTAGGGTCTTCAATCCTTGTGAATTTCGAGGACGAAATTTTTCAAGGAGGGAAGACTTGTAAGCCCCTGATTTTCAAAATTTTTTAAATTAGTGTTAATTAATTATTAAATGTCATTATTGGTTTTAAAATAATTATTAGAATTTTTAAGATTTTTTCTAGAATTTTTAAATGATTTATAAATGAGTTTTATATATTAAAATATTAATTTGTAATTTTCTAAAATGTTTTAATTGACTTTTGCAATTAATTAGATTGTTTTAATATCGTTTTGCAATTATAAATTTGTTATGTGCAAATTTTATTTGCACATAAACTGTGCGGGGTGGGTTATGCAAATTCCTATTTGCAACTACCCTCTGTTAGGACCTAACTGTAATATCCTAATCTACGGGGACCTAAACGCAAACCTAATCTACCCACTCCCCCGACGACCCGGCTGACCGACGACCGCCAGCGCGCCCTGCCCCCGCCATTTCCGGCCAGCCCGACCGCCTTAGCTCCCTATAAATGACCCCCCTCTCTCCCCAAGACTAAACCCTAACCCTAAAACCCCACCACGACCGCCCACGCCACCGTCTTCCCCAAAAACTTCCAGCCCTAACCCTAACTCCGGCGAGCTTCCCCGTCCAGCCTCTACGGTCGACTTCGACAGCCGCGACCACCACCATTCGACGCGCCCGGCCAAGGCGAACGCGTCGCCACCCGAGCGCCACCGCCCCGACGCCTACTCCGCCGGCCAGCACTCTCAAACCCCCCCTGACTAGCCGGACACGTACGTGTCAGTTTGTGTTCGTGTCTATTTGTGTCTCGATTTAGCATGGGTGACTCGCCAGGACACGGGCAGTCTTTGGGTAAGCTTGGACACGGCCGAATCATTTCGTGCGTGTCGTGCTGAGTATGGATACAAGACTCTGTGTCCCAAACTGTCAGGACACAGAGCGATATTTCGTGTTACTGTTTTTAACAACTAAAACCTAAATAAAATAAACCCAACCTTATTCCTAACAAACGGGCCAACTGGCCCAATGGCCAGCGCGCTGTAACTAAACCCCCCCCTGGCTCTGCTAGCCCGAGTTCGAGCCCCCTCCTTTCTGTCTTCTTTTCTTTTCTTTTCTTTTCTTTTTCTTTTTTCTTTTTCAGTTTTATATATATATTTATATACATATGTATATATATATATATTAGTATATATATATATATGTGTATATACTGCTTTTGACAGTATTTTATATATATATATGTATATATTTTATAGTTAGTAAATTTTATATAAATATGTTTGTATTTATATATATATTCATATATGTATGTATTATGTATATATGTATATATTTTTCATGTATATATATATTAATATATATATACACTTTATTGTTAAGTATTTTCCTATATATGTATATATATTTATACATATATATATATATATATACCTTATAAATTAAGTATTTTTCCCTTACATATATATGTGTACTTTTAAAACATATGTATGCATATTTTCACTATGCATAACTTTACCTTATTAGAATATTAATATTTATTTTGCACTATTACCAAATTGTATTTTTAGTGTATTTAAATTTCTGCAACCATTTGGTGTCCAAGTCTAGCATGGGTATTTGGGCTCAAATGTGTTTTCACACATTCAAGACCTGTACAAGTCATATTGGACTTGATTCATGGCCTTGGGTCCTGTATTTGAACTTTGGTTCAAATTATATACATGGACAAAATACGCAGATAATTAATTATTGTGTGCAATGCTGTTTTTGATTTTCTAAAAATACTTAAAGTATTGCTAAAATTATGGAAAAATAGTTTTTAGATACTATGTTAAGTTAGCTAATTTAGTATAATTTTTGTAGTATTTAATTTACTGTTTTGCCACTAGTTTGGCATATGAAACCAAAACTCATATTCTGTATACTTAGGAAAACTGATTTTTATAAAATATTTGTACTGGTTAATAAATTCCAGAAAAATTATAATAAATTTCTATGATTAACAAGGATCACTTTGATACTTTGCTTTAAAAAAAAACTAGGCTTTTTGTCTTTCTCTAAAATTGTTAGAATACAATGATCTTTTGATTTATTTATTGATTAATTACGACTTGTAGCTTTTTGTATTATTTGGAGTTTTAGTCGTGTTGAACCCCCTCCCTCACTAGTGTAAAGACTCTAGAAAGTTAGTTAACATAGTGTGTCACCCCATATTGGTCTCCTATGCCAAGTCATCATTTTGGCTAGGTGCCTAGTCACAAGTCGTGTTTCACCAATTAGTGTCCTAGTGTCTTAGCTTAGTGTAAAACTAAGTTGTTGTATTTACTTCTACAGTGACGAGTTACCAGGCATCCATAGCACATTTATCGCAGCTTGTTTTGCTTTGCTAGAGGCAAGTACTTTCTACGAACTTTACATATTGTCACATAAATGAACTGCAAACCCCACCATGTTAAATGCTGATCCTTGGGATAGCAAGTTAGATCTCTACATGTTGTACTTTCAGTTACTACCATGCTTAGAACAGTCTTGATGTATCTCTCACATGATTAGATTATGGGTTATGGGGAAACTGATAGTAGAGTACGTGATCATACCCCCTCTTCAGTACCGAACAAAGTTACATTTTATATGATACTGCGCCGTAGGCCTTACTCTCCAAGCTGTATTTGTACGTGTGTACATATATCGCCTTTACACTTGTACGTATGTATATTTTATTTACATTGTGCCTCAGTACATTGTACATCTATTGACCGATCACGTACCTGCTACAGTTTTAAACATTACATATACATCTGTCTCTATGACATATGTGTCATTGCCATGATAGACCGTGTGATGCCATGCTTTACAGTTATTCCTCTCATATTCATTTCCATGTTTCATATGCTAGTTTGCTAGATTTAGTACTTGCTCCCGTCCTGACAGGATAACGTTGTAGGTGTCCTTACTGAGGAGGAGTTACTCTGTGACACATACTATGGAGATACTGCCGAGGACCTGGCTCTGCTTTACGAGGATGTTCCTGCGGGGAACCTCGCCTAGTTGTTTTTTGTTTACATAGACTTTTGAGAGTAGACATGTATTAGACTATATCATTTTGTAACTGGACATGTATCCAGTTTTACATTTCAGTTTACTTGTACTTGGATATTTTACTATATACGACGACTTTTGTGTTTGGAGCATTTATGATTCTTCTTCACTTATAGAACTGTTAGCACATTTAGTCTTATCCTGTTGTCTTTAGAACAGCTTACTACGTTTTATCTCAACGTAGGCTGGGCATGACTCGGCCTGGCCCAACAATTTCGGCAGCGGGTCGTGACATGTTTTTTTGGCGGCCCATGCGGGTCCTGACTAAACTGTTTGGTTACGTTATTGTACCAAGCATGCCTGCAATTAGGAACTTAAGGTAATTAGACAACATTAGGAAAGACGCTTAGAACACTTAGAGGAATGCTAGGATTGCAACATAGGAAATACATCACATGTTTGCTATTATAATTAGATTTTCTTGCATATGATTGCTTACTTTAAATAAGTCCTTATAAGTCTTTTTATGTGTAATTTAGATGGTGCTTACTCGTTCATCCCAGTATATTACCCCCGAGAATGGGGCCCTCCATATCCAGTCAGCTGACCGGTTGACTGATACACCTCCACCTACCACATTCCCCTACTCCACAGATCCACAGACCCAGATACCACCTTCCACATTCCAGTCCCAGCAGGCCCCGATACTTCCACCACCCCCTATCACTATACCCACCCAGGCTTCCGTCACACTCGACGGGACCCAGCTGCTCACACTGATCCAGGGGTTCCTAACGACCCATCAGGAGCAGACTACCCTACTCCGCCAGAGCATGGAGCGTTCTGAGGGACGTCCCGTGGTCCCACCATATGTAGAGCCACGGCAGAGAGCGGGGACGGTCAAGGACTTCATGGGTCTGAATCCCAAGGAGTTCTCAGGGACTGAGGGCATAGTAGTAGCTGATGACTGGCTAGATTCTGTAGAGAGAAAGCTTCTGGGAGTTAGGATGCCGGATGACCTTCAGGTCGAGGCAGCAGGATTTCTGCTGATAGACTTAGCCGGAGTCTGGTTCAGGAATGAGCCGTTGTTCGCGAGAGGTAGAGCCACCTGGGACCAGTTCAAGACCCAGTTCAAGAAGAAATTCTTCTCGACCACTGCTAGAGTAGCCATGGGGCTACGATTCTAGAACATCCAGCAGGGGAACCGTTCTGTTGATGACTATGCGGGAGAGTTTAGTCGCCTGAGCCGTTTTGCTCCTAGTCTGGTTGCTGATCCAGAGGAGATGACCTGTAGGTTTTGCCATGGTCTAGTTCCAGACATTGGCATCCTTATAGTGGCGAACGGTACGACTGACTACTACCAGAGCCTAGAGTTAGCCCGGAGCATCGAGGAGCGTCTTCTGTCTAGCAAGAGGCCGGCTTCTGTACACCATGAGGGACCGTCCAAGCGTCAGGCTTTCCAGCAGAGAGCGCCGACGCCACCCCCGCAGACTTACCATCCCCCTTCACCACATCGTCAGACCCCGCCAGTTAGAGCCCCGGGACCCCGATATCAGCAGCAGTAGCAGAAGGGAGCTATATGTTCTTTCTGCGGAAGACCAGGGCATGAATTCGTCGTCTGCAGGAAGAGGTTACGGCAGTGTTTAGCTTGTGGGTCTGCCATCCATCAGATTCGGGACTGCCCAGTAGCCAAGGGACCCCAGGGGAAGACTTATAGCCTAGTCGTTGAGCCGGAGCCGGAACAGGTTTCGGGAGGTTAGTTTTGATCGTAGCCTTAGTCATTTTGTTGTGTTGCTTGCTATGCTAGAATATTGTAGGGTCTTCAATCCTTGTGAATTTCGAGGACGAAATTTTTCAAGGAGGGAAGACTTGTAAGCCCCTGATTTTCAAAATTTTTTAAATTAGTGTTAATTAATTATTAAATGTCATTATTGGTTTTAAAATAATTATTAGAATTTTTAGGAATTTTTCTAGAATTTTTAAATAATTTATAAATAAGTTTTATATATTAAAATATTAATTTGCAATTTTCTAAAATGTTTTAATTGACTTTTGCAATTAATTAGATTGTTTTAATATCGTTTTGCAATTATAAATTTGTTATGTGCAAATTTTATTTGCACATAAACTGTGCGGGGTGGGTTATGCAAATTCCTATTTGCAACTACCCTCTGTTAGGACCTAACTGTAATATCCTAATCTACGGGGACCTAAACGCAAACCTAATCTACCCACTCCCCCGACGACCCGGCTGACCGACGACCGCCAGCGCGCCCTGCCCCCGCCATTTCCGGCCAGCCCGACCGCCTTAGCTCCCTATAAATGACCCCCCTCTCTCCCCAAGACTAAACCCTAACCCTAAAACCCCACCACGACCGCCCACGCCACCGTCTTCCCCAAAAACTTCCAGCCCTAACCCTAACTCCGGCGAGCTTCCCCGTCCAGCCTCCACGGTCGACTTCGACAGCCGCGACCACCACCATTCGACGCGCCCGGCCAAGGCGAACGCGTCGCCACCCGAGCGCCACCGCCCCGACGCCTACTCCGCCGGCCAGCACTCTCAAACCCCCCCTGACTAGCCGGACACGTACGTGTCAGTTTGTGTTCGTGTCTATTTGTGTCTCGATTTAGCATGGGTGACTCGCCAGGACACGGGCAGTCTTTGGGTAAGCTTGGACACGGCCGAATCATTTCGTGCGTGTCGTGCTGAGTATGGATACAAGACTCTGTGTCCCAAACTGTCAGGACACAGAGCGATATTTCGTGTTACTGTTTTCAACAACTAAAACCTAAATAAAATAAACCCAACCTTATTCCTAACAAACGGGCCAACTGGCCCACTGGCCAGCGCGCTGTAACTAAAACCCCCCTGGCTCTGCTAGCCCGAGTTCGAGCCCCCTCCTTTCTGTCTTCTTTTCTTTTCTGTTTCTTTTTCTTTTTCTTTTTTCTTTTTCAGTTTTATATATATATTTATATATATGTATATATATATATATATATATATATATATATATATATATATATATGTGTGTATATACTGCTTTTGACAGTATTTTATATATATATGTATATATTTTATAGTTAGTAAATTTTATATAAATATGTTTGTATATATATATATATTCATATATGTATGTATTATGTATATATGTATATATTTTTCATGTATATATATATTAATATATATATACACTTTATTGTTAAGTATTTTCCTATATATGTATATATATTTATACATATATATATATACCTTATAAATTAAGTATTTTTCCCTTACATATATATGTGTACTTTTAAAACATATGTATGCATATTTTTACTATGCATAACTTTACCTTATTAGAATATTAATATTTATTTTGCACTATTACGAAATTGTATTTTTAGTGTATTTAAATTACTGCAACCATTTGGTGTCCAAGCCTAGCATGGGTATTTGGGCTCAAATGTGTTTTCACATATTCAAGACCTGTACAAGTCATATTGGACTTGATTCATGGCCTTGGGTCCTGTATTTGAACTTTGGTTCAAATTATATACATGGACAAAATACGCAGATAATTAATTATTGTGTGCAATACTGTTTTTGATTTTCTAAAAATACTTAAAGTATTGCTAAAATTATGAAAAAATAGTTTTTAGATACTATGTTAAGTTAGCTAATTTAGTATAATTTTTGTAGTATTTAATTTACTGTTTTGCCACTAGTTTGGCATATGAAACCAAAACTCATATTCTGTATACTTAGGAAAACTGATTTTTATAAAATATTTGTACTGGTTAATAAATTCCAGAAAAATTATAATAAATTTCTATGATTAACAAGGATCACTTTGATACTTTGCTTTAAAAAAAACTAGGCTTTTTGTCTATCTCTAAAATTGTTAGAATACAATGATCTTTTGATTTATTTATTGATTAATTACGACTTGTAGCTTTTTGTGTTATTTGGAGTTTTAGTCGTGTTGAACCCCATCCCTCACTAGTGTAAAGACCCTAGAAAGTTAGTTAACATAGTGTGTCACCCCACATTGGTCTCCTATGCCAAGTCATCATTTTGGCTAGGTGCCCAGTCACAAGTCGTGTTTCACCAATTAGTGTCCTAGTGTCTTAGCTTAGTGTAAAACTAAGTTGTTGTATTTACTTCTACAGTGACGAGTTACCAGGCATCCATAGCACATTTATCGTAGCTTGTTTTGCTTTACTAGAGGCAAGTACTTTCTACGAACTTTACATATTGTCACATAAATGAACTGTAAACCCCACCATGTTAAATGCTGATCCTTGGGGTAGCAAGTTAGATCTCTACATGTTGTACTTTCAGTTACTACCATGCTTAGAACAGTCTTGATGTATCTCTCACATGATTAGAATATGGGTTATGGGGAAACTGATAGTAGAGTACGTAATCATACCCCCTCTTCAGTACCGAGCAAAGTTACATTTTATATGATACTGCGCCATAGGCCTTACTCTCCAAGCTGTATTTGTACGTGTGTACATATATCGCCTTTACACTTGTACGTATATACATTTTATTTACATTGTGCCTCAGTACATTGTACACCTATTGACCGATCACGTACCTGCTACAGTTTTAAACATTACATATACATCTGTCTCTATGACATATGTGTCCTTGCCATGATAGACTGTGTGATGCCTTGCTTTACAGTTATTCCTCTCATGTTCATTTCCATGTTTCATATGCTAGTTTGCTAGATTTAGTACTTGCTCCCGTCCTGACAGGATAACGTTGTAGGTGTCCTTACTGAGGAGGAGTTACTCTGTGACACATACTATGGAGATACTGCCGAGGACCCGGCTCTGCTTTACGAGGTTGTTCCTGCGGGGAACCTCGCCTAGTTGTCTTTTATTTACTTAGACTTTTGAGAGTAGACATGTATTAGACTATATCATTTTGTAACTGGACATGTATTCAGTTTTATATTTCAGTTTACTTGTACTTGGATATTTTACTATATACGACGACTTTTGTATTTGGAGCATTTATGATTCTTCTTCACTTATAGAACTGTTAGCACATTTAGTCTTATCCTGTTGTCTTTAGAACAGCTTACTACGTTTTATCTCAACGTAGGCTGGGCATGACTCGGCCTGGCCCAACAATTTGGGTAGCGGATCGTGACAGGGTGTGCTGGCACGGTCGGCCTGGAGGAGGCCGGAGGGTCGCGGGGTGCTGTCGGGAAGCTCGGCCACGGTGCACAGGGGCGGCGACGGTGACGGCGGGCCGGAGGGAAGCTCGGCCGAGTAGGCGCTGGCGTGGTCGGGGAAGAGGGTTTGGGTGATGGGGTTTTGAGAAGGGTGGAGGGAATATAGTTCTGGAGGAAGAAGAGAGAGGGGGTGAGTTTGTTCTTTTAGTGAGAAGTTGAGGAGAAGTGATTTTAAGTAGAGAGGTGGGTGAGTTTGTGTGGCTGTGAGCAAACAGAGGGGAAAGAAGTGAGGAAATGTGTGAACGTGTGAGGGAGTATAGGGGAGAAAGAATAGGAGAGGGAAGAGTTGTGCTGGTCTTCATGGACCAGCCCTACCAATTCTTTTTTTATTTAAACCAAAATTCAGAATTAGAATTGGGATTGGGTTCGGCTCAGGTTCGGGTCTGGGTTCGGACTCGGGTCTGGGTCTGGACTCAAAAATCCATGTTATTTAATTTTGAAATAATTTAACACTCAAAATAATATAATAATAATAATAATAATAATAATAATAATAATAATAGTAATAATAGAAATACTAATAATAATACTAAAACACTAATAATAATTAGTCACAAAAATATGGGTTTCACACCTGTGAACCCCCCGACCAGGATGCACACTGAGGAGCAGAGGCCTCGGTCATGGAAGGAGGTTTGTACGCCAGTGGCTGCAAAAAGCCCGATGTCGATGGAGTTTGTCCCACCAATGTCAGTTGGAGGAGGGCTACGGGCGTATTTTCCCACTGAAGAAATAGCGGTGGTCTCCGAATTCTGGAAGAACACTCTGGTACTGTATGTATTAGGGAATAAGCCATTCTTTGGCCAAATTCGGGATTATGCGGAGCGTGTTTGGAGACCCAAAGGTAGCATTGAATTCTTCTCTCGAGAGAACGGGTTCTATTATGTCAAATTTGGCTTAGCGGAGGATGTGTCCAGGATCCAACAGGGAGGGCCTTGGTCCTTTGATGGAAGACTCATTATACTAAAGGATTGGATGCCGGAGCTGAGGTGTGAGAGGGAGGTGCTGAATGCTATTCCCATTTGGGTCAGATTCCCTGAATTCCCAGTAAAGTATTGGAGTATCCCGCTCTTCATGAGACTTGCTAGCCTTGTGGGGAAGCCGATCAAAGCAGATGAGGCCATTGCCTTTCGTACTAGATTGATGTATGTTAGGGTCTTCATGGAGATCAAAGCGGGCACGGAGCTACCGAGTATGTTGGAGTATCAGGTTCCATCAGGGGAGGTTCTGACACAGGCGGTGGAGTATGACTGGGTCCCCCTATGTGCTCTTACTGTGAGTGCTTTGGGCACACTACTAGCGCGTGCAAATACAAGGGGCAGGAGTCTGCCAGGCTACAGGCAGCTCGGACGAAGACTCCTGGGAAGGAGACGGCCCCCAGTCACGTGTCTGGGGAGACGGAGCCAGACAGACATATGGAGGCGGACACAGGGATGGAGGTCGATAGGATTCAGGAGTCAGGATCTCCGCAGAGACAGGAGGGCACGCAGGGTGCACTGGTCCCGTTCAGGCCACAGAGGACCATCGTTACCAGGGGTATGAGCGCGGCTGGTAGTGGTCCGATAGTGATGGAGGCCTCCCCGGCGATCATGGTGTACACAAGCAGGAAAAGACATGCTTCGGCAACACGGGAGGATATCCCTCTGGCGAGGGAAATGGATGACCAGACTGAAGACAATCCTGACTGGACGCTTACTCTTAGCAGGATTCAGGCCCATCTTGCTCCTTCCTCTATGGTAGACGCAGGCATTGATCAGGCGGATGAGACACTTCCCTCGAGTGTTGATCCAGACGAGTTCCAGGGAGACCCCTCTTCTTTTATTTAGATGTCGGTCCTAGCATAGAACATTAGGGGGGTGTTCCATTGGACGATGGAAGGAGATTGGAGAGGTACTGAGGAGAGAGTCATGTGACATTGTTATCTTGCTGGAGACAAAGATCAGAGGGGCTGCTATGCTCTCGCGAAGAACTTCGGCAAACTGGGATCACATTCACAACTTAGATCTTTGTGGTATGGCAAGGATCTGGGTTAGGTGGAACAAAGGTAGCTGGGAGGGGGTGCAGATCCAAAAATCAGAACAACTAATTGGCGTTACTTTCGAAAACAAAGGTGGGTTCAGATTCATCCTGGGTGCTGTATATGGGCACAATGACCGGAGACTCCGGAAGGATTTGCGGGAGGACATTGTGCACCTGGGTCTCATGGCGGACAACATGCATCTTTCTCTGTTCATCATGGGGGACTTTAATGCTATGCTGCTCCGTCAAGAGAAGGTGGGAGGTCGTCCTGTTCCGGACACAATCTTATATGACTTCCAGAGGTGTCTGCTCAGGTCAGGGATGCGGGGGCTGGAGCGAGCGGGACACATCTGGACCTGGCACAACAAGGCTACTCATAATCGGATTGCTTGTCAGTTGGATCGGGCCTTGGGCAACAGTGAGTGGTTCAGGTACTTTCCGAACTCGGTGGCGAAAGGTATGGCGGCGGGTACTAGCGACCATTCTCCTATTCGAGTTGGCCTTATTGAGAGACCCATTCTGCGGGTGAGGCTATTTCGGTACAACAACAGCTAGTATCTGTCGGCCGGATATGAGGAGGTAGTTATGGAAGAATTGCAGCACTTCCAGGAAGGCACGGCTCAGTTCCGTATGGTTCACAAACTCAAGCAGCTCAAGCGGGCTATCAGGGGGTGAGTGAAGACGAGATCGCGAACTTCTCTGGCGGATAAGGAAGCTGAGCTTCGGGACACTCAGGTGGCCCTGCAAGCTGACATTCTGAACGGGGAGCTGGCGGCTTGGGAGAAGATCCTGATTGAGGAGGTCAGCATCATGAGACTTCAGGAGGAGATCAGTGCGGCACAGAGGGCTAAATGTACCTGGCTCACAGATGGCGACCACTGCACCAAATTCTTCTACGATGTGATCCGCACCCGACAGCACCGGAACAGCATCCCCAGACTTCTGACCGCAGAGGGACGGCTTGTAGGGGACCCGACGGCAATCCAGGAGGAGGCCGTCAGATTTTACACTGACCTATATCAGCAGACGGACTACTCTAGCACGTTTTCAGCCCTTGTCACGAAGAGACTGGTGTCCCGCCATAGGAATAGTCTGCTTCTGGCACATGTGAGAATGGAGGAGGTGGAAGACATTGTGATGAAGGCTAACCCCAACAAACCCCCGGGCCTGATGGCTTCTCTTCAGGGTTCTTTAAGCGACACTGGGGTGTGCTTAAGACCCATGTCCTGGCGGCGGTTCAGGAGTTCTTTGTGGAGGACAGGCTTCTGAAGGAGATGAACCACACATTCTTGACGTTGGTTCCTAAGAAGGAGGGAGCGACCTCACTTACAGATTTTCGGCCCATTGCTTGCTATAATTTTCTTTACAAGATTATCACTCATCTTATGTGCAGGTGTATGGAGAAAATTATGCAGGGATTGGTGTCCCAGAATCAAGCTGAGTTTATCAAGGGCCGGTCGATAGCGGAGAACAGCTTGCTTGCTCATGAGATGGTGAGGGAGTTCAGCAAACCTGGGGGGATGAAGGCTTGTGTGAAGCTTGACCTCCGGAAAGCTTATGATACGGTCAACCGGGACTTCCTCTGTCACTTGATGCTTGCCATGGGATTCGACGAGAGGTGGGTTGCGAGAGTGAGGGAGTGCATTTGCTCTCCTACTTTCTCAGTCCTAATCCAGGGCACGCCGCATGGCTACTTCAGGAGCAACAGGAGGTTGAGGCAGGGTGACCCCCTCTCCCCGTACCTATTTACCTTGGTAATGGAGTACTTCACTTGCATGATGGATACGACGGTACATAGCAAGAGGATCGTTCCCTTTTTCGGTTGGTGAGTCCGATCGTATCCTATTTGATATATGCTGATGACTTATTGGTGCTCCTTCAGCCTTCCATGCGGGGCATGAGAGCGCTCTCGGACATTATGGAGGAGTTCGGGCGACTTTCTGGGCTCCAGCTGAACCGGGAGAAAAACATAGTCTACTTCAGCTTCCGGTGTACACAGCAGGAGGAGAGAGCCTTCGCCTTGGGAGTGGATAGAGGAGAGCTTCCAGTAAAATACCTGGGGGTGCCGCTGACGGTCAACTATGCCAGAGACCGGGATTGTCACAGCTTGGTGGACTTTGCTCAGAGGAGAGTGGAAGGCTGGCAAGCTGCATGTCTATCATTTGGCAGTAGGATTGAGCTGGTGCGTTCGGTTATTGCAGGCATCATGATATTCTGGTTCCAGTCTATCCAGATCCCCACGGCTACTATCCGTAAAGTGGAAGCCATATGTGCTGACTTCATGTGGAGGGGCGGGATGCATGCGATCTCCTGGGACCAACTCTGTCGGCCTCGGGAGGAAGGAGGTGTGGGGTTGCGACCTCTTCATGAGGTCAAGAAGGCAGCTTGTGTTAAGATGGCCTGGAGATTCATCAAGGGAGGATCGCTCTGGACGAGATGGATGGCGAACAGATACCTGAGGAGGACTAACTTCTGGGCCTGCAGGATAGACAACAATTACTCGGTCACGTTTAAGGCCGTTCTGAGGTGTCGGCCGGTGCTTCAGACCGCTATCTGCATGACCATGAAGGATGGGACGACTACTGACCTCTGGCTATGTCACGACCCGCAGTGTCGGCGGTAGAACGCTGTCCTAGGTTACTATCTAATCAACAACTCACGCAATTATATAATGTACTTGTCAAATCTCAACTCTGAACAGAGGACAAGTATAGATATAATGAAATCTCAATTACAGTCTAAGCATGATAAGATAACACAGAAGTTTATAACTAAAAACTAAATAACAACATTTATAAACTACTAAATAATAATATCTCAAACAAACTCAAATACAAACTCGAATCTCAAGTTATTACAATTCAAGTTCTAAATCATGAAAACTAAACCAAGTCTACTAGCTAGTCTCCCGATCACTCCTGAGTGTCGGGGCCAAAGGTAGCTAAGTCATCTCCTGCTCCAAGGCAAGTAGGGCAAACGTCCTCAGGGCAGTCATCTGTAATATTTTCAACAGGTCCAGTCAGGACAGAAACGAGTACATTTCATCAAAAAATTCCAAGTAAATAACAGAGAACTATAAAGCAGTTATAGACAGTTGTATTGATGAATATGGCAGTTTTATACAGGTAGTGATGTAGAGAAGCAGTTAAGGTACAATGAAAGTAAGGTAACTAAACAAGAAGAGAAACATAGCAAAGAAGACTGTAAAAATAAGATCTAGCTGAACTAGAGTAACATAATGAGTTCAGATGGTACAATATAAGTCGAGTGTAATCCCAATGTGAGTCTAATATAAGATGAGTCGAATATAATTCTAATCATTATTCTAATAAGGTGAATCAAATAAGGTGATACGAATAAGGTGATACGAATAGTGATTCACATGATGTTCTAATAATAATTTGAATAAATTCTCCAAGTGTGTTTTAAAATACTTAGATAGACATGTAAACGGCTAAGGGTAAATCCGGCACATCACACACCTGGCCGGGTGTGGAATGGCTATCATTCGAATATATTCACAGGGGGTGGTTCGAATAGTGGGAATGTTTACATGTCTAATCAAGTATTTCTCCGCCCAGTCTAATACAAATGAATCCATAATCCAACACATAAGACGAATACAAGTCCAACCAACATATGAAGATACGAATAGGGTGATTCGAATAGTGATTCGTATGGTGATTCATATGGTGATTCGAATAATAGAGGTAAGACGAGTAAGTATGTGTGTCGCATACATGGATTCAAAAATAATAATACGTGTTTGTAACAGAGAATCACATACAGCTAACTAGAACTGAAGTACAGTAATTGACAAGTAAATGAAAGAACTATCAGAGAATGTACTCGCCTGATACTCTGAAAAGAGTAATAAAATATCAGATGTCTGCACCGGAGTCACAATGTCCTAAATAGAGCAGTATGGGTTATGACATGTTCAATACAAGGAAAATAAAAGCTACAATACAATCTACATGATTTCTAGGCCAATCTAGGTCAAAGTCAACTCTAAGTCAACCAAGAAGTCAAACCTAGGTCTAACAAGTCTAACTAGGCTTAACTAGTCTAACCTAGCTAGTATACACCATACACTAGTCTATAGGACTCTACGCATGTGTATATTTTATATACACAAGACCACACAAGGCTACCATAGACTATGTACCTAGGTTATAGGCCATATCACATATAGGCCAATACACTATATATCTATATACACATATAATATGTATACCAATAGTAATATCTATTTCACATTACATTACATATAGGAATCATACACATTCAATATAACTATAGCTATGTAGGAAACTAGATACATGTACACTTACCTATACAACATATATTAAAATGGGAAGAAGGAATTTTAGAAAGTGTAATGTGTGTGTGTGGAATTTTGTGAGATGTGAGAGTGTGTGACAATAGGATAATGTGAAATTTCAGTGAAAGGGGTGTGTGTATATTGCCTAGAACCTATGTGTTCCAGTGTATGGTATAATAGGAATTAGAACTAAGTGTCTGAAATGTGAGGACTGCACATGATAACATTGTGAGAGAGAAAACCCATTCAATACACTAAAATCTCAGATTTGTGTGGCTGTGTGCTTACCTATACAACATGTTAAGGGGGGGACAGGTATTTGTGTGTACAGGAATATAATCTCAGGTTCAATTATAACAAAAATCTAATTAAACATGTGAAGTTTCAGTTTCACATTAACATCTAATTCATTCTTAACCTTAAAATGAACTCTCGGATTTTAGTGTAGTTGTGTGTGTATACATGTGTACAATAGTTCAAAGTGGAAGAGGATAGTGAGTGAGTGAGCCAATCTCAGGTCCTATCAAATCATATCAGTTTCACTTATAAAGAAGGGAAGGAAGGAGGAAAGAAAACAGGGAAAGGGAAACAATGCTACTCCTACTGCTGCTGTAATCTCACTGTTTCATTGCTACTGCAGTGGCTAAGCAGGGCAAAGCCAGGTCAGGTCAGGTCATACCAAGCCAACCAAATGTGTGAATGTGTATGCTAATAGGGTAAAAGAGAAGGTGTGAGGGTGTGTGTAGAGGAGAACACCCTGTATAGTTGTCTAACAGGAACCAGTGTGACAGGTAAAACAGGTTCAGTCAATGGATTACAAACTCCTAAACCTCATAACCAAATCCCATAACAATCTCAGGAATGAAGGTTCTCATGACCTTAGATAGGAATGTAACCATAATTTTAGTTTTTCCTATAGAACATGTATTACAAAAGAAAACTCATATTCAGTGTACAGTTAAGAAATGTAGGAAAGAAATCCTCAGGTTATTCATTTCAGTCCACATGATTATTCATTTCGAAACTAAGTAACTACTAACCATTGAATCAAAACACATTTAGTTTACCTGAACATTAGGAATCTCAGTTCACATACAGTTCCCCATTCTCAGGAAATCTCAGGCATCACACTACTGACCATATATATATTAAAACTCAAATGGGCAAAACATTGATACACCATAACTAAATTCGAAACTTATTTAAACCAAATCGAATTTGAACAACAGTCATAAGGTTCAATCCACATGTGATATCGTGTCTAGGAGTGTCATTCATGTCCACTAGAGTGGACACGAAGTGTCCAAGGTAATAGGAAAACTGGGTTCGAATTTAGCAGTGCACAGTTTGTGCACAGGCTCGTGCAGCCATGTCGATCGACCTAGGTCGCGACACGAAGCACGTGGGGTCTCGTGCACGTGTCCGTAGGTAGATAAGGTCTCAGGATAGCGATTCAACCCTCTGTATCGAGTCTAAAATGTCTCAGTGTCCGACGCGAAGACCGTATCAGTGGAAAAAATTCGTGCGCACAGTACAGTATAATATCAGTGCGAGCCAAATTCCGTGTTCGACACGACACTAGGAGTCTTGAAACTTAGGGAGTGACTTGTCAGTCACTGCCCCAAGTCCCACCCCAAATTTGGTAGGTTCACAAGGTCTGTGCGGTGAGCACGACACATGTGGCAGCAGGGCACCGCTACCGGGTCTGCACGTGTGTGTGCGTGTCCGTTTTGGATACGAGGACACCAAAACTTCGACTCAGTCCTCAGGATTCCTGATCTACAATTCAAGACCTAAATTTTCTTTCAATTAGTTTTTGAAATTAAAAACATTTTATTCTCACAGGCATTTCGTCGAACACATTCTTAAAACCCTTGATACGTATCCGATACGGACACGAAATGGACACTAACTAGTACCAAACCATTCCTACAGCTAGGGTATACCTATATGCATGCATCTATGGAATTAATACATAATTTACTAGGGTTTTATGGGATTTACCTATTGAGATTGAATCTCAATGAAAAAGGATGTGAGGTTGAGGGTTCTCCTTCAAACTCCAATCAATCAAAACGATCCCAAATCCTAGCTAGCAAGCCTCTACTAGCTCCCACTGAGGTAGAGGGTTATGATGCAATTGATTAGAATCAATTTGGGCTTGATTTGGATATTAGGGAAGGAAATTTGTGGAAGAACTATTAGGGTTCTTGGCAAGTGTAAAAAGAGGCAAGGCTTTTGTAAATGGGACTTTATAGGAAGGGGAAGGGGGTGTTTGATGGCTGCCATAGATTTATTTAGGGCTAGGTTTTAGGTCTTGATGAGTGGCTAAGGATTGTCCAACAAATTCTAGGCATTTCCATTGGTTCAAAATGTCATAGGCTACTTTCCATAAATATCTTAGAGTAAAATATCTTCCTATAATATCTAGATATTATCTCATGACTAGTTAACCTAACCATTCAAGGCTAATCTAGATTAGGCTAAGTTTCTAGGTCAATCCTCAAACCAACAATTAGCACATATTTAAATAATAAAAATTCAAAAACACCAAAAAGTCAAAATGACCAAAATGCCTTTAGGCTAAAAAGTTATAATTAGTCATCCTAATCACATGACTAGGCTCCCTTGGTCATGGTTAGTCTCTAGGCTCAGCAACTCTAGGGTTACACTAGTCAATCATCAAAATCACAAGTCATGATTTAAATAGTTTTAAAATAATTAAAAATTATCAAAAATAATATTATTATTTAAATATCATAATTAAATAAATTAAAATACAAAATTTTAAAATTACCCTCATTTTAGAAACTGGGTGTTACATGCTAGACCCTTGGTTGGGTTCCAGATCCTTGTTCGAGCTTTTGGGAGGTCAGCTGGACAGAGAAGCGGACAGAGGGTTCACTTGCAGTAGGATCATCAGAGATGGAGTCTGGAGGCCAGAAGGATATCCATATACTGCCCAGCTTGCCGAAGAGATTAGACTTATTACTATTGACGCCAGCCAGCATGAGGATTCATGGAGCTGGGCAGGCCCAGGTACGGGGGGCGGATCAGGCCTATTCTGCTTTCGTAGCTGCTACGATCTGGTTCGTACTCATCACGACCGGACTGAGGAGGCGGACTTCATTTGGGGCAAGGGCGTTGCACGTAAAATACAACTATGTGCATACTGACTTCTTCGGGGTAGACTAATGACGAGGAACAGACTCCTCAGGTTTGGGATGCAGATACCGGATGCCAAATGTGTGCTATGTAACGGGAAGGATGAATTTATGGGGCATCTCTTCTTTGTATGCCCGATTACCTGGCACATTTGGACTGAGCAGTGTGCACAGCTGAGAGGAGGAGTTGGGGTGGATCGAGACATCCGGAGCATTCTCAGCTGGATCCGAGACCACAGAGGCCGGGATCCGGGATGTGCCAGAAGAGCCAGAGTGCGTCTCGCTGCGTCCGTTTGGCACATCTGGAAGGAGCGGAACAGACGTATCTTTGAGTGCTTGACTACCCTCCTATTGGAATTCTACATAACATAGAATTCGATGTATCAGTAATGGCCCCATAATGTTATTATTTGGGGCATGGAAAGTTTTGATGTTGTACTGTAATACCTTTTCCGCTTTATGCGAGGAATAAATTCACCCTTATTCCATTATATATATATATATATATATATATATATATATATATATATATATATATATATATATATATATATATATATTCTCATTGTTATATATATTAAGGTTGTGTATATGTCTCTCTCTCTCTCTCTCTCTCTCTCTCTCTCTCTCTATATATATATATATATATATATATATATATATATATATATATATATTCTCATTGTTATATATATTAAGGTTGTGTATATGTCTCTCTCTCTCTCTCTCTCTCTCTCTCTCTCTATATATATATATATATATATATATATATATATATATATATATATATATATATATATATATATATATATATATTAAGGTTGTGTATATGTCTCTCTCTCTCTCTCTCTCTCTCTCTCTCTCTCTCTCTCTCTATATATATATATATATATATATATATATAGAGAGAGAGAGAGAGAGAATGAGAATATATATATATATAACAATGAGAATATATATATATATATATATATATATATATATATATATATATATATATATATATATATATATATATATATATTCTCATTGTTATATATATATATATATATATATATATATATATATATAACAATGAGAATATATATATATATATATATATATATATATATATATATATATATATATATATATATATATATATATATATATATATATATGTATACGAATATATATATATAACAATGAGAATATATATATATATTGTGTGTCAATATATATATTGGCGTTTGTGTGTCTATATCTATGTATCTAGATATATATATATTTTCATGTGTGTGTGAGTCTAATATATGTTTATGGTGTGTGTGTGGAGTAGAGAGTGTTAGAGAGGGATTATGAGTTTGAGTGAGATATAGAGAGGGGTATGGAGTGATAGAGAGGGATATGGAGTGATAGAGAGTGCGAGGGGAGATGGAAGTGTAGTGAAGGGGGGAATTAAGCACGGCAGGAGCATCACTGCTCGAGTATGCTACTGTCCTGGGGACAGCAGCATATAGAAACAACAGCATTAGCAGTAGGAACAACCAGCAGTAGCTGCAATATGCAACTGCAGCAGTAGCAGTGCATATGCAGCAGCAGCAATAGCAGTAGGCACTGCTATGCAGCAGTGAGAAAAGGGGGGACAGCCCCATAGCAGCCATGTTAATCCATTCATCCATTCATTCTTCTATTCATTCATCTATCTATACACCCATTCACTAATTCAGTTTTCCCCCATTCATATGTGCATCTATTCAATAATCCATTCATTAATCATTCATTCACCCATTCACCAAACATTAACATATCCATTCACGCATTTGTCCCTTCATTCATTCATTAATCCATCCACTCAAATTCATTAACCCTTTCATTCATTCATTCATTAATACATCCATCTATCTATCCATAAACATTCACATATCCATACATTCATTCAAACATTCATTAGCTATCCATCCTATCATCCATTCATTCATCCACCCATCCATTCTTACACCCATTTATCCACATATGCATTTAGCCCTTCCTTCCACATTCATTAATCCATACAAATTCAGCCCCTTAACCCCTTGTTAGTGATGTTAAGTTCTATGTTAGTATTTTGGTATTAAGGTAATATGTTAGCAAGGGTAAGGTAGGTATGGTATATGTTAGTGATATTTTAGAAGGGTAAAGGTTAGTATGGTGTTGTAGGGTAGTTAGAATTAGTATTAGATATTAGTCTAGAGTTGGAGTTGAGGTATCTCGTGATACCAATATGGTATCTTAGGGTAAATAGGATTTACCCTATTTCTAAGTTAAGGTACTTGCCTATAGCTAAGGTATGTGATTTAGGGTTTAAGATATAAGTAAAATTTGGTTCCCTTGGTTGGTAATGGTCAAAAATAGTGCTCCTAGACTAGTTTTGACCTCGGTTCACCGTTTTTACCAAAAGTCAACAAAAATCAACCGAAAGTCAAACTTAGCCTAAAAGTGACTAGAATTGACCGAAACCAAACCAGAGTTGACTGAAAGTCAATAGTTGGTCAACATTAGTCTAGTTTGACCTAGGGTTGACCTAGAGTTGACCAGAGTTGATCAAGTTGATCAGGGTTGACAGTTGACCAATAGTCAACTGTAAGTCAACCTTTGACCCAGTTTGACCTAGTTTGACTTGGATTGACTTCCTGTGACCTTGTTTGACCTTGGTTGTCCTAGTGTGACCTAGTTTGGCTCAGTATGACCTAGTATGACCTAGTTTAGCTTGGTGTGACTTAGTTTGACCTAGTTTTGACTTAGACTTGCATATCATGACTAGATTAGCTTTCCTTTCATTATTAAATCATGTTTGGACTCATGGTATCTCATCTTTAGGTCTGTGATTACTTTGAGCATATGTTCACCTTATCAGCTCAGGACCACAGGCAAGTACATTCACTGATAGTTTTTATTGTCTTGATATCTGCTATATTCGATTCAGTTGTAGTGTCTTACTTGATTTTCAGACACGATAGTTCACGGACTAGTATATGTTGGATCATGACATGAGATGTTGTTCCTAGATTTCTTGGTATATTGGTACATTTTTTGTCTTGTTCCCTGTACTTGTATAGACACTGATTCCTAAGGGAACTTGCTAGCCTCTTACGGAATCCCATGTCATGACGTGTCATGTCTGGATCCTTTATACTATTCAGGGATGGAGAGTTATTAGTGGTTTTGTGATCAAAATCCCTACTTGTTCTTCACACTTGTACTTATTACTTGTTCATAGCTATACCCTCGCTCACGACGGAAAAAGCCTGACCCCACTTGTTCATAGCTTTTCATGGTGGCCGGCCTGATCCTGCTCCGTTGTACACTTGTTCAAAGCCGGTCAGATGGAAAGCCTAATCACATTTTCCAAGCCGATCACATAACGCACTAATAATTCAAGGCACATTTTATATTTATTTATTATAGGAGGCTAAGTTCTGTTCAGGAGAGGGTTACAACCCCGGTCCTTGTTTGGTTTACGGGTTGTAACTTAGTTTTCGAATAGCTCCCAAGTCATCTTATAAATTGTCATCCTATTCAGTACTCACATCCTGTTATATATTTCCTGTTGATTTTGTCTTGTATTTCACATGTTCTACATGCTCTTATGCTATACCTTGATTGGAGGCTAAGTTCTGTTCGGGAGAAGAGTTACAACTTCGGTCCTTGTTTGGTTTAAGGGTTGTAACTCGGCTTCCGAATAGCTCCGAAGTCTTCCCATATCTTTGTCTTGTATTTTATTATACTGTCTCTTATAGAATTTGTCAATTCATATGGAACTGATGTTAGTGTTTGTACTTGCTTATTTTCCTGACAGGATACCGTTGATATATTACAGATGTTTCTGAGGCAGACTGCTCGACCTACTATGAGGTCGAGATAGATGGAGGCTTAGGCCAGGACAGTGGCCTGTTAGTTGAGCCACTAGACTTTGCATACCCAGAGTAGTTAGTTTAGTTAGGCTTGCCTGGACTGCGATCCAGCTTTTGTTTTAGACTGTAGTAGCTTATATTTATATTTTGTGACTATGTGATGTTGTTGTTTCTCTCCGGCTGTGTTGGATGTTGAACTCATTTTCTGTTTTCACATCTATCATATTTTATTTCAGTACTATCTACCTTAGTTTTATCTTGTGATTAAGTTATGCCATATATATTCCTCCATGCGGAGATGACAGGTACCCTTATACTGTTTAGTGTAGTTTTTGTAGACGACCTATGCAGCGTTCTACCGCCGATTCTGCGACATAGGCTGGACATAACCACGTGCTCGTGCCCCTAATCAGGGTGCGGGTCGTGACACTTATACCTCCCCTCGGTGACCACAAGAGCCACTCGAGTTCGGTAGTATTACAAAATTTAATTGTTCTGTTTAACCAAACAAAAAAATAAACATAAATAAATAATATGTAATATATAAATAAATATGTTGAGAAGTTGGCTCAACTTAAATGACTTATCATTAAAGTGGTGGGGAGTACATATCTATAGGCAATGGTGTACTTCCCTTATATTTTTTGATGTGAACTAATACTAAGAGCAAAACTGGAAGGGCTCTAGGATATACAAGTTGGAGCATAGACGTTGAAAACTCCAAGTTTGGACAAGAAGTGAAAATATAATTGGTGCTAGTGAGGCAAGACCTTGGTGAGGATGTCGACGATCTGTGACATAGCTAGAACATGTTGGAGTTGAACCTTACAAAACTTGACCTTATTCCTAATGTAATGGCAATCAACTTTAATATGTTTGCTACACTCATGGAACATTGAGTTTTCAACAATATGAATATGTCTGGTTATTATAGTAAAACACCACAGGGGAGGAAAGAGCAACACCAAGATCTGCAAGCAAACTCTTTAGCCATTTGAACAAACCGCATAGGCCATCGAGCATATCTTTGACAGTAGAAGTAACAACAACAATTTACTTCTTGCTTCATTAAGTCGCAAGGTTACCGCCAAAATAAGTTCAAAATCCACTCGTAAAACGATAGTCATCACTACTTAACCTGCATAATCAACATTGATGTAAGCGGTCAGGGCGAGTGAAGAGAGAGACTGTGAAAGATTTCTTTATGTAGCGAAGAATACGCTCAACAACTTGAAGATGAGATACCTGAGAAGAATGTATATACTGGCTCACAGTACTCACAACAAAGAAAATCTTGGACGAGTGACACTAGTTATCAGGATTGGGTAGTAGCGAGTTAGAAGCAGAAACAAGAGAGGAGAGCTTGAGACTCAAATCCATAGGAGTATCAAATGGATTACAACTCAAGTAGCCAGCATCATTTAAAAGATCCATACAGTACTATTTTTAGAAGCACCATTTAGAAGCAGAAACAACTGGATTACAGCTCAAGTAGCCAACATCATTTAGAAGTAGAAACAAGAGAGGAGAGCTTAAGACTCTAATCCATAGGAGTATCAACTGGATTACAGCTCAAGGTTACTGCCGAAATAAGTTCAAAATCCACTCGTAAAACGATGGTCATCACTACTTAACCTGCATAATCAACATTGATGTAAGTAATCAAGGCGAGTGAAGAGAGAGACTGATAAACGAGTCTCTGGTTGAAAGATTTCTTCATGTAGCGAAAAATACGCTCAACAACTTGAAGATGAGATACCTGAGAAGAACGTATATACTGGCTCACAGTACTCACAACAACAAAATTCTTGGACGAGTGACACTAGTTATCAGGATTGGATAGTAGCGAGTTAGAAGCAGAAACAAGAGAGGAGAGCTTGAGAAACGAATCCATAGGAGCATCAATGGAATACAGCTCAAGCTCAAGTAGCCAGCATCATTTAGAAGATCCATACAATACTTCCTGACAAAAAAATCATTGTCTAACAACCTCGATTCCCAAGAAATATCGAAGAAGCGACAAAAAACTTGGTATGAAAATGAGAAAACAACTACTCTTTGATCATAGAAATCGCAACAATAGTATTACAAGTAATAATAATAATATCATCATCATAAACCAAGAGAATAATTGTCTCATGCTCCGAGTAAAGCCAAACGCCTGAAACAGTAGACTAAATTTATCAAATCAATAATAGACTTGCGCAAGTGACACGAGAGAAATTTGTCACATCTGCTTAACTGCTGTTCTGTCACAAGTTTCACGGAGCACAAGTTTGATCCCATAATTTTGAAAATTACAGTACTTCCAAAATCAATATCCCTTTGGAGTTTCATCTGACCCAAGATCGAACCTGACCCAACATAACCCGTTTGCTACCTTTAGATCTCCACTCATCTGACTTCCTGGTCGAAAGTCTTGATAACCCCACAAAACCACAATTGGATAATCTACATCCTAGAACATAAAACAAATTGCCCAAGCAAAAGAAGAAACAAGTACAGAGATGTGAGGCAAGAAAAGGTCCCAACTCACTTGGAAATTACATTTGCTTAAACTATGAATTATAAATTTTCATCAATAGTTTCGAAGCCTTCAAGAAGGAATAACAGGAAATTTTTATCGATAGTTTCGTAGCCTTCTAGAAGGAATAACAGAGGACATGGAAGAAAGAAGGATAAGTTAGACGAGGGGCCTGAAGTTGTATATACACTTGAAGTAGAAATTTAGTCCCCACTGCTAGGAAAGAAGGCTATACGACGGCATGTCCTCTATCCTCACCACATCATCTAATAAGAGCTCCCTCTCCAGCTGTGCCCGAGTTGATCTCAACACTTCCTGTGAACATAAACATTTAACCGCATAAATAAGTTATAGCCTAGAAATGGATCATGTTGGACATGCTGTAGTAATACGTAGTAATTACATTAAATTCCATATATGTGGCATTCTTTTTCAGCCACTGTTTGTCCATAATCATGAAGGCGACACAATATAGCAAATCGAACGCCCACTCATCCTCTGCAAACATACGGTAAATGACTTGCAATTATTGGACTTTTTGCCATGGCCAGAATATGTTAGATCTAATAAGATAAAAGCAATAAGGAGGCAGTGGAGTAAGTAGAAAATATTGCCGACTTACCTGATAGCATTTGGGCAAAAACAGCTCGAACGAAAGTCCTAGGCTTTGCTGCATAACAGATTATCTTATTAATCCCACTTTTATGCCTTGGGATGTGCATACTAATAGCAATGTTTGGTTAAACATCAAGAAATATGGAAGTGAAGAAACAGAGAAGAAGCAACAAAAGAAACAAAAACAAGCATCTATTTTTATAATTTTTAGTTCTTCTTAATGCGGGTATGCGAAATTTTCAAGGACTTAAAATTACATCTCTAGAATTATTCCCATCTTTCATTTTCAGTGAAGATACAGTCTACTGACTTGCCTCTTCGAAATAGTCTTAAATGGAATATTACCTAGCTTTCCATTGTGTTATGTAGTACCAACTAAACTATATGACATGGTACACACAAGAAATATACAACACTATAAACATTTTGACTGTAGGATATGTACATGGCTATTTCGCTTTCTAGGATACTGTGACCACAAATATAAAAGTACATGATTATGATTGAGGCATCAGCGGAGCAGAACAAGGTTTGCATTATCGGAATCAGTATTGGACCCTTCCTATTAGTATCGGAATAGGCGATATCGGCACTATCTGCGGTTGCAGAATGAAGTATCGGATTTTTTGGTATCGAAAACATATCATTATTAATAAATTATTAAAATGTAGAAAAAAAAAATAGTTTATATATTTAGACATAATTTTAGGTATTTCATGTGTTGTTTCTTAGAAATTTTGGAATTAAATGAAATCGTAATCATTGTCGATTGGTTTACCTGCAATAGATAAATTTACTTCTTTTACATGCTTTTACAAACTTACTATGTTTTACATCCTTGTTGATTAGTCTTTTTCGTTCAATTTTCTTTGTTGAATTGACTGAAAAAGAGGCATCCGGTGTTGGTATCGGTATCAATCGGTATTGGATCGGAACATACCAAACCATATCGGTATCGGCCGTATGGTATCGATCGATACTGCAAACTATGCAGAATACATCATGAGATATAAGCAACAACTCAAATGTGTACTCATGATATTTGATCAACCCAGTAAAAGTAATCAATGAAATTTAAAACGCCTTCTTGATGCTGTGACAACCCCTATATCTTCTTTCTAGCAAGGATCTGCATCATTTTCCTACCTCTCCTCCCAACTTCCCATGTCAGATCAAATACCAATGATTCATCTATGAAGTACAACATCTCAACTCAAGGAATATATAACATAGAGCCCCCCCAACCTCACCTCTCTCTCTCTCTCTCTCATCCATTATCTGATAATATCTTGTCATCAATTGCACTTGATAAGTAGTATGTAACAGTATGACTACATGAACCTATATTGCACGGCCCTGTCCATCGGGCAGGAGTCTATACTGACTATATATTTGGCTTAATTGAGTATATTTGTACCTGTATTTGGCTTAATCCCTTTCACAAAACAAAGGGATTGATATTAGAATATCAAATAGTCTTAGTGGGGATTAGTCCAGCAGTTTTGAATTGCATTCTATGGTACTGCAATCGGTGTTAGACAATTGGGATTCAAAAAGTTCGCAAATCAGGTGTTAGCTCATCCCGCTTTTAAAGGAATGGTAGTTTACTTCTAGTCAATGTTATAAATTTCGCTAGGCAGGTTCAGTATGCCAAAGGACCGCCCAGTGCCTAGGCAGTCGAACTGATTTTTTTTTCTATATATGTAATAGATATAAGTATTATGTATATCAAATATTAACACAAATCTCTAAAGGCTCTTGTGGTTAGTAGGAAAGGGTCTAAGTCAGCTCTCTCAAAGAGCCAAGGTTCGATCATTGGCTCTCTTTTTTTCCTTTTATTTTATAAAAGGGGATGAGAGGAGAGAGAGGGCAGATACTCACTGCACACCGTCTCTCCTCCCTCTCCTCTCTAAACCATCACCATAACCGCCGTCGCCGTCGCCGCTGCCGCCACCAAGCACCTCCCTCTCCTCTTCACCATCACCACCACTAGCCAACGGCGACGGCGGCAGGCGCAACAGCACAGCCGCCGTCGTTGACGGTGGCAGGCGGCGGTAGCAGGAGGAGGTGACAGCGACGGTCAGGTAAAAATTCAAAAAAAAATTAAATTTATTTTTGAAATTTTAAGTCCACCTAGGGCCGGACAACGCCTAGGACCGCCGCCTAAGGCAAACTCGATGCAATCGGCCTAGCGCCTAGGCGGCCGCCTAGACCAAAATTTAGAACACTACTTCTAGTTATCAAAAGATTCAAGACTGCACCTTGGAATTGCTTTCTAGAGCATCTATCACCTGTTCCCTTTTCCTCTCCGGCTCTCCCTCAACCCATCTTCCTCCTAACGCCCATCAATCATCGCTGAATTTGATCAATCATCTTCCTCCCTCCTTTCCTACCTCTATTTCCCTGAGGGCCTCATCCTTGTGGGGCTCCAGCAGTAGCTACTCTACCTTCGCTGGTAAAATATTTGCCACCATACTATCCACAATAACTCCAATAATGCTTCTGTCCCCTTGAGCACACCAGTCAGGAATGGTGGAGATGATGTCGTCGAGAACCCGAGTTGGATGTGGGCTGCTTTGTTTGTTTCGGAAGCTACTTTGTTTGTTTCGGGCAAGTGAGATGTCAGCAACCTTGCTGAGGTTGAGCCATTCATGAGGGAGCTGGTTGGGTGTAGGTCAGTTCTCAGAGGTGGTGAAGGAAAGGGGAAACAATTAAAATCATATACAAGTAGGATTTTGCATCCCAAAGCTCATGTCCTACTAAATTCTCCTTAAGGTATAATATGTTTTCCATACAAAAAGCTGCATCTAGAATTAGGGTTTGCTGTCTACGAGAAAATAGCTACAAGTCCGATCATCATGAATGGAAGCAACCTTACACTTGAAACTATATTCACTAATAGTTTGTTTCCTTGGTTAATTTGTTCCTATGAACCTAACGAAGTCAAGTCTTCAATCAAGTTCAATTTCAAATTCCATGCAATACGTTCTTACACTTGACAACTTCGATAAGTCTTCATTTCAATAAGACGGACAAAAATTCGATCTTATGGATTTTTTATGATTCCAAAGAAACATATACCTAGCAAATTGAGAACCGTAACTTGCCTCAACTAGTTCAACACAGATTGATACCACGATCTGATAAACATTTGTTCAGTAGATTTGCCAGTAGGAACCAGACTTGTCTGTAGAGGTTTTAAGTGAAGAAAGTACAAGCAAGCAAGTTCACCAAGGATCACAAACATTACATATGGAACAATCAGATACAAGAGATTATAATTCAAAACCTCAGCTCTTTATTATTCTCTTCTTCCTTTCTTGAAGATAAGGTCAGTCATTACCCTGTCCTGGACAACTAGCACCAAGATCACCTCCCATTTAATCAAATTTTGCCCGGGCTGGGATTCAAACACATGCCCGCTCCTCCCCTCCCTTAACAGTGCTACCATTGGACCACCCCCCTCACTACTGTGTGGACGCACAGTTCCGATATGTGCCGGAACACTGGCTCCTTAAACCATATCGATTGGATGTCAGCAACACACATGACCGCAACAAACATATGACAACATCTACGCTGTCAACAAGTGTGGTCCAGAATTGGTCAAGAGGTTGTCGTCTACGGTGATGATGTGAAGCCAACATTGATGTAGGTACAGGCGCAGGAGTCGCGGTTGAAGGTCGAGAGGGTCGAAGGTCATTATCGCAAAGGACGGGATTTAGTTGAACAATGGAGGTTTAGCAACAACAAGGTCATCGTCGCAACCGAGGTCACAAACCCTGTGTTGACATGATGTTCTGGTGCCGGATTGCAGATGACAATCACTATGATAATAAAGGGGACGTTCTTCTCTTTTTGTGTTGTTTCTTTTGCTCCTAACTTATATACATCTTGAGGAAGGAGCTTGAAGAATTTAGAAAAGTGTCGATAGACAATTGTCAGAAAGGACGATAAAATGTCCGACTAGGGACACCGAGGCAAGTAATCGACAAGGGGGCGTGATATTTTTCGACGTCTTGGAAGCGACGCCTATGGTGACAGTCAACAAGGGGGTCAAAAGGATATTAAATCGGTGAGGACCACAACACCCAAGGGTGAGGAATCCTTGGCAAACACATCACAAAACTAACGCATTCAAAATCTCGAATACCTCATTGGTAGGAGTGATACAACATAATGCTTTTTGACTGTGTTATTCGACTAGGGGACACAAGGGTGATGAATCGGTGGGACCCAGATGACAATCAGATGAACCACATCGAACTTTGAAGTAATGAAAATGGATCAATTTGATGAATAGGGTGGGCCCATACAGAAAACTGAAGTAACGAGCAGAGCTCAATCAGATGCATGTTATATCTTCTCCTTAATGGTCTTTTCTTTCCTAGGTGGAATTTTCAGTGGAGCTTGTTGCCTATGATGAAAAATTCTTCAAGATGTTGACATTTGTCCAGTCTACGATTTGATAGTTTCTAGCCTTGGCAAGCTTCGACTCGCTAGTTCTGATTGTTGGGGTTTGTATGCTTGTTTTTTATTCTATTGTGTCACCGGAGCTGCCTCCTTTTGTACTTTTTCGCTAAATTTTCTCTAATGAAGCATGTGTTGTATGCGCGCAGGGAGGGATTTTATTCCAACCATTTTTATCAAATGCGTACTGAAGTCAGATAAATCCAAATGTTTCAGTTCACAAGATATTTTGGGGCGAAATACCAAGAGGATAAATAATAAAGATGTTATCATAATATTATTTAGGAAACATCTGCTCCTTGGATGAGTCTTCTATTCCAAATTGTTAGAAATTTGTGTATCTCTAACTTCATAAAAATTTCATTAACATGTGGTCCATATTTTATATCATGGTTAAATTAGGTAATTACTGAATAATAAATGTTTGGTTAAATTAGAAGATTTCTACCATTTGCAACTTTGATGGACGGTGGCAAACTTTTAGTGAATGATTGCACCTTTGATAAAAGGTTGCACGAATGTGGAAATTCGTTCCCTCTCTCTGCCTATATATTGAACCCAAATTCCATCATTTGGATCATCTCAAGAAACACAACTAATAAAATAGGCCAAGAGAGAGAAGGAGAATTTCACATCAAAATAAAAGATGGATTCCGGTATGATTTTATAATTTATAGTGACTAATTATATGATCAAGATCCTATGTTGATTTACATGTTTTAGATTTACATGTTCGAATTTAAAAATGTTATGTTTATATGTGGTATCAGAGCATCGTTAGATCATATATTAGTTCTATGTATAGAATAATTTAGAAGGAATTAAGATCCAATTTTATTTTATTTTGGTTCTGTAACCATATTTTATTCTAAAATGCTATTCATGCCAATATATGTAGTCCTTTTTCTTTGGCAATCACTAACAATTTATTGGCTTAAGATTGCTAATAATATGGGTTAAGTGGAACACTGATGTACAACAGAAACCCATCCGGTTTTTTTTTTAACCTCTCTGATTGCAAGTATCTAATGTAGATACATTTGATAACTACCATAGTGTTAAGAGTGGGATAATTGTTGAGAGTGGGATTTGAACACTCAACGTTATAAATGATTCCTTCCGGAGGACCAGAACCTTACTAGTGACTCTTTACTTGTTGATTATTATTATTATTATTATTATTATTATTATTATTATTATTATTATTTATCTAAATCTGGCACCTTAGTTCACTCAGCCATCTTGGCACAGATACATAGGAAATGATAGTTTATATAACAGATTATATATATTTAGTTTATAATATTTATAGTTGAATAGAAATGACATAATCATAAAGAATAATTGTAGATATATTTTTATATGGTTTGAACTACAATATTCGTTTATATTGAATTGATAATCACCACAGATGTATATTGTCATTTTTTTTTTGACATTCATATTATTAGTTGGTGTTCACCACAGTGGACTCAAATTTTGCATTGAATGTTTGACTAAGTAATATCATCGTTGGTTTATTTACTTAAATTATGTTTTACCCACAGGTAGATCATATATTATTATTAGTAAAATAAACATTAAGGTAGTTGATTATTTCTATAATTAAGCAAGTATAGGATATTCACAAATACCATATTTGTTTCATTATAGTTTTGATCACTCATTTATGTATAAATCTTGGTCATAGTGTATATAACTCAACGATTAATTGAAGTAAGCTTGTTTCTATAATGCAGTTCAAATTTCTGTCCAATTTAATTCTTTTGCCAACTCCGTTCCCAAACTAGATGGGACTAACTACTCAGAGTGGAAAGAGCATGTGAAATTTTCTTTGGGAGTTCTTGATATTGATTCAGCACTTGTTGTGGACAAGCCTGCTGATCTTACGGCTTCGTCCACAGCAGATGAGGTTAAGTTCCTTCATGCATGGACTAGAACTAACAAATTGTGCTTGAAATTTATGCGCTTAACTACTGCTACCAATATCAAATCTTCCATTAAAGAAACCGAGACCGCTAAGGAATACTTATCTATAATTACTGAACGCTTTAAGACCGCTGATAAAGCAGTTGCTGGAAAACTTATGGCTGAACTTACGACAACCCGTTTTGATGGCTCCAAAACCATGCAACAACATGTACTTGACATGACTAATCTGGCTGCAAAATTAGGTAAATTGGGCATGACAATGGCTGATTCATTTCTAGTCCAATTTATCCTAAACTCATTGCCTCAGCAATATGGTCCTTTTCAAATTCATTATAACACGATTAAAGATACGTAAAATGTGAATGAATTGACCAATAAGCTAGTTCAGGAAGATGTGAGAATTAAGTAGCAGAATGGTCATGTTGCTCAAACATATTATATGGTTCATGGAAATGGGAAGAACAAATTCAAAAAGAGAAATTGGAAGGGCATTAAGAATTGTCCATCCAATGAGTCAGATCGACCCGCATCAAAGAAAGCTAAGAAGGATGATAAGTGCCACTTTTGTAAAAAGGTTGGACACATTCAGAAAGATTGCATGAAACGCAAAACTTGGTTCGAAAAGAAAGGTAAACTTTTGGCTTTTGTATGTTTCGAATCAAATTTTGTTGAAGCACCTTCTAATACTTGGTGGATTGATTCTGGTTCTAATGTTCATGTTTCAAACTCGATGCAGGGATTCCTTACAACCCGGACCACAAATTCAAATAAAGACTACCTTTACATGGGAAATAGAGTAAAAGCTCCAGTAGAAGCCATTGGCACTTTTCGTTTAGTATTGGATTCTGATTTTTATTTAGATCTAGAGCAAACTCTTTATGTTCCTTCAGTTTCTCGAAATTTAATCTCCATGTCTAAACTTGATAATGATGGCTTCTCATTAAAAATAGGTAGTGGTTGTTTTATTTTGTACAAGAATAATGATTCTGTAGGTTCAGGATTTTTAGTTAATGGCTTATATCAAATAAATCTTGAAAATTCTTTTTCTGAATCTCTTCTTGTCACCATGCATCCTAATGTTGGTTTGAAACGTAGTATGACGAATGAAAGATCTTCTTTCTTGTGGCATAAAAGACTTGGTCATATATCCAAGGAAAGAGTTAATTTATTAGTAAAAAATGTTTGGTCATATATCCAAGGAAAGAGTTAATTTATTAGTAAAAAATGAGATTCTTCCAAGTCTCGATTTTACTGATTTTGGTATTTGTGTGGATGGTATTAAAGGCAAACAAACCAAATATACCAAGAAAGGAGCCACAAGAAGCACCGATCTTCTTGAAATAATACATACAGACATTTGTGGACCTTTCGATGTTCCATCCATTGGAGGAGAAAAATATTTTATTACCTTTATTGACGATTTTTCACGTTATTGTTATCTTTACCTTTTGCATGATAAATCTCAATCTGTAAATGCTGTAGAAATTTACATTACTGAAGTTGAGAGACAATTAGGTAAAAAGGTGAAAATTATTAGATCTGATAGAGGTGGTGAGTATTATGGAAAATATGATGAATCGGGACAACATCCTGATCCTTTTGCTAAACTCTTAGAAAAATTAGGAATTTGTGCTCAGTACACAATGCCAGGTTCTCCTTGGCAGAATGGTGTAGATGAAAGACGCACTCGTACACTTATGAAAATGGTTAGGAGTATGATGAGTAATGCCAATTTACCTATATCACTGTGGATGCATGCACTTAGGACCGCTGTCTATATCTTGAATCGGGTTCCCGGTAAAGCTGTTCCTAAGACACCTTTCGAAATGTGAAAATGATGGAAACCTAGTTTAAGACATTTGCACGTATGTGACTGCCCAGCGGAGGCACGTATTTATAATCCACAAGAAAAGAAACTGGATCCAAAAACCATAAGTGGTTATTTTATTAGGTATCCAGAAAAGTCGAAAGGGTATAGGTTTTACTGTCCTAATCATAGTACGAGAATTGTAGAAACCGATAATGCTAAATTCATTGAAAATGGCGAAGTCAGTGGGAGTGATAAAAATAAAGAAGTGATTATTAAAGAAATTCGGGTACCAATTTCCTTACCACGAATCTTGAATGACATAGTTCTACCTAATGTTGTTGATCCAATCAACAACATAGAACAAAATGTCAATAATCATGAACTCCATAATGAGGCTGTCATCGTTGAACCGAATATAAATACAACACCATAAGTAGTATTAACTATTAAGGAGGTCCCAAAGACCCAAAAAATTAGCTATTTCGGATAATTACGTGTTGTACTTACAAGAATGTGAATTTAATATAAGAATAAGCAAAGATCCGGCTACATATACATAAACCATTAAATGCGAAGATTTTGAAAAATGGATCGATGCCATGTTTGATGAGATGAAATCTACGGCTGATAATAAAGTTTGGGAGTTAGTCGAATTACCAGAAGGACATAAGAAAGTCGGTTGTAAGTGGATCTTTAAGACCAAATACGACTCTCTTGGTAATATCGAACGACGTAAAGCTAGACTTGTAGCCAAAGATTTTACTCAAGAAGAGGGTGTTGATTTCAATGAAACCTTCTCTCCAGTTTCTAAGAAGGATTCTTTACGAATCATTATGGCATTAGTAGCTCACTTTGATTTAGAACTGCATCAAATGGATGTGAAAACAGCCTTTTTGAATGGGAGTTTAGAAGAGGAAGTCTACATGGCTCAACCAGAAGGCTTCATCACAGATGGAAAGGAAAACATGGTTTGTTTGTTAAAAAGGTCAATATATAGATTAAAACAAGCTTCACGACAATGGTATATTAAGTTTGACAATACCATTAGTGCCTTTGGGTTTACTGAAAACATTGTTGAACAATTTATATACCTGAAGATCAGTGGGAGTAAGTTTGCATTTTTAGTTCTATATGTTGATGATATATTAATTGCCAGTAGCGACCTTAGTTTATTACGGGAAACTAAGGATTTTCTTTCTCAAAACTTTGAAATGAAAGATATGGGAGAGGCATCATACGTGATCGGAATAGAAATATTTCGTGAAAGATCACGTAGATTATTGGGATCGTCTCAGAATGCATATATCACAAAAGTTTTGGAAAAATTTAATATGGCATCCTGCGATCCTAATGTTGTTCCAATTCAGATGGAAAATAAGTTCAGCTTAAGTCAGTGTCCTCAAACTGAATTGGAACGTGAACGAATGAAAGTTTTTCCTTACGCTCCCCTTGTAGGAAGTTTGATGTATGCACAAGTTTGTACCAGGCCAGACATTAGCTTTGCCGTCGGTATGTTGGGACGTTATCAAAGCAACCCAGGAATTGATCATTGGAAAGCTGCTAAAAAAGTACTAAGGTACTTACAGGGGACAAAGGAACATATGCTTACATTTAGACATACTGATCATCTTGGGGTGATTGGTTACACAGACTCGGATTTTGGTGGATGTGGATACTAGAAAAAGTACTTTTGGTTTTGTTTTTATCTTAGCCGGAGGTGCTGTATTATGGAAGAGTGCAAAACAAACTATTATCGCATCATCAACCATGGAGGCAGAATTTGTAGCATGCTTTGAGGCTACAATTCAAAGATTACGGTTGCGGAATTTTATTTCAGGGCTTAGAGTTATGGAATCTATTGCTAGACCATTGAAAATTTATTGTGATAATGCCGCAGCAGTATTCTTTTCAAAGAATGATAGGTATTCTAAAGGAATAAGGCACATGGAGATGAAATACATGTCAGTGAAGGAAGAAATTCGGAATAAACGAGTGTCAATTGAACATATTAAAACAAATGATAATATAGCAGATCCGCTAACTAAAGGGTTACCATCCAAGACATTTAAGCAACGTGCTGAAAAGATGGGTCTTGAGAATAAACAATAGCATTTTATTATTTATGGATTGTTATATGCTTGTATTTTGACATCTTTTAGAATTCATTATTGAAAATTCTGAATTTTTCTGTTTCCATTGTTTATGTACATGTTATGTGAATGGATAAATGATAACAGAAATAGTCTTTTCATTAAGACATTAAAGGAACATTATGATTGCTTCGTTGTACAGACTTGGTTAAGTAGATTATTGGTATGTGGTACATGGAAGGGACCATATTCTTTAATTAATATGGAACCGCTATGACTCTTATCAATAATTCAATTAACTGAGGTAATTAAGACAAACCTTTTAAACTTTATTATTTAAGCATTTATGCGCGCCTTATGACTCCTATATGAAACCATAAATATGATTGTTTTATGGACCAAGTGGGAGACTGTTAGAAATTTGTGTATCTCTAACTTCATAAAAATTTCATTAACATGTGGTCCATATTTTATATCATGGTTAAATTAGGTAATTACTGAATAATAAATGTTTGGTTAAATTAGAAGATTCCTACCATTTGCAACTTTGATGGACGGTTGCAAACTTTTAGTGAATGGTTGCACCTTTTGATGAAAGGTTGCACGAATGTGAAAATTCGTTCCCTCTCTCTGCCTATATATTGAACCCAAATTCCATCATTTGGATCATCTCAAGAAACACAACTTATAAAATATGCCTAGAGAGAGAAGGAGAATTTCACATCAAAATAAAAGATGGATTCCGGTATGATTTTATGATTTATAGTGACTAATTATATGATCAAGATCCTATGTCGATTTACATGTTTTAGATTTACATGTTCGAATTTAAAAAATTTATGTTTATACAAATAACTTCAAATATTCATTAACTAAGATTAAGTTGAGAGTTACTGTATATAGAGGAGTGTGTTTATGACTTCCTTGTATTTTCTAGCTTTACATAAACAAAGTAGATTCTACAGTGATACAAGAAAACCATATCTAGACATTTAGAAAATGTACAGCAGGAGAAAAAATCTTACGAGAATGCAGATCTAGCATTTGCATGATCATAAATGAAATATTCACACCAGCAACTGCGAATGGGTACTCCCAGGTAGCTCGCTTCCCCCCTTGCTTATATAATAGCCTCTGAAAAGATGCCTGTAACAGTATGTTATAATACGAGCTAAACTGCTCCTTCTTAATATAAACATAGAAGAACAATCACCTGTCTCGTCATGCACAACACAGTATTCAGAAAAAGGTCTTTTCAAATAGAATGAGACAGATTATAGTCATACTTACATATACTACTGACAAAAATATTTAAGTAGCTGAAATGGGACAATGAAATGATGGGCAGCAACGCAACAAATATGAGAGAAGATATGAACGGGTTTGCTGGTTAATCAGAGGATGCTTCTACCGGTGATATAAAACAACTTGACAAGGTGCCAACGAGTTTGTGTGTGGGTGGGTGGGTGGGTGGGTGGGATACACCAGTTAGAATTATACTAGGAAGCACAGACATTCCGAGGATGCGACGCATCGTGTCCGACACGTATCACACGACACTTCAAACTACATTAGGACACACCAAAAATCATCGACGTGTATATTTCTCCGATATAAGAATTATAGTTGAAGGACCTGGTAGAACTGGAAGACCACAAAAAAGTGAATTGAGGCACAAAAAAGTTAATTGAGGCAGTTAAAATAAAAAGGTGGTAGATGTTGAGATAACAAAGAATATGGGCACAAAAGCCGAACGGACAAAAAGGATTGTTGCATGGATCCCATTATTTTGCAATATAAGCTTCAACGTTGTTTTTGATGTTCTATGCATGTGTCAGTTTGCACATCTGCATTTCTAGAGTTTGTTCATATGCTGTACATATTGACATTTTATATGGTCACATTCATATATTGGTGAAGTTTATACTTTATATAGCTTACACCTTATTTGGTGGATGCCCTTTAGAACACGTCGTGGGACAATACATTGTGCTTTAGAGACGAAAGTAAACAATTGCCAAGAACATAAACCATATATTGCACATTCATCAAGATTAGTATGAATGAACGACGAAGTAAGAAGCTTGTACTTCATAGCATGAGATCAAATTGCAAAACAAATTAGGTGTCTTCCTACTAACCATTTGTTATGCCAGACCCTTCTCTTAACCAGTCTCCTCTACCAGGTATTGGTTGAGGTGGAGGATTTTCTCATAAAATAAAAGATTTTGTCAATCCTTCAATGAAGCCATTTCAGTGAAAAGAAACTCTGCTCCATGTGAAACACCAACTTTACGGGAAAAAGGCCTTTAAATAGTGATGGTGTGGAACAGGGCAGTTACACCTTGTCAACCCTCAGATAAGATGAAATGAACATAATAAATGTACCAGAAAACATTATGAGATCTTACAGAAAATGTCTTTGCAAAAAAGAGCAGGTTCTCCAGCGAAATAAATCCAGCCCCCCTATTCAAAGTGAAATAATGCATAAATGAACCGGAACATGAATGGAAACATCTAACAGTACAAAATGAATAAAAGGTAAATAATACTCCAGGATACCTGAAGTCGGTTGATGGATCCCTGCCCTGCCACCCCATTATCTTCCATTGTTCAGATATCAAGCCATCAAGTTCTTGGTCTGGATAGGTAGCAGACCAAAGAGCTTTTAGAGCTTCCTGTCAATATAGAAAATTTAGCAATTGTGATAACCAAGAGTACATCAAAATTTTACCATATGCTCTTCAAAAACTTTTAACATTGCTTCCTACATCATAAAAATAGCTATTCCAGGTGCATATCAAACCGTGGTCACTATAATGGTTCTGACTACAATCTTTATGCCATCAAGATAACGTTGTCTGCTTATGTAAATAATAATGCATCCTTGACTATCTAATGCCACTTAAAAATTCAATTGTTATTTTTTCCTGGAGAAATTATTCATGTTAAGCTTCAGGTTGCCAAATAAGGCTCAATACTTGTGAACAGAAGCATAACCCTCTTGAGTCTAAAGGAACTTGGCACCCTGGCTACACCAAACCTAGTTTTATACCTTATCTTTGTGAGCACCTTGAGCAGGTGAGAAGATTAATATCAGCAATGACTGGACCAACCATGAAGCCGAATCCAAACAAAATAGTACTTAAAATAGACGTGCAATGTACAAGAGTAAATAACAGCAAAAGTACAGCCAAGTAAACTGAAACATGAATATAGTGACAAAACAATCAGAAATGCAAACAATAGTATTAGCTCTCAATGTAACAAAAGAGGAACTATTATGTGTGATTTAGATGCATCTAAAGTTGTAAACACAGTTTTGAGCTAGATTTAAAATGCATAAAAAAAAAAACCCATTTTGTGTATGGTTGCCCTCTCAGATAACTTTTGCTGTAAAGTCCAGCATGTTCTCTACTTAGTGACCAGAAGTGACTAGTGTACTGATCTCCAACAGAGTAACACGAGATCCCTGCCAACTTGGTGTTTGTGCGATGTAATGAATCCATAGTGGATTGTGACAAAATATTTCAGAAGCGAGCAAGCACCTAACAAGCATGCATTGCATCATTAGGGAGGTCCTTTGTGAGTTGTGTTATCTTCACTTTGTATTTCATGTTAGGGAGAACCAACTAACAGAGGACAAAGGGGGTGCTACTAATAGGATAAACAAGAAGAGAGATTGTGAGGTTATCTTCATTTTGAGAGTTATTTTCATGTTCTCTCTCACATGGGTAAACTATTGTCACAATAATGAAAGGTGAGAATTGCCAGTGCTCTGTATTTCTTCACTGAAGTAATAGAAAAAATCTCTAGTTTTGATCTTGTGGATTAGGCTACATGTTAAATCATAAGTGCTTTTATTGCTTATACTTTCTTGTTTTGCCCCCTTTATGTTGTGCTCTCAAGACTGCACAAGTATAAGAGAAAACACACCTGTTACGCATCAAAGCATTACAAAAATCAGTGTTTTAAAAAGCTCTATGCGCTCCTGGGCGAGCTGCCTCATCTGGGAGTGCCTAGGTGTGCCTAGGCTCGTCCGGAGAAGAAAAGCGTCATCTGATCAGCTTCTCAAATTTCTTTTCATAACAGTTATTGTCATTTTTGTAGCTCATGTTTGGTTATTTAAATATGTCATATATCCGTAAAAATACATCAAACATAAGATGTTAGACAATAAACTAAAGAAAAGAATCAAAGAAAATATCAAATTACCAATAGAAAATAACAAAGTAATTTGTCAAGATCACGAAATAGTCTATGAAACATAACATAAAGTTTAAAAACAATAACATCACACATAAGTCATCATTATAATAGAAGACAAATTGTTCAAATGAAAAAAAAATAAACATAAGATAATCAACAAGTCAATGTTTCACATTCTTAAATGACATAACGAATTATTCTTCTTCCTACTCCATCATCCATCATTCATCTTCATCATCTAAAGTCTAAGAGATCATCCTGAAGATTATCATCAATATCATTATCGAAAATAAAATCTTCGTTCTCGTTGATTGATAGATTTTTCTTCATCATTCATATTCTGTCTCATTATCCTCCGTTTCTTATTCCTAAACAAGCCTATAAAAATTAATAATAAAAAAAAATCCAAACAAAGCCTAAAAAGATGAATAAAACACCCAACACACCTAAACGTGCACCTAGGCTCGCCTAATTACCCATTCACCTAATCTCATCTTTGGCGTATTTCTTGCCTAGGCATTGCCTAGAGAAGATAAATCGTCTGCCTTTGGATTAGATAGTGAAATATCGTCTCTTGCCTTTTGGGCACCTAGGCGTGCCTGGACGGTGCAATTAATGATACTGACAAAAGTTGAAGTGGTTTCATCAGATCAGCAAGCATTTCAATCTCCTGAAATTACCAACTATATATACATAAGCATCGAAATTCACCTGATGATCCCGCCTAGAGGCATCAAAGTAAACCTTCATCCGATGCTTCAGTCTTTGCAATCTTTCTTCCTGCAATGTGTCACAGTTTAGTTGATATTAAATCATAAGGAAGCAATTCTAAGCAATTCAAACTGCAAATTGTATCCAACACATGGTAGCACAAAGAAATCCCATTTGAGACAGAAATCAATATATATATATATATATATATATATATAAGCATCTATAGAACATGCCTGTAATGGTGTCAGATTAATACATATTCGCTCGTATACACCTTTTCGCTTGATACAAACACAAGAAAGACCTTTGCCAATCCATCTTGGTGACCCACATGTCGCATAATCTGCAAAAATATGAACTAATATCAATGAAAAAATGATCAAATTATCTCAACATAAAATCATAATAAACAACTTAAAAGCTCCACTAACTATCAACAATTTTGTCTGAGCGAACAACAATAACAAAGCCTTTATCCCAAATTCATGAGGCTGGCTATTCGAATCATTTTCTTCCATTCATCATTGTGAAGGATCGTATCCATGTAAGTCAAACAAAAATCATATCCTTCTTAACCACCTCAATGCAAGTTCGTCCACGTCTACCCCACTTCTAGCAGCTCCTTTAACGTATATTGTGTCACTCTTAACTGGTATATGTATTGTTAGTCTCGGGACGTAATTTTCGATGGAAAACTGAGAAATGAAACGATTGTAAAAACAACGTTTTGATGCAACACTTCAAAGAAGGTGCACAACAGATATTCTTGTAGGATTCTGGGTTACGAAAATCTAAAAAGATTTCATAACAGCAGCAAACGAATGTAATACTTCTAAAAAGAAATTACTAATCGAATTGCTAGCAGCAGCAGCGATGACAGACGATGGATGGAAGAACAGCCTGCTGGGGTGAATGATCACCGGCACTCAAAGCTTGATTCGCCCCACACGAACAGCTTACAGGAACCAGCAAGTTCAACGGAGAACTTTGGAACACTCCGCTCTTCTGACTCCTCGGATGGCAGCAGACTCCTGCGCTAAGTGGCGCTGGTGCTCTGCTTCTCTTCTCTCTCAAACTATGTAGGAATTCGTAGGGAATTGTGTTAAGAAACACATGTGTTCTCTGTGTACTGAGAGAGAGCAGAGAAGCTTTTATAGCCCCGCTATGTAACCGTCCAGTTAGCCACATATTCGGGATGTGGAAAGAAACCGTCCCGAACATGCTATAACTGCTCAATCGTGCACAGACACGATCTGAGTTAAATGGCGCACAACGCGTGCGTCACCTGTGCAATACGCGCATAGCGCCAACTGCGCCACCTGCGCACAGCACGCACCGCGCACACAGCTTCAACAGCACAACCTGCGCACCGCGCACACAGCGCCACTAGCGCAACTTGCACAACGCACGCAAAGCGCCATCAGTGCCACCTGCGCAACGCGCGCACAGCACGACCAGCGCAACGTGCGCACCACGCGCACCTGCGCCACACGTGCAACCTGCGCCAACTGCAGCGCCATCTGTTGCACCATTTGGCTGCGCCAACTGGCACGCCATCTGACCGCGTGATTGGACAGCGCGAACTGGTGCACGAACGGCTACGCAAGAGGCTCGCACAACGAGCACAACTTAAGCGCACTATGCGCCTAGCGACAATGCTGACGTGCTAAGTGTAAAGTGCACCAACAAAACGCCACATTACGCCTCATGAGCCAATGAGTCCGAGTCCGAGTCCGAGTCACTAAGTCCCTACGGGACTTAGCTCCAATGGAATAAATTCCAAGAGCAAAAAAGCATTAAGCTTACCATGGAGTCTTAGCCTTACCTCCTAGTAAAATAATCCACATGGTTTCCTCCTTAGGGTCACCATCCCGTGTGCATATCCCAACAACACATACCAAGTATATATTGAGATACCTCATGATGCTTTTCCAATGTGGGACTAAACTTCACTAGGTATGTTGAGAGCAAGCTCTCTACATGTCAAGGAAAAGCTCCAACAATCCCCCACATATCTCAATATATGGGTTTGAGGGTTCCCCACAGTAACTATCCATCATGCATTTGGATAGATGACGCTGATGACTTGAATCTTCCCGCATGGGTCAAACAACAGACTATAATACAAGAATGGACTAAACCTTGAATTCTGCACCATAGCTGAAATTTTTTCCACTCACATAATGTAGTTACATGTGCTTTTGGCTGCACATTAAAGGTCCTGTGCCAGCCTGGTTTCAGTGTATAATTTTGGACGTATACAAGTTTACCCTCAAGAGACGGCCTGCTATCTCTGTCCATACACTATAGGTGAGTTCTTTATTAAAGAGACATGACATGAAGCCTTGCGGTGCTACGCCGCTATGACATGGCCTAAAGCCGAGGCCTTACCCCTTACCGGGAACCTCATCGTAGTGTTATACTACTGTAGCATGAGGTCACAGCCTCTTTGTAGTGCCACACTACCCAGCATGAAACCTTAGGCTTCGTTGCGGTGTTACGCCGCAACGACATGGCTTGCAAGACCGAGGCTTTACCCCTATCCGGGTACCTCATCATGGTGTCGTGTCACTGTAACATGAGAAACACCTCCCCTTTGTAGTGCTGACTACCCCTCTTTAGTTTCATCATACAGCATTAGGCTACCTGCCTATTTGCGGTGCTACGCCGCTGTAACTTGGCTCGCAAAGTCGAGACGTTACCCCTTTCAGAAATCTCATGGTGGAGTCACCCCACTGTAACATGGAATTTCACTCCTTGTAGTGCTGTACTACCGTACTTCCTGTAAAGCACACCAGACATTCACTCTGCCTGAGAACTCATTAAGGCGTTTAAGCCAACCTCCCACAGGATCCGTTTTTCGCAGAAAACAATAGTAGACAACATTTGTTGTAGGTCCGTAACCTCTCCATGCCATAGAGGATATGTACCCACTGTTCCTGATATTTTTCCAGTTAATTGTCCTCCCTTGAACCAAAAGCTAGATGCCTAGCAGATTTCTCTTTGAACTAATAGCATAAAATTTTATGGTAGGATTACAATAACATAGTATCAGAATACCTTCAAGCTCATTTTACTTGCTGTGTCATCGACCAGCTGGCGCTTGAGGTCCTTGGTGAACAGATCCGCCAGGTTTTTCTGACTCCGAACATCAATCACTGCAATAACACCTCTCTTGATGAGATCTGTATTGCCCTGTGCTTCAACCGCATAGTCCTCTTCTTTCCGTTGAAGAGATCATTTGATGTCACCACCGCAGTCGCCTGGTTGTCGCAGTATATCGGTATTGCCGGTATTTGTGTCACAACCACTGGAAGATCATACATGAGCTCCCGAAGCCATACTGCTTCCTCCGCTACGGTATCAAGTGCAAAGAACTCAGATTCCATGGATGACCGCGAGAGCATAGTCTGCTTCTTCGACTTCCACGATATAGCAGCTCCATCCATTGTGAAAATAAATTCACATGTGGATCTCTCGCTCTCCAACTCTGAGCACCAGCTGGCATCACTGAAGCCTTCCACTACCGGCGGATCTCCGCTGTAGTGCAGTGCATATGTCTGAGTCTTCTTGAGATATCTCATCACTCGTTTCACAGCTTTCCAGTGCTCAATGCCTGGGTTGCTCGTGAAATGACTCAGTATTCCCACGGCGAAAGCTATGTCGGACATTGTGGCAGTAGTGGCATACATCAAACTCCCAATAACGCTTGCGTACTGCAGCTGTCTGACGCTTTCCCTCGAATTAGGCTTCAGCTGCAGATCACACCTGTAAGGCATATCGATCCCTGGAAGATCCTGATACCCGTAGCGTGTGATCATCTTCTCAATATAATGCGACTATGATAGCGCTAGTCCAGTATCTGTCCGGATGATCTTGATCCCTAAGATCATATCAGCTTCCCCCAAGTCCTTCATCCTGAACTTGTTCGAGATGAACTTCTTTGTCTCCGTGACACAGCCCAAATCCGTACCTAGGATTAGCACGTCGTCCACGTACAGACAAACGATTACACCTCTTCCATCAGCGAACTTTGTGTAAACACACTTGTCCGTCTCGCTGACCCTGTAGCCATTTGACCTTATAACCTTGTCAAACTTTTCATGCCACATCTTGGAAGCTTGTTTAAGATCGCACAAGGATTTCACCAACTTGCAGACTTTGTCTTCAAGATCCTTGACGACAAATCCCTCTGGTTGTTGCATGTAAATCTCTTCGGTCAGCTCGTCATTTAGGAAAGTTGTTTTCACATCCATCTGATATATCACCATCTTATGTATTGTTGCGAGAGCAATCAACACTCTGATGGTGGTCATCTGGGCTACTGGAGCATACGTGTCAAAGTAGTCGATCCTTGCTTCTGAGAAAACTCCTTGGCTACCAGCCTAGCCTTGAACTTGCCAATGGTACCGTCTGCTTTCATCTTCTTCTTGAAGATCCATTTGCATCCGATGGGTTTCACTCCTTCAGGAAGATCAACCAACACCCAAGTGTTATTTGAGGTGATGGAATCAATTTTATTGCCAATCGCCTCCTTCCAGAAAACCGCGTCTCTGGTCTTCATCGCCTCATCATAGGTAAGCGAATTTGCTTCCACATGATAGGTGACAGTCATTTTCGAAGTCCTTCAGCCTCCTCACACGCTTAACTAACGGCTCAGCTAGTTCTAGTTCAATCGTTGTTTCATCAACAATATCTTCTTAGACTACATCTTCATTAAAAACTTTATTTTCCTGCGCACCGTCATTGTTCTCCGGAATATCCGCAAGAACAATGTTCTTGTGCCTTGCAAATTTGTCTTCAAAATATTCTGCATCGCGAGATTCAATGATATGATTTGATTCAATATCAAGAAATCTCCGAACATCACTCTTCTCGGCATAATCCAAGAAGATTGTCTTTGTATTCCTTGTTCCAAGCTTCTGAATCTTCAGATCTGGAAGCTTCACATATGTCAGACACCCCCACACTCGAATGACATTCAAGTTAGGTCTAACCTTGAACCAGAGTTCATGAGTAACGTCTGAAGTTGCATGAGACACTCTATTTAGAATAAAAGTGGCTGTCAATGCAGCTTCTCCCCAGTAGCACTTTGGAAGACCCGCAGTCAACAGCATTGAGTTTATCATTTTTGTCAACGTTCTGTTCTTTCTCTCTGCTACTCCGTTTGATTGAGGAGAGTACGGAGCCGTAGTCTCGTTGACAATTCCATGTTCTTTGCAGAACGATACGAATTCGTGAGACCTGTACTCTCCGTCTCAATCATTTCTTATTCTCTTGAGTTGTTGTCCAGTCTGCCGTTCAGCCTCGGCCTTGAACTCTTTGAACTTCTCGAATGCTTCGTCTTTAGCCTTCGGCAAGTAGACAAACGCATACTTTGAGAAGTCATCGATGAAGGTTATGAAATACTTCATCCCGGCCTTTGTAAAGAACTGTTTGAAGTCACAGATATCGGAGTGTACCAACTCCAGAAGATCTATACTTCGATTAACCCGAGGAAAGAGTTTCCTTGTGATCTTCGTTTGAGCACAAACTTCACATTTCTCTACCTTACCCCCACATTTGGAGATAAGTCCTAGACTAGACATTCTGTTTATTCGTTTATAATGAACATGTCCTAGCTTATTATGCCACAACTCAAAAGTATAAGCAGAAGGAGTGATTGCATTAATTACATTGGACTGATTTACACGCTGAATTTTGAACATTTCTTCGGTATATAAAGCTTTCCCGAAATATGTTCCCTTAATGGACATCACCATCTGGCCAGCATTGATGTCCATCCTGAGGCCTGCATTGCAGAGTAGGCCTCCCGAGATCAGGTTCTTAGCGATAACAGGTACATGCTTCACACCTTGAAGTGTCAGAGACTTCTCCGAAGTCAGCTTCAAAACCACCATCCCGATCCCGAGCACTTCAGCTTGTGCCTGGTTCGCCACCATAACCACTTCAGAAGTTGGTGTATAGGTGGTGAAACACTCCTTGCTGGAACAGACATGGCAGGTGGCCCCAGTGTCTACCCACCAGTCAGAGTCAGCCCCTACCGCAGTGACCTGCGCAATCATTGCAACAACGTCAGTGATCAAAGAAACCTTGCTAGGCTCACCTTGCTCTGATTGCTTGGTCTTCGCTTTGCATTCACTCTTGAAGTGGCCCTTCTTGCTACACTTGAAACAAGGCATATGAGACTTTGCCTTCTTTTGCTTGAAGGAGGTCCCCTTCACTTTCAGATTGTTGGGGTCCTTTTTCTTGCTGTGGAAAGCCGCATGCTTTCTCCTTGGTTCCTTGGTGTGAACCAAATTGGCGTTGGCCAATCGTTTGGACAGTGCGTCCACCTTCAGTTGAGTCCTCATTTTGTCCTCAACATAGACTTCCTGCAGGAGATCTTCCAAACTGATCTCCAACTTTTTTCTATGCATGTTTGCATAGAACTTGCTCCACCCAACGGGGGCTTAGAGACGATCTCTCCAACAACAAACTTGTCGAGGAGGGACATCGCCTCGTCTTCCAACTTCTGTCGCAGCTTCAGAAACTCCTTCACTTGCGGCAGCATTGGCTTCTCATCTTCAAAGAACCACTTATGATATTTTTCAACTAAAAATATCTTGCTTCGGTTCTTATCATCTTCGTACAATTTCTCTAAAGACTCTCAAATCTCTCCGGCAACAGTCTTCTTTGAATATGATTCTGCAAGAGAATCTTCTATAGCATTTAGGATCATAAGCCTACAAATGCTATTATCCCTTCTCCACTTGGCCTGGTTCTTAGTAGCCGCAGAAATTGCGGCTGCGACTAACCTTCCTTTTTCAGATTTGATAGTACTCACCATCAAATTGTTCTAACTTTGTGAAGTTAGGATTGACTAGCGAAGTACGAAAGTTTTCCATTGGTGGAATCAAGCTTTGAGATTGTTAGTCCCGGGACGTAATTTTCGATGGAAAACTGAGAAATAAAACGATTGTAAAAATAACGTTTCAATGTAACACTTCAAAGAATGTGCACAACAGAGATCCTTGTAGGATTCTAGGTTACGAAAATCTAAAAAGATTTCGTAACAACAGCAAACGAATGTAGTACTTCTAAAAAGAAGTTACTAATCGAATTGCTAGCAGCAGCAGCGATGACAGGCGACGGATGGAAGAACAGCCTGCTGGGGTGAATGATCACCGGCGCTCAAAGCTTGATTCGCCCCACACGAACAGCTTCCAGGAACCAGCAAGTTCGACAGAGAACTTTGGAACACTCCGCTCTTCTGACTCCTCGGATGGCAGCAGATTCCTGCGCTAAGTGGCGCTGGTGCTCTGCTTCTCTTCTCTCTCAAACTCTGTGGGACTTCGTAAAAAATTGTGTTAAAAAACACTTGTGTTCTCTGTGCACGGAGAGAGAGATAGCAGAGAAACTTTTATAGCCCCGCTTTGTAACCGTCCCGTCAGCAACATATTCGGAATGTGGGAAGAAACCGTCCCGAATATGTTGTAACTGCTCAATCGTGCACAGACACGATTTGAGTTAAATGACGCACAGCGCACGCCACCTGCGCAATTCGCGCACAGTGCCAACTGCGCCACCTGCGCACCGCACGCAACACGCGCGTCGCACACAGCGTCAACAGCTCAACCTGCGCACCACACGCGCACTGCGCACACAGCGCCACTAGCGCAACTTGCACAACGCACGCATAACGCCACCTGCGCAACGTGCGTACCGCACATCCGGGCCACACGTGCAACCTGGGCCAACTGCAGCCCCAACTGCTGCACCATCTGGCTATGCCAACTGGCACGCCATCTGGCCGCGCGATCGGGCAGCGCGAACTAGCGCGCGAATGGCTGCACAAGAGGCTCACGCAATGAGCACAACTTAAGCGCACCATGCGCCTAGCGACGATGCTGACGTGCTAAGTGCAAAGTGCACCAACAAAACGCCACATTACGCCTCATGAGCCTGAGTCCGAGTCCGAGTCCCTACGGGGCTTAGCTCCAATGGAATAAATTCCAAGAGCAAAAAACATTAAGCTTACCATGGAGTCTTAGCCTTACCTCCTAGTAAAATCACCCACATGATTCCCTCCTTAGGGTCACCACCCCATGTGCATATCCCAACAACACATACCAAGTATATATGTTGAGATACCTCATGATGCTTTTCTAATGTGGGACTAAACTTCACTAGGCATGTTGAGAGCAAGCTCTCTACATGTCAAGGAAAAGCTCCAACATGTATTGATCTTGTACAAAGTCCAAACCTCCTTAGACAACTCTCTAATCTAATCCTATATTGGTACCATCTCCAACTTCCTGCAATACACTTATTTATTATCCTATCTTTCAATGTATTGCCTATCATGCATTCTCATTTCCGCTACACTTAATTTTCTATAAATGATAACCTTTTAATTGTAAATAACTTAGCTGGTCATCCTGGTCGTATAGTGTCTCATAGTATATTCCTTTCAACATTGTAGGTGTCCTCTTAAGACAAAACACTCCAAGGAATCCTCCATTTGAACCATCTTTATTTAGTTCTAATAACTAATGAGCAAGTAATCAAATACAGAATCCACCACAAGAAACTTCTTGTGAGTTGAAAGAAGGAGATTTCTTATGTCAACAAAGAGAGCGATTCCATATGACTCTCCAACATATTACAAAAATCAGTATAAACTTTACAGGAGTCATAGCTGATTTCATTCTGTTTTCGCTCGATTGTGAAATCACTTATAATCAGGTGTAATCAAATTTCATGATTCTGAAAATCGACGAAAATCGGATATAGACAAACCGAAATCTTGATTCAGGGATTTGTGAATCGCAGGAATCCAATCAAAATCTTTCAAAATTGGGCGTAGTCAAAAATTACAATTTTCAAATCAAGCAAAATTGGGTCGGCCTGATTTGAGCCTGATTTAGCGGCTCATATAAATGTTTTTTGGCCAACCAAAATAAAGCAAAACTTAGTTGATTTCATAAGCAACTCTTTGAATTCTTCCTTTAGCATTTTCTATGTTAATTAGTAAAAGGAGCTTCTTGCTTCGTCAAATAAGAAACTATTTGCATTCCACTAGTAAGGATGTGACATTATTTGCTCTGTACAATAAGATTTTACTTGAAACTTTGCCAATTTTCAATGTTCTTTCTCATCAGCGAGCAGGTATTGTTCAGGTCTGCAACTTAATGTGCATTAGACACAGATAGACTATTTTATATATCTAAACCAAATGCTTCATAATACTTTGTGTGTGTCTTCTTGCTTGTGTTTCATGAGCTCCAGTTTACCAAAAGACTTCCAAGTGTTTCAATTTGCCGACATAAAATCGAGTCCAAGAAATAGATTTTAGTTAGGGAGTGCCTAAAGTCCTACACCTATTTTAAACATCCAGTTGCATATTAGCCACATCTTGGTAGAGGCTGGGCTAATATTCTGCATATATGCCATATACTTGGGGTCAACAATGCTACCTAACTGTCCAGAATGTAAAAATTACATCAAGTTTCAATGTTATGGTCAGAATTCATCCAAACTTATACAGATAATAGTTATGTTCCTGGCCACTTCTTTATGTAACCATTTATCCTACCTTAACCTCTTGGGAGTTCTTTATACTCGTGCCGAGCCAAATATTACCGTCTCTGAAAATAGTTGCAGGGAACACAATGAGCTAGTTTGCTGTCTTTCAGGGAACTCTTTACCTGTACTTGCTTCTAAAACCCTACAATATAGATCATATTAAGCTTATACAAACAGTTCATGTCCTTTCATCACTGCAAGACCGTGAATACTGAGATCGAGATCGCCTACTTGGGATAGAGTATTGCAACTGCAGGCAGATGTGTTTTATAATTGTTGGTATACAGTTTTAAGAACAAATTCCAAGTAACAAACCAAACTATCTTACAGTTATTACTGCCAGAAAACATGATGGCAATCATTAAGCAAGAAATCAGAATCTGAGAATTCAAACATGATTCAAATCAGTCATCCAAATTTAAGTTTGAAAATCAGGGTAAAATCATGTAAATCATTATAAAATCAGAACAGACTAAAATCAGACCAAAATAAGATTTTTAAACAATTAGACAAATCAACCTCAAATCAGGCTACGACTACACCCATGTTAGTCTTTCACTTTGACCAAACTCTTTCAAGATTGCCACTCAATATCCAACCATGTCACCAAGACAACGACAGCCAAGAGGTCAACTGATCACCATCATATAATATCACACAAAAATTAGTAGTAGTCCTAACTTTTGCAAAAAGAGATTCTTTTTTTGGGCTTGCCAAAAGCAGGGGGCGGCCCTGAGCTCGTTGGGCCCGAGACGAACTTCCAAATTAGGGCCCCATACATAATGTAAAATAAATAAATAAAAAAGTAAAACAAAATTAAATTAAAAACTATCATCACCAAGAATCGAACTAAAGACCTCATATATGCAAGCCTTACATAGTAACAACTACACCATAATTATTTTGTGTTAAGTCGGGCCCATAAAACATACTAGGTCTATTTTAGACAAAAAAAATATTAATATATTTACATTTACTTTTTTATGTGTCTTCCGGATCCACGGGCCCTGTACGGTTAGGGGTGCAACTTGGGCGGGCTAAACCCGAGCCCGATCGGATAAACCCGCTAATGGGTTGGGTTAGGGTTGAAAATATTCGGGCTCGGACTTGGGTTTGGGTCGAAATATTTGAACCCGATCAAAAATCGGATTGGGCTTGGGTTCATGTGTCGGGTTACCCGAAACCCGACTTATATATATATATGTGTGTGTTAAAATATAAATTTCTCCACCCAAATTCTTCAACTCCTTATCCTAAATTTTATTTCAGTTTGTACTTTGAAACTATCAAGACTTGATTGCTATTTAATTATGTGTTTAATATTACATATGTTTAAAATTATTTTAAATATTATATTAGAATCCGATAAACTCGATGGATCCGACCCAACCCGATCCTCCGGGCTTGGTCTTGGGCTTCATCTGTTGAATCCGAGGTCGGGTTGGACTTGGGCTCGGACTAGACTTATGATTCATCAGGTTGGGCTCGGGTTGACCTCAAACCCGACCCAACCCGCCCGAGTTGCACCCCTATGTACGGTCGCCCTGGCTGCCCTCGCCAAAAGCAAATTTCAAAATTGCCACTCACCACTACTGAACTCCTGATTAAATTATTAATAAACTCCTAATAGTACACAAAACCTAGCAAAATTCTTACAATTTTTGCCCCCAAAAAAAATCATTTTTTTGCTACCAACAACCAATACAAGATTGCCACCCTCTAGTAAACTCCATATTAAACTATCACTAAACTGCTCAAGAATCAAGATTACAACTGACCCACCGTGCCATTGACCGACAATAATATAAGCAACACATCGGGATCCTCATGTCTACTATATTATCAACTCATGTCTACTATATTATCAATTTGCGATGTTTTTAATGGGCAATAAGTAACTATGCAGTAAAATAATTTCATCCACAGTCAAAATAGAGCACAAAGATAATCCTAACTTAAATAAATCAAAACCATATTTACCAAACAATGTCAAACAAGACAAAAAAAATTATTTTTCATACAACACAAATAATCTATCAACTAAAAATGTCAAAAATAAACGAGAAAACAAATGTCCATATCTATAAATCCAAAGTGTTTCCCGCCAAAACATAAAAGATATATAAAAAAAAAGTCGCGATTAAAAGCAAATGGCAAAGAATATCACAAGTATATGTGTGTGTGTGAATGAAAAACCTTAAAACTAATAAAAATATTATTAAATGATATAAATGGGAAGTAATTTCAAAAACCAATTTTTATTACGGAAACCTTTTTGGCCCACGGACAACGTAGGACTGCTCTTTTTAGTAGTTCGAGATGTTCTGAATGGGAAAATCAGTAAAACCCTGTCAATAATTTCATCCACATTTAAAATAGAGCCGGAAAAAAATCTTCACTTTAATAAATAAAAAAATTGTCTTAGAAAAGTCTATAATAAAGAATCTTTTTTAGCTGTTTCCACGGGCAAATTAGTAAATATTTGCTGCCAAATAATTTCATCCTGCTGTCAAAATCTAGCCCAAAAAACTCTCTCTACTAAAATAAGCCCACATCTAACCAAAAATAATGTCAAATAAACCCAAAAAATATCAATTTTTAATAAAGTACAAACAACACATTGGGATCCTCGTCTCCAATTTCACCCTTCTGTCAAAATCCACAAAAAAAAAAAAATCATCTTTAATTAACAAAAACCCATAAATTCTGCAAAAAAAAATGTCAAAAGAAAAAATTTAAGATCTATTTTCGTACATAAGAAATAACACAAAACAACTACTGAAGATCGAAGAATCGATATTTCTCCGAAATCAACAAAATAAAATCGAAAAAAATGGGGAAAAATAGGGAGAAAAGTCTAGGACCTGAAGCGACGGATCCGTGAGAGCACCGGGAGATCGAGGAGGGAGCGAGCGAGAGAATCCCCACGCAACTCCCTTGGTTTCTCTCCACTCCCATTATTCTTCTACTTCTTTCTCTATAGAGTTCAGAGAGGAGGTTTTATTAATAATTTGGAAGAAATGTGTCAGAGAGAGAGAGAATGGATTCGTCGTTTTGTTCGCGGCTTTCTCAGAAAGGGAGAGGGGGTGGGCTTTATTTATTTTTAAAAAAAAATTGCAGTTGACCACCCTAAGAGCATCTCCAACCCTATTGTGAGTTTGAAAAAAATTGTTGCCACATAGGAATGACAACCATTTTTTCCAAAAGTACTTCTCCAATGCAAATGTGAAATCAAGTGTGGAGTTGACATGGCAATGACATGGCAATGACAATGTGAAGTTGGTTGTCTAGATCTAGACAATGCACTTCACAATGTCTTTATGTCCACATCATCATTTGTGAATAAAAATGTTTATAAAAAGAAGTAGAAGAGTAAAAGTTGTCTTGGAAGTTGTAAAAAATTACTTTATATTGCCTTCTCAATACTTTTGCATTGGAGATGACTTTTTAAACTCATTGTCATTTGTGAGTATAATCTTGCCACCTATACAAGACATTGTCTTGTGTCCTATGCCACCTAAGATTCACAACACAAAATTAGACAATAGGGTTGGAGATGCTCTAATAATGTGTTGATTTGGTGACGTGTGAAAATTTAGGCAACTTATAAAGGCAATTCACTTTTTGATCAGGGCTAGCTCATTTTAAACTTTATATTATTTACAAGTTTGTCATTGGAAAAATTTATTAGGACTATCACAGTAGGTGGTATAAAAGTCACTTGTTCTTTTTTTCCTTTGTCTTCTTCCTCTCCACTTTTTGTCCAAAGCCTAGATTGAGATTCCTCTTGTCCCCCCACTCTACACCTAAGAAAATTTTCTTGTTTTGTAACCCTAGAGTAATTATCAACGAATATTCGTAGTAGTCGGTATGTTTTCGACTATTATATTGCAAAGTTTGTTAAATAATCGGTTCATTCCTAATTTTTGAATGTTTTGTCATAATGTAGAAAATATGGAAGAAATTGGGACATCAAATGTAGCAATCGATCAGTCCGTCCTTCCGAAGAACACAACATTCTCTCCGAAGAACCCGTGGTTGGTCCCGACGTACTTTTATTTTTTTGTAGTCGACAATTGGATTGCAACACACTCAGGCAGTCCAAAGTACTTGATGGACTGCCTTATAGTAAGGCAGTCTACAAATTCATATACTCTTCAACTGGACTGCCACGTCGCATGGCAGTCCACAAAGTACTTAGGACTGCCAGAAAGTATGACAGTCGAGTAAAGTGCGTATGAACTTATGGATTGCCTCACTTTATGACAGTCCTAGATACTTCAAGGACTGCCCAGAAATGTGGCAGCCCTAAAGTTGATAGTCGTTTCAACTGGACTGCCACACTTTCTGGCAGTCCATGAAGTACTCAGGACTGCCAGATATTATGGCAGTCTAGTTTAACAGTCTGAATTGGATATTGTATTTGGTTTTGTTGTTGATTTAGGTTTTTAAAAATTTGTAAATTTATTGTAGGGCACCCCATCTCCTATGTGCACAGATTTGAGCAATAAATTTTCGACGAATATTGTCTTTGAAACTTACGCCGAAGCATTAGAATGGTGCAGAGAAGTTGGAAGGCAAACCAATACAACCCTTGTAATTTTAAGGTCAATACGGTGTCGGCCGAAGCGTCAAACTGCAGTGATTGGCTGTGAAAAAGGTGGGACGTTTAGGGTGCATCGTAAAAAAGTGAACTTCTCCCAATAATATCTGGGAAGAAAGAGTCAGGCTCAAGGAAATGTGGTTGTCCATTCAAGTTAGTGTTGGGGTACAAGACTGGCGAGAAGTGGACAGTTGTGGTACGTAATGGGATGCACAATCATACTCTTCCGGAGATGCTAACTGGTCATGCCTACGCCAGAAGATTGAAAGATGATGAGAAAAAGTTAGTTACAGAATTGTCAGCTTTCGGAGTTGGTCCAAAAGAAATTTATTTTGTGTTACGTCAGAAGAATGATAGGAACAAGTCCACTATGAGGACAATTTATAATGCACTAGCGAGATCTAGAACGAGTACTCTAAAAGGAAGAATGGCGATGCAACAAGTGATGAAGTTACTCGCCGAAAATCATTATGTGAAATACCATAGAAGACTTCCGGTGAGCAATGAAGTCATTTCTCTGTTTTGGTCCCATCCGGATTGCACACAATTGGCACGGTCCTTTGCCGATGTTTTGGTTGTTGATTGCACGCACAAGACTAATAAATTCAAGATGCCTCTTCTTCACATTGTTAGGTTCACTTCAACCGGAAGGACATTTTCAGTTGCCTTTTGTTTTTTGAAGAACGAAACATTAGAGGACTATACACGGGCTTTGGAAAAGCTGAAGACACTTTACAGTGGACATAAAGAATCGTCTATTTTTGTCACCGATCGGAAATATGCATTGATGAATGCTATTGATATCGTATTTCATCATGCTCGTAGATTACTATGTACTTGGCATATAAACAGAAATATTCAAGCACAATACAAGCTGAAGTTCGAGAAAGTAGACGACAAAGTCGACATGGACCGCTTCCAAGATTTCTACAATGGTTGGACCCTTGTATGGCGAGCAAGTACTGAGGAAACTTTTGACGCAGCATGGTACATGTTCAAAGAGCAATGGGACAAGAGCAACCCGGCGTGTATATCTTATATCAAAGACACCTGGCTTGATGAACATAAATAAAATTTTGTCTTAGCATGGACGAATATGGTAAAACATTACAGCACGACCACTAGCAATCGTGCCGAAGGCTCATATTCAAGACTAAAAAAAATATTTGCGCTCATCGGTCGGTGGTTTTGTGTCCGTTTGGAAAGCAATCAATCTAATGACAAATTCGGTCGTGAACGAGATAAAGGCTTCATTTGAGATGAGCTTGAATATTATAAAGCACCAACATAAGAAAGAATATCTCTTGTCCGATTTAATCCATGTGGTATCCCATGATGCATTGACATTACTACTTCATGAGATTGCTCGTACAAATTCTGTCGGTTTAGATATCGAAGTATGTGGTTGTACACATCGACATTCTCTCGGGCTCCCTCGTGCACACGAGATCAACGAATATCGACGTCAATGTAGACCTATTCCAATAGTGGTCGTTGATCAGCGTTGGAGACAGCTGTCGATCATGCCTACGGTGGACAGTCCAGATGATTTCTTTTCCATGCCACATATGAAACTTCTTCATGCCAGATGGTGTGCCGTACTAGGACCTGAGAGGAAGTCCATTGAGCTTGCGATCCAAGAAATTGCCAACCCGACAAGTAGTCGTCTATAGGAGCCATCTGCTATCATTGCTCCGAAAGGTAGACCGCCAACAAGACTTACAAGAACACAAAAGAAGAAGCTCGAATCTACTAAGCGAGAAGCCTCTCTCTTTGAGCATATTGAAAGAAGCGTGGAAATGCTAGTCGTTCCAAAGAGGAAGAACAAGCTCCCTACTCGTAGAAAGAAACAGAATATGAGTGCTGCAAACACACTCGATGCATAAATTGGTGCTTTTGTGCCCGACATGTGGGAATATATTTGGTCTATTGATGATGTGCCCAAAGACGGACATTGTGGATATCATGTGCTTGCGCGACATCTAGGCTACCCCGCTAAAGACGGATGGAGACAAGTTAGAGCAGAGCTATATTTTGAGTTGGAGTCTCGTCTTCCATTCTACAACAAAATACTTGGGCAAGAAGATGTTGGAGAACTATTGACAAGCGTTCCATACGACACCCAGACTACTGGACCAGAACAATACATGGACATACCTTCTGTTGCATATCTATTCGCTAACAAGCACAAGATTCCAATTATCGTTCTTTCCGAGCACAACAACAACACATTTTTTCCAATGTGTGCTCCTCCGAAGGACTACAGTATATCCAATCTAAATACAGTTGGACTCGTCGGAAATCACTTTGTTATCCCGCAGTTGATTGGACACTCTCCTATTCCTCCCCCTGCGTCAGTTTGGTGGAAACATGCACCGGAAGAATCCCTCGCTTGGGTAACACCCTACACAGATGTAATAAATGTTTACAAGAAAATCACGAACTCAGTGGAACCTATACCAAGGCCAGAGGGACACTATGATGTATTAATTGACTGATGTATAGTTGATGAAGCGTAACATTTTGCATAGACTGATGTATAGTTGACAAAGCGTTATATTTTACATAGACTCATGTATAGTTGACAAAGCATAGCATTTTGCATAGACAGATGTATAGTTGACATTTTGTATCTTACTGAGTATCTATGAGTATTTTGTATCTTACTGATTACCAGCGAGTTTTCTATCGTATTGAGTATCTACGAGTATTTTGTATCGTCCTGAGTATCTATGAGATTTTATATCGTCATGAGTATCCTACTTAGTATCCTAATGAGGATTAATTAGGACTACCCAGTTTCCTGCAAGTCCATGCTCACAGCAAAGTTCTAAGATGGACTGCCCAGTTTTCTAGCAGTCCACATATGTATGTGGACTGTCAGAAAACTGAGTCCACATATGTATGTAGACTGTCAGGAAACTGGGCAGTCCATCTTAGAACTTGCTGTTTATATGTAGACTGCCAGAAATCTGGGCAGTCCATGCTCACAGTAAGTTCTGATATGGACTACCCAGTTTTCTGGCAGTCCACATACATATATGGGCTGTCGAAAAACTGGACAGTCCATCTTAGAACTTGCAGTGAGCATGGACTGCCAGGAAACTGGGCAGTCCTAATTAAAATAACAAGTTCTGAGATGGACTGCCCAGTTTCCTGGCAGTCCACATACATATGTCGACTGCCAGGAAACTGGACAGTCCATCTTAGAACTTGCTGTTTATATGTTGACTGTCCAGGAACTGGGCAGTCCATGCTCACAACAAGTTCTGAGATGGACTGTCCAGTTTTCTGGCAGTCCACATATATATGAGGACTGCCAGGAAACTGGACAGTCCATCTCAGAACTTGCTGTTTATATGTGGACTGTCCAGGAACTGGACAGTCCATGCTCATAGCAAGTTCTGTGAAGGACTGTCCAGTTTCCTGACAGTCCACATATGTACGTGGACTGCCAGAAAACTGGGTAGTCCTTCACAGAACTTGCTGTGAGCATGGACTGCCCAGTTCCTGGGCAGTCCACATACAAAAAAGACTTTGGAACTGGGCGAGGACTGGACAGTCCACATACAAGGAAGACTTGTGGTGAGCAAGGACTGGGCAGTTCCTGGCAGACTTGCAATCAATATAATACTCAAGAGGACACTCATATAATACGCAAACTTGCAATCAATATAATACTAATTCACAGCAAGATACTCAAGACGACATTCATATAATATACAAACCAATTTAATACTGTTGACACGGGGATTGTTCAACCAATTAGAAAAGTTTTACATGACACTTCCTGCGTCGTTCACCCAACTACCAATACAAACTACATAGTCATTCATTTTCATGATGCATATTCGTGCGTCGCTCATATTCGATAAATGGGTAATCAGCTGCGATGTTCTGCATCTGGGTACCAACATCTTCGTAATTCTTCCCCTTGTACATGATTAGACTTTTCTCCAATTGCTTCACTTTCGAAGACTGCATGAATACATATCATAAATTTAGGAACCAACACTTTACCACTACATGGGTTAATTAAACAAACTATACTACCCATCTTCTGCAATGCATCATATAGTACTGACTTGGATGGTAAGGGTGCTGCTACCGGCACTTTTGCACTTCTCTTATCAGGATTCAACATCATACCATGTCCAGCATTCACATAGTATTCTATGTAGTCCTTACTACAATCCCACATCTCCACCGCCGGAGTTCGTATGGTTTCACCGACAACATGTTGTTGCCACTCAGTGAATAAATACGACCCCCAAGGGTAGTACGACGGGACATAGGTCGACGGTATCTTCCCTTTTGCAGCGGTCCTCAATTTCAACGTGCTCGGGATAGTCTATATGTAACCAAACTGACGAAGCACTCTATCTGGGATGTGAGGCTCCTCAGTTTCATGACAAAATATCGAACCTCTAAATAGTGCAACTGGTTGCACAGGATGAGTGCTATTTCGCAGATCCTGATATGGATGCCAAATAATCTACAACATGCATTCATTACTTAAGGAGTTACTAATTAATGTGGAATACTAGAGTGGTAAGTAAATGCTAGTTCAAGTTACTATTGTTTCACCTCCTTTGCCCTCAGATCTTCTAGAGCAACACGTAGGGTAGCCAACGTATGTGGATGTCTAGTATCTATCTTAGCCGGCCTCTACCTACACATCCTGGGCATCTGCTCATCATAATTTCGATTAAGAGTAGCCCTATTGAGCGTCGGAAAATGCTCATATATCTACGCCTGAAAATGTAAAATATAATAATGTTATCGTTATCGACATAATTTTATACAATTCTATAGACACAGTATGCTAGGGTTTGCTTACATGGAGCAGTGTTTGACAACCAGCTATTGTCTTCGACTCGACTCGAGATGCAGCACCAAGTTCGCGGTAGAGGTGTGCTAGTATACCACTTCCGAATGATATTTGATCCACAGCGTTCAAGTCCCTAAAATTGTTTAGATATTTTGCATGTATCGCGGTCCCAGACTTGTCTGTAATGCCGACGGCCTCTAGGATGAACTGCATGTATCCCCGGGCCACGAGGTCGTCATTAGCATTGTTGTCGTCGGCGTCGGCGTCGTCATTGAATGTATTCCTCAAAAAACTTAAAGGAACTCCATAAGACTTCTTAAATTCGGGGATTGTGGCAAAAGTCTCCGCCTCAACACCGAGACAATTGGCAACCAAATCCACCATCTCATCATACAGGTCGAAGTCACCCTCGGAATAATCCATCGACATTTGATGACCATCAACTATAAGCCCCAAAATGTGGTAGACATCATCAAGGGTGATTGTCAACTCTCCGTCTGCGAGATGGAAGCTGTTAGTTTCTGGATGCCAGCGCTCCACAAATGCAGAAATCATTGCGTGGTCCAATATCTGATACGAGTATTTTGTCAAATACTGCAATCCGGTGGGGGTGATTTTTTCCTTCACACTCTCTTTCAACTCATCAAATCCCCACGTACTACACATCTTCGCATGGTTTATTACCCTCAAAAGGCACGAGCTTTTCTGCAAATAAAAAAAACAAAGATTCAATATTACATATAACTATTATTTCGAATAGTTAATCTATATTCAAGGTAAGTAACTAACCGGATCCTTCCATATTTTATAAGAAATATGGTTCTCGATTGACGTTAAAATAGAGCAACCAATTGGGCCCACATCTTCCTCTTCCTCGGCTACTTGAGAAGGACCCGATCCAGCGTCATCTCTCATTCGAGCAATGGGTACATCATCATCATCGGAGGAATCATCACGACGAGTCACCGCGTTCTTCGAACGCCTTGCAACATGTTTCGTTCCACATGTTCTTATTTGTGAGGCTGGTTCGGGTTCTCTGATTGTTAGCCCTTTCTCGAGAACTCTACCAGCTTCACGCGCCTTACGATCCAATGCGGTAGGACGTTTTCTTTCGGGCCTGGCCTCAACATCCTTCTCCTTTCTCTTCTTCTCATGACTATTATTGAATATTAATTACATATTAAAATATATGGCATACCCACAAATGTTGCTGTTCAACTAGTGCAGACATTGGACTGCCCAATATTCTAGCAGTCCTGACTGTATAATGGACAGCCAGTTTGAATGGGCAGCCCTGGCTCAGGACATGTGTAACTAAAGACTGCCCAAATTTCTGGTAGTCCAACATACAGTTAGGACTGCTAGAAAAGAGGGCAGTCCTAACTCACATCATGTGTAAGAAAAGACTGCCCACTTTTCTGGCAGTCCTAACTGTATGTTGGACTGCCAAAAATTTGGACAGTCCATTATTACACATGTTATGCCAATGGACTGCTCATTTTCCTGACAGTCCAACATAGAGTCAGGACTGCCAAAAAAATGGGCAGTCCATTGTTACACATGTTATGCCAATGGACTGCTCATTTTTCTGGCAGTCCAACATACAGTCAGGACTGCCAGAAGAATGGACAGTCCTTTGCTACACATGTTATACCAATGGACTGCTTATTTTTCTGGCAGTCCAACATACAGTCAGGACTGCCAGAAGAATGGGCAGTCCTGTACGACGCCAAATTTTGGCAATCACGTATGCTACGGTTTACTTCCCTCCTCCGAATATAGTTTCATTCACATTACAATAATTGCAATTGAAAGAAAGAATGTAATTGATCCTTCAATTTTTTAGTGAATTTCTACCGTTTTCGAAAGAAATGGAGAAATATTAACAAAGATTTCGTACCTTGTTTACGAGGAAGGTTTGGGGGCCATCGTTCTCCTTGAAAGAGAGAAGAGGACGTGGAGAAGAAGAGGAAGATGATGAAGATGCTCGGCTAGTGGTAGAGAATGGAGTTAGAGTTTAGGGTTTAGGAGGAAGAAGAAGAAAGAAGTTAGGGTTTAGGATGAGAGAGAAGTATGTTGCCAAATGAGATAAAATTTGTGTTTGGGGGGAGGGCGGGATTACTTTGGGACAGCCCCAGATCAAAAAAATGGGCTGTCCTGAGTAAAACCCAAAAAAATTGGGCTAGCCCCAATCCGGGCAGGCCCTGATCAAAATGTGAAGTACCTTTATAAGTTGCCAAAATTTATTATCTAACGTTATTGACTTATTATCCAAGTATATTTTGGAAAGCTATTTTCATCAAGAGGGATACAAGTTATGTAAATTATAGCATACGAAAAAGGTGTATAAAATTGCAGAGAAGGTGACACATCGCCATCACAAATGGCGCACTGGCCACTGCTGGCCACGACCAGACATGTGACATGGCATCCGCGCCATTGCAAATCACCCGCACCATTGCAAATGGCAGGCACAGGCTTACATGGAGGTTGCGCCATTACTGATGGCGGACATAAGCGGTGACATGGCGACCACGCCATTATTGATGGCGAGCAGTGGCTGCCATCTTGTAGACTGTGCATCTCGGAGACTGTGTCATCTTGGCGCTGGAATCCTCGTAGTCCGAAGACTATGTCATCTTGTAGACTGTGCCCCTCTCATTGATTTGTCTTTATAGACTGAGCCAGCTATTGATCCCTCTCCCCTTATAAAAGCACAATTCGGGAGAGTCTTCCTATCTCAAAGACATCCTCTTCTCCTTCGGCAAGTATCCAAAGACATAATCCTCTTCTCCTCCAGCACCCAGCAAGTAACAACATAGCAATCATTTCTCTTTTTCTTCTACAACACTCATTCTCTAATCAGGTGAGTAATCATCATATTTATACTATTGATTTAACCCTCATTTTTTACTCTTAGTTTTTTATTAAATATTTTCCATAACATATAAATTTTTTTAGATGGCTAACCAAAATGACGGATGTATCCCTGGTGGACCGATGATTGATAAAATTATTTAGGAACGAAAAAAATCATATATCTACTTAGATATTTAACGAAAAGGTGAATATTAAATATTAAATATTTATTGAACATTTTTTTTAAAAATTGTAAGCGTGCTAGTAAAATATTATTTTACATAAATATAGTTGTAACATAATTTATGTATTTTATTTGTAGTTATATGGTCATCCTCTTTTTTACAAACCCGAGAGCATGGCAGTTTGCGGACTCAGAGAAAATATAAGACACGGGAGTTAAATAGCACACAAAAGATTTTGGTGCGCTCATTTGGGTTCCACTATTTAGATGATATTCAAATCTTAACTCATGATGTGCATCTAATCTTAAGTCTTACTGAGCATTGGTGGTGAACATAACACCTTTCAACTCCTCCTTGTTGGCGAGATGACTATCATATTATGGGAGTTTGCCAATATACTAGGGTTACCTATTATCGGGGACCCTATATATTTTGATCCGCAGTTAACTGCATGTGGTCTGATCCGACGTTATCTCGATATTATGCCTCCATCTGATATTGGAAGTAGTAATTATGTAAAGTTAACATGGTTGCGTGGCAACTTCATGGACCTAGATCACACTATTGATAGTAAGGTTGATGTAGATAATTTGCGGGTATGTATTTTTATGTAAAGTTAATTTATGATTTAATTTATTTTAATGTTAATGCTTATAAAAATATAATATTTATATGTAATTTGTTGCACTAGAGCATATTTTCTCTGTTTATATGGGCAGTTCTATTTTCAGATGCATCAGAAAATTGGGTTAATGTACGATTTCTGCAATTCATGAATAATTTGAAGGAACCTACTCGTCATGCATGGGGGGCTACTACTTTAGCACATTTATACGGATGTTTGATGGAAGAATATGTAGGTTTGAAACCTAATTCAAATATTTGTAGCTGTATGACACTGCTTCAGGTAAGCATAAAATTCTTACACCTAGATTAGTTAGATAGGATGAATACTTGTGTTGGGTCCTGCAGACCAGGATGGCAACAAAGGTGTAACTATGAAGTCAATCGGGCAAACTCTTTCGAAAATGATCCAAGAGAGGTGAGAGGAGAAGTATTGTTTGCTATACCCTTTATTTTTTTTAATACCATCTTTTTTCAATTACAGGTTTGGTCATATGAGTATTTCTATATTGGTAGATCCGTGACTAGCATTACTAGTGATATTGGAGTCTTTCTGATTGCTTTACGATGGGCCATAGATGTAGTGGATCAATAACATTGTCAACACAAGGCTATATTACTTTATCGTTCTTAATTTAATATACTGTAACATCATGAGGTAATTAATTAATTATTTATTTAGTTCATTTTATTTATTAGTGATATCATCAATTTGAGCCACTATCATCAAATAGGTTGTATGGATTTCCTACACATTTGAAGAGGATGGTCCAGAATTGAAAAGATTGTCATATGATCTTAGTTTGCATAGATCACATATTATATATGACCGATACACCATGTATCATCTGGCTAACTGTGTTCTTCGTCAATTTGGGATGAGACAAATAATTCCAGATGATCCACCTTATATGAGTTATGATACAGCCAATGCAATAAATAGAATCCATGATGTAATTGCTGATTGGAATAGACTGTATGAGATTTATAGTGCGAGAAACATGTCTCCCCTAATAGCATCTACAGATGAATGTAAGTTCTAAATTACTACATATTTGGATGAATTAAGTATAAATATTATGCTAATATTTTGTCCATATTTTACAGACATTGGTGACTTTGCTTATAGACAATGGTGGGGATGCCCTTATATAACAACAGAGCGTACACATTTGAGGAACCAAGGTTCAAATGTAGAGTGTCACTACCATAATTCTAGATAGGGCTAATTTTGTCATTTTACATCATTTATTTTATATACATGGTTATTTAATTAATTGCTTGTGAATGTTGCATTTATTGTTAGATTAGTCTATTTATTGAACATTTGACTTGTGGACCTAATTGGACTAGACATGACTACTTGGACCTATATTCTAGGATGAACACAACTAGCCATATTTAAGTCATGTTGAGTCTAAATTAGGAATAAAAATTAACCTAACACTTAAAGGGGGTTTTAGGGCTCCATTTATGGCAGCCATATGGAGAGGGTTTACTCCTTCTTCATTCATTAGAGACTCCAAGAAAACCTAGTTAGAGCTCTCAACAATCCCCTTTCCATTTCATACATTTTCCACCATCAAAACTCCTCCAAAATTCCTCAAAACTTTCCCTAATCTTCATTATACAAGACTTGGAGCTTGGAGACCAAGGAGCTCGTGAGGAGGAGTCCAAAATATTGGGAATTGGGTCAAACTTGACACTAGAAGCATTCTTAGAGAGTTCCATTGGGAATCCATCTCCCAATAGGTAAAACTCTTGTTATTTTTCATAGTTTGAGCTCCATTTTCATGTATGACACTAGTAGGAACACTCACATGGACTAGGGGTACCTATAGGGAGAAGAGTAAGGCTCTAACCTTCATTTTTGTACATTTTATTTGGAGTTTTTTGTCATCTTTGGAGAAATCCGAGAAAATCTCACCTAATGTTTGTCAAAATGACAAATAGACCATTCTAGTTTGTTTTTCAGTTTTATTTGCTTGGATATAGCTTGGTTGTTCATTTGATAGGTATTTATTTGATTTCTAAGTATTTCTCATCTAATGGTATATATATATATATATATATATATATATATATATATATATATATATATATATATATATATATATATATATATATATATATGGGAAGGGATATTGCACCAAACTTATTGCATCAATTGTTGCACCAAACAATCTCAACTACTCATTTATTTCTATCATGTGGTTATAAAGCATTCCATAGAGTTGTTGCCACGTCAGCATGCTTTATAACCACATGATTGAAATAAATGTGTGGTTGAGATTGTTTGGTGCAATAATTGATGCAATAAGTTTGGTGCAATATCCCTCCCCTATATATATATATATATATATATATATATATATATATATATATATATGTATATATATATATATATATATATACATGTGTGTGTGTGTGTGTGTGTGTGTGTGTGTGTGTGTGTGTGTGTGTGTGTGTGTGTGAATGTCGTTTGCATATGCTTGATTGGGTGTAAACCCCCAAATTTTTTATTAATATTTGGTTGTTTTTCAAATTCTTTTGATATTGTGCTTCATAATAATAATAATAATAATAATAATAATAATAATAATAATAATAATAATAATAATAATAATAATAATAATAATAATAATAAGGGAAGTCGTAAATTTTTTTAATAAGAAAAAGAATTGCCAATTATTTTATAAGATTTGGATTTAGGTAAATATGCTCGGATACCATCGAATATTATTTAAATTATTTTGATTATTAATTTAAATTATTTTTGCGATTATTAAGTATTATTTTAATTCGTTTGTATGATTAAATGTATGAACTCACTCATTTAATTAAACCAGCAAAGGATAAAGGTTATATTCTGTATATAGATAAAAACAACTTTTTTTAAAATAAACCAATTGATCATATATGATAGGATCAAGGCAAATTTGTATGGCCTAATTTTACACTTAGCCGACTTCAGCTTTCCCTTATATATATTCATATATATAAAAAAAAGCCCTATTACCTTTCCCTACCAGCCGACTGCATCCCAAACCCCAGCTTTTCCTCCTATACTCGTCGAGGCCCTACGCCAATTCTTACGGTCGCGTAGTCGTCTCTTATATCCATTGTGGGTTCGACGAAGGCGCCAGACCACCCTGCGTTGATACCCCGTTGATATCCTGTCAAGCCGTATGAATCAACGCTACTGGAACAAACTCAACACCAGTCTCAGGCAACCTTGCCTTTGCATCGGTCGCCACCGAGGACTTCGTCGACTCGCCTACGCCACACGACTGTGGCCAACGCCCATCCAACGCACCGTTAGGCCAGGTCTTGTACTCGTCAAATAACCATAGTGAGTCCCTCTTTCCTCTTCGTTCACTATTTCGGCACTGGGACACATATAGGAATACTGTACACTTAATTCACGCATGGTTCCAACTGTAACCTAGCATGGATATAGCTAGTAGCACTAACCATGCTACTATATAAAATATAGCATGGTATAAAATATAAAGGAACATTAAAATATAAACAATAGTTCAAATCTAACAGAGAAATGCATGCAGCACTTAGTCTTCTTCTTTTTTTAACTAAGGAGAACACTTTTATAAATACATCCCCCGTTAATTAAGTATTTCTAATTAGACTCTTCTCTCTCTGTGTTAAAACTTAGTGGCCATAGTTACATATAAACCCATCCCCACAATACTATTTACGTAAACACCATGTGAAGAAAGAAGTAGATGACATAATATATATATATATATATATATATATATATATATATATATATATATATATATATATATATATATATAAATGAATCTGTCCTTTCCTATCTCCCAACTTTATTAAAGTTGCCTATTTTTCAAAAGACCCCACTATCCTCCTTAAATTGCAAAACTATCATTAAGTTTTTGTTGTTGTTATTGTTATTATTAGTTTAGAAATATTAGATTATTCAAACCATAGGAATCTAGTTTCTACAATAGAATTAAAATAGGTAAGTCTTGTACCTAGATCCCAATTACATCGTGCACGTGCATTACATCACGACGAAACTTGCGTCACTGGACTCGTGTCATTTTTCTGGTCTTGTATGCCAAGTTTGGTCCAATTCTGAAACAGTTGATCGGATCGCCGTTTCGCAGGCCCCATGATCCGATTCAACGGACAATTTTGTACACGGCCCACCGAAATCCAAAATTGGACATACCATTTGGTTCGTATCATCAAAACAAATCCGTAGACATATAGTTTGACGACTTTAGGGACCATTGACTCTGGCATATTTTTTGATGCAAAGCGGGCCCAACGGCGGACACCGTTTTGGCCCGAAATTATCGTTTTGCCCCTGTGTCCAGAATTGGACTTAAGGACAGGCAATCCTAGCCAATTTGACTATTCTGAGAATGTCGGCAATGTTTGTTTCAGCTTTTGGAGACAGTTGTGATGACTTGAACTTTATGGCTTATCAGTTGACTATATATTTGTTGGATCTGCATGCAACCTCCAGGCAAGTATATCTTGCCTTCCTCTACAGTTTATTTACATGCATATTTATATTATTATACAGTTTTAATAGTTGATTATTGACATGTGATTTGTACATCGTGCATGCTAGTATATACATAGTCCTTGTTTATAGTTAGCTTTGTAGTTCATATATATATATATATATATATATATATATATATATATATATATATATATAATTCTTGTTCATAGTTAATTTTGTAGTTCATATTGGATTGGTTCTCTCATGTATCTTGATTGGGTCGTGTCGTGTCATCACCGGTACTTGGACTGAGTCGCATCGTGTCATAGGATGAATAAGTCATAACGGAACTGCTGTACCTTGAATTTTTGATGCTAGCCTGCGAGTCCACACTAGGGGCGAGGGTTAGTAGATATTTGTATCTTGATTTCGTAAAGCTAACCTGCGAGTCCACATTAGGGGCGAGGGTTAGTAGATACCTGCGAGTCCACACTAGGGGCGAGGGTGATCTCTTGAAGCTAACTTGCGAGTCCACATTAGGGGCGAGGGTTAGTAGTTATCTGTTTTGCACTTGCGAGTCCGCACTAGGGGCGAGGGTGTTTTCTTGAAGCTAACCTGAGAGTCCACACTAGGGCGAAGGTTAGTAGTTGTTCAAACCCGCGAGTCCACACTAGGGGCGAGGGTTTGAGTATTCGATTGGTTATCCGTTGACATCGTGACATCGTGTTCTCTTGTTCTTCTTCCGCAGTTCAGTTATGCGTAGTGGTTCTTCTAGTCGTGTATAGTCATATTTTCGTATTGATTGGACTTTTTCCGTTTATTTCCTATATTTTTTTATTGCATGATAAACTGCTAGATAGGCATGTATATTATGTATCTTGCTATGTCCTCTGAGGACCTGATGATCTCTTCAGGTAGCTGATTATTTGGAGTTAGTTAGCGGCTCATGATGATAGTGATTACACCTGCAGGGATACATGTATTTGCTTGTGATATTTCTTTATTATCCTCTCGTGCTTTATATTTCATACCATCATATATTCTGCTTATTTTATAGACTCATTATTCTTGGAGTCTAATCGGACAATATGCTAATGGGCTACATACCATGACCGATATTTGTTCATTCATGTTCGTACACTTATTGTGGATTGAGATATAGATTGTATTGCCATGATTTGGCAGCATACTATAGCCTTAATAGCGTTTACGTATTCGAGTCGGACTGGAGTCCGTTCGATACGTAGCTGGCTTGCTCACGAGCTCGCGTCCGAAAAGTGGGTGCGGGTCGTGACAAGTTTTTTTGGTGGCCCATGCAGGTCAGATCATATCGTATCGGTTACGTAACTGTACTGATACGAGCCTGCGAATACGACTAAACCCTTAGAAATCTCAATCCACTCTGCCTTGAAAATTCTCTTAGAAATTTCTCTACCGCCTTTGAAACCTCGTATTCGTTCTCGATTATTCTTCCTTGCCCTCCAGTACCATTGATTCTCGTCTCTTCCTATTTCGGGGTGACGAACGATCGTGCTGTCTAGGATTTATCAGAAGTTCTAAAGTTATAGTATAATATTGCTTGACAATTGAATATTTGGTTGTTTATAAATATGGGGGATTACAGATGCAATACACCCTAGATATCTGTTGGTAGAATTATTAGCAACTAGTTAGAAGATTATAAGATTTTAGTGACCATATTTTGAGAAGTAGTATGAACAAAGGTGGATAGAAGTCCTCAAGTATTCGGAGTTATAAAATGACTGGAGAAAGTCATAAAATATTTTTTGGAGAAATTAAATTTGAGAAGATTAAGGTAATAGTAGATTTTCTTTTTGAATTTTAAGAAATAGTTATGAATTAGAATTTCGAGGACAAAATATTTTAAGGTGGGTAGTATGTAAACCCCCAAATTTTTAATTAATATTTTGGTTGTTTTTCAAATTCTTTTGATATTGTGCTTCATAATAATAATAATAATAATAATAATAATAATAATAATTCTATTAAAAAGGGAAGTCGTAAATATTTTTGAATAAGAAAAATTGCCAATTATTTTATAAGATTTGGATTTAGATAAATATGCTTGGATACCATCGAATATTATTTAAATTATTTTGATTATTAATTTAAATTATTTGTGCGATTATTAAGTATTATTTTAATTCATTAGTATGATTAAATGTATGAACTCACTCATTTAATTAAACCAGCAAAGGATAAAGGTTATATCCTGTATATAGATAAAAATAACTTTTTTTTAAAATAAACCAATTGATCATATATGATAGGATCAAGGCAAATTTGTATGGCCTATTTTTACACTTAGCCGACTTCAGCTTTCCCTTATATATATTCATATATATATATAAAAAGCCCTATTACCTTTCCCTACCAGCCGACTGCATCCCAAACCCCAGCTTTTCCTCCTATACTCGTTGAGGCCCTATGCCAATTCTTGTGGTCGCGTAGTCGTCTCTCATATCCATTGTGGGTTCGACGAAGGCGCCAGACCACCCTGCGTTGATACCCCGTTGATATCTCGTCAAGCCGTACAAATCAACGCTGCTGGAACAAACTCAACACCAGTCTCAGGCAACCTTGCCTCTGCATCGGTCGCCACCGAGGACTTCATCGACTCGCCTACGCCACACGACTGTGGCCAACGCCCATCCAACGCACCGTTAGGCCAGGTCTTGTACTCGTCAAATAACCAAAGTGAGTCCCTCTTGTTGGCCCAATGATTATATTGTGTTTTTGAATATGGCTAATCAGTTAAGTTTAACATAATGATGTCACTAATATTCATATACTCACTATCATGTTGCTACTTAAACTTAGCATTGTCCTAATTATCCTATATTATATTGCTATGCTTTTATCGTACTGCAACATATTTTGTTGGCCTAACATGCTATCATGTTGTTACTTAAACTTAGCAATGTCCTAATGGTCCTGTATTATATTGCTATGCTTGTATCGTACTGCAACATATTTTGCTGGCCTAACATGTATTTGTAGACATGCAGTAAGCATGATCAAACATGATCAAACAGGACATAGGCAATGAAGAATTAATGATGGAGCGAAGACGGCGTCATACAAAAAGATTTCTCCGAACCGCCTAGCGACCTATCCGGGGCCTCGCATCGGGGGTTCCGCTGCCCGGTCAGCGGACAGGGGTCGAGGGGGCAGCGCCTCCCGTCGGGGGTTCGGGGGCGAAGCCCCCGAAAGGTATTCAGATTTTCAGATCTGTTTATCTTCGGACGACTGCTGTCAGGGAAAAAGACGTCTTCAGGGCTGCTCAAATATCAGAAGAAAGGCATCATCAAAGGGCTCTTGGTTTTCCTACTTGTTCTAAGTCTGTAATCTTCAATTTATTGAGTCTAGGAGAATGTGTACGTTGAGTCGCACTGAGTCATCTCAACCCCTAGCATATCTCTCCAAAGCTCTACCATACAACAGACCAATTCCTGAACCAAGCCCAAGCTCCACAAAGCCCAAAAGCCCAATGGACCAATTCTGTCTTCTGGAGACAGAGTTCGGGCCGAACTCTGCCTCCACACAGAGTTCGGGCCGAACTCTGTCCCCTGATTTTCAGGAGCTGATTTTTAGGGCCTGCTTGCTACAAGCTGTCCAACGGCCAAAAATTTGAATTATCCATACCGAATTCTGGTCGAATTCTGCTTGTCTCGAACCCTATAAATAGGCCTTGGTTTCTCTCATTTGAAACCATCCACTCTTCTATTCTTCTTCTCTTACATAGCCTATATAGTCAAGAGCCTTACTCTTCCAATCTACTAGCTACAAAACTTTCTAAGCCCCAAGGTGCTCAAGTGCGATTCAGCTAGAAGTTTTTGTGCAAGAGTTGAAAAGAAAAGTCACTTGGACAATTCCAAGTCGCTTGGAAAATTCCAAGCAAATCGCCACTGCGATCCTCTGTAAGAAGTTGACGTGCTCTTCTGAAGAAAAGGCACGGGTTGTAAACTACTATTTCATAAATAGTGGATTTGAATCCTGAGCTAGAGTTCTCAGGCCTGGACTAGTCCTCCACGAGGGAAACCAGGTTAAAACTGCTGTGTTTGCGTATGCTCTTCTGATCTTTATTTACTTCCGCATTTCTCTCTGATTTATTTACTATCTTGATAGTTGTTTTGTGGAGGTGATATAGAGTTAATTTTTTATTTGGTGATTATTGACACAAACTCTATTCACCCCCCCTCTAGAGTTGCCTACACTTGTGTTTTTAATTGGTATCAGAGCAAGGTCTCTATTGTTAGGCTTAACATCCTTAGAGTAGATCCTTATTTATTTGTGTATGGCATCATATTCTTCCTCCTCCGATGAAGAGGGTTTTTCTTCTAGTAGCATAGACAATCATGTTTCTTCTAAATGCAATAAGTGCTCTAAGTGGAAAGCCATGGCTAACCATTCCTTTAAGTGTGCTAAGGCTTTTCATTCTACAAATGAAGAACTTGTAGAAAAGGTTATTCATTTAGAAGAAGCTAATGAGTTTTTGAGAAATGAAATCAATGATTTATTATCTAGACTTGACTCTCAAAACTCATCTTGTGTTTCTTTAAAGAGTTTGAATGATTCTTTAATTTTGAAAATCAAATCTCTTTCCTCATCAATAGAAGATCTTAAGAAGCAAGCACATGAGCTAAATCATTTGCATGATTCTTCTATTGACTCTTTAAAGAAACAAAATGATGATTTTATTTCTAGAATTACTTTATTTGAAAAAGAGAATTATGCTTTAAATGCTAAATTTGATTCTCTTACTTGTTTGCATAATGATTTGCTATTAGAACATGATATTCTTAAGACCAAATCCATGCATAGGGATTCTCTTACTTGTGTGCATAATGATTTGCATGATACTCTTAAGACCAAATCCATGCATACTCACTCTAGAGATATTCATCATTCTAGTATGTCACATGCTCATAATCATGCTCATTCTGATACATGTGCACACACTAGTATTAGGTGCTTCTATTGCTCTCGCATTGGACACATGAGTGTAACTTGTCCTATTCGTAGGAGTTTTTCTACCAATGCTAGAGTAAATAGTATATGGGTCCCTAAAGCTAACAAATGTGGATCCAAGTTTATTTGGATACCAAAGTCTTCGCCTAATGTTGTAGGTGGAGCCTCTTGTATTGGGATATAGCACCAAGGAGCGTGTTGGTGGTTGCAAAGCTCAAAGGTCATCTTCCAAGCAATTGCACCAACACAAGTGTGGCCACTAGAGCCACTTTGGTAACATGCTAAACGATTTCCTCTAAATGGTTTATATTTGTTGAATCTAGCATGTTTCTCTTGATGTCTTGCTACTAGCTTACATTGATATCCTTTAGTTGCTTTTATATAAATCAATGTGAGATATAATACTAGCATGCTTAGTTGTTTTTCTTATTATTTCTTTTATCTAGCATGACTAGTTACTTTGCTTATATGATTAGTTCACACTATGTAGTTTATCACTCATTTTCTATTAGTGTGACACATTTAAATATGCATGCTCGCTATTCTTTGTCTTTATAAAGCATGCATATCACTCTAGTTCATTGGAGCTTGATTCTTGAATTTTGTTTTAAAGTTTGACTCTCCATTCTTAAATATTTTAAGATAGTCACTCCTTGCCGATTTGTATTTAATCTATCATATTTATCTTAATCGGTATTTGTGAATATATGTGTTTAGCACAAGCTACTTATAATTTGATAAGTATATACTTATACTTCTTTTTAATCTTGTGCTTGCATAATATATTTATTATCGATTCTTATATTTTATTTTGATTATCCTCTTGAGAATCAATTATGTCTTTGCCTAATAAAGTCTATTTATATGTGTTTTTGAATTTGTGATAGTTTTTCAAACATTCACTAAGGATACATGACTATATTCATTAAATCTCCATTTACATGTAGGTCATGTATTTCTTATATTGATATCTATTTTTGTATAAATATCTTTATGTGGACATATGAGTTAAGCTCAAGTTTTATATTATTTTTTTAAGAGTATTTATTCATACTTATGCTTACCCTATAATTTAGCTATTGATTCTTTTGACTAAATTTGTGTTATCTCTACTGAATCAATTAGCTTATTCCTCAAAGTCTTCTTTTTGATGATATCTTATTGGCTTTTATTTGTTGACTTTATGGATACATGTCTTTCACTCTTATCTTGATCTTTTTCGCTTAACCAATTTTCAGCCTGATTCCAGTTCTGTCACCAGAATCCGGAATTCGGGCCGAACTCTGCCCTTACCAGAGTTCGGGCCGAATTCTGCCTGGTTGTTCCAGAACTGGAAACAGCCTCAGCCGTTGATCAATTTATAGATCCAATGGCCATTATTGATTCCAAATGTTGATATTTATTTATTTAAATGCCTTTAAGTTGGAATGTTGAGAGAAAATGTTTATTAGTGTTTTGTTCATGACTTTTATGGAAGTTCTTCTAAGAATTGCTTGGTTTTGTGCTTTACCTTACTTGTTGAGATCATCTTACTTATTTTGAATATGAATCTTCTATATATTTATTTTCATAAAGTGTATTATGAAAGTATTTGTTTTGAAAATACTCTTAGCAAATTTTTATGATCATTCTTTGATTGTTATTTGGTTATTTACCTTTCTTATACTTAGAATTTTTGGATTTTGATGTTGTTTGATGATACTGCGTATATTCTTTTAAATCTAAGTTCTTAAAAGTAAAGAACATTTTGGGAACAAGTCGAAAGGGTCCTTCTGTCCTACAGGTGTAAATAGCCTGAAGTGACACGGTGCACTAGCCTTCAGACTACCGCTAGCTGGGAACCGGCCCCTACAGCTAACCCAAAGTGATCAATACTTTATAAACTGAAGATTTATTAAGGTCTATATGCAACCATTATCTAGTTCTGGATCCACCCCTGAGTTCCAGAATACTTCATCATATCTAGCCCTTTATTTTGAGCTATAAATACTTTATTATTATTGCCCAATGATATTTTTGTAGCACATGAGAATACATGTAATTGATATATCATACTTCTCATGTCTTTAGCTACTATGGGTTGAACTTTTACATTGAGATTCTCCATTTCTAGAGAATACACTTATTTCAAAATGGCTATAATATTTTGGATTCTCTAGATCAATCTATTATTTCATTATCTTGGGTTAATCTCAATATTTGGCAAAGAGATTTGCTCTACTGTGTTTTCATGAACATCTCTTTTGTCTTTTACTTGATAAGAGTCTAATTCATTTACTTGCTATTTTATACTCTCATCCTTGCTTAGCAAAGAGTATATAAATCATTTTGATCATTCAAAATGTATTATCCTTATTGTGAACTCTATGCTTAAGCATGTATTTTTTTGGTGTTAGTGACTTAAGATTTAATGAGCACATTTATCATGTTAATGGCCTATCTCATTAATCTTAATTAGTTATGTAGCTAGCTTGCTTATTTGCGATATATTGTTAAGCTACATAATTTTTTGTTCACTTTCACTCATCTAGCTATCTTCTTGAATTTCAATCTATATGTGATATGCTAGTTTACAAAAACAAAATTTATGAATGTTCTTGATGAGATTTGATTCTATTTTTAGATACATATGTTTGGTCTCTAAAATTAGCTTGACAAATTTTTTATTTTATCTTGTTTGTGATTCATCGCTTTAACTTCCTTCCATACTAGTCATTGGTAAGCATCTCTTAAATTTCTCTCAACTTTTGAGTCATGATTTTATCATATTATCATTACATTTCTTTGGAATAAATTTGCAATCATTTAAATGAGATTGACTCTTTTCTACATAGGTTGTTTATATGGTTTTTAAATGAGATTGACTCTTTTCTATATTGGTTTGTTTATATGGTTTGTTTTGATGAGATTTATGACTGATCATAATTATTTATTAGTTTACTTTATGAATGATCCTAATGATTGAGTAGTCCTATATTATCTAATTATGTAGTTATCAAGTTAATTTATTACTCTACTTGGACTACTCATGGATTATCACATATGCTCTTTGCTATTTGAACTTCATTGGTTTCTCATTTAGTATTAGCAAGGTTGGATTATTACCCGTTGATGGGTACATATGTGGTAAAACATGCATAGTCCTTGTAAAGCAATAAGTTGGTTGATCATTTCTTAATTAGATAATCATGGACATGATATTTGAGCTTTATTATTTTTGAGCTATATTTTGACTTTCCTCATGATTGATTTAATTGACTTTCTTCATGATTGATTTAATTGATGATGACATTTTTTCTTTAGTTGTATTTTTATCTTTTGAGGTATATTGTGATTCTTATCATGATTGTTTTTAATGGACCTTATTATTCCTTTTCATGATTATATTTTTCTAATGGACCTTATTATTCCTTTTCATGATGATATTTTTCTAATGGACCTTATTATTCCTTTTCGTAATGATATTTTTCTAATGGACCTTATTATTCCTTTTCATGATAATATTTTTCTAATGGTCCTTATTATTCTTGATCATAATAATATTTTTCTAATGGACCTTATCTCTTTTCATGATGATCTTCCTCTCAAAAGATAACATGCATTGATCTATCATATTTCAATATGATATTCTTCTATATAGGTTAGTGTATGTCGTCTTTTGATTACATGTGCTAAATTGAGATATTATTTTGATCGTTCATCTTTAGTGACTATTTTATTGGATATCTCTCCTAAAGATGACATTATTTGTTTTATGTCGTCTTTATAGCCTTATATGCATTAAGCAAGGGGGAGAAATCAATAGTTGATTTACCCCTAGATCTTGTAGTTATCATTTTATTTATGCTATAAGTGCTTTGGAACTAGATACGCATATTTTAAGGGGGAGCAAATAAATTGGTTCAATTCATTTATACCCTTTAATATGTCGTATACCTAGTTCATCATTGACCCATATTTTTATCATTATTTATATCTTAGTGATTGAGGTCATGATACTGTTTTTTTTTGAAAGGTTTATGAGAGTTTATGCATTTGTTTTCATCATATTTCCTTGATATGAGTCATCTCGTTAATATTTACTTTCGTATTTTATCTTGATGACTATTGTGCTTTCTTTGATATGACTTACTATGATTTGGCTCTCTTTGTATGTTTAATTGATTTGGCTTTCCTTGTTGAGGACTTACCCAAAATTCATGATTTTATCTATACTGGTAATAGTTTGAGGGGGAGCGTTTAAGTCGATTGAATTTCTCCTTCTCAAATATTTTTCTCCTTTACCTTCATGTTTATTTTAAAGAGTATTCATAAAGCATGATATGGTAATTGAGTTCAAATGCATGAATTTTGGATAAGCAAATAGATTTGTAAATAATGAGATTATTTTATATCAATTGCCTTATTTTACATTGATCATTCCTTGATTTTGTTCTACTATTTATCTGTGGACAATTGTAACTATCATAGTTTCATTGATCAATGTTTCAAGTTTTCATATTTCTATTGATATCAAGTTTGTATATTTCAATTGGTATCTTTCTTCTTTGATATCTATAGTTTCATTGGTATCTTTCTTCTTTGATATCTATTTTTTTTCTAATCCTTATGGTTTTTGACTGAATTTTGTTTCTCTTCCAAAAGTTTTTGGATGTCTTTCTTGGATTTCATGTAATACTATGTTTTTGGATGTCTTTCTTGGATTTCATGTTGGTAAACTATCTATTGATTATTTTCATATTCTTTTAGTTTTACCAACTATTTGTGTTTTGACAAGCTATTTTCTATTTGGCACTCTACATTTTGGTATGTAGTTTCTATACTTGTCTTTACACACTTCTCCCATTGTTCCTCATTTAGTATATCTTGATCATGATTGTCTATGCCTTCCTCCTTTACTTATGCTTGAGTTCGTTTTATCTCTTATTACGGGGGAGCTTATTTTTTTGATCATGTCAAAGGGGGAGAAATAAGTTTAAGTTAGCACACTATCTTCTCGTAGTATGTGTTTATTAGTGATATATGCATCTATCGTATTTGTCTTAAACTTAACCGATTTGCCATAATCAAAAAGGGGGAGATTGTTGGCCCAATGATTATATTGTGTTTTTGAATATGGCTAATCAGTTAAGTTTAACATAATGATGTCACTAATATTCATATACTCACTATCATGTTGCTACTTAAACTTAGCATTGTCCTAATTATCCTATATTATATTGCTATGCTTTTATCGTACTGCAACATATTTTGTTGGCCTAACATGCTATCATGTTGTTACTTAAACTTAGCAATGTCCTAATGGTCCTGTATTATATTGCTATGCTTGTATCGTACTGCAACATATTTTGCTGGCCTAACATGTATTTGTAGACATGCAGTAAGCATGATCAAACATGATCAAACAGGACATAGGCAATGAAGAATTAATGATGGAGCGAAGACGGCGTCATACAAAAAGATTTCTCCGAACCGCCTAGCGACCTATCCGGGGCCTCGCATCGGGGGTTCCGCTGCCCGGTCAGCGGACAGGGGTCGAGGGGGCAGCGCCCCCCGTCGGGGGTTCGGGGGCGAAGCCCCCGAAAGGTATTCAGATTTTCAGATCTGTTTATCTTCGGACGACTGCTGTCAGGGAAAAAGACGTCTTCAGGGCTGCTCAAATATCAGAAGAAAGGCATCATCAAAGGGCTCTTGGTTTTCCTACTTGTTCTAAGTCTGTAATCTTCAATTTATTGAGTCTAGGAGAATGTGTACGTTGAGTCGCACTGAGTCATCTCAACCCCTAGCATATCTCTCCAAAGCTCTACAATACAACAGACCAATTCCTGAACCAAGCCCAAGCTCCACAAAGCCCAAAAGCCCAATGGACCAATTCTGTCTTCTGGAGACAGAGTTCGGGCCGAACTCTGCCTCCACACAGAGTTCGGGCCGAACTCTGTCCCCTGATTTTCAGGAGCTGATTTTTAGGGCCTGCTTGCTACAAGCTGTCCAACGGCCAAAAATTTGAATTATCCATACCGAATTCTGGCCGAATTCTGCTTGTCTCGAACCCTATAAATAGGCCTTGGTTTCTCTCATTTGAAACCATCCACTCTTCTATTCTTCTTCTCTTACATAGCCTATATAGTCAAGAGCCTTACTCTTCCAATCTACTAGCCACAAAACTTTCTAAGCCCCAAGGTGCTCAAGTGCGATTCAGCTAGAAGTTTTTGTGCAAGAGTTGAAAAGAAAAGTCACTTGGACAATTCCAAGTCGCTTGGAAAATTCCAAGCAAATCGCCACTGCGATCCTCTGTAAGAAGTTGACGTGCTCTTCTGAAGAAAAGGCACGGGTTGTAAACTACTATTTCACAAATAGTGGATTTGAATCCTGAGCTAGAGTTCTCAGGCCTGGACTAGTCCTCCACGAGGGAAACCAGGTTAAAACTGCTGTGTTTGCATATGCTCTTCTGATCTTTATTTACTTCCGCATTTCTCTCTGATTTATTTACTATCTTGATAGTTGTTTTGTGGAGGTGATATAGAGTTAATTTTTTATTTGGTGATTATTGACACAAACTCTATTCACCCCCCCTCTAGAGTTGCCTACACTTGTGTTTTCACCTCTTTCCTCTTCGTTCACTGTTTCGGCACTGGGACACATATAGGAATTATGTACACTTCATTCACGCATGGTTCCAACTGTAACCTAGCATGGATATAGCTAGTAGCACTAACCATGTTACTATATAAAATATAAAGGAACATTAAAATATAAACAATAGTTCAAATCTAACAGAGAGATGCATGCGGCGCTTAGTCTTCTTCTTTTTTTTAACTAAGGAGAACACTTTTATAAATACATCCCCCATTAATTAAGTATTTCTAATTAGACTCTTCTCTCTCTGTGTTAAAACTTAGTGGCCATAGTTACATATAAACCCATACCCACAATACTATTTACGTAAACACCATGTGAAGAAAGAAGTAGATGACATAATATATATATACATAAATAAATGAATATGTCCTTTCCTATCTCCCAACTTTATTAAAGTTGCCTATTTTTCAAAAGACCCCACTTTCCTCCTTAAATTGCAAAACTATCATTAAGTTTTTTCTGTTGTTATTGTTATTATTAGTTTAGAAATATTAGATTATTCAAACCATAGGAATCTAGTTTCTACAATAGAATTAAAATAGGTAAGTCTTGTACCTAGATCCCAATTACATCGTGCACGTACGTCACATCACGATGAAACTTGTGTCACTGGACTCGTGTCATTTTTCTGGTCCTGTATGTCAAGTTTGGTCCAATTCTGAGATAGTTGATTGGATCGCCGTTTCGCGGGCCCCACAATCCGATTCAATGGACGATTTTGTGCACGGCCCACTGGAATCCAAAATTGGACATACCGTTGGGTTCGTATCATCAAAATGAATCCGTAGACATATAGTTTGACGACTTTAGAGACCATTGATTCTGGCACATTTTTCGGTGCAAAGCGGGTCAAACAACGGATACCGTTTTGGCCCGAAATTACCGTTTTGCCTCTGTGTCCAGAATTAGACTTAAGGACATGCAATTTTAGCTAATTTGACTATTCTGAGAATGTCGGCAATGTTTGTTTCAGCTTTCGGAGACAGTTGTGATGACTTGGACTTTATGGCTTATTAGTTGACTATATATTTGTTGGATCTGCGTACAACCTCCAGGCAAGTATACCTTGCCTTCCTCTACAGTTTATTTACATGCATATTTCTATTATTATACAGTTTTACTAGTTGATTATTGACATGTGATTTGTACATCGTGCATGCTAGTATATACATAGTCCTTGTTTATAGTTAGCTTTGTAGTTCATATTGGATATATATATATATATATATATATATATATATATATATATATATATATATATATATATATAGTTCTTGTTCATAGTTTATTTTGTAGTTTATATTGGATTAGTTCTCTCGTGTATCTTGATTGGGTCATGTCGTGTCATCACCGGTACTTGGACTGAGTCGCATCATGTCATAGGATGAATAAGTCATAACGGAACTGCTGTACTTTGAATTCTTGATGCTAGCCTGCGAGTCCACACTAGGGGCGAGGGTTAGTAGATATCTGTATCTTGATTCCGTAAAGCTAACCTGCGAGTCCATATTAGGGGCGAGGGTTAGTAGATACCTGTGAGTCCATACTAGGGGCGAGGGTGATCTCTTGAAGCTAACCTGCGAGTCCACATTAGGGGCGAGGGTTAGTAGTTATCTGTTCCGCACCTGCGAGTCCATACTAGGGACGAGGGTGTTTTCTTGAAGCTAACCTGCGAGTCCACACTAGGGACGAGGGTTAGTAGTTGTTCAAACTTGCGAGTCCACACTAGGGGCGAGGGTTTGAGTATTCGATTGGTTATCCGTTGACATCGTGACATCGTGTTCTCTTGTTCTTCTCCAGCAGTTCGGTTATGCGTAGTGGTTCTTCTAGTCGTATATAGTCGTGTTTTCGTGTTGATTGGTCCTTTTTTGTTGATTTCCTGTATTTTCTTTATTGCATGATAAATGCTAGATAGGCATGTATATTATGTATCTTGCTATGTCCTCTGAGGACCTGATGATCTCTTCAGGTAGCTGATTGCATGGAGTTAGTTAGCGGCTCATGATGATAGTGATTACACCTGTAGGAATACAGGTATTTGCCTATGATATTTCTTTATTATCCTCTCATGCTTTATATTCTATACCATGATATATTCTGCTTATTTTATAGACTCATATTATTCTTGGAGTCTAATTGGACAATATGCTAATGGGCTGCAGACCATGACCCATATTTGTTCATTCATGTCCATACACTTATTGTGGATTGAGATATAGATTGCATTGCCATGATTTGGCAGCATACCATAGCCTTAACAACGTTTACGTATTCAAGTCGGGCTAGAGTCCGTTCGATACGTAGCTGGCTTGCTCACGAGCTCGCGTCCGAAAAGTGGGTACGGATCGTAACATTGGGTGTGCACTGTCAAGGGTACATGGGACTGAACTGAGTTTCTATGAACTTCAGTGAGCCAATGTCCCATTCCTAGTGTCAGTTAACCAAGTATTAAAGAGAGTGTGTGAGTGTCCAAGTATTTTAGAGTTCATGTGTCAATGTATTAGTGTGTGTGTAAGTAAATTATATAGTGAGGGGACTGTCTTTGGGTTCTCAGACGGGTGTCTATTAACACTCATAGTTGGAGTGTAACAGTGAAGTGAAAGTTTAGAGAATGAGAGTTGTAATAAAGTTAGGGTTAGTGTCTAATTCTTGTGTCGGTGTTTTCATGTATCATCCTTGTGACTGATTAGTGGGTTCAGTCAATTTGGGCTGATCGGGGAGTTTGGCCATAGGCCATGGTGAGCAGTGAATGTGTGAGGGAGTTATTCCTATGTCAGGAACTCGAGAGGGGTTAAGCCCATTTCACTGTGTTCAGTCAATTAGTGAGTGTCCCTATAGTATTTAAGTTAGAATTAGTGAGTGTAAGTGTTGAGTTGTATTAGTGAGTTAGAATTTGAGTGTATCAGTCCTAGTATTAGTGAGGAATTAGAGCGTATTAGTGTTAAGTGTAACAGTAGTATGTGTTAAGAGTGACAGTTGAGAGAGTTAGTGAGGTGAGTTAGTGTCTAAGTGAGAAATTTGTGGGTTATCATTGTTTAATATTAGTGAGTATCACCTAGTATCCTAGGTATGCAAATTCCTGTGTTAGTGATGTGCGAGAGAGAATGGAGTGACAGTGGCATGGCAGCAGTACAAACTACCATGTAGGTGTTTGCCTATATGTGAGTAAGGTGAGGGCCACATGGTATGACTTGTGAGAGTATCCAATGTGTGGCAGTGAGGAGAGAGTATCAGGCAAGGGATGTTGCAGCCTGTGCACTCGAGTGCACAGGGCAATGCAGGCCATATATGGCCAATGTTGTCATGCTCCGATTATGAAGAATCGATAGTCATCCCCGGGCATTGTCACGCCCCGATTCGTAGAGTCATATCTTCACATATTTTATCTCTTGGAATCGATCGTCCTCGCTTGGGCGTGATGCCGTACAAGTCTAGTATTGCACTTGTACTAGGCAAAGATGGTACATAATCGATTATCTTCAAATAGGAACACATCGCAGCGGCAGAAGCAGATAAATTGAATTTAATAAGGACAATCTTTCTTATTGAATAGAAGTACATCACTTCTTTATAGCAGCGGAGAAAAAAGAGTAACTTGAAGCCACACAGAGATATGCAGAACTTTATTCTCTTTATTGATAATTGAAGAAGAGTACAAGACTTGTATTGAAGTACAATAATTATAGCACATCTCACTTTACATTGGAAACCAACTGAACAATGCTATACAGCTTACATTTGATATTTGGATACAATGGATTACAACTCGATATACCGACTTGGCTTACAATCTCACTGGTACAACTGATTACAATGTTCCATACATTATACCCTTTATAAACAGAAGACATCATCTTGTGCAAGGAGAGCTTCTGTATGCCCAACAAATCTTCGATGCCGCGGGACCCATCCAGCTAAACTTCGTGTGTAGAACATTCCAAGCACAAGCACCTGCCCACAAAACGTGGGTCAGCACATCATCTATGTACTGGCGAGCAGAATCCAACCCACTCGCATAAACCAACATTTAAGTGATCATTTAAGCATGCATTTATTAGAGTGATCTTTCTATTTGGGGCCTAGCATCAGTTTACAGTTCATGGGCAATAATCAGAGTGAAGCATGTAAACATATTCTTAGTAGCATTCATGTGGACATATCATTTATCATTCTTGGTGTTATCATGCAAAGGCATCATTGAGGCATCGTTAACATTAACATTTTAAGCATGTTATAACAGTTCTCACTTCAAGCATCACTTAGCATGTATGTTGTGTTTGAGCAATGATTATAGCAAGGCATCTTTCTAGCATACTAAATGGAACATGTTAAGCAGGCAAGTTAAACCAACTTATACAATATCGCAATTATGTGATTTCTTACCGATAGCCGACTCCTCGTACCTGTATCAATTACAGGTTATCTGATATACTTACTCTGCCTGCACAAAACATTCATTAGCATGCATCCTGACTACATGGTCACTGGTGTTGTTAAACCATATGGACTCTTCTCATTTCATTTCATTTTAAGATAATGCGGTCAGCATAGTAGGTGGCGAGCCTCTATGCCACCCCGCCTTATCCGTGCTCCCAAAGCACTCATCATTATTTCCTCCTAGGCCGAATCGGTCCCCAGGGCCCTAGGAACCGTTCGAGGAAATTATTACTCAAACCTTGTATACAAGTTGTCCATGACCATGCGAATGCGTGTCCGACTCGATTGTGAACATAATCGCATGGTAAAATATATTAAGGAAAGTAAAGGCAACACTGCATCATTAGTCATATTCAATGACTTATTCTTTTCATCATTACCATCATTTCATTTGGTGATCTCAACGATCCCAGCTTTATCATTTCTCATTCATTGCTTCATTGCAACGTATCTCATATCATTCCTTTCTTAAGAGAAACTTAACATTCATTCATTTCATAGGGACATTTATTCATTCATTCATTTCTTATAAGGGACATGCAACATTTCATATTCTAGCAACAGTTATACAGATAGTACATGATTCTAGTGTTTCATTCAGTTCATTGGTTCGCTAGTATAGCCAGTTCATTTCTTATTCTATCATTCATAAGGCATCTCATTATTCAAGTGTCTACTTGTTCCAGCAGTGTTAAGAATAAGGGGCAATGTTATCAATTCATTCACAGGCAGCGAATCACATTAACAGTTCAATGTGTTGTACATTTCAATAATTCTCAACAAAAAGCATCTCTATTATTCAACAACTAACATAAGGGACATTTAGGGGCAGTTCATAGCATTTCAATACTTCATCTATTAAGCATGAAGGAGTAAGGAGGAGGAAGGACAGTTCCACTCACCCAAAATTCCACTAAGCGTAGCTCCACCAGCGAGCCACGTTCCAATATCCATTCCGTCTAGCCAGCTAAAAGAGACTGCATCAGTCTCAATTCTCCTGATTCCCAACATAAATCATGGTCCAATATTCTGATCCCATCCAATAAGCCAACCAAATGCCTCGTGCGGAGCGGGGCATTACATAATATACCACTCAGAAAAAGTTTCGTCCTCGAAACTTAAGGAAACAAGTCTTCCACAAGATTCACTTAATCACCATGAGTTTACTCATTCAGCTTCCAATCAATATTCATTTCAGCCCACTCGGTCATTTCAAAATATATATCCAACTGTACCATTTAAATCCATCAACGATTCGATCTGTCTATCTCTTTTTCAATTACTTGTAACTTCTCATTGATTCGCCAACATTTTCCTTACATTTCTATTTCGGTCGCAACATATCATTTCGTTTGGATCCATACACATATTTTAGGCGTCCCCAAAACATATGCATTTCAGCCAAAGTCCGTACTAGTGCGATAAATTCTTCCCATAATGTTATCTCAGTCGCAACCAATCACTTCGGCTGGATTCATACACATATTTTAGGCGTCCCCAAAACATATGTACTTCAGCCAACTTCCATGTTAGTACGATTCGATCAGCCACAATATAATTCTCTTTTCTAAATCCGACTTAGCATACTTTCAATCGACCTATCACTTTATTCACTTTGCCACAATCAGTATCTTTCCGGCCACAATATTTACTATCAGGGACAACTTGGTTAAGCTCTATACCCAAGCATGACATTTCTAACATTCGATCAAGGGTCTAATTTAGAGCCAATCATATCAAGATTCACAACATGCAATCATATTCATTCCCAAATCCAACAATATTTTTCACCGAGGCAACTCATCTTTTCTATAAGACACAGTCCGACGTCACCCACTATCGATTACCCGAGTCAGGATATAATTCTATGCAACAGTCAAGGTTAACTTAGCTACCCGACTATAGGTACACTCGAGTCTTACCTTACGATTGCAATTCCCACTTTATGGCTGACAAATAATCCTCAAGGGTCAAATATCTTTTAAGACACAAGTTGAAACATACATTCCCTTAGGTCAATACTCATTATCGCTGTCTCTCATTCAATGCCACAAGGTCATCCTATGGGCCTCCAATGGTCACCTATTGTTCAGTCAGTCTCTAAGGTTAGCTACACTGATAGCTAAACTTAATCGTTCAGGTGACTTCCCTAGAGTGGACGGCTACTAGGGTTATACTAGTTTCTTATTCTTAAGGCCAACAAGCAACCAACAGTTCTAAGGAACTCTACCCAAACCTATGGGTATTAACTCAGTCGGAATAACTAATCGCTACGGTTGGTTCTGCCAACAATTGGTCAAACAGCCCACGGTTTCTAGGGTCAAGTCTATTTATCTAGTGTCTTCCTCAAGGAAAAAAAAAAATTCCCACAGAGGCTCACTCTAGACTTACCCATCGATCGACTAAGATCGATCTATTAACATTACGGTCAAATTCCAACCCGACATACGATTCTCATCGTTCTAATAATCCATCAAGTAAATTCCAAATGATCCACATTTCTATTCAAATTCCCTTGTACCCACACGAACCCATAAGCCAATGCTAACTATTCAAGGGTCATCGATTCCGATAGTTTAACATAACTATGGAATCATACTATTCGGTCTGTATGACAGAGTCAAACCACTAAGTCATAAGCCAACAATCTATATCCCAACCAACAATCACCTATACCGACATTATCCATCATGTTTGTAATTTCTCATTTCCATTTGTTTCTCAATCATCAAACTACCATTACTGCAAATATATAATGGTCAAGTAGTTCATCCCATTCAATCCGACAATTTATGTATCACTTAACCATCCTCTAGGCAACAACAGTATTCTGAGTCACTACTTGTTATTTTTCTAGTACAATTCAATTCTTTAGCATCATGCATCTATGCAATGACTATCCTTTGGTGATCAAGATGGATTGACATCTATTACACCTTAGGATCAAGGCACAGATTTCTAATATCCCTTTGATTCACCGACAATATTTTCAAAACTTTCAGCTACGCATCCAACTTTATATTAGCCACATTTAATTTGTATCCAACCAATCGAAGTCAACATTCAGATGTTCTAAGCCACAACATTCTCTAGCCAAATTATTTACCCGTAGCATACTAACTGTCTTACTAGTCTGAGTCATCACTCGACTAAACAATTTCTAACCAAGCCAACCGTTACCATTTCTACAATCTCACTACCCAACATAGTATCACCGTCAGGGGACACTTGAGTCATCTAGCACAATACATGACTTCCAGCTAAGTCTCGGCACTACCCAGTACTCACAGATAGTCTCATTGCTATTTTATGGAAAGGGTCAACATACATCTCGTTCTGAGGTGGTAGAGGCAATATACCACTCAGAAACGAAGCCATCCTTAAACAATACCAACTCAATCTATTTCGGACATTCCTGATCTATAATGATCACAATACTTAACCAACATCTCGGGGTCTCAATATCACAAGGCAACATTCTTAGGGTCTCAAAGCAGTAGCCAGCACACATGAGTCAATTCACTAATTCTGTTGAACTCATCCATCAATTATTTCATTCCCAACTCTTTTCCAACATCACATGTAATTCTCAACTTGTTGCAGCATACATAGCCATTTTTCTATATTCCCACATTCCAAACAGCATTCACAATATAGCATACTATGGCATCGAGTCATTGTTGGGTTATTTGTGTCCAAACCAACAACAATCATTCAATTAGGGCATCACAATATATATAGACTTATTATATGGAACATCCAGTGAGCAGCCAAGATGGTCAACAAACATTCAAGCACAGATAACATAAGGATGATTACCGAACAACAATAGAATAATCGCGGAAGCAATCTTTGATTTAATCACGGAAGCAACGTTGAGTGATCGCGGAAGCAACTTTGGTTAATCGTCGATGCAACTTTTGATTTGAAATGAATCAAAGAAGAGACCAAGGACGTAAAGCCGTGCTCTGATACCAATTTGTCACGCCCCGATTCGTAGAGTCATATCTTCACATATTTTATCTCTTGGAATCGATCGTCCTCGCTTGGGCGTGATGCCGTACAAGTCTAGTATTGCACTTGTACTAGGCAAAGATGGTACATAATCGATTATCTTCAAATAGGAACACATCGCAGCGGCAGAAGCAGATAAATTGAATTTAATAAGGACAATCTTTCTTATTGAATAGAAGTACATCACTTCTTTATAGCAGCGGAGAAAAAAGAGTAACTTGAAGCCACACAGAGATATGCAGAACTTTATTCTCTTTATTGATAATTGAAGAAGAGTACAAGACTTGTATTGAAGTACAATAATTATAGCACATCTCACTTTACATTGGAAACCAACTGAACAATGCTATACAGCTTACATTTGATATTTGGATACAATGGATTACAACTCGATATACCGACTTGGCTTACAATCTCACTGGTACAACTGATTACAATGTTCCATACATTATGCCCTTTATAAACAGAAGACATCATCTTGTGCAAGGAGAGCTTCTGTATGCCCAACAAATCTTCGATGCCGTGGGACCCATCCAGCTAAACTTCGTGTGTAGAACATTCCAAGCACAAGCACCTGCCCACAAAACGTGGGTCAGCACATCATCTATGTACTGGCGAGCAGAATCCAACCCACTCGCATAAACCAACATTTAAGTGATCATTTAAGCATGCATTTATTAGAGTGATCTTTCTATTTAGGGCCTAGCATCAGTTTACAGTTCATGGGCAATAATCAGAGTGAAGCATGTAAACATATTCTTAGTAGCATTCATGTGGACATATCATTTATCATTCTTGGTGTTATCATGCAAAGGCATCATTGAGGCATCGTTAACATTAACATTTTAAGCATGTTATAACAGTTCTCACTTCAAGCATCACTTAGCATGTATGTTGTGTTTGAGCAATGATTATAGCAAGGCATCTTTCTAGCATACTAAATGGAACATGTTAAGCAGGCAAGTTAAACCAACTTATACAATATCACAATTATGTGATTTCTTACCGATAGCCGACTCCTCGTACCTGTATCAATTACAGGTTATCTGATATACTTAGTCTGCCTGCACAAAACATTCATTAGCATGCATCCTGACTACATGGTCACTGGTGTTGTTAAACCATATGGACTCTTCTCATTTCATTTCATTTTAAGATAATGCGGTCAGCATAGTAGGTGGCGAGCCTCTATGCCACCCCGCCTTATCCGTGCTCCCAAAGCACTCATCATTATTTCCTCCTAGGCCGAATCGGTCCCCAGGGCCCTAGGAACCGTTCGAGGAAATTATTACTCAAACCTTGTATACAAGTTGTCCATGACCATGCGAATGCGTGTCCGACTCGATTGTGAACATAATCGCATGGTAAAATATATTAAGGAAAGTAAAGGCAACACTGCATCATTAGTCATATTCAATGACTTATTCTTTTCATCATTACCATCATTTCATTTGGTGATCTCAACGATCCCAGCTTTATCATTTCTCATTCATTGCTTCATTGCAACGTATCTCATATCATTCCTTTCTTAAGAGAAACTTAACATTCATTCATTTCATAGGGACATTTATTCATTCATTCATTTCTTATAAGGGACATGCAACATTTCATATTCTAGCAACAGTTATACAGATAGTACATGATTCTAGTGTTTCATTCAGTTCATTGGTTCGATAGTATAGCCAGTTCATTTCTTATTCTATCATTCATAAGGCATCTCATTATTCAAGTGTCTACTTGTTCCAGCAGTGTTAAGAATAAGGGGCAATGTTATCAATTCATTCACAGGCAGCGAATCACATTAACAGTTCAATGTGTTGTACATTTCAATAATTCTCAACAAAAAGCATCTCTATTATTCAACAACTAACAAGGCATAGTCATAAAGTAATTTGAAACACAACATCTAAGAGAAAGAGCGTAGACAAATTAAATAACACATTGAGACAGAGAAACTTTGTATTTTATTGATAATAGACATCATTTACAGACTCTATTACAATTGTGCCGCGTGGGCTTATAATATGACTCGATTACAAAAGGAGTGCCGAGATAGTCGTTCCATACATACATCCCTTATTTACAACAAAAGTATTCCAGCCACCTGGATTTGAGGGATGTCGAGACATGTTCCTTGGACTTGTAGAGAACCTTTAAAAATTGAGTACCGAGGGTCTTCGACGCACGGTCGAAGCTTCAAAACCACGAATGTCGCCTTGCTCAATTGGCGCGTCCCTCATGATTCATACCACCTGTAGAGAGCGAGGGTAAGTATGATCACATGTACTGGCGAGTGGCTAATTAAAACCCATGCTCTCATTTGTTCAAGCAGTTTTATAAAACATGTTAGCTATTTAGTAATCTTCCTAGCCATCCTAATTGATTCGCATGTTAACATGTTAAGAGGCAAGCATTCAATAGATACATAGCATATTAGGATAAATCTTACCTACGGCTGAGCTTGCCATTGCGGCGTAACTTATCACGTCCTTCCTTATCAGATTTATATCGAGGCTTATAATTTATGTGCAATTGTGGGTCACTGGCAATTCAAGCCATCCTGGGCGTATAGCCTGGTCGAGACGGCGCCCCTTTCAGCGCTGGTAGCTAGCCCCGCTGAAAGTCCCGAATGACCCGTGCTAGCATCCAGCAAAGCTATCTTACATTCCTTCTAGGCCGAAACGGTCCCGTGGCCCCGGGTTGCCGTTCGAGGAAGTGAAACCTTGTGCACAAGTTGTCCATGACCGTGCTTAGTTTAAAATTAACTTTTCAAGCATGGTCTACGAAATCTTTGAGAGTTAACTAATTTTAACGTGTGCCGCCTTATCGTTGCAACATTCGTTATAGCAGTTTGATGCCGAAACTATTTGGCAGATCATGAAATAATCTTATCTTTTTTTTAGAACCTTAAAATTTTTCTTTTCGGTGTGAAACTTATATTTTCAGAGTAAATTACTGTAAATTGATATAGTTATCCTAAGTTCTTGATTTGAAACAGAGGTCAAGGTGAAGGAGGTCAGCCACTCACCTTAGTCTTTGCTTCAAGCGAGGGACTGGTTGGCTACGCTTAGACGTCGCCTACACGATCACCTGCAATCGCATAAGCAAATAATTAGAACATTGCGCTATTCAAGGAGTTTGATACGAATGCGAAGTTCAAAAATGCAAGCCATGAAAACCATCGAAAATATTCATGAAACGCATTCACGAAAACTAAAGCCAAAGCCAAAGCAAGTGCGACATAAAAAGCAGAGCAATGGGAAGTCTCTCTCGACTCAGCCAATGAGCCAATCCTCGAGACACAACCCGCTGAATATGGGACTTGATTCTGAAGAAGCCTTTCCATAACGAGAAAATAATATTAATACATTCGTTCCCATTCGACCGATTCAATCGATCCGGATCTATCGGTCCCGACTAAATCGGTAGCGACAGTGTTCTTTTCTCGCATACCCAGTGGACAAAAATGGGGCACGATGTAGGGACGGGGCACTACAAGTGTTAGGCAGTAGGAGCCCTGCTTAAGCCAAGTGGAAACCAAGCCACCTTGGCCTGGCCTTGGCTAGACTTGTATAGGTCACATTGGCCACATGCCAGTGCCAAACAGTAGGCCAATTGGCCAGTGTTAAGTACACTGAGTGCAACAGCAGCTATTTTTAGTAGTAGCAGCAGCATTGCCCTGCTGCGGGTGGCTTGGCCACTGATGTATTGGGGATTACCTAATATTGTGCACTGGTAGATAGGTAGGTAATGTATATGGACTATAGGAAAGAAGATAGCATTACCTAGGGATAGGATAAGCATGAGTAGGTAAAGGGTTTACCTAATAGGAATAAATAGGTAATGGCGTTTTTACCTACGTGTAAGTTACCAAGGTATAGGTAAGATAATATATATATATATATATATATTATGGGTTTATATATATATGAGATAGCTGATAACATAAATAGGTAATGGGGTGTTCCCCTTAGTTAGGAAGTGGAAGTTATAAGGATTACCCTAGATAGGTAATGAGGGTTTACCTAAATGAAGAATAGGTAGTAGGTAAACAAGTTCTACCTACAAGTTTTGGATAGGGGATTTATCTATATAATAGATAGGCAGGTAATGGGTTTTAGGCTTGTCTATAACTTGGAAAAGGTTAACCTAGCTTAGTTGACTTGATTTGACTAGGATTTGACCAAGGTTGACCAGTTTGACCAAAAAGTCAACTTTAAATCAAATTGACCTAGTTTGACCCTGGAAGCCTAGTTTGACCTAGATTTGACTTAGATTACATATCACACAGTAGACAACCCTGTTTAACTCTATTAAACACCAATTAACAACATATATCTCATCTATAAGTCTTTGTGATCCCACTTTGAGCCTCGATCCATATTTACGGCTCAGGGCCGCAGACGATTACATTCTTTGGAAGATTTTATTGCTTTGATACTTTCTATATATGTTTAGTTGTAGTGTTTTACTTGATTTCCGACACGCCCAGCCTTCGTCGAGGGATACGACGAAGTAAGTTGTACAATACTAAGAAAAACTCCAAGTCACAATGATATAAAACACCACAACATCTATAAACGTTTCCAGAAATATCACCACAATCCACCAAGTCATAATACAATTTATATATAAAAGTACCAAAGACAAATCCGGTGACAGGAATGAAATACAACTATGAACTCTCAATATACATCATCTCGAAGTAAAGCTAAACTAACCTAAACCTGTAACCTCTAGCTAAGTCATGCCTCAATCCTGCTCAGCTAAGATCCCGGGCTCTGGCCCGTAAGGTATAATTATACCCTGCAAGTACACCTGCAACATATCCAGTCAGGAGTGGAGCAAAGTACATTTCTAGGTAATGAACAAAAACATCATGATATGAAAAAGAGTACAGGAGAACATGAAATATAAAGTACATAAAAAGAACATGAAAGTACAGGAATGTAAATATAGGAAGTATAGGAAATAAAGTACAAGAAGTAAATCCTAAACCTGAAGTACAAGACATGACATGTGCACAATATTTGAAATACAACTAGCATATGTTACTGACTAGGGGTAAGTACATGAAGCACATGAACTGGGTATGGCTTAGGGCCCGCGTGCACGGTGCGAGGTCTAAGCTATCAACATGAATTTTCTGATCTCTGGGTTTGGTCACATAGCTAGTGTATTTCCCCTCCCCGACCACAAATAAGTACAAGAACATAAAAGTATAAGAGTACTAGATAACATGTCACATCGTGTCACAATAAGAGTACAGGAATAATGTAAATGAACATGAACCATAGGATGTACTTGCCTTGTCCGAGAAGATCGAGAATAGGGAGATGGTAATCTCTATGTTCACCTAAATTTGTTCACAAGTTGATTAGGTTCTAAACAATGACAGTTACTAATCAATTATTTCTACCAATAAGCTAAATACCTATAAAAATAAGGGTTTAAACTTATATAATAAAATATGCTATACATCCTAGCTTAACAAAATATTAATTAGATAGACATCTCTACTAGCTAACTATGCATCATATAACAACTAACAAGAAAAATTATATCATTTATTTAGATAAAGATTAGCCTAGATAACCTGCTAGTAAACTATTTATAGGATAATACCATATAATAGTCAATTAACAAGAACATTAAGATGAAATATCACTTAGCAATATTATTGGTTAAAGTAGATGATAACATTCTAAAATATCACTATCAAAATTTATTAAGCAATTAACAAACTGAACTCTTCAATTAATAAATTGGAGGCTAAAGAATAATCCAATTCAAAGAGAAGTACAGAACCTCAACTCAGTCAGGCCCATTTCGTTCAGCTCTAAAATGTTTGACTTGGACTAAAACACACTCTTGTATACACCCATCACCTTGTAGTTGTATTACTCTATAACTGTTAAAGAAGCAACACATCCTACTAGTGGCCTATGTTCAACATTAAATTCATAGGCTTGTAGCCCAAACTAACCCATATACAGCTAACTTTTTCTTCTTCCTGAGCCCACACCATATTCCAGTCCCATATAATTCAGCCAATTGTTCAATCAAAAGTTCACTAGCCATTCAAACTGAATGTTCAGTAACATTCATAAACCAAATTCCCCGCCAACACACAGAGCTAAGTTTGCGTTATTCAGCAACCATACAACTTCGACCCCGTAATTCAATCCCAGTAAATAATACAAGCCAAACTGAATCATAAATTTGAATAGGAAAAATATACAATGAACTGATACTAAAATCAAATAAAAATACTGCCTCTAGCTAATTCTTATTCCTGCCGATCCTTTACGCACGACCTCATCATCGAGTAGGACAAGCTGGACACATCCAACATCCGGACACGCACACACGACACCACCTTGGACACGTGTGTACAGCTACACAACTCTAAGCTACTGCTATACTCCTGCAACACCCATCTCCTCTTATCTACTGTAATCGACACCAATCATGGAATAATTCGGATACGACCCCAAGACTCGGACATGATCCAAACTGGACACGAACAAGATGGACACACACAAGCACAACACAACCTGGACACAAGTCCACATCAAACACGAACGCCCCTCCTGAACACAGATCGAAGAGTGCTACGGCTGACATGAACTCGACATAAATATATCAAATAATGATTTGTGAGTAGAAATCAAGAATCGAAGAACCCCCAAGAAATTTGAGAGGAACTCACCGTGATCTCGCCGCTGGATGGATCGCTGCATCGAAGCGCAACTTCAAGAGCGTCGGAGTCGTCGACGAGCTCGCCGGAGAAGAGGGAGTGCAGTTGCCGTCCGCTGTCGTCGTCGAGGAGTGGAACAAGGAGATGCCGCCATGCGTGATCTATTGTCGCAGCATGGTGATCCGTCGCCCCCGAGGAACCTCGATTGGAAGCGGTTCAGTCGCCGGGGGAAGCGTCTAGCATCGCCGCCATCATCATCATCTCTTCCATAGAATCTAGGGTTCGGGTTAGGGCTCTGGTGGGATTTGGGAAATGAAAATTTAGGAAAAAATTGGGACTCAGCTCTCAAATTCTCTGAGAGTGAAATAAACTCTCTCTCTCTCTCTCTCTCTCTTGCTGAGAGAGTTTAAATAGGGAGAGTTAAAAGAAAAGGGGAATTTGCACTTAGTCCCTTCCTAAATATAATAATTGCATATTGTACCCAAAAGTTGTTAGGGAAGTAGTTACACTTGTTAGGAAGTTTGTTAGGAATCTTTGGGGCCACTCTAGTTAGTTAAAAAAACTTGAAAATTTAGTTATTCCCAATATTTAATTATCTAACCATGAATAAATATTTAAAAAATATTATCCAGCATTATAATTACTAATCAGACTTGAATATTATTTGTTAAAATACTAAAATTGTCCAAAATTTATGAAACTGAAAAAGTAGGGTTACAAATCTCCTCCTTTAGAAAATTTTGTCATCGAAATTTCGAAGGCAACAAATACTTTTATTTAAATTCCAAAAAATAAAATCAAAATAATGGTTCTCAATCACTACAACCATTTATTGAATTCAAAATCTTGAAAAGCAAAATACAATCAAACAAACAAGCTGGGATAACACTGCCGTATCTTATCCTCGCGCCCCCATATGGATTCTCCAGGGAAGTGATGCCTCCATATGACTCTGACAAGCGAGATCATCTAGTTCCTCAACTGCTTCTCTCTTCGGTCAAGGATCTCCACTGGCTGCTTCATATAGGTCAAACTCGGGTCCACCTCCAACTCTGAGTAGTCGACGACATGGCTCGGGTCAGGAATGTAGCAGCGGAGCTAGGACACGTAGAAGAAATTATGTACCACCTCCAGACTAGCAGGAAGTGCTAGTCGATAAGCAACCTCGCCAATCCGCTCTGTCACATCGAAGGGTCCGATATATCTGGGATTGAGTTTCCCGCCTCTGCCAAATCCTATAGTGCCTCTTGTCGGTAAGATTTTCAGGAACACCATGTCTTCCACTATGAACTCTTGCACCTGCTGCTATCCGTCCAGTGCTTCTGCCGATCTTGTGCAATTCTGTGACGCTCTGAGCCTTGTGACCAAGTACATACATGAAGTTGAGATAACACGCTTTAACAATGATTGAGGATCAAACATGAACGAGGTGGGATGAATTTTGATTATAAATTAGAGGGCAATCATGAGGGGCACGATCTTCTAAGCATGATCAAAATTGAAATTTTAGCACGATAGGAAAATCAATGTTAGATAGGTAGGATCAAGGCAAAACACAATCAATATAGGTACGAATAAAATCTAATGAAACAGAATCAAAATCTAGCAACGTGTATTTGAGAAAATTGAATGATTCAACGATAAATACAAGAAGGAAAATTGCAAGGATTGATTAAGAAAATGTGTGAAAACTATCAAGGTGAACATGCAAGGATTTGTGTTTCTAAAAAATCAATAATCATATGAAAAGGGGATATAGTCTCTATGGTATATGAGAACATATAGATATTTGAAATCACTTTACTTGGAATCCCTGCCTAACCAGTGTAATCTGGCTGCAGTAAACTTTCGGTTCTGTGACTCAAATAACGATATGTTACCGAATATTCTATCAACTTTATCCATTTTCAAACAAATATTAACGAAGCAACTCATGTCACGACCCGCACCCCAGTGAAAGGGCATGAGAAGTGAAGTACGCCCAGCCTACGTCGCAGCGTCGACGGTAGAACGCTGTCCTGAGTCACAATATTTAATACAATCTAGAATATGCTCCGAATAGAGAGTAAAATAATAAGTAACTCAATCACAACAACTAAGATGGAATAGAAGAATAAATCTCAAGAGAGTCACAGATATAAATAAAGGTCTAGGTGTAAACCATCAGAACAAATCTCAAGTACAACTCATAATGTCTCAAATAAAGACAATAAAATACTAAGTCTCAGCTAGACTATGGGCAAGTCCTCAACGACTGCTGGATCCTCCTGAGGGTCCACGTCACCAGTGTCATCTAAGCCAATGCCATAATAAGTAGGGCAGAACTCTTCATCATCACCTGTAAAATTTTTAACATGCCCAATCAGGATAGAACAAGCACATATCTCTCACAACAGTTCATATTAGGGTTGGGCATATAAAGCAAGCTATAAAAAATTATACATGAAATGCTGTAAAGAAAATCAATAAGAGAAAGAATATCAAGACTAGATATGACTATGATAAATAGAGAAATGTAACTATCTACGTGGTTTAGAGCATAAAATTAGTTATGTAAACAGGTTGGGTTGCACATGGATAAACTATAGAGTTGCACATGGATACCTACTGGGGAAAATGATCACATAACCAACTACACTCTCCCTGCCCCCAATCAATACACAAGGATCAAGACATGATATGTTATTGCACATGGATAACAACTACTTTATACATGGAGCTCATATGGTCATGAGTGTATATGAATAGCATATGAGTGTACATGGATAAATATGAATACATGGAGTACATAATGAACATGATAAAGTACATGAACATAATATACTCAATGTATTCGAGGGGATAACATCGCATGAAAGGATCCATAGGGTACTAATCCGTGTGAACATCGTGTCAGCATCAAGTATACTAGTCTATAATAAGAGAACATATCCAAACAAGTATGAAAAGATCAGATAATGTACTCGCCTGGAAAACTGAACTGCTGATGATGAACTGTAGCTAAACTGGGGCAATATAAACCTATTTGAAGTATACACATGTCACAACCAAGTCTAAAATATCAAAAGAAATAGTTACAATGCAAGACTATATGCTTCTAGGTCCCTTTTGGTCAAAGTCAACTCTTGGTCAATTCTGGTCAAACCTGGTCAATGCTGGTCAACCCTAGTCAAACATTGGTCAACTAGTCCGTCTACTAATTTTTAGGTCATACACAAAATTCTAGGTCATTCGGAGTTTGTTTGAGTCGATTTGGATCAAGTTTGACCCAAACTTGACTTTTGTCAACTTGGTTAACTTGTCGGCCAATTCGACTAAACTAGGCTCAAAATGACAAACCAAATCTGTCCTAGGACTCCTATGGTTACAACCACAACTATGATCTACTCTAAGATGGGTTCTCAAGCATACTAACTATACACATATAGGTATATATATATACACATGTATTCACAACACAAGCCTACTCTTATTTCTAAGTGTGTGTGTGTGTGTGTGTGTGTGTGTGTGTGTGTGTGTGTGTGTGTGTGTGTGTGTGTGTGTGTGTGTGTGTGTGTGTGTGTTACTGAAGTGAGTCAAAACTGAGATTAAAACCATCAAAACTCAACCATGGTATGCCTCAATTTAATATACTCTTATATACATATAAACAAAATAGGAAAACTATGTATACATCCATACATATGCTCATTTGGAAGAAATGACACATGGTTTGAAATAGTTTTAATAAATCAAAATCTGGGATTAATTCCCTTCGACCCATTCTCAACATATATGCTTGCAATGGACTTCAACGGAGTCTTACTTAGTCCAAAACCTTATATACATACTAAAAACCCATATTTTACAAGTTAAATTCCTGGAAAACAAAATATCACATTCAAACTCAAATTTGCATTTAAAGGAAAAACCTATTTTTCACACAACGACCCAAAATGAGATATATACAATATAAACCCGCGAACTCAACATACACATTGGTCTCAACCTACGTGATGCGCTCGAGTACTCTCGGGTCCGAAATCGTGTCTGTGTCTTGTCCACAGAAGGCGTATCGGAAAACCCGATACCGCGTGACATCGTGCAAGTATGCGTGCGTTCTCGCTCGATTGAGCGCCGCACACACAACGAAAAGCCCCGTGCTCGTGCACGTAGCTAGGGGGGTCCTGGGGTAGGTCTAGGACATGGTAACACGGCGACATGTCGCACCGAGGCAACGCACGTAGACCCGCACACACGCGCGGTTCGGCCTCCGTGGCTCGCTCGTCGGGCCACGCCACGACTCGAGGTTGGTCCCTCGGGTATTATAGGTATAGGTTGACGCGTTCCAGGTCCTGGAATGGGTCCTCGCCGCGTCGAGAGCGCGTACGAAGTCCGTTTCAGCGACAAAAATTAGCCCGGGTACACAGTGCGGCTGAACGATGCATGTCGGATTTCTCCGCGCTCGCTCAACGAGAAGCCATGAAATTTTAGGAGCATGGGGGCAAAGGTTGCCCCTACGTGTTCAAGAAATTTCAGGTGAAAATAAGGTCTGTGCATCGAGATACAATACGCTGACGGCAGGGCATGCACGGCCTCGTGCACTGGATCCGTGCACATGTGTCCGATGCCCGAAACGCCGCTGAAAAGTCATCAATTTCAAATCCATCTTCACAAAAGTTTCTAAGAATGATATTATCTAAGCATTCATGAAGACAGAATTGAAAAATAGCAACTTTCTATCCTAAGCGGCATTTCGTCGAACACGTGCCGTAAAGGACCGACACGTGTCTGATACCACTATCAAACGAAGTCAAAATCCAACCAAACTTTGTGGGAAAGTCTAGGGCACCTATATGGATGCAAAAATGAAAGAAATTCTAGAATAACTATGGTAGAAAAGGGTTTACCTATTGAGTGTCGAAAACTCAATAAACGGAGTCCCTCGGTTATCGTGTCAGTCGATTCCCCTCAAGCAATTGCCTCCGCCTCCTCGTTAGCAATGCTCCAGCAGATCCTCCTCTTCTAGACAAGTTCAACAGAGTTCATTTGGGGATAAACGGACTCCGGATAAAGTAAATGAGATTTTTGGAGGAGGAGATCTACTAGGGTTGGAGGCTAAACTTCACAAATGAAAAGAGAGGGGAGGGTGTACTACTGTGGGTGGCCAGGATGGAGGTTTCTAGGGTTAGGGTTTCACTTGGGCCAACTCTCTCTTAAGTAAGAATAAGGCCCAAGTCAAAAAGGCTAAAAAGGCTTACATGCAAAAGGCTTAAAAATCATTAAAAGCCTTCTAAATTAAACCCAAGACCTAAATGAATTCTAATAAGTAAAAAATAATTTCTAAGACATGTTTAGGCTCCTATACAATGTCCACTAAGGTTAAACTAGTTGCTAGCACAACACAAGTCAAAGTATCTAGAAAATCACAAAATGGCTAAAATGACTAAAATACCCTTTCTATGAAAAAGTGGATGCTACAAGTCTACCCCATTAAAATAATTTCGTCCTCGAAATTAAAGACAAACTGCATGATTAAGAAAGGACAAAGTCATACCTCAAGACTGGAAAAGATAGGGGTATCGTTCGCGCATCTCATCCTCTCTCTCCCAGGTGGACTCTCCTAGAGAGTGATGCCTCCAAGCTACGCTAACTAACGGTATCGACTGGTTCCGCAACACCTTCTTCCGTCGATCCAGAATCTCCACAGGCTGCTCTGGACAACTGAGAGTAGGGCCTACCTCAATCTCGGAATGGTCCAGTACATGGCTAGGATATGCCACATATCGTTTCAACTGCGATACGTGAAATACATTGTGGACTCCCGCTAAGGAAGAGGGCAAGTCCAGTCTGTATGACACGTCACCGACCCTTCCGCTGATAAGGAAAGGTTCGACGTAGCGTGGGCTAAGCTTCCCTCCTCCACCAAAATGAATAGTACCTCGAGTCGGTAAAATCCTCAAGAATACCATATCTCCAACCTAGCACAAGCATGGTCTTAATTAACTAAAAACAATCACACAATCAACAAAAATCACAAACAACAAAATTCTAATCCTAAGTCTAAGCTATACCTTAAACTGCAAAGGTCTCCGGTGGCTGTCGGCCCAATGCCGCTGTCTGTCCTGCACCACGCGAAGTCGATCCCTGATGAGCTTTACCTTCTCAGCTGCGTCAACAACCATCTCAAGTCCTAATAAAGTCCGCTCTCTAACATCATCCCAAGACAAGGGAGTACGACATCTACGCTCGTACAACGTCTCGAATGGTGACATACCAATGCTGGCCTGGTAATTGTTGTTGTATGCAAACTCCACCAAGTACATGTGATCCTCCCATGATCCTCTAAAATCTATAACACAAGTCCGCAGCATGTCCTCGAGAGTCTGAATAGTCCTCTCCGACTGTCCGTCCGTCTGAGGGTGGTATACAGTACTGAATTTGAGCTGAGTATCCAAACTAGTCTGCAGACTCTGCCAGAAATGGAAAGTAAAGCTACTATCCCGATCCGAGACAATGCTCACCGGAACTCCATGTATCCTGATAATCTGTCGTATACACAACTCCGCTAGCTTCTCAATAGACGTCTCCACTTTGAATGGCAAAAAGTAGGCCGATTTGGTGAACGCGGCAATCCAGAAACAAAATCCATCGTAATGTGCTCCCACTTCTACTCCGAAATGGGCAATAGCTGCAACAGTCCTCCTGGCCTCTGTCTCTCTACCTTAACCTGCTGACAGACTAGACACCTGGCTACGAAGTGTGCTACCTCCTGCTTTATTCTATACCACCATATATGCTCTTTTAAATCTCTGTACTTCTTGTTGGCACCTTGATATATAGTACACTGAGAGCGATGGGCCTCCTGCATGACCTGCTCCCGAAGCTCTCCGCTAGGCACACACAGTCTGGAACCGTGCCTCAAGGTGCCGTCCTCTACAATGACGAACTCCTCATCCGCTAATCTTGCTCGAACCTGCTCTCGTATACACCACAAAGTAACATCGTCGAACTGAGCTGACTTGATCCTCTCCATCAAGTTTGACTAAATCTGAAGGCCCCATACCTACATCTGAACTCCTGGCATGATCACCTCGATCCCCAAGCTCTCTAAATTTGCTAATAAGTGACGATCTATCGTCAAGCACATAGCTACCGGTTACCTACTCAAGGCATCGGCAACCACGTTGGCCTTCCCTGGATGGTATTGCAATAAAATGTCGAAGTCCTTCATCAACTCCAACCATCTGCGCTGCCTTATGTTGAGCTTTTTTTGTGTAAACACATACTTCAAGCTCTTGTGGTCTGTGAAGATCTCCACACGCTCTCCGTATAGATAGTGCTTCCACAACTTTAGAGCAAAGATAACTGCCACCAACTCCAAATCATGGGTAGGACAGTTCTTTTCATGCGGACGTAACTGCCTGGATGCATAGGCAATCACCTTCCTATGCTGCTGTAAGACACAACCCAAACCCTTCTCTGAGGTGTCACTGTAGATAGTAAACCCGCCTGATCCTGATGGCAATGTCAAAATCGGGGCTATCGTCAGTCGCTTCTTCAGCTCATCAAAAGCAACCTGACACTCCTCTGACCAAACAAACTTTGCATCCTTCTGGGTCAGCCTAGTCAATGGCTCTGCAATCCGGAAGAAATCCTGAACAAACCTCCTGCAGTATCCTGCCAATCCCAGAAAGCTCATGATCTCTGCGACTGAACTCGGTGCTGTCCATGATGGAACTGGGGATTCCTATAACCCTTTTTTTGGTGTGCGTATTGATCGATAGAAAGTTAAACAGATCTAATACGTGTTCTAACCCTTCATAGGCGGAAACTAGGGTTTACGAATTATACCTGCGGCGGAAATGAGACAAGTAATTCCGGGCAATCTCGAGCGGACGACCCCAAGATCTTCTGCACGTATTCCTTCCTCGAGTTGGATGTCGTGTGGACGATGATCTCCCAACCTTTTCTTCTCCTTGGCAGCCCTCTCTTTCTCTCCTTACGTGAATCACGAATTTAGAGAAAGTTTCTGATTTTTGATCGGTAATGTGGCGGCCAGAGAATAGAGGATATATATAGGCTACGACAGGGACCATGAGAAGAAATTAGGGTTAGGCCTCCTAACGGATCTGGATATCCCGTGTTTAGCCCGAACACACAATCCAGGCCCATTAACAATAGCTCGGTCCACTAATGAGCTATTGTTGTACTACCTTCCTAATCCCAAATTATGTTTGTGGGCTCCTTTTATTATATGCTCGTTTGGCTCCCCATGTTAAGATATCGTATGTCCGTCGATCAAATTAAGTTACTGACAACTATATTGATTCGACATCTTTTATCCTTAAGTAGTACCGCTCAACTTTATTTGTCATATCGGATATAATCCACCTGCAGGGTTTACATGACAATCCTTATGAGCTCCTTAAGGGGACATCATCAACCCGATGTATCGGGACATGGATTCCATTTATAATCAACAGCCCATCATACATATAATGTTATTACCCAATTCATAGAGGTTGTTGATCCATAATGAATCTCACTCTTTTATGAGTCAAAGTAATGCACACTGCATATACATGTCCGTTATTATATCCGGATTAAGAGCACAAGAATCTATAATAACAGAGGTGTTTGTTCTCTTATATAGTCAGTACAAAGAGAACAACCTCAAGTGGTCCTGTTCAATATACACAAAGTGTACTAGTATAAACCTATAGTCAAGATAGACTAATACCAGATTACACTACAACCTTTCCAATAGATTGTCCAAGTCTATCTAGGTTGTGAACTATTTATATACTCCATAGGAAACTGATAATATGATCTTCTGTGTGACACCACACACCATATTATCTACAATATAGAATATCAGACATTTGTATTAACACTTGTAACAAATACAATATGTAAACATTTGCCCATATGATTCTCATTCAAAATTTAAGAAAATAAGGTTACTACAAAAGTGATGCTTTTAGTATATAACCCTAACAATCTCCCACTTATACTCAAAGTATTGCTTTTCAGTATACTGTTACAAATCTCCCACTTATACTTAAAGCCATGCTGCTACATATCTGACTCCCATTCCCTCAACATAACTGTCAAAAGCCTTAGCTGGTAAGCTCTTTGTAAAGGGATCAGCTAGATTGTCGGCTGATGCTATCTTGATCACAGTAACTTGTCCTTTCTTTACGAAATCTCGTATCAGGTGGTACTTGTGCTTAATGTGTTTGCCTGTCTTGTGGGCTCGTGGTTCCTTCGAGTTTGCAACTGCACCACTATTATCACAATAAAGTGTAATAGACTTAGGCAAACTAGGTACCACATCCAAGTCCAACAGAAAGTTTCTGAGCCAAACCACTTCTTTGGCTGCCTCAGAGGCTGCCACATACTCGGCTTCCATGGTGGAATCAGCAATACATTTTTGCTTGATACTCCTCCACACAATGGCTCCACCTCCCAAAGAAACACATAACCTGAGGTAGATTTCCTGGAATCTCTATCTGACTGAAAATCTGAGTCTGTATACCCCAAGGGAACTAAACTATCTGCCTGGTAAACTAGCATATACTCTTTAGTTCTTTTCAGGTACTTCAAAATATGCTTTACGGCAGTCCAGTGCTCTTGTCCTGGGTTAGACTGATATCTGCTGACCATACCTACGGCAAAATAGATGTCTGGTCTCGTACATAGCATTGCATACATTAAGCTTCCTACTGCTAAAGCATAAGGAACTGCCTTCATGTTCTCTATCTCTTTAGGTGTCCTCGGACACTGCTCCTTCGATAGAGCAATTCCATGTCTAAAAGGTAAGAAACCTTTCTTACAATTTTGCATACTAAAACGAGTTAGTACAGTATCGATATATGAAGCTTGGGATAAGCACAACATCCTTTTCTTGTGATCTCGTAGAACTTTGATCCCAAGGATGTGACCTACTTCTTCCAAGTCCTTCATATCAAACTGTTTGGATAACCATACCCTTACATCAGATAATACCTTCACATTGTTTCCAATGAGCAAGATGTCATCCACATAAAGTACTAGGAATACCACCACGTTTCCGTCACACTTTCTGTATACACATGATTCATCCTGACATTGATCAAATCAATAAGATTTTATCACCTGATCAAAACATATATTCCAAGATCTGGAAGCTTGCTTAAGTCCATAAATGGACTTCTTGAGCTTACAAACAAGATGCTCCTGGCCCTTTTCAATGAACCCGTCTGGTTGCTTCATATAGATGTCTTTCTCAAGACTTCCATTAAGAAAATCTGTCTTGACATCCATTTGCCAAATCTCATAATCGAGATGAGCTGCAATAGATAAAAAGAATCCGAATAGACTTAAGCATGGCTACAGGAGAAAAGGTTTCCTCATAATCGATACCCTCTCTTTGAGTAAAACCTTTTGCTACAAGCCGAGCTTTAAATGTTTCAACCTTACCGTCTGATCCTCTTTTTCTCTTATAGACCCACTTACATCCAATGGCTTTTACACCAACGGGTGGTTCTACAAGCTCCCAGACCTGATTAGAATCCATAGATTCTATTTCAGATATCATTACTTTTTGCCAAGACTCTGCATCTTTATCTTGGAGTACTTCATTGTAGGTACAGGGATCATAATCTTGTTCCTCAGGGACGAAGTCTGACGACTCTCCCAAGAACATATATCTATCAGGTTGTATCACAACCCTCCCACTACGACGAGGCATAATCGGTTGTGGTGTAACATTTGTGACACGTTGTGCAGTTATTTATGGTTCATCCTCTTGTACTGTTGGTACTGAAGTACTTGCTGTCTCACGTCTCAGTTCTTCTAGAATAACTCTACTTGTGGGTTTATGGTTCATCACATAGTCTTCCTCTAAGAATCGGACATTGGTGCTAACAATGACCTTCTGATCCTTAGGACTATAAAATAAACCTCCTTTCGTTCCTCTTGGATAGCCTACAAACAAGCGTACTTCTGTACGAGATTCCAATTTATCTGCTTTCCCATTCAGCACATGTGCTGGACTACCCGAAATGCGAACATGTTTCAGACTAGGCTTACGCCCAATCCACAGCTCTGTGGGAGTTAGAGGTACTGACTTAGAAGGAACCAAGTTCAAAATATAAGCTACAGTCTCTAAGTAATATCTCCAAAACGAATCTGTCAAATTCGAATAACTCATCATTGATCTAACCATCTCCATAAGAGTTCTATTCCTTCTTTCGGCTACACCATTCTGTTGGGACGTTCCAGGTGCAGTCAATTGGGATGCAATCCCAGCCTCTGATAAATAATTCCTAAACTCTCCAAAGAGGTACTCGCCACCACAATCTGATCGTAATGACTTGATACATTTTCCATGACGTTTCTCCGTTTCAGCCTTGTACTCTTTGAATTTCTCAAAGCACTCAGACTTATGGTGCATCAAATAAATGTATCCATACCTTGAATAATCGTCAATAAATGTGACAAAATATTCAAAGCCACCTCTAGCTTGGATAGTCATGGGTCCACACAAATCAGAATGAACCAATTCCAACACATCTTTGGCCCTATACCCTTTTGCCGTAAAAGGCCTTTTGGTCATTTTACCTTCCAAGTAGGATTCACAGACTGGTAATGCTTCCACTTCCAATGAACTCAAAGGTCCATCTTCAACCAGTCTTTGAATCCTTCTTAGATTAATATGCCCCAATCGTAAGTGCCAAAGATATGTTTGGTTCATACAAGAAGGTTCTTTTCTCTTATTTAAGTTAGATGACATATTATTCATTTCCATAAGTTGCATTGTGGGCAAAATAGGATTAATGACATATAAATTATCAACCAATGCACCAGAACAGATAAAATGTTTATTCTTTCTAATAACAATATTGTCATTAAAATAAACTGAATATCCATCCTTAACTAACATAGAAACAGAAACTAAATTCCTTCTAAGTAAAGGTGCATAAAGACAATCTCTCAATGTCAAAGACTTATTTCTACCAAAAGATAAAGTAATATCTCCTAATGCAACGACCGATACTTTTGTAGCATCACCCATGAACAAGCATATCTCTCCATCACTGAGCCGTCTGGTTTTCTGGAACCCCTACAATGTATTACAGACATGATTAGTGGCTCCTGTATCTACACACCAGGTACTGGTAGATAACACAGCTAAACATGTTTCAACTACTAGTAAATGAGATATACCTTCTTTGTTCCCTTGTTTGAGAAGTGGACAATCAGTCTTCCAATGTCCTGACCCTTTGCACTTGAAACATTTGCCTTTCGACTTTTTCATCGCGCCTTGAGGTCCCATGCCCTTCTTTGCTGAGTTTGCCTGTTTCTGAATGTTATTCTTCTTCTTACCGCCTTTTGGCTTAGAAGTAGAAGCCTTTTCAGAAACAAAAACATGACCACTCTGCCTAAAGAGAGATTCAGCATCTTGTAGCTCTTTTGCAAGTTCTGCCAAACTATACAACCTTTTGTTCATGTTGTAATTAAGGCAGAAATTGTCAAAACTTTTAGGCAGAGTCCCGAGAATGATATCGACCTGGGTTTCCCCATCGATTTCAGCTCCAAGGATCTCCATCTCGTTCAGATGACCCATCATCTTGAGAACATGATCCCTTACTGGTGTACCCTCAGCCATTTTTTTATTCATCAAACATTTCATAGCAAACTGCCTAGCTGCTCTACTCTGATGTCCGAAGAGTTCCTTGAGGTTATACATCATGTCATAAGCTGTGGCCATGGCCTGATGCTGATGTTGCAGTACATTTGACATAGATGCCAAAATGTAACACCGCGCCATCTCATCTGCATTTTTCCACTTCTTATAAGCCTCTTTGACCTCTTCATCAGAGTTAGCATCAGGCTTAGGTGGGCATTCCTCAACAAGTACATATTTGTACTCCTCAGCAGTCAGAATAATGTCCAAATTACGTTTCCAGTCAATATAATTAGGTCCAGTAAGTTTATTTTCTTTAAGAATCACCATAAGTGGACTGAAAGAACCCATTTTTGAAATCCTGAGAATCACATAAATAAAATTATGTAGGGCAAAAAAAACTTTTTGAATTAACTAAATATTGATTCCCTCAAAACAATAATAAGAAATTCACCAACACCTTGAACACCATGAATTTAGCATGCCACGATAGTGTGGACGTATACAAATTCAACTTTGTTCAAGTAGATTTTTCTTATTAATTTTACTATCATGTCAATATAACTTTATGATAAATAAAATTAATATGCTGGTCTTGCTCTGGTCATACAAATAATAGCAGTGACTCCGATGGGGAGGATATCATTATTTGTATCTAAGTGTATACCATTACTTAATACTAAGTCCATTACCTTGTAATGAGTTCCTTCAGATGGAGAAGTGAACACATACTAGGTAACTTTCTACAATTATCCCTAAGGAAGTTTGTACTGGTGATCCATAATTATACTCATCCGATATGGAGGAAAGCACTAAAGCCAACACGCAAGTATAATTACATCACCTACAAACCAGTAATGGAGACCATAAGATTTATACTAAATAAAAATCCTCTTCCATTTAGTTATTTGACAATGAGGGTTTTTCTACTAGTTGATATTATGTCCATGTTGTCCATTATTAATGTAGGCTTGGTTTTTCAAAAAAAACAACCATACAATAATAAACATACATAATCAGAAAAAGCAAAATGACAAAAATAAGAGAAAATATCCAACTATTATGGTCATCTTTGCTGCTCTGTCCTCAACTATCCGAATCCAAAATCTGGCGCTGCGCAGACCATAAGATTTTTTTTAAGGTTTGGGTTATCGATTCCTTCATCGAAAATCATCCGTCTGCCTCTGGACTGCTTAAAACCAGCATCTCGTCCGGCGTCAGAACCAGCCACCACCGCCATCACGATTGATCAAAAATAATTAAAATTACATCAATCCTATGCCTCCCGAAGGAGTTCACACATAATCTAGATTGAAAAATTAAAATAATAAGCACGATCAACCCTCGTGATTTTAATTACATCCATAGCAACAACAACATCCACGACATATCCGTGGTTTAAACAACACAATAAAAAAAACATGCATTGGACCATAATAGTTGGATCTAAGATGCTTGCAAAACTGAGTTAGAACAGATCTACATCTACCGACTATTACATAGCGCAGGTTTTATTGGACAACATGGACGTATCAAACAATATGTAGATCCAACCTGGCTCTGATACCAATTGATGGAACTGGAGATTCCCATGACCCTTTCTTTGGTGTGCGTATTGATCGATAAAAAGTTAAACAGATGTAATATGTGTTCTAACCCTTCATAGGCGGAAATTAGGGTTCACGAATTATACCTGCGGTGGAAAGGAGACAAGTAATTCCTGGCAATCTCGAGCGGACGAACCCAAGATCTTCTGCACGTATTCCTTCCTCGAGTTGGACGTCGTGTGGGCGACGATCTCCCAACCTTTTTTTCTCCTTGGCAGCCCTCTCTTTCTCTCCTTACGTGAATCACGAATTTAGAGAAAGTTTCTGATTTTTGATCGGTAATGTGGCGGCCAGAGAATAGAGGATATATATAGGCTACGACAGGGACCATGAGGAGAAATTAGGGTTATGCCTCCTAACGGATCTGGATATCCCGTGTTCAGCCCGAACACACAATCCAGGCCTATTCGCAATAGCTCGGTCCACTAATGAGCTATTGTTGCACTACCTCCCTAATCCCAAATTGTGTTTGTGGACTCCTTTTATTATATGCTCGTTTGGCTCCCCATGTTAAGATATCGTATGTCCGTCGATCAAATTAAGTTACTGACAACTATATTGATTCAACATCTTTTATCCTTAAGTAGTACCGCTCAACTTTATTTGTCATGTCGGATATAATCTACCTGCAGGGTTTACATAACAATCCTTATGAGCTCCTTAAGGAGACATTATCAACCCGATGTATCGGGACATGGATTCCATTTATAATCAACATCCCATCATACATATAATGTTATTACCCAATTCATAGAGGTTGTTGATCCATAATGAATCTCACTCTTTTATGAGTCAAAGTAATGCACACTACATATACATGTCCGTTATTATATCCGGATTAAGAGCACAAGCATCCATAATAACAGAGGTGTTTGTTCTCTTATGTAGTCAGTACAAAGAGAAAAACCTCAAGTGGTCCTGTTCAATACACACAAAGTGTACTAGTGTAAACCTATAGTCAAGATAGACTAATACCAGATTACACTACAATCTTTCCAATAGATTGTCCAAGTCCATCTAGGTTGTGAACTATTTATATACTCCATAGAAAACTGATAATATGATCTTCTGTGTGACACCACACACCATATTATCTACAATATAGAATATCAGACATTTGCATTAACACTTGTAACAAATACAATATGCAAACATTTGCCCATATGATTTTCATTCAAAATTTAAGAAAATAAGGTTACTACAAAAGTGATGCTTTTAGTATATAACCCTAACAGTCCACGCCTCAACTGCTCTGATCTTCTTTGGTTCGACTGAGATCCCATCTCCGGTCACCATATGACCTAGGAAATCAACTCGATCCAAGAAGAACTCATACTTCGAGAGCTTACCGTAAAGCTGCTCCTTCCTGAGAGTCTCCAGAACCACTCTCAAATGCTCCTCATGCTCCTCCGAGGTCTTCGAATACACTAAAATGTCATCGACGAACACCACCACGAACTTGTCCAAGTACTGGTAGAACACCTTGTTCATCAAGTTCATGAACACCGTCGAGGCGTTAGTTAACCCAAACGGCATTACCATGAACTCAAACAGGCCATACCGAGTCCTAAAAACTATCTTCAGAATATTCTCCTTCTTCACCTTCACCTGATGATAGCCTGACCTCAGATCAATTTTAGAAAATACCTTCGCTCCGTTCAGCTGATCGAATAGGTCATCGATCCTCGGCAGCGGGTACTTGTTCTTGATCGTGAGGCTGTTGAGTGCCCTGTAGTCGATACACATCCGTACCGACCCATCCTTCTTCGGTACAAAGAGTACTGGCGCACCCCACGGTAAAGAACTCGATCGGATGAAGCCCTTGTCCTGCAACTCATCCACCTGCTTCTTCAACTCTACAAGCTCACTGTTATTCACTCTATAGACATACTGAGATATCGGCTCTGTGCCAGGTACCAAGTCTATAGAGAACTCCACATCCCTGTCCGGAGGCAACCCTGGAAACTCCTTCGGAAACACATCCATAAACTCAGCTATCAGTAGATGTGGCACGCTCTGCTCCTCTGCTGAAACTCCGAGAAAACTCCGCTGCTCTGCTCTGACTCCTGCCTGGTGAACTCGAACTCTGGCTCTTCTGGCATGCTAAAAAGAACTCTACCACTACGACAATCTATACTGGCATGGTGCCTGCTCAACCAATCCATACCGAGTACAATATCGTATTTTGGTAATGGCATTACAAGCAGACTCACATCCAATTCTCGGCCTCCCAAAACTACTCTTCGATCCTTACAAACATCATGGACGAGGAGAATACCACCCCCAGTTGTGATCTTGCAAGTCCTAGGCAAAGGTTCAGAAGAAAGCTGGTGTCTAATGAAAAATGATACAGACACAAAGCTATGGGAAGCACCCGAATCAAATAATGCGAATGCGGGAAAAGAGTCGATAAGAACAGAACTTGCTATCAGATCGCCTACTGCCTCGGTATCCTTCGTTGCCATGGCGAAAGCTTGCCCCTGCTGGCCTCCTCTAGTCTGCTGCTAGTGCTGGACAAACTTCTGCTGCTGGGTCGGCAATGGTCCCCTCTGCTGCTCCACTGGTGCCTTGGTTCCTGTTCCCTGTCCTTTACGCTCGAAAGCCTCAGGACACTCCCTCAACTGATGCTCCGATGAACCGCAGAGTAGGCACTTGCCTAGCCTCTTTCTGTACTCATTCCACCTATGCCCTGGCTTCTTACAGAAGTCACAAATGGTGGCCTGCTGCTGTCTCGGTGCCTGCTGATCCTGTCTCCGCGGTACCTGCTGGAACGGCCTATGCTGCTGCTGGAAAGGCCTCTGCTGATGCTGCTACTAAAAATGGGGCTTCTTGGCCGGTCCTCTACTGCCACCGGCTGTATGTGAATCACGACCTCGCTTCTGCTTCAGCTCCAGATCATCCTCTGCTGCCATGGCTCCCATCAAAATCTTCTTAAATGTAGCATTCCTGTTGCTCTTGGTTAAGGACTTGACTTCCTTAACCAAGCCCTTCCGGAATCTCCTAGCCTTCGCTGTCTCGCTAAGGCCCTCCACAAATCTGCCCAGGCGGCAGAACTCCCCGGTGTACTCCTCTATTGTGTGGTTCCCCTAAACCAGGTTCTCAAACTGCGTCTCCAACACGCCAAGTATAGTGTCGGGGAAGAACTTTTCCTTGAAAAGTTTCTTAAAAGCCTTCCAAGTTTGTCCCATAGTTCCAACCCTGGGGTCGATCTGGTACCAAGTGCGGGCAAGGTCCTGCATCATACTGCCCGTTGCTTCCACCTGGAGTCTAGTCGGTATCTCTGCGAGATGGAAAATCTTTTCTATGTGCTCGATCTAGTCATCCGCGTAAAGGATACCCTCCATACCCTTGAAGTCTCATGGCCTCATCTTCTGAAAATCCTGAATACCTGGAGTCCTCGGCTGGTATGGCTGGATCTGCCCTTCTTGGGGTTGGGCAGTCACCTTCTCCACTGCCACCATCGCTAACTGGTGGGCATTATCAATACCCTGTCTCATGTCTTCTGCCTGGCGTCGCTGCGTCTCCATCATCTGCTGCATGAAGGCGAAATACTGCACCACATCAACTGTCCTCTGGGGCAGTGGTGGTAGCATCCCCTGAACTCCTGGGGTAGTACTCGGAACCGGTGGAGGAGCACCCCCAAAAGTTGCAGACGGGCCCACCTGAGCTGGAACAAGAGGCACTGTGGTCCCTGGGTCCTGCTGAGTCGGACGAGAAGTAGCAGACCTCTCAGTAGTATCCCTAAGACCAGAGCGCTGCGATCGTGTCTCCACCATCCTGAAGACAGATCAAACAAGGAATCAATTACTGAAAAAAAAGCAAAATCATCAAAGGAGGACAATTGTTATAGTCTAAACTTTACGCTACAAATACTTAACCTCTAAAGTAGCATAAACAAATATAACTAGTAAAATAAAATCAGACAAATACTAGCAAAGCACAAACAAACAGCACAACAGTCTATATAATTAGAATAATAATCAAATAATTCATGCACAAAAATAAAACCTGGAATGTCAGCACTTCTTGAAAGGTGAGCTTAGCAGTCAAGAGGTGGTTGCATCTAGATAAGATGCTCAGAATAAGAAAATAAAATTTGTTAGAGGTGCTCAGGTGCTAGTCTGTGAAGTTTACATATTGTTTTCCTATTCTAATATACAATCAATTCAATCAGTACAAAAAATGAAGTTTCTGCAGCCCCCTAGATGAGTAACTTCTTTCTCTTTGTGACAGTAGTAGCAGCCCTCCTTCCAGTCCACAATCGCAAGATCCTGAGAACTTTTTCCTGTCCTCGCCTGTGACTTAGGTCTTTCCTTTCCGTAGGAAGTCACCAGAGCAGACTGTTGCGATGATTCCATTTGCTTGCGTTGGACCTCCTCATTCAACAAGCTACTTTTGACTGCCTCCATCGTGACAACTCCATCAGACGTGGAGTTGCTCACCGACACCACCAACGTCTCTTAACTTTTCGACAGAGAACTCAAGAGCAGTAGCGCCTGAAGCTCATCATCAATCACCATCTTCATCGCAGACAGCTGATTGATGATACCCTGAACCTCGTGCAGATGTTGTGCCACTGGGGCACCCTCCTTGTACTTCGAGTTGGCGAATAAAAAAGCCTTGTTGCCAGCTGTCTTCCTTTTATGTTCTCGATTGAGTTGGACACGCATTCGCATGGTCATAGGACAACTTATGCATAAGAGATGGGGATATGTTTTCTCGGACTGTACCCCGGAACGTTAGGGCGACCGATCCGGCCTAGGAGGAAACATTGGCGTGCCAGTAGGGGCACGGGTTTTATGAGGCATCCTTTGGGGCTAGCTATTAACAATAAGAATTTGATAAAAGTTTTCCTAATGTGATTGAGTACCTTAACTTATATCTTATATCCTACTGCAGGCTGTAATGATACTCTAGTTCGAGTACCACTACGAAATCACACTAGTTGTGATTGGAAGACCTGCATGGGCCACCACTAAAAATGTGTCACGACCCGCACCCAGTGAAAGGGCACGAGAAGTGAACTACGCCCAGCCTACGCTGCAGTGTCGGCGGTAGAATGTTGTCCTGAGTCAAAATATTTAATACAATCTAGAATATGCTCCGAATGGAGAGTAAAATAATAAGTAACTCAATCACAACAACTAAGATGGAATAGAAGAATAAATCTCAAGAGAGTCACAGATATAAATAAAGGTCTAGGTGTAAACCATCATTACAAATATCAAGTACAACTCATAATGTCTCAATAAAGACAATAAAATACTAAGTCTCAGCTAGACTATGGGCAACTCCTCAGCGACTGCTGGATCCTCCTGAGGGTCCACGTCACCAGTGTCATCTAAGCCAATGCCATAATAAATAGGATAGAACTCTTCATCATCACCTATAAAATATTCAACATGCCCAATCAGGACAGAATGAGCACATATCTCTCACAACAGTTCATATTAGGGTTGGACATATAAAGCAAGCTATAGAAAATTATACATGAAACGCTGTAAAGAAAATCAACAAGAGAGAGAATATCAAGACTAGATATGACTATGATAAATAGAGAAATGTAACTATCTATGTGGTTTAGAGCATAAAATTGGTTATGTAAACAGGTTGGGTTGCACATGGATAAACTATGGAGTTGCACATAGATACCTACTGGGGATAATGATCACATAACCAACTACACTCTCCCTGCCCCCAATCAATACACAAGGATCAAGACATGATATGTTATTGCACATGGATAACAACTACTTTATACATGGAGCTCACATGGTCATGAGTATACATGAATAGCATATGAGTGTACATAGATAAATATGAATACATAGAGTACATGATGAACACGATAAAGTACATGAACATGACATACTCGATGTATCCGAGGGGATAACATCGCATAAAAGGACCCATAGGGTACTAATCCGTGTGAACATCGTGTCAGCATCAAGTATACTAGTCTATAACAAGAGAACATATCCAAACAAGTATAAAAAGATCAGAGAATATACTCGCCTGGCAAACTGAACTGCTGATGATAAAGTATAGCTAAACTGGGGCAATATAAACCTATTTAAAATATGCACATGTCACAACCAAGTCTAAAATATCAAAAGAAATATCTACAATGCAAGACTACATGCTTCCAGGTCCCTTTTGGTCAAAGTCAACCCTTGGTCAACTCTGGTCAAACCTGTTCAACGCTAGTCAACCCTGGTCAAACATTGGTCAACTAGTCCGTCTACTAAATTTTAGGTCATACACAAAATTCTAGGTCATTCGGAGTTCGTTTGAGTCGATTTGGATCAAGTTTGACCCAAAGTTGACTTTTGTCAACTTGGTCAACTTGCCGGCCAATTCCACTAAACTAGGCTCAAAATGACAAACCAAATCTGTCCTAGGACTCCTATGGTTACAACCACAACTATGATCTACTCTAAGATGGGTTCTCAAGCATACTAACTATACACATATAGGTATATATACATACACATGTATTCATAACACAAGCCTACTCTTATTTCTAACAAATGGTTGCGTGTGTGTGTGTGTGTGTGTGTGTGTGTGTGTGTGTGTGTGTGTGTGTGTGTGATACCTGTAGGTTACTGAAGTGAGTCAAAACTGAGATTAAAACCATCAAAACTCAACCATGGTATGCCTCATTTTAATATACTCGTATATACATATAAACAAAATAGGAAAACTATGTATATATCCATACATATGCTCATTTGGAAGAAATGACACATGGTTTGAAATAGTTTTAATAAATCAAAATCTGGGATTAATTCCCCTCGACACATTCTCAACATATATGCTTGCAATGGGCTTCAACGGAGTCTTAATTACTTATATATTTTATATATATATATATATATATATATATATATATATATATATATATATATATATATATATATATATATATATAATTACATATATACATAGCTACAAAGAAAATCACATATGCTCATAATTGATAGAAAAATATGAAATAAATCCAAGAGTTGGTTCTCACAAGTCCAAAACCTCATATACATACTAAAAACCCAGATTTTACAAGTTAAATTCCTGGAAAACAAAATATCACATTCAAACTCAAATTTGCATTTGAAGGAAAAACCCATTTTTCGCACAACGACCCAAAATGAGATATACACAATATAAACCTGCAAAACTCGGCATACACGTTGGTCTCAACCTACGTGATGCGCTCGGGTACTCTCGGGTCCGAAATCGTGTCCATGTCGTGTCCACAGAACGCATATCGGAAAACCCGATACCGCGTGACAACGTGCACGTATGCGTGCGTTCTCGCTCGACTGAGTGCCGCACACACAACGAAAAGACCCATGCTCGTGCACGTAGCTAGGGGGTCCTAGGGTAGGTCTAGGACACGGTAACACGGCAACACGTCGTACCGAGGCGACGCACGCAGACCCACACACGCGCGGCCTGCTGTGCGCGCGCGCGACCGCTCGTGCCCGCGCGTGCCCTCGTGCGCGCGTTTCGGCCTCCGTGGCTCGCTCGTCAGGCCACGCCACGACTCGGGGTTGATCCCTCGAGTATTCTAGATATAGGTAGATGCGTTCCATGTCCTGGAATGGGTCCTCGTCGCGTCGAGAGCGCGTACGAAGTCCGTTTCAGCGATAAAAATTAGCCCAAGTGCACAGTGCGGCTGAACGATGCACGTCAGATTTCTCCGCTCTCGCTCAATGAGAAGCCGTAAAATTTTAGGAGCATGGGGGCAGAGGTTGCCCCCACATGCTCAAGAAATTTTAGGTGAAAATAAGGTCTGTGCATCGAGATAAAACACGCTGACGGCAGGGCATGCACGGCCTCGTGCACGGGATCCGTGCACGTGCGTCCGATGCCCGAAATGTTGCTGAAAAGTCATCGATTTCAAATCCGTCTTCACAAAAGTTTCTAAGAATGATATTATCTAAACATCCATGAAGACAAAATCGAAAAACAGCAACTTTCTATCCTAAGCGATATTTCGTCGAACACGTGCCGTAAATGACCGACACGTGTCCGATACCACTATCAAACGAAGTCAAAATCCAACCAAACTTTATGGGAAAGTCTAGGGTACCTATATGGATGCCAAAAAAAGAAATTCCAGAATAACTATGGTAGAAAAGGGTTTACCTATTGAGTGTCGAAAACTCAATAAACGGAGTCACTCGGTTGTCGTGTCGGTCGATTCCCCTCAAGCAATTGCCTCCGCCTCCTCGTTAGCAATGCTCGAACAGATACTCCTCTTCTAGACGAGTGCAACAAAGTTTTTTTTGGAGAGAAACAGACTCCGGATGAAGAAAATGGGATTTTTGGAGAAGGAGATCTACTAGGGTTCACTTGTGGAGGCTAAACTTCACAAATGAAAAGAGAGGGGAGGGTGTACTGCTGTGGGTAGCCAGGATGGGGGTCTCTAGGGTTAGGGTTTCACTTGGGCCAACTCTCTCTTAAGTTAGAATAAGGCCTAAGTCAAAAAGGCTAAAAAGGCTTACATGCAAAAGGCTTAAAAATCACCTTCTAAATTAAACCCAAGCCCTAAATGAATTCTAATAAGTAAAAAATAATTTCTAAGACATGGTTAGGCTCCTATACAATATCCACTAAGGTTAAACCAGTTGCTAGCATAACACAAGTCAAAGAATCTAGAAAATCACAAAATGGCCAAAATGGCTAAAATGACTAAAATACCCTTTCTATGAAAAAGTGGATGCTACAACTCAAGAAATCAAAGTATGAAGAATTTAGGACAAAGTCAATAATATCCGAAGACCTATGAATGTTTGAAATCACTTCAACTTAGAGTTCATGCTTCGCCAGTGCGCTGCTGGCTGCAGTGAACTCTCAATCTCCATAATCCAGATAATGGTTACAGTGCGCAACTGCCACGCCCTAGTAGGTCATCGAATAGTCTCTTAACCTTATCCATATGGATTACAAAAGTGTTTCAGAGAATTCAAAATGAGTTCCAATAGTCCAAATCATGATAAAAGGTGATGTTATCTGTCTTTTAGAAAATAAAGGATTTTATTAGGTACTTAGAAATAATAAGGTGGTTTTAGAAATAGATCTTGAACACGAGACGAATTTTTAAATAGTAACCGGGATCTCAAATAGAAGATAGAATCTCGAATGACAGCCAAAATTTCATATAGGGAACATAATATCGGATAGGTAACAAAGTCCCGAAGGTTGTATAGAAGCAAGGTATCAGATAGTAGGCAAAGTCTCGAATTAAGGACCAAAAATCTTATACAGGAAACAAAGTCTAATAAAATATTGAATAATAACCAAAATCTCGAACAAACTTTCGAATGGGAACGAAATATAAAATAAGGTCTCAATTAGGAAATCAATTATCAACAAAGTCACGAATAGGAAATAGAATCTCGAATAGGAAGCAAGGTTACTAATAGAAAGCAGAGTATCAATTAGCGAACAAGAGACATGTATCGAATCATGAATATGAAACAAGCAAAATCTTAAATATTTAATAAGGTTGAAGCAAAGTCGTGAACAGGAACAAATTCTCGAATAGAAAATAAGTCACGAATAAGGAACACAATCTCATATAGGGAACGAGTCAAAATCTTAAATAGAAAACAAAATCATCAAACAATGCCCCGAATAAGGATAGAATCTCAAACAAATCTCAAATAGAAATGAAATCTCAACAAAGTTTTAGATGAGAAACAAGGTTTCAAGACAAAATCTCGAGTAGGAAATAAAATCTCGAAGTTTGATTAGGAAACAAAATTTCGAAAAAAAGCAAAAAATAGAAAACAAAATCATGCATAGTAAAAAAATAGGGTAGCTAATAATGAACATGAAATAAGTCTCCGAACGGAAAAGCAAAACCTTGAATAAAAATCGGAGTTTCGAATAGGAAACAAGATCTTTAGAATAGGAAACAAAATCTGAAATTAAACCTCGAACAGGATCCAAAGTTTAAAATAGAAACGAAGTCTAACAATTCTTAATTAGGGAACAAGGAGTTCTAGATGCTAAGAGAAAATCCAAAGGGAATTGGAATGCAAATCACGATCCATGGTCTTCTTCATCCATGCAAAAGAGTCTTCTGTCTTCTGTCCGTCTTCAGTATTTCTTCTGAAACTGGAATCACTTTAACTTCTTCAGCTGTCCTGACATAGGCTGGTCCCTGCGACAGTCCTTCATGCGGCTGCTGAGTCTGGAGAGGTGGGTCCCTCTGCTGTAATCCCAGTGCTCCTCGTGCTCGTCCTTGGACAGTACGATCAGCAACCTCCGGGCAATCCTTGACATGATGGATAGGCGATCCGCAAAACAAGCATAGCTTCAGTCTCATGCGACACTCATCGTAGTCATGTCCGGGGTGGTGGCAGTAATTGCAAATGATCACCGCCTGGACTTGAGTCTGAATCTCCCGCTATGGCTGAAGTGCTGGCTGCTGAGATCCTAATACTCCTCGACCATTACGATTAGTGACCTACTGACAATCTTTTATTCGGTGGACAGAAGATCCGCAGAACAGGCAAAGTCTAAGCCTCTTGCAGCACTTGTCAATAGGATGTTCCGTCCTTCTGCAGAACATACAATAAAGGTGGGCCTAAATCTGCCTCTGATAATACGGCTGATGATGTGACTGAAGAGGCATTGTCTGAGTGTTGCAACGCTTTGCGGGTCCAGGGTAGTTGCTACTTCCGTCATAAATCTTCATGTCTCTCTTGGACTTTAGCTTCCAGTCTCGTTCTTTTGTCCGTGCTACTGGCTTCAATCTTCAGAGGAGTCAGATCCTCGGAGACTTGGATGATTTTCAGAAGTGGCAGCTCCAGGTTCTTGATCTGCTCCTCGGTACAAAGAATGTGCTCGGTGTCGGGAAGTCCAAAGATCCGAGAATCTGGAAATCAGAAGTCCTCTCCGGCTCGGAAAACGCATCTACAAGTCTGGATTAAAAAAGAACGGCTTGCTCCCTTTGGCACATCTCTATCAACTACGTACTACCAATGGTGATAGTAGAGGCGACAAGCAGTGGTGGAAGCTCAGAAGCATCAAGTGCAAGTGAGTCAATAGTTCCTATGTTGTGTGTCTGAACCATCTGAAAAATAAAAAACTATTAAAATGGCCTAACTATAGATAATAAGCAAACCTAGTAATTAATATGTATAACCAGACTTAGTAAAATATACCCATAAATATTTTTTCGCAATCCTATGCTGTGATGAGTTTTCCTTAGTCTAACATGTTCCCTAATAGCACTCAATAGCCTAAGTGCCATTAGGATAGACTTGCATGGGCCACCACTAAAAACATGTCACGACCCACTCCCGAATAATCGGACACGAGTCGGACACGTCCAGCCTTCGTCGAGGGATACGATGAAGTAAGCTGTACAATACTAAGAAAAACTCCAAGTCACAATGATATAAAATACCATAGCATCTATAAACATTTCCAGAAATATCACCACAATCTACCAAGTCATAATACAATTTATATATAAAAGTACCAAAGACAAATCCGGTGACAGGAATGAAATACAACTATGAACTCTCAATATACATCATCTCGAAGTAAAGCTAAATGAACCTAAACATGTAACCTCTAGCTAAGTCATGCTTCCATCCTGCTCAGCTAAGATCCCAAGCTCTGGCCCATAAGGTATAATGATATCCTACAAGTACACCTGCAACATATCTAGTCAGAAGCAGAGTAAAGTACAATTCTAGGTAATGAACAAGAACATCATGATATGAAAAAGAATACAGAAGAATATAAAATATAAAGTACATGAAAAGAACATACATGAAGTACAGGAAATAAAGTATAAGAAGTAAATCCTGAACCTGAAGTACAAGACATGACATGTGCATAATATTTGAAATACAACTAGCTTATGTGACCGACTAGGGGTAAGTACAGGAAGCACATGAACTAGATACGGCTTAGGGCCCGCGTGTACGGTGCGAGGCCTAAGCTATCAACATAAATTTTCTGATCTCTGGGTTTGGTCATATAGCTAGTGTATTTTCCCTCCCCGACCACAAATAAGTACAAGAACATGAAAGTACAAGAGTACTAGATAACGTGTCACATCGTGTCAGAAGAAGAGTACATGAATAATGTAAATCAGCATGAACCATAGAATGTACTTGCCTTGTCCAAGAAGATCGAGAATAGGGAGATAGTAATCTCTATGTTCACCTAATTTATTCACAAGTTGGTTAGGTTCTAAACAATGACAATTACTAATCAACTATTTCTACCAATAAGCTAAATACCTATAAAAATAAGGGTTTAAACTTATATAATAAAATATGCTATACATCCTAGCTTAACAAAATATTAATTAGATAGACATCTCTACTAGCTAATTATGCATCATATAACAACTAACAAGAAAAATTATATCATTTATTTAGATAAAGATTAGGCCTAGATAACCTGCTAGTAAACTATTTATAGGATAATACCATATAATAGTCAATTAACAAGAATATTAAGATGAAATAGCACTTAGCAATATTATTGGTTAAAGTAGATGATAACATTCTGAAATATCACTATCAAAATTTATTAAGCAATTAACAAACTGAATGCTTCGATTAATAAATTGGAGGCTAAAGAATAATCCAATTCAAAGAGAAGTCCAGAACTCTCAACTCAGTCAGGCCCATTTGGTTCAGCTCTAAAATGTTTGACTTAGACTAAAACACACTCTTGTATACACCCATCCCTTTGTAGTTGTATTACTCTATAACTGTTAAAGAAGCAACACATCCTACTAGTGGCCCATGTTGAACATTAAATTCATAGGCTTGTAGCCCAAACTAACCCATATACAGCTAACTTCTTTCTTCTTCCTGAGCCTACACCATATTCCAGTCCCTCATAATTCAGCCAATTGTTCAATCAAAAGTTCACTAGCCATTCAAACTGAATATTCAGTAACATTCAAAAACCAAATTCCCCGCCAATACTGTAACATCCAGTTTTCTAGATGAGGGTAATTTTGAAATTTTGTAATTATAATTATTATTTATTGATTATTATTTCATATTATGATTTTTGGTAATTTTTAATCATTTTTAAACTATTTAAAATTATGACTTGTGATTTTGACATTTTACTATTGTTTGGTTTTAATTTCGAGGAATTTGTCACCCCCAGTTTTCAGGAACAGGGGTATTTTTGTCATTTTGTATTTTTGTCATTTTATATTTTTGAAATATTTTTGAAATTTATTTTATCATTTATGATATTGTTTTGGGATTATTTGAGTCGGGTTCGAATTTCAGCTCAATCCGACTTGAAACGGGGACCCGGGAGTAGTGTTGACTTTAGTGGACACACACATTAGTTAGCCATGGCCCACATGATAGAAATATTTTAGTTAGAGGTTAGACTAATTATTATGGATAAGGTTAGTGTGATTAGAGACTTTAGAATGACTAATTTAGCCCCAACCAACTAGCCCTTTCCTAATACTAATAGAATAGGTTAGTGGGGGCATTTTGGACCTTACCATAATAGGACAAATAGTCCCATATGGCTAGCCACTTTGGGAGAGGATATGCTCAAGTTCATTTCATTATTCTCATCCACACTCTCTCTCTTGTTCTTTCACAAATTTCTAGAGAGCAATCCCTAGCAATTTCTCCACCAAATCCTTTCATTTCGCCACCAAATCTTCTTCTTTCCTTCTCCATTCTGGCCAAGGAGGAAGCTACCCAAGTTTGGGAGGATTCGGAGCTCGTTCGTGTCCTTTTGGAATCTCTACGTGTCGGTGTCGCTCCGGGAAGGCTTTTCTTCGATTCGATCTACCGGGAGGTATAAATCTCTTCTCTTTTTCATTTTCTCATGCATATAGGTCTATTTTGAACCCATAGAAATGACCCCCATGGTTGTATCTCCATTTCGTGTCCATTTCATGTCCATTTGGAGGTCATAGGAGTGTCCTTTGTGTTGTGATTGTGTCCTAGTGAAAAAAGCCCTATTTTGGACACTTGTGTGCATATATATATATATATATATATATATATATATATATATATATATATATATATATATATATATTTGTGTGTGGTTAGATGGTTAGAGAGTGGATTGATCTTAGTTAGGATGGTTAGAATGAGTTTCATTTGGATACCTATATTTGTATCCAAGTATCTTGGCCTATATGTGTTCTTTTGTCAAATCCGTCATAATTTTTATCCATGTTTTTATTAACCAAAGCAACTTAGAAATGTCATAACTTTTAGCTTAGAACTCCGATTTATCTCCCGTTTTTTTTAAAAGAACCGTATCGAAGTTAGCTTTCCAAATATATATTTTAATAAGCCAAATTCTTTTATAACTTTCTGTAGAATTATTTGAGTGTCAGTTGTACGAAAGACGAACATATTTCGGTATTTTTGCGATTCCGGGAGCTTTTGGACACGAAAATGCGATCCGTTTAAAGTTTTGGAAAGCTAACACGAAGAGCTACAACATACTTTAATCTTAGAATTTAATGGATGTCCAATTGGTACAGTATTGGTTTTAAGCAGAAGAGTGACTATACGATATATATATTTTGTGTAACCTATGAGCCTATGTAGTATGGATATTAAATGAATATAGAGTATGTAATGCATAATATGTTAGATGAATAAAATGATATATATATGATATATATTCTTTTTACATTAATTTATATATATGGTTGAATGCAAGCATGTAGGAATGCTATTAATATAATGCATATAAGCAATACATGAATGAAAGAATGATATACATTGTATGCATGAAAGTATATAATGAATGCTAGATATGAATGCAAGATATATATGTAATGATAGATATGAATGCATAATGTATAAATATTGTAATGCAATATATAATGATAACATGTATGGTAATGTAGAGTATATGATGCAAGCATGAATGAATGGAGGAAATACATGTATATAGGTAATATAGAATGTAATATATGAAAGGAATGAAAGATAATATATAACATGATATGTAGGTAATGCAAGGTATGAAATATATGATGTGTGTATGTTTGTATGCCTCTATGTTAATGTATGAAATGATATGAATATACAATGTATGCATATGTATAAAATATGTAGGTAATGCATAGATGAATGAATGAAATGAATGTTTGCAATATGTTAATATAAATACAAGTATCTAATATGCATGAATGTAAGTATAATATAATACAAGTATACATGTATGTATCATGTAAATATAATGTACATGATATGTATGTATGCATGTATAAAAAGGTAAGTATGTATGTATTTCTATAAACTGAGTTAACCTATAACCTTTTATACACATGCATTCATACACCCTTTGACATCATGTATCCCATGTCACATACACCTACCTATCACTAAATTTTAGAACATTAACACATATCCTTTCACACACATGCCAAACACACACATACTCACTTACTCTTTTACCTCTCTTTCTCTCTCTCTCTCTATATATATATATTTATATTTATATTTATATTTATATTTATATATATATTATATATATATATATATATTTTTTTTATATATATATATATATATATATTTTTATATATATATATATATATATATATATATATATATATATATATATATATATATATATATATATATATATATATATATATGTTTGTGCCTATATATATAGCTTTCCTATATATATCTATGTATATGAATATGTGAATGTGAATAATATATATACATTATATGACTAAGTTTGTGTGCCTTGTTAGCTTATGGTTTAGTTTTGTGCTTGGTTTAGCAAGTGACTTAGGCTATGAGTTAGTAGCTATCTTGGATACCTAATTTGCATATACATAGTTTGTTTAGACCTAGAATAACTTGTTTGACCTAATTTAGACTTGTTAGACCTAGTTTGACCATAGTCGACCTAGGTTTGACTTTCAGGGTTGACCAAGTTGACCAAGAGTTGACTTTGGTCTAGATTGACCTAGAATCATGTAGAATGCATAGTAGAACTTCATATTGTCATTTTGGACTTGTTGTGACTTGTGCTGTTCTGATTAGGAGCCAGACACCTCTCATCGGACAGTATATTTACTTTGGACATTCAGACATCAGGCGAGTACATTCTCTGATAATTCTCTCATTTATTTGTCAATTACTGTACTTCAGTTCTAGTTAGTTGTATGTGATTCTCTGTTACAACACGTATGGCTATTTCTGGATTCATGTATGCGACACACATACCATATTGTCTGGCCTCTATTACTGGTATCATCATATTTGGCTTTTATTACTGGAATCACCTACTGGAATCATCCTGGAATCACTTGCTGGTATCATCACGTTTGGCTTGACTCATCTCGATTCTCGTATCGTATTCTGGATTCACTTGTACTTGCTGGAAAGGAAAATACTTGAGTAAGACATGTAGACATACCCCAATTCTGGAATCACCCCACATGTTGGAATCTACTGGAATGATAGCCATCTTACACCCGACCGAGTGTGTGATGTGCCAGATTACCTATAGCCGTTTACATGTCGATCTCGGTATTTTAAAACATACTGTTAGAGTATAGTCTGGACTCACCCTGGAATCTTTGATCACTGTCTGGAATTATCTCATACTGGACTCATCTTGTACTGGAATCACCTGGTATCAGATTCATGTTGTCTGGATTTACGTTGGTCTTACACTTGTTTACATTTACTATCTGGACTTATATCATGTTACCCTGGTTCAGCTAGTTCTATTTTTTACTGTCTTCATTGCTATGATTCTTCTCTTATTTAGTTATTTACTTTCCTTACACTTTATCTGTCTTTCTTACCATCACCTGAATATAAACTACCATTTTCATCAATACAACTGTCTATAACTGCTTTATAGTTCTCTGTCATTTACTTGGGTTTTCTAGATGAGATGTGCTCGTTCCTGTCCTGACTGGACCTGTTGATAAATTTTACAGATAGCCTGGAGGTTGCCTGCTAGCCTAGAGGAGACACAGTAGAGGTTGTATAGTTAGTTATTTCAGTTGTATTGAGTTGTATTTATTCTATGGATTACTGTATTGAGCTTTAAGATGTTTTCTGGGTTTGTTTATCTTAGACACTTAGACTTCTATCTGCTGTATCTCTTTTGGATTTCATGTTTTACCCATCTTTTATCTCGCTCTACCTTAGTTGTGATTGAGACTGTATCTGCTATGTCACCTCCATTTGGAGAGTATATACTGTACAGGTACCTTTATATTGTTAGATGTTTGACCTAGGACAGCGTTCTACCGCCGACATTGTGGCGTAGGCTGGACGTACCCACGTCTCGTGCCCTTACTCTAAGGTGCGGGTCGTGACATATTTTTAGTGGTGGCCCATGCAGGTCGAGTTTATGTAGTGGTATTCGAACTAGAGTATCACTACAGCCTACAGTAGGATTAGGATATTTTTGGAGGTACTCAATCACATTAGGAAAAAACTCTTAATCCGATTCCTTTTGTCTAAAATCGTTGCTTATTGACTTCCCTTGAATATAAACTGTTCTTTTTTGAATTTTTGCTTTATTCTCAGAAATTGCTTCTTGTTTTGATCTGTCTTCATGATGGTTATGAAGACACGATCTTATCGCTTCGGTTCAGGGGATACTATCGAGAGGCTGGCCACCACTCGTCCTGTTCATCAGGGCCTCGAGACTGCAGCTTCTGTTGTACCGACTCAGGTTGGCATTTCTGCTATATTGAAGGTGTACCTCCGTCTGTACAGAGACTTTTCCCTTTGTTTTTGGTTTCTCTCAGCAGCAGCGTTTCATGCAGCATCAGCAGCAAAGATTTGTGCAGTATCAGCATCAAGCTGGAGAAAACCAACAGGGCGAGCTATCGTCAGGACAGTCGAGGATGCACAGACCGTTGGAGATCTTGCTGTAAGTTCCGTTCTTCTCAATTCCATTCCCGCAATTGTCTTTTATAATTACTTTGAAATCCTATTCCATCTGTTCCTTGTTGATTGATTAATTTTGTCATGTTACTCTTTTGTTGTGTTTGTTTTTCTTCTGAGAAAATCATATAGGCTAGGTTGCCTAAATCATAGGATCTAGAATCCTCGATAGTCGTATTAGTTGGCATAGTGAGGACATGTAGTCAGATTTAGGATGTATTCTCGTGTATGGGAATTTAAGGTTTTTGCCGTCGCATGCGGCAGTGCGAAAGTTTTAAATACCATGAACCTAGAGGTACGTACCTTAGTCAAGGACTCTGTGATTATCGTAGCCTTGCTCACTAGCATGATGAAGACTTTGGACAACATGATTTTGGACATACGCAATGATTAACAGATTGTATCTTGAGAAGGTTTAAACATTATATCCTTTTGATTGTTATAAATGACTTAGGAGTAGGGATATTTACTTTTGTAGAGCTTATTCATAGGTAGTTCCTTCATAGTATAATGGTATGATGACTTGTAGAGTGTCTGTACCCTAGAGGTGATAGTTAGCATTGGTGTTAGAATAGTAACCCATTGTAGATAATTCTCCTGTTATCTATAATACCAACCAGTTACACATAGGATGTTAGTATGCCTTACAGCCTTGATGATTATTACTACTTTCCCTTACCTTTTTCAGTAAGGCACCCATGACCAGAGCCTGCCTTTGAGTATAGTTGTAGTTTCACCTAAGACCGAGAGGTCTATTTGCATAGATAGATTGCAGATGATATTGGCATATGGGATATAGGTTAGTTGGTATCTATAGGCCATTGTTGTATAGGGTTATAAACATGTTGTTTAGCCTATACTTGGTTCAGTTTTCCATTTTAGTTAAGTTCTCTTCGTGTTGAGTTCCTTTGTGTTGATCACCTTTATAGGCAGTGTGCAGACCCTTCACTAGATACCATGTCCCCTTGATTCAGACCATTCATCCTTAGCCTAGTTCTAAGCATTGTTTCAGACCCTTATAAGTTTAGTCTGCCTTAACCCTTGGTTGATCAGTCATATATATATATATAGATGATATACTTAGGATATATGTGATGGGTTGTTGTTCTTGAGCATATATATATATATATATATATATATATATATATATATGTGGTATTTGGTATTCATGTGCTTAGCTTGTAGGTATTTAGTTATAGGTGACTTGATAGGATTGGGAAGTTAAGAGCTAGTCTATTATAGAGTTTCTTTTTCGCTAAATTCTAGTTGCCAACACCTAGATAGCTAGCATAGGTAAAACCCTAACAAGTTGACCAGTTGATGACCAAGTACTTGGATGTTAAGAAATTGACTAGTGATTGACCCTTGACTATGTTTGACATAGAAGGGGGTGCGATCATCTTAATTTCGAGGACAAAATTTTTATATGGTGGGTAGGATTGTAACACCCAGTTTTTTAGATGAGAGTAATTTAAAATTTTGTAATTATAATTATTATTTATTGATTATTATTTCATATTATGATTTTTGGTGATTTTTAATCATTTTTAAACTATTTAAAATTATGACTTGTGATTTTGACATTTTACTATTGTTTGGTTTTAATTTTGAGGAATTTGTCACCCCCAGTTTTCAGAAACAGGGGTATTTTTGTCATTTTGTATTTTTAAAATATTTTTGAAATTTATTTTATTATTTAAGATATTGTTTTGGGATTATTTTAGTCGGGTTCGAATTTCAGCTCAATCCGACTTAAAACGGGGACCCGGGGGTAGTGTTGACTTTAGTGGACCCACACATTAGTTAGCCATGGCCCACATGATAGAAATATTTTAGTTAGAGGTTAGACTAATTATTATGGATAAGGTTAGTGTGATTAGAGACTTTAGAATGACTAATTTAGCCCCAACCAATTAGCCCTTTCCTAATACTAATAGAATAGGTTAGTGGGGGCATTTTGGACCTTACCATAATAGGACAAATAGCCCCATATGGCCAGCCACTTTGGGAGAGGATAGGCTCAAGTTCATTTTATTATTCTCATCCACACTCTCTCTCTTATTCTTTCCCAAATTTCTAGAGAGCAATCCCTAACAATTTCTCCACCAAATCCTTCCATTTCGCCACCAAATCTTCTTCTTTCCTTCTCCATTCTAGCCAAGGAGGAAGCTACCCAAGTTTGGGAGGATTCGGAGCTCGTTCGTATCCTTTTGGAATCTCTACGTGTCGGTGTCGCTCCGGGAAGGCTTTTCTTCGATTCGATCTACCGGGAGGTATAAATCCCTTCTCTTTTTCATTTCCTCATGCATATAGGTCTATTTTGAACCCATAGGAATGACCCCTATGGTTGTATCTCCATTTCGTGTCCATTTGGAGGTCATAGAAGTGTCCTTTGTGTTGTGATTGTGTCCTAGTGGAAAAAGCCCTATTTTGGACACTTGTGTGCATATATATATATATATATATATATATATATATATATATATATATATATATATATATATATATATATATATATATATATATATATTTGTGTGTGTGGTTAGATGGTTAGAGAGTGGATTGATCTTAGTTAGGATGGTTAGAATGAGTTTCATTTGGATACCTATATTTGTATCCAAGTATCTTGGCCTATATGTGTTCTTTTGTCAAATCCGTCATAATTTTTATCCACGTTTTTATTAACCAAAGCAAACTTAGAAATGTCATAACTTTTAGCTTAGAACTCCGATTTATCTCCCGTTTTTTTAACAGAACCGTATCGAAGTTAGCTTTCCAAATATATATTTTAATAAGCCAAATTCTTTTGTAACTTTCTGTAGAATTACTTGAGTGTCAGATGTATGAAAGACGAACGTGTTTCGATATTTTTGCGATTCCGGGAGCTTCCGGACACGAAAATGCGATCCGTTTAAAGTATCGGAAAGCTAACACGAAGAGCTACAACATACTTTAATCCTAGAATTTAATGAATGCCCAATTGGTATAGTATTGGTTTTAAGTAGAAGAGTAACTATACGATATATGTATTTTGTGTAACCTATGAGCCTATGTAGTATGGATATTAAATAAATATAGAGTATGTAATACATGATATGTTAGATGAATAAAATGATATATATATATGATATATTCTCTTTACATTAATTTATATATATGGTTGAATGCAAGCATGTAGGAATGCTATTAATATAATGCATATAAGCAATGCATGAATGAAAGAATGATATACAATGTATGCATGAAAGTATATAATGAATGCTAGATATGAATGCAAGATATATATGTAATGATATATATGAATGCATAATGTATAAATATTGTAATACAATATATAATGATAACATGTATGGTAATGTAGAGTATATGATGCAAGCATGAATGAATGGAGAAAATACATGTATATAGGTAATATAGAATGTAATATATGAAAGGAATGAATGATGATATATAACATGATATGTAGGTAATGCAAGGTATAAAATATATGATGTGTGTATGTTTGTATGTCTCTATGTTAATGTATGAAATGATATGAATATACAATGTATGCATATGTATAAAACATGTAGGTAATGCATAGATGCATGAATAAAATGAATGTTTGCAATATTTTAATATAAATACAAGTATCTAATATGCATGAATGTAAGTATAATATAATACTAGTATACATGTATGTATCATGTAAATATAATACACATGATATGTATGTATGCATGTATACAAGGTAAGTATGTATGTATGTATTTCTATAAACTGAGTTAACCTATAACCTTTTACACACATGCATTCATACACCCTTTGACATCATGTATCCCATGTCACATACACCTACCTATCACTAAATTTTAGAACATTAACACATATCCTTTCACACACATGCCAAACACACACATACTCACTTACTCTTTTACCTCTCTTTCTCTCTCTCTCTCTTTCTCTCTCTTTCTTTCTATATATATATATATATTTATATATATAAATATATATATATATATATATATATATATATATATATATATATATTTTTTTTTTTTTTTATGTATGTATGTGCCTATATATATAGCTTTCCTATATATATCTATGTATATGAATATGTGAATGTGAATAATATATAGACATTATATGACTAAGTTTGTGTGCCTTGTTAGCTTATGGTTTAGTTTTGTGCTTGGTTTAGCAAGTGACTTAGGCTATGAGTTAGTAGCTATCTTGGATACTTGATTTGCATATACTTAGTTTGTTTAGACCTAGAATAACTTGTTTGACCTAATTTAGACTTATTAGACCTAGTTTGACCATAGTTGACCTAGGTTTGACTTTCAAGGTTGACCAAGTTGACCAAGAGTTGACTTTGGTCTAGATTGACCTAGATTCATGTAGAATGCATAGTAGAACTTTATATTGTCATTTTGGACTTGTTGTGACTTGTGCTGTTCTGATTAGGAGCCAGACACCTCTCATCGGACAGTATATTTACTTTGGACATTCAGACATCAGGCGAGTACATTCTCTGATAGTTCTCTCATTTATTTGTTAATTACTGTACTTCAGTTCTAGTTAGTTGTATGTGATTCTCTGTTACAACACGTATGAATATTTCTGGATTCATGTATGCGACACACATACCAAATTGTCTGGCCTCTATTACTGGTATTATTATGTTTGGCTTCTATTACTGGAATCACCTACTGGAATCACCCTGGAATCACTTGCTGGTTTCATCACGTTTGGCTGGACTCATCTCGATTCTCGTGTCATATTCTGGATTCACTTGTACTTGCTGGGAGGGAAAATACTTGAGTAAGACATGTAGACATACCCCAATTCTGGAATCACCCCACATGCTAGAATCTACTAGAATGATAGCCATCTCACACCCGGCCGAGTGTGTGATGTGCCGGATTACCTATAGCCATTTACATGTCGATCTCGGTATTTTAAAACACACAGTTAGAGTATAGTCTGGACTCACCCTAGAATCTTTGATCTCTGACTGGAATCATCTCATACCGGACTCATCTTGTACTGGAATCACCTGGTATCAGATTCATGTTGTCTGGATTTACGTTGGTCTTACACTTGTTTATATTTACTGTCTGGACTTATATCATGTTACCCTGGTTCAGCTAGTTCTTTTTTTTACAGTCTTTATTGCTATGATTCTTCTCTTGTTTAGTTATTTACTTTTCTTGCACTTTATCTGTCTTTCTTACCATCACCTGAATATAAACTGCCATTTTCATCAATACAACTGTCTATAACTGCTTTATAGTTCTCTGTCATTTACTTGGGTTTTCTAGATGAGATGTGCTCGTTCCTGTCCTGACTGGACCTGTTGATAAATTTTACAGATAGCTTGGAGGTTGCCTGCTAGCCTAGAGGAGATACAGTAGAGGTTGTATAGTTAGTTATTTCAGTTGTATTGAGTTGTATTTATTCTATGGATTACTGTATTGAGCTTTGAGATGTTTTCTGGGTTTGTTTATCTTAGACACTTAGACTTCTATCCGCTGTATCTCTTTTGGATTTCATGTTTTACCTATCTTTTATCTCGCTCTACCTTAGTTGTGATTGAGACTGTATCTGCTATGTCACCCCCATTCGGAGAGTATATACTGTACAGGTACCTTTATATTGTTAGATGTTTGACCTAGGACAGCGTTCTACCGCCGACATTGCGACGTAGGCTGGACGTACCCACGTCTCGTGCCCTTACTCTAGGGTGCGGGTCGTGACAAATACACAGAGCTAAGTTTGCTCTACTTAGCAACCATACAACTCCGACCCCACAATTGAATCCCAGTAAATAATACAAGCCAAACTGAATAATAAATTTGAATAGAAAAAATATACAATGAATTGATACTAAAATTAAATAGAAACACTGCCCCTGGCTAATTTTTATTCCTGCCAATCCCTTACGCATGACCTCATCGTCGAACAGGACAAGCTGGACGCATCCAACATCCGGATACTGCGCACACGAAACCACCTTGGATACATACACACGAACACAGCTACGCAACTCCAAGCTGCTGCTACACTCCTGTAACACCCATCTCCTCTGATCTACTGTAATCAGTACCAATCGTGGAACAATCCGGACACGAGCCCAAGACTCGGACATGATCCAAACTGGACACGAACAAGCTAGACACACACGAGCACAATACAACCCGGACACAAGTCCACATCGAACACGAATGCCCCCTCCGAACACAGATCGAAGAGTACTACGGCTGACATAAACTCGACATAAATATATCAAACAATGATTTGTGAGTAGAAATCAAGAATCGAAGAAGCCCCAAGAAATTTGAGAGGAACTCACCTTGATCTCGCTGCTGGATGGATCGCCGAATCGAAGCGCAACTTCAAGAGCGCCGGAGAAGAAAGTCAGAGTCGTCGATGAGCTCGCCCGGGAAGAGGGAGTGCAGTCGCCGTCCGCTGTCGTCGTCGAGGAATGGAACAAGGAGACGTCACCATGCGTGATCTATTGTCGCAGCATGGTGATCCGTCGCCCTCTGAGAAACTTCGACTGGAAGCGATTCAGTCACCGGGGGAAGCGTCTAGCGTCGCCGCCATCATCATCCTCTCTCCCATAGAATCTAGGGTTCGGGTTAAGGCTCCGGTAGGATTTGGGAAATGAAAATTTGGGGAAAAATAGGGACTTAGCTCTCAAATTCTCTGAGAGTGAAATGAACTCTCTTTCTCTCTCTCTTGCTGAGAGAGTTTAAATAGGGAGAGTTGAAAGAAAAGGGGTATTTGCACCTAGTCCCTTCCTAAATACAATAACTGCATATTGTACCCAAAAGTTGTTAGGGAAGTGGTTACACTTGTTAGGAAGTTTGTTAGGAATCTTTGGGGCCCACTCTAGTTAGTTAGGAAAACTTGGAATTTTAGTTATTCCTAATAATTAATTATCTAACCATGAAGAAATATTTAAAAATATTATCCAGCATTATAATTACTAATCAGACTTGAATATTATTTATTAAAATACTAAAATTGTCCAAAATTCATGAAACGAAAAACTGGGGTTACAAATATCCCCCCTTAGAAAATTTTGTCCTCAAAATTTTGAAAGCAACAAATACTTTTATTTAAATTAGAAAAAAAAAATCAAAATAATGGTTCTCAATCACTACAACCATTTATTGAATTCAAAATCTTGAAAAACAAAATACAATCAAACAAACAAGCTGGGATAACGCTCTCGCATCTCATCCTCGTGCTCCCATATGGATTCGCCAGGGAAGTGATGCCTCCATACGACTCTGACAAGCGAGATCATCTGGTTCCCCAGCTGCTTCTCTCTTCGGTCAAGGATCTCCACCGACTGCCCCATATAAGTCAAACTCGGGCCTACCTCCAACTCTGAGTAGTCGATGACATGGCTCGGGTCAGGAATCTAGCGGCAGAGCTGGGACATGTAGAAGACATTATATACCCCCTACAATCTAGAAGAAAGTGCTAGTCGATAAGCAACTTCGCCAATCCGCTCTGTCATATCGAAGGGTCTGATGTATCTGGGACTGAGTTTCCCGCCTCTGCCAAATCCTATAGTACCTCTGGTCGGTGAGATTTTTAGGAACACCATGTTTTCCACTGTGAACTCTAGGGTCGCCTGCTGCTGTCCGTCCAGTGCTTCTGCCGATCCTGTGCAACTCTGTGACGCTCTGAGCCTTGAGACCAAGTACATACAAGAAGTTGAGATAACATACTTTAATAATGATTGAGGATCAAACATGCACGAGGTGGGATGAATTTTAATTACGACTTAGGGGGCAATCATGAGGGCACGATCTTCTAAACATGATCAAAATTGAAAATTTTAGCACGATAGGGAAATCAATGTTAGATATGAAGGATCAAAATCGAATTTTAGGCAAAACACGATCAATATAGGTACGAATAAAATCTAGTAAAACAGAATCAAAATCTAGCAATGTGTATTTGAGAAAATTGAATGATCCAACGATAAATACAAGAAGGAAAATTGCAAGGGTTGATTAAGAAAATGTGTGAAAACTATCAAGGTGAACATGCAAGGATTTGTGATTCTCAAAAATCAATAATCATATAAAAAAGGGATATAATCTCTATGGTATCCGTGAACATATAGCTGCAGCGCTTCGCACAGCACTAGAGGGGAGCACCTCAGGGTAGAGCGTTCGCTCTGACGGTCGAGGAGGCCGAGCCCATAGCAGATGTGGTAGCAGGTTCTATTCTTCTTGACTCCTTTCCTGCATTAGTGTTATTTGACTCTGGTGCTACACTTAGCTTTGTATCTATCTCTTTTGCTCTTAGACACAATATTATTGCTGAACCACTGGGTAGGACTTGCAAGATCATGACCGGGGGAGGCATTATCCTGGTCTAAGATGTTTGTAAGGGACAGAGAGTTACATTGGGAGGCCCGGTTCTGAGTGCATGCTTGCTTGTAATGCTACTTTCGAGCTGCGATATTGTACTCGGGATGGATTAGTTGAGCAGGCACCATGCTAGCATAGACTATAGAGGAGGAAGAGTTCTGTTTAGTCCGCCGAGAGAGCCAGAGTTCGAGTTCGCCAGCGGGGCAACTGAGCAGAGAGATGGTGTATGTGGAGCTATATTGGAGGGACAGGAGTTACCACATCCATCGATAGCAGAGTTCTTAGATATTTTTTCTGATGAGTTATCGAGGATACTGCTAGACAGGGATGTTGAGTTCTCTATAGACTTGGTGCCGGACGCTAAGCCTATATTGTAGCACGTCTATAGGATCAACAACAATGACTTGGCAGAGCTGAAAAAGCAAGTCGACGAGCTACTGGACAAGGGTTTCATCAGATCCAATTCTTCACCTTGGGGAACTCCTATTCTGTTTGTACCAAAAAAGGATGGGACGGTACGCATGTGTATCGACTACAGAGTGCTCAACAATCTCTATCAAGAACAAATACCCGTTGTCGAGGATTGATGACTTGTTTGATCAGTTAAGCGGCGTAAAGGTATTTTCAAAGATAGACTTGAGGTCGGGGTACCATCAGCTGAAGGTGAAGAATGATGACACTCCGAAGACGACTTTTTGGACTGTACGGCCAATATGTGTTCACTGTTATGCCATTTGCATTGACAAACGCCCCAACAGTGTTCATAAACTTGATGAACAAGGTTTTGCATCAGTACCTTGACAAGTTTATGGTGGTCTTCATTGATGACATCTTGGTCTACTCCAAGATGCCAGAGGAGCACGAGGAGCACCTATGGATTGTGCTAGAGACTCTTAGGAGAGAGCAGCTGTATGGGAAGCTATCAAAGTGTGAGTTCTTTCTGGATCATGTAGAGTTCTTGGGTCATGTTGTGATCGAGAAAGGGATCTCAGTGGACCCAAAGAATAATTTAGCAGTTGAGTCTTGGTCCATACCGAGCTCAGTTGCCGAGATTTGAAGCTTTTTGGGTCTAGTAGGCTACTACCGAAAGTTCGTTCAGGACTTCTCTCGAATTGCAGAGCCGATGACTAGACTCACTAGAAAGGACGTGGAGTTCGTCTGGACCAAGGAGTATCAGGCCGCCTTTGATGAGTTGAAAAAGAAGTTGACGACAACTCCTATTCTGATATTTCCATCAGGGACATGGTTTCACTATCTACAGTGACACATCTGGGAAGGGCCTGGGTTATATTCTTCAGCAGTACGGGAAGGTGATTGCCTATGTATCCAGGCAATTGCATCCTCATGAGAAGAACTACCCTACCCATGATCTGGAGTTGGTAGCTATTATTTTTCTATGAAGCTGTGGAAGCACTACCTATACGGAGAGAGTTAAGATCTTCACAGATCACAAGCGCTTGAACGACGTGTTAACTCAGAAAGAGTTGAACATACGGCAGAGACGATGGCTTGAGCTGATGAAGGACTTCGATATCTTATTATAGTACCATCTAGGAAAGGCCAACGTAGTTGTCGATGCCCTGAGCAGGTATCCGGTAGCTATGTATTTGAAGGTAGATCATCATCTATTGGCAGACCTGGATAGTTTGGGTATTAAGGTAATTGTTTCAGGGATGGAGATGCAGATGTGGGGCTTGTTGATTTAGTCTGAGTTAGTGGACAGAGTCAGATCATCGCAGTAGAATGATATGGCCCTATGAAGCATCAGGGAGCATGTGCAGGCAGGGTTGCTAAATAATTTTTCTATTGCCGAGGATGAGTCGCTGAGGTACGACACTAGATTGTGCGTGCCTAGTGGAGAGCTTCAGAAGGAGATTCTTCAGAAGGTACATCGTTCTCAGTACTCTATGCATCCTAGTGCTAATAAGATGTACAGAGACCTGAGGGAGCACGTATGGTGGTATGGCATTGTCACGCCCCAGAACCAGAATACTGGAGAGCGGGGGCGAACATAGCCAGCTACGTATATTGAAATGAAGTCCATCTTGCCATACGGTCACGGCTGTCTAGATATGAGGGTTTACTACAAGCCAACAGTCTCTTAAGGCCAAGCCTACTGTCTCATTCTCAAGCAAATAATATAATCACAAGATGTTTGACTACCAAATATACAATAAAAGGCGTCCCAAATATATATTACATATCAGCTGATCATGAAGCTAGTCGTACAAAATGCTAGGACTAGCAAGAGTTAAGTCATACATGATCAACCCTAGGATTTGTTAATCATGTTTACAGCCCGTAGGCAGACAGTAAGTAAAGTGCATCGAGCTAACAGGTGCTCGTCGGCTAAACGCCTCAAAAGAATAATTTTACAATAGAATGAGCGAAACAAAATAGAAAAAAACCCACTCGTAGCCCGGGTTCCTTCTAGTCGCCACAATCGGGCTGGAGGTTTAGAAGATCCTCGGGTGCTGCTCTGAAATCTGGCCACACAAAACCAGCTGGGTCAAACCCCAGAAAGAGCGATTGCCACAAAGGAGGCCACAAAATAAGAACAAAAGCCAGCATATCAGAACATAAGTAAATGAAAGAAAAGTACAAGTAATCAAGAGCACGTCAGGACTATAAACGACTAGGGACGTGAAACCATTCTGGGAGCCAGGTTACAACCCGTAAACCAAACAAGGACCGGGGTTGTAACCCTTCGCCTGAATATCTCCTTGTCCCTACCCAATTATTGTTAAAGCAAGTAAAACAATCATGTTCAGGAGTACCAGGGTACAGGGACTAGACAAGACTTAGACAGGGCTAGACATCATCCATTCACAAGCGGCCAAGCAATTACTACGGCTTACTACTTTAACTAACTAGGGTTGTCACAAGCCTAATTACTAATAAGATGCAATGAGAATTTCCCAGTCTCAAGCCCTGCAGACTATCCAGTTATCCTTCCGCGGGTTGAGAGTATAGTTGGGTACATCGCCCAGGAGATGATATACCCTTAGGTGACTTAGAGGTGCAACACATGACAGTGCGCTGGAAATGTGCTCTACTCGTTGGCAAGCTACAAGTCCAATTAAGAGCGTCCAGATAACGAGATTGCCTGTGACTAAAAATTCTCCATGAACTATAGTTAGATCTAGTCATTAGCCTAATCCATGTTCAGTGCGAATCCCTGACCGTGGAAAACCAGGGAGTCACGTCCTAGACATGATGCAAGACAAGACAAGTGGATTGCACAAGCAAGCAAGCAGGAACACCCACGGAGTCAAGTTGATTATACGAGTCAAGTTAGCCGTCGCCATAGTATCAAGATAAATCATGTCAGGGTACTTGTCAGGAGTGCGCCACGACGGGCCACTATCATGTCAGGTTGGTCATGTCAGGAGTGCACTACTACGGGTCACTATCGTGTTATGCTAGTTCCTTGTCATACCATGCCATGTACAATAGTCATTCTAAACATATTAAGTAAGGGGTCAGGGGTCAGATATACAGGGCTATAGAAGAGCCAAGCTTAAGGAAAATAAAACCAATCTCCAAGAGCCAATGGTTTGCGCAAGGGGTCAGGGGTTGGATTGCGCAGGGTGTCAGCTGCGCAGGGTGCCAAGTGCGCAGGAGCGCAGGGGCAGATGGTGCATGGGCCAAGTACGCAGGAGTCAAGTACGCGGGGATGAGCTGCGCAGGGGTCAATTACGTAGGGATCAATTGTGCAGGGGTGGAGTGCGCAGGGTCCAAGCGTGCGGGGTTAGATTGCGCGGAAGCCAACTGCGCAGGGGTGAACTTCGCAGGGGTGGATGGCGCAGGAACAGACTGCGCATGAACAGGCTGCGCATAAGCAGACTGCGCATGAACAGACTGTACAGGAATGGATGGCGCATGGGGCTGTCACCCTCATTTCCCGTATTTCCCGTATTTCGTATTTATACTCGTATCTGGATTTTGGCATGTATTTTTTTATTTTTCTTAACTTGTGGAATTTCGGTATTTCTCGTATTTTGGGGTTTGGCGTGGCTCGCTTTTGTTGGGTTGGTTCGGTTTGGTTTGATTTATAGGTATTGGATCACCTTAGCTTATGCTACCCCCTCAACCCACCACAACTCCCTCTCTTTATAACTCTACCAATATTTTCTCTCCTTATAACCACCATTTATTTCCTTCTTCTTCTTCTTCTCCTTCCTCTACACAACTCTTCCAACCCTAGGCAAGTGCATCTTGCAACTACATGAGAACCCTCTTTTATTTGTCCATTTGCTAGATTAGGATATGGTGATCAACATTAGTTCTTGGCATTTTGTGATTTGGAGTCTCCATTGTTCTAGATCTAAGTCTTTCTATTTTTTGATTTTTGCATATTTTGATCTATTTTAGTTGGTTTTCTATGAGTTTTGATGTTTCCATGTGGAAGAGCATTCAATTCCACCCAAATTGGAACTTTGGAAATCCGGATTTGGAGTTCGGATGGCCAAGTTATGATGCTGTGTAGCCTTGAGTTCAACCATGGTGTTCTTGCTGTTTGGAGAAGACAGTGAGCAGTGTGCAGAGCTGTTTAGCTTACGCATACTGAGCTGCGCGCGCTCTTTACCGTGCGCACGCAGACTTGGGTACGCTTCCTGTTGGAAGCGTGTCTCCTTGAGCGTGCATGACTTTTTACCTACGCTGCTCTCTGTAGCGTGCGTGACTTTTCACCTACGCTGCTCTCTGTAGCGTGCGTGACTTTTCACCTACGCTGCTCTCTGTAGCGTGCGTGACTTTTCACCTACGCTGCTCTCTGTAGCGTGCGTAACTTTTCATGTACGCAGCTCCCTCAGCGTGTGTGACTTTTCACCTACGTGCTCTCTGTAGCGTGCGTGACCTTTCACGTATGCAGCTCCTTCAGCGTGCGTGACTTTTCGTACGCTGCTCCCCTGACCCCTTGCTTAACCCATTGGCTCTTGGAGTTTTGGTCTTATTTCTTTAAGCTTGGATCTTTAAGCTTTGTCATGAACTTGATTTTACTAAATATATTTGGAATGACTATTGTACATGGCATGGTATGACAAGGAACTAGCATAACATGATAATGACCCGTAGTGGTGCACTCCTGACATGACCAACCTGGCATGATAGTGGCCCGTCGTGGCGCACTCCTGACAAGTACCCTGACATGATTTATCTTGATAACTTAATGATGTTGCGACGGCTAACTTGACTTGACCTGCCTTGACACCGTGGGTAGTTCTTCTTGCATGCTTGTTAAAACCACATGTCCTGTCTTGCATCATGTCTAGGGTGGGACTCCTGAGTACCACGGTCAGGAGTACCTACTAAAATGGATTAAGGTTAATAACTAGAATAACACAGTAGTCATGAAGAGATGACACAGCTACAGGCAATCCCGTTACCTGGGCGCTCTTGGGATCTGTAGCCTGCCGTCGAGTAGGGCACATTTCTAGCACATCGTCGCGTGTTGCACCCTCTAAGTCACCTAAGGGTACATTTGTCTCCCGGACAATGTACCCACCTGAATTCAACCCCTAATTTTCGACCTGGATAACCTGGATGGTCTGCAGGGCTTGTGGCTGTGGAGCAATCTCACTGCTTCTTGTTAGTAATTAGGCCTGTGATAACCCTAGTTAGTTAAAGTAGTAAGCCGTAGTATCTGCTTGGCCGTGATTGATTGAATGAGGTATAACCAGTTTAACCATGTCTTGATCCAGTACAAGATTGCTCCCTGTCTTGATTTCTTGCGTTATTATCTCACCGACAAATGGTAGGAAACCAAGTTCTGTTCAGACGAAGGGTTACAACCCCGGTCCTTGTTTGGTTTACGGGTTGTAACCTGGCTTTCGGAATAGTTCCATGGTTATCTCGTCGTATATCATCCAGACATGTTTTCGTAAATTCTAGTTTTAATATTATATTTTCTTGTGCTGATTGCTGGCTTTTGTTCTTATTTCGTGGCCTCCTTGTGGCACTTGCTCTTTCTAGGGTTGACCCAGCTGGTTTTGTGTGGCCAGATTTCGGAGCAGCTCCCGAGGATCTACCAAGCTTCCAGCCCGATGGTGGCGACTAGAAGGAACCCGGGCTACGAGTGGGTTTTCTATTTTGTTTCGCTCACTCTATTGTAAAGTTATTCTTTTGAGGCGTTTAGCCGACGAGCACCTGCTAGCTCGATGCACTTTTACTTACTGTCTGCCAACGGGCTGTAAACATGATTAACAAATCCTAGGGTTGATCATGTACGACTAAACTCTTGCTAGCCCTAACATTTTGTAACGACTAGCTTCATGATCAGCTGAATATGTAATATTTGGGACGCCTTATTATTGTATATTTAATGATCATACATCTTGCGACCTTACTTACTTGCTTGTGATTGAGACATTAGGCTTGTTCATGACCATAAGAGATTGTTGGCTTGTAGTAAACCCTCATATTTCTAGACAGTCGTGACCGTATATCGAGGTGGTTTCCATTTCAATATATGTAGCTGGCTATGTCTGTCCCCGTTCTCCAGTATTCTGGTTCTGGGGCGTGACAGGGGCTGAGCGCAGTTCGCCAAGGGGCAAGCAGCGCGGTCGGCGCTGCGCTAAAGAGCACAGGCCGAGAGGAGGATGCGCAGTCCAGCACTGCGCTAAAGAGCGCAGGCTGCAATCTGCTACTCCAGGCCGAGAAGAACACCAAGAACACCAAGAATTCAAATTTTTATATCTTTGTCAAATCAAAGCCAATTCTAGATTTTCAAAGTTCTAACTTGAGTAAAATTGAATTCTCTTCCACATGGAAGCATCAAAACCCACAAAAATCCAACCAAAATAGATCAAAACCATGTAAATCTGAAAATAGTTAAAACCTAGATCTAGAACAATGGAGACTCCAAATCACAAAATGTCAAGTTCTAATGTTGATCATCATGGCCTAATCTAGCTAATAAACAAATAAAATGTGATTCTTATGTGGTGGCAAGGTGCACTTGCCTATGGTGTTTGGTGTTGTGTAGAGGAAGGAAGAAGAAGGAGATGGAGAAAATAAATGAAAGAGTTATGAGGAGAAAGAAAAGGTTGGTAGGGTTTTAATGAAGGTGGTTGTGTTGTGTTGAGGGTTGAACATAGGCTAAGGTGTTCCATGCATATTAAACCAAACTAAACCAAACCAAACTAAACCAATTCTCTTTCACAAAATAAAACCAAGTCATGCCAAAACCCGTTTCACGAGAAAACCAAAATCTACAAGTCGAGCCAAAATACTACAGGCCAGAATCTGAGAAAATAAAATACAGGTCCAAGATACATGCAGGCTTGATCAAAAATACGTATTCCGAGATATGGGTGTTACAACTCTACCCACCTTAAAAGAATTCCGTCCTCGAAATTTAATCAAGGGGCTAGAGAGACAAGGACAAGTTATACTAAGCACCAACAATCTACACTAAGCAGTTCAATCATACAATCATTCATGCAAGCAAGGGATGGAAAACATAAGGCATAAGGAAGACATTATACCTTACGAGTCAAGTAGGTAGGGATATCGCGATCGGATATCATCCTCACGCTCCCACGTTGACTCACCTAGAGAGTGATGACCCCAAGCAACACGGACTAAACTAATAGTCTTGTTCTTGAGTATCTTCTCTCTCCGGTCCAATATAGACACGGGCCTCTCCTCATACGAAAGGTTGGTACCAATAACCAGTTCCGAATGGTCTAGGATATGGCTCGGGTCCGGGACGTACCGTCGTAATTGGGACACATGGAATACATCATGCACCTCACTTAGCGATGGCGGAAGAGCAAGACGATATGATACATCTTCTACTCGCTCCAGGATATCGAACGGCCCTATATACCTAGGACTAAGCTTTCCCCGCATGCCAAAGCGAATGACGTCGCGGTTAGGCGAGATCCTAAGGAATACATGGTCGCCGATAGCAAACTCTAAGGGACGTCGATGAGCATCGGCCCAATGCCGCTGGCGATCTTGGGCAACTCGAAGACGATCTCTGATCCTTCTGACCACTTCAACTGTCTGGGCAATCATCTCTGGACCAAGCATCTGCCTCTTTCCGACATCATCCCATGCTAGCGGGGATCTGCACTTCCTTCCGTACAGAGCCTCGAATGGTGCCATCTGGATGCTGGCCTGGAAGCTATTGTTGTACGAGAATTCCACAAGATGCAGGTGATTTTCCCACGAACCACCAAAATTGAGCGTACAAGATCTCAGCATGTCTTCAAGAGTCTGGATAGTGCGCTCTGACTGACCATCTGTCTGCGGATGATAAGCTGAGCTTAACTGGAGACGAGTCCCCAAACTCTCTTGCAAGATACGCCAAAAGTGTGACGTGAATCTTGAATCTCGATCCGAGGTAATGCTGACTGGCACACCGTGAAGTCTGACAATCTGCCTGAGGTACATCTCTGCCAACTGAGCCGTTGACTGCCCAACTCTGAATGGAAGAAAGTGAGCCACCTTCGTGAGCCTGTCAACTATAACCCAAATAGCATCTCTACCAGATGGGGATCTAGGCAATCCAGTCACAAAATCCATGGTCACATGCTCCCACTTCCATTCTGGAATCGGCAAGGGCTGAAGAAGTCCAGTGGGCCTCTGATGTTCAGCTTTAACCTGATGGCAAACCAAACACCGAGAGACAAACCGGGCTATCTCCCTCTTCATGCCATTCCACCAGAAGTGCTGACGGATATCACGGTACATTTTCGTGCCACCGGGATGAATAGAATACTGCAAACTGTGAGCTTCTGCCATGACTTTCTGTCTGATATCTCCACTGGGTATACAAAGACGAGTGTCGTGCCGAAGTGTACCATCTTCATGAATGCATAACTCTGGCCTTCTTCCTGCCTCATACTCTACTCTGAGCCGCTGAAGCTTGGAATCTGTAGACTACGCCACTCGGATCCTCTCAACTATGCTGGACTGAACCTGTAGACTGGCCATCAATGCCATATTGGAAGGAAGAACCACTTCAATTCCCATCTTCTGAAAATCTGCCAATAACTCTGGTTGCGCTGTTAAGAAATAAACTCCGGCTCTCCGGCTCAACGCATCTGCTACAACGTTGGCCTTCCCTGGGTGATACTGTAAATCCACATCGTAGTCCACCAATAGCTCAAGCCATCTTCTCTGTCACTTATTAAGGTCCTTCTGAGTGAAAACATACTTCAGGCTCTTGTGATTAGTAAATATCTCCATTCTATCTCCGTACAAGTAGTGCCTCCATAATTTAAGTGCAAACACTACTGCGGCCAGTTCCAAGTCGTGGGTCGGGTAACTCTTCTCATGGTCACGAAGTTGGCATGATGCATAAGATATTACCTTTCCATGCTGCATCAAGACACATCCCAATCCTCTGCCTGAAGCGTCGCAATAAACTGTGAATCCCCCGGTCCCATCTGGAAGCGTGAGAATGGGAGCCGTTATCAAGCCTCGCTTCAACTTTTCGAATAATTCCTGACATTCCACTGTCCAAATAAATGGCACATCCTTACGAGTCAACTGGGTCATCGGCGCTGAAATCCTTGCAAAATCTGAAACGAATCGCCGGTAGTAGCCGGCCAATCCAAGGAAGCTGCAAACTTCTGCCACTGAGCTGGGTACTGGCCATGACTCGATAGCCACAATCTTCTGGGGATCCACTTCCACTCCTCCTCGAGTAATAATGTGACCCAAGTACGAAATGCGATCGAGCCAGAACTCGTATTTACTGAACTTAGCGTACAATTGGTGCTCCCTAAGCGTCTGAAGGACGATTCTGAGATGCTGCTCATGCTCTGCTTCGCTCTTGCTGTAGACCAAGATATCATCTAGGAACACGATCACGAACTGATCCAAGTAAGGCATGAAAATGCGATTCATGAGGTCCATGAATACGGCCGGCGCATTGGTCGCTCCAAAGGACATAACAAGGAACTCCCAATGCCCATATCTCGATCTAAATGCTGTCTTCGGGATGTCCTGCTCTCTGACTCTGATCTGGTGGTATCCTGACCGCAAGTCTATCTTCGAGAACACTGAAGCCCCTTTAAGTTGATCAAATAAGTCATCTATCCTCGGGAGAAGGTATCTGTTCTTGATTGTCACTGAGTTCAAGGTACGATAATCTATACATAACCTGGACGTACCATCCTTCTTTTTCACAAGAAGCATCGGGGCTCCCCAAGGCGTTCCACTTGCCCGAATGAATCCCTTGGTCCTGAGTTCTTCAATCATCTTGTACAAAATCTCCAACTCTGAAGGCGCCATTCTGTAGACTCGCTCTGATACTGGTGCTGTCCCGGGGATTAAGTCTATAGTAAACTCGATCTCCCGCTCTGGCGACATCCCTGGAAGTTCCTCTCTGAAGACATCTAGAAATTCTTCAACTATCCGGGGCAACTGTACTGCTGCTACTACCATCCGCAACACTGGGGAGGATGGCTCCACTGCTCCTCTGGAAAATGAGAACTCTGGCTCGCCTGGAATGCTGAAAACAACTCTGCCAACATGGCAGTCTATCCTAGCATACTGGTTCCTCAACCAATCCATGCCTAAGACTACATCATAGTTTGTCATAGGGAATTCTATAAATCTAGCGGGGAACTCTCTACCGCTAACTACGATCCGACACGAGGAAAACACTCGATCTACTCCCATAAGACCATTACTAGTAAGTATATTGAGTCTTACTGATAATGACTCTGGCTCCAATCCTATCCGTGTCGCGAATCGTGCAGACATGAATGAATGCGATGCACCAGAATCAAATAATACTGAAGCTTGAAAGGAGTTGACGAGAATAGTACCTGCCACTACCTCACCTGGTGCAACTTCTTCTTCCATAGCCATCATCATGGCCTGACCTCTAGCTGCGGGTCCCCTCTGCTGGAAACCTCTCTGCCTGCTCTGTACTGGAGCCTGGGCACACTGCTGCTGGAATACCTGGGCCTGAGGCAACAATGGCCTTGGGTACTGCTGCTGCTGCATGGGTGCTGGTCCCCTAACCGATGGACTGGTTAGGTTGGAAGAGGATGAACTACACCTATTCGGGCAAGCTCCTATCTTGTGATCTACCGCTCAACAAGCTAGGCACAATCCTTGTGCCCTATGACAATCTGCCACTTCATGGCCTGGCTTCCCGCAATGTGAACATCCTATTACGGAAGTCTGCTTCTGCTTCTGCTGCTGCGGGTACGTCGGGTTCGAATGCTGAACCGACATCACTGAGGCCGCCCGCCTCGGAGTTACAATGGTCAAACTTCTAGCTGCTGGGGCTGGAGCTGATGATTGGTGCATCTGACTATGGGACCGCTTCCTGCCTCCGGTCCTATCCACGATCCGCTGGGAGGTGTACTCATGCCTCCTAGATGCCCTCAATACCGCATCGAACGTCTGGTGCTCGAACTGCTCGACTACCAACAAGATCTCCAAATACAGTCCCTGCTGGAACCGTTGGGCCCTATCAAACTCGGTCGCCACCAAGGTGGGGGCAAACCAACTGAGTCTAGAAAACTCAGATACATAACTGTCAACTGTTCTGCCTCCTTGCTTCAAGTTGGTAAATCTCGTCTGCAAGTCGTACCGAGCCACAGCATCGAAATACTTCGTCTGGAATCTCTTTCTAAACACTGTCCAAGCAATGGGTGCCACTAATCCCATGGCTTGCGCTGCCCACCAACTGCGAGCTAAGTCCAACAACTGCAGGCGTACCACCGCCACCTTCTCATTCTCAGGTGTCCTAGCTGTTTCCAGAATCACCTCGGTATCCTGAAGCCAAGCGTCCGCGGCAATCACATCTTCGCTGCCGTCGAAGAATGGAGGGTTCAAGCGCTTAAAGCTGTTGGCCGCGCTGTTCCCTGGGTGACCGCCTCTGGTCAAAGCATCTGCCACAGTCTGGTGCAAGGCGTCTCCTCGACGATCCTGAGAAGCTATCAAGGTCCTGATGAGACCTACTAAGGTACCATCATCAAGTTCCACAGGCTGTACGGGCTGAACTGGGGGTTCTCCTCCAGTAGGTATAACTCTGGAGGCTACTCCGGAGTGCTGGGCTTGATCTCCAGGTTGCTGCTGGTCCACGGGAGGTGCTCCTCCTTGCTGATCGGCGGGGTCAGGTACAGTGCCGCTAAAGAAGACGACACAGGGAAAACAATAAGGTAAGGACCAGGACAGATCAACGATACAAGCATGTAATCAGGGCAAGAATTTCAGGGATTGAAAATACGGGCGGAGATCAAGGGCGAATACTGATTGAGACATCTATTCGGTAAACCCTCACATTTCTTGATTGATAAGATCTGCATGGGCCACCACTTAAACCATGTCACGTCCCAGAACCAGAATACTGGAGAGCGGGGGCGAACATAGCCAGCTACGTATATTGAAATAAAGTCCATCTCGCCATATGGTCACGGCTGTCTAGATATGAGGGTTTACTACAAGCCAACAGTCTCTTAAGGCCAAACCTACTGTCTCATTCTCAAGCAAATAATATAATCACAAGATGTTTGACCACCAAATATACAATAAAAGGCGTCCCAAATATTACATATCAGCTGATCATGAAGCTAGTCGTACAAAATGCTAGGACTAGCAAGAGTTAAGTCATACATGATCAACCCTAGGATTTGTTAATCATGTTTACAGTCCGTAGGCAGACAGTAAGTAAAGTGCATCGAGCTAACAGGTGCTCGTCGGCTAAACGCCTCAAAAGAATAATTTTACAATAGAGTGAGCGAAACAAAATAGAAAAAACCCACTCGTAACCCGGGTTCCTTCTAGTCGCCACCATCGGGCTGGAGGTTTGGAAGATCCTCGGGTGCTGCTCCGAAATCTGGCCACACAAAACCAGCTGGGTCAAACCCCAGAAAGAGCAATTGCCACAAAGGAGGCCACGAAATAAGAACAAAAGCCAGCATACCAGAACATAAGTAAATGAAAGAAAAGTACAAGTAATCAAGAGCACGTCAGGACAATAAACGACTAGGGACGTGGAACCATTCTGGGAGCCAGGTTACAACCCGTAAACCAAACAAGGACCGGGGTTGTAACCCTTCGCCCGAATATCTCCTTGTCCCTACCCAATTATTGTTAAAGCAAGTAAAACAATCATGTTTAGGAGTACCAGGGTACAGGGACTAGACAAGACTTAGATAGGGCTAGACATCATCCATTCACAAGTGGCCAAGCAATTACTACGGCTTACTACTTTAACTAACTAGGGTTGTCACAAGCCTAATTACTAATAAGATGCAATGAGAATTTCCCAGTCTCAAGCCCTGTAGACTATCCAGTTATCCTTTCGCGGGTTGAGAGTATAGTTGGGTACATCGCCCAGGAGACGATATACCCTTAGGTGACTTAGAGGTGCAACACATGACAGTGTGCTGGAAATGTGCTCTACTCGTCGGCAAGCTACAAGTCCAATTAAGAGCGCCCAGATAACGAGATTGCCTGTGACTGGAAATTCTCCATGAACTATAGTTAGATCTAGTCATTAGCCTAATCCATGTTCAGTACGAATCCCTGACCGTGGAAAACCAGGGAGTCACGTCCTAGACATGATGCAAGACAAGACAAGTGGATTGCATAAGCAAACAAGCAGGAACACCCACGGTGTCAAGTTGATTATACGAGTTAAGTTAGCCGTCGCCACAACATCAAGATAAATCATGTCAGGGTACTTGTCAGGAGTGCGCCACGACAGGCCACTATCATGTCAGGTTGGTCATGTCAGGAGTGCACCACTACAGGTCATTATCGTGTTATGCTAGTTCCTTGTCATACCATGCCATGTACAGGGCTATAGAAGAGCCAAGCTTAAGGAAAATAAAACCAATCTCCAAGAGCCAATGGTTTGCGCAAGGGGTTAGGGGTTGGATTGCGCAGGGTGTCAGCTACGCAGGGTGCCAAGTACGCAGGGGCGCAGGGCACAGGGGCAGATGGCGCATGGGCTAAGTGCGCAGGAGTCAAGTGCGCGGGGATGAGCTGCGCAGGGGTCAATTGCATAGGGATCAATTGTGCAGGGGTAGAGTGCGCAGGGTCCAAGCGTGCGGGATTAGATTGCACGGGAGCCAACTGCGCAGGGGTGAACTGCACAGGGGCGGATGGCGCAGGAACAGACTGCGCATGAATAGGCTGCGCATAAGCAGACTGCGCATGAACAGACTGCTTAGGAATGGATGGCGCATGGGGCTGAGCGCAGTTCGCCAAGGGGCAAGCAGCGCGGTCGACGCTGTGCTAAAGAGCGCAGGCCGAGAGGAGGATGCGCAGTCCAGCACTGCGCTAAAGAGCGCAGGCTGCAATCTGCTACTCCAGGCCGAGAAGAACACCAAGAACACCAAGAATTCAAATTTTCATATCTTTGTCAAATCAAAGCCAAATCTAGATTTTCAAAGTTCTAACTTGAGTAAAATTGAATTCTCTTCCACATGGAAGCATCAAAACCCACAAAAATTCAACCAAAATAGATCAAAACCATGTAAATCCAAAAATAGTTAAAACCTAGATCTAGAACAATGGTGACTCCAAATCATAAAATGTCAAGTTCTAATGTTGATCATCATGGTCTAATCTAGCTAATGAACAAATAAAATGTGGTTCTCATGTGGTGGTAAGGTGCACTTGCCTATGGTGTTTGGTGTTGTGTAGAGGAAGGAAGAAGAAGGAGATGGAGAAAATAAATGAAAGAGTTATGAGGAGAGAAAAAAGGTTGGTAGGGTTTTAATGAGGGTGGTTGTGTTGTGTTAAGGGTGGAGCATAGGCTAAGGTGTTCCATGCATATTAAACCAAACTAAACCAAACCAAACTAAACCAATTCTCCTTCACAAAATAAAACCAAGTCATGCCAAAACCCGTTTCACGAGAAAACCAAAATCTGCAAGTCGAGCCAAAATACTACAGGCCAGAATCTGAGAAAATAAAATACAGGTCCAAGATACAAGCAGGCTTGATCAAAAATACGTATTTCGCGATATGGGTGTTACAGGCATGAAGCGAGAGGTAGCTCAGTTTGTATTCCGATGCTTGGTGTGCCAGCAGATGAAAGCCGAGAGGCATAGGCCAGGTGGCTTGCTTCAACCACTACCTATTCCAGAGTAGAAGTGGGAACACATCAGTATGGATTTTGTGTCCGGACTTCCACGATCTCCAGGAGGAAAAGACACAATTTTGGTCATCATTGATAGATTGACCAAATCGGTCCACTTTTTGCCTTTCAAAGTCTTTTTGCCTTTCAAAGTGGGATTATCTACGGAGAAGCTGGCCGAGATGTACGTGAGGAAGATAGTCAGAATACATGGTCGGATCAGGATAGTTGCTTTACTTCTTACTTCTGGAGGATTTTGCATGCTTGCTTGGGCACCCAGCTCAAGTTCAGTACCGCATAACACCCCCAAATAAACGGTCAGTCGGAGAGGACCATTCAGACACTCGAGGATATGCTTCACACTTGTGTGTTAGATCTCGAGGGTTCTTGGGAGGACCATCTCCACCTGGTAGAGTTTGCTTACAACAACAGCTATCAGGCCAGTATAGAGATGTCACCATTTGAGGCTCTATACGGACGGAGGTGTCGCACTCCTTTGTCATGGGACGATGTCGGCAAGAGAGTTTTGTTTAGCCAGAGATGGTAGTAGATGCAGCAAAAAAGGTCAAGCTTATCAAGGATAGAATTCGGGTGACACAAAATAGGCAGCGGCATTGGACCGATAGTCACCGGAGACCGTTAGAGTTCGAAGTATAGTTTTAGTTTTCTGTCTGTGCTTATTTGTGATTGTTTGCTTTAGGATATTATATTGAGTCTTGTTTTGTGACTAGGTTGGAGATATGGTGTTCTTGAGGATTTCTCTGATATAGGACACGATTCGCTGTGGTAGGGGCGGGAAGCTTAGTCCACGGTTCATCGGACCTTTCACCATTCTTGAGAGGATCGGTGCAGTGGCCTATCGATTAGACTTGCTGCCTACGCTCGAAGGAGTTCAGAATGTGTTCCATGTGTCGTAGTTGGGATGGCACGTGGCAGACCTTAGTCACGTATTGGATTATTTCGAGATAGAGGTGGGTCCTACTCTCAACTATCCAGAGCAGCCTGTGAAAATTCTAGATCATCGAGAGAAGGTGCTCCGGAACCAGGCTATTCCTTTGATTCGTATCGCATGGAGGCATCACTCTCCAGGTGAGTCCACCTGGAAAAGGGAGGACGCCATGCGAGAGCGATACTCTTATCTCTTTGAGCCTTGAGATATTGTTCTCCTTATTTTGCCTGTATTCTTGTGTTAGTTTATCTTTAATTTCGAGGGAATTTTTTTTATGAGGGTAAATTTATTACTACCATAATTCTAGATAGGGCTAATTTTATCATTTTTCATTATTTATATCATATACATAGTTATTTAATTAATTGCTTGTGAAGGTTACATTTATTGTTAGATTAGTCTATTTATTGAACCTTTGACTTGTGGACCTAATTGAACTAGACATGACCACTTAGACCAATATTCTAGGATGAACACAACTAGCCATATTTAAGTCATGTTGAGTCGAGATTAGGAATAGAAATTAACCCAACACTTAGAACAAAACAATCCTTCATTTAAGATAAGTGTTCATGACAACTTGAGGGATAAAATGGACATTTTAAGGAGGTTTTAGGGCTCCATTTATGGCAGCCATATGGAGAGGGTTTACTTCTTCTTCATTTATTAGAGCCTCCAAGAAAACCTAGTTAGAGCTCTTAACAAGCCCCTTCCATTTTCTACATTTTCCACCATCAAAACTCCTCCAAAATTCCTTAAAACTTTCCCTAATCTTCATCCTACAAGACTTGGAGCTTGGAGACCAAGGAGCATGTGAGGAGGAGTCCAAAATATTGGGAGATCGTGTCAAACTTGACACTAGAAGCATTCCTAGAGAGTTCCATTGGGAATCCATCTCCCAATAGGTAAAACTCTTGTTATTTTTCACAGTTTGAGTTCCATTTTCATGCATGACACTAGTAGGAACACTCACATTGACTAGGAGTACCCATAGGGAGAAGAGCAAGGATCTAACCTTTATTTTGGTAGATTTTATTTGGAGTTTTTTGTCATCTTTGGAGAAATCTGAGGAGAGCCCACCTAATGTTTGTCAAAATGACAATAGACCATTCTAGTTTGTTTTTCAGTTTTATTTGCTTGGATATAGCTTGGTTGTTCATTTGATAGGTATTTATTTGATTACTAAGTATTTCTCATCTAATGTGTATATATATATATATATATATATATATATATATATATATATATATATATATATATATATATATATATATATCTTTTGCATAGGCTTGATTGGGTGTGTACTGTCAAGGGTACATGGGACTGAACTAAGTTCCTATGAACTTCAGTGAACCAGTGTCCCATTCCCAGTGTCAGTGAACCAAGTATGAGAGAGAGTGTGTGAGTGTCTAAGTATTTAGAGTTTCTGTGTCAATGTATTAGTGTGTGTGTGTAAGTAAATTATAGAGTGAGGGGACTGGACTATTTTGGGTTCTCAGTTGAATTAACACTCATAGTTGGAGTGTAAAAGTGAAGTGAAAGCTTAGATAATGAGAGTTGTAATGAATTTAGAGTTAGTATCTAATTCTTGTGTTGGTGTTTTCATGTATCAGCCTTGTGACTGATTAGTAGGTTCAGTCAGTTTGGACTGATTGGGGAGTTTGGCCATAAGCCATGGTGAGCAGTGAATGTGTGAGGAAGTTATTCCTATGTTAAGAACTCGAGAGGGGTTAAGCCTATTTCACTATCTTCAATCAATCAGTGAGTGTCCCTATAGTATCTAAGTTAGAATTAGTGAGTGTAAGTGTTGAGTAGTATCAGTGAGTTAGAATTTGAGGGTATCAGTGTATCAGTCCTAGTATCAATGAGGAATTAGAGCGTATTAGTGTTAGTGTCAAGTGTAACAGTAGTATGTGTTAAGAGTGACAGTTGAGAGAGAGTGAGTGACCGAGTTAGTGTCTAAGTAAGAAATCTGTGGGTTATCAGTATATAGGTCACATTGGCCACATGCTAGTGCCTAACAGCAGGCCAATTGGCCACTATTCAGTGCACTGAGTGTAGCAGCAACTATTTTTAGTAGCAACAACATTGCACTATTGTAGGGAAATACAGGCCATGGGTGGCTTGGCCACTGATGTATGGGGGATTACCTAATATTGTGCAATTGTAGATAGGTAGGTAATGTATGTGGACTATAGGAAAGAAGATGGCATTACCTAGGGATAGGTTAAGCATGAGTAGGTAAAGGGTTTACCTAATAGGCATAAATAGGTAATGGGTGTTTTACCTATATGTAAGTTACTAAGGTATAGGTAAGGTTATTTATATATATATATATATATATATATATATATATAAAATATATATATATATATATATATATATATATATATATATATATATATATATATATATATATATATATTATGGGTTTTTATATATATGAGATAGCTGATAACATAAATAGGTAATGGGGTGTTCCCCTTAGTTAGTGGAAGTTATAGGGATTACTCTAGATAGGTAATGAGGGTTTACCTAAATGAAGAATAGGTAGTAGGTAAACAAGTTCTACCTACATGTTTTGGATAGGGGGTTTATCTATATAATAAACAGGTAGGTAATGGGTTTTAGGCTTGTCTATAACTTGGAAAAGGTTAACCTAGCTTAGTTGACTTGATTTGACCATGGTTGACCCAAAAGTCGTCTTTAAGTCAAATTAACGTAGTTTGACCCCAGAAGCCTAGTTGATCTAGATTTGACTTAGATTGCATATCACACACTAGATATCCATGTTTAACTCTATTAAACACCAATTGACAACATATATCTCATCTATAGGTCTTTGTGACGCCACTTTGAGCCTCGATCCATATTTGCTGCTCACGACCGTAGTCGATTACATTCGCTGATAGTTTCTATTGCTTTGATACTTTCTATATATATTCAGTTGTAGTATTTTACTTGATTCTCAACACAAGGATACATAGACTACTATACGTTGGGTCCCGTCATGTCATGACCCGCACCCGTTTTTCGGGATACGAGTGCGTATCCAAGCTAGCCTATGCCGTAGTGTTGGCGATAGAACGCTGTCAAGGCTATGATGCTTAAAATACATAAAATAATAACTTTTTGCTTATTCACAATAACTAAATTAAACTTACAATATTTATAAGTTTTACATTTGAGAAAAAATATAAACTCTTATAACTATCGAAAACTACCAACAGATCTAACTAGTCTTCTATGGTTGACCTCAGCATATACCCATGTGTCCCCAATGCTAAGAGTAGTCGCAACTAACCTGAAAAATGTTGGTTTCCAGTCAAGAATGGAACGAGTATAATTCATTGAGTGCAGTTCCAATATATGGTAACGACTATAAAACAGAGGTTAGCCATAAAATACATGATGAGAGAATCTACTATAACATACTAGTGCAATGAACTGGAGACAGAAAAATTTATAGGAACATATAAAGGGTGAAACGAGAGAACATAGCTATCTAAGTATGTTGAAGTACTCCTATCGATGTGTGATCGGCTGGGACATTACATCGCGATGCCTACGATGTCTAAATAGCAATAAAGTAAAGCACCGTCTACGATGTCTAAATAGTAATAAATAAAAGTACTGTCTACGATGTCTACATTGCATGAAATAAAACACTGTCTACGATGTCTACATAGCATGAAATAAAACACCGTCTATGATGTCTACAATGTCTATGGTCAGATCACATATCTACTTGGTACTTTCCCTTCCCGACACTACAGGTAAGAAACATGACAAGATATGAAGGAGAGACAAGATGTAGTATCCGTGTGAAGAGCGTGTTAAGAATCAATTATAAAATAATTAATAATGAACTATAGTAATTAACAATATTGAAAACAAACAACAAATGTACTTGTCTGGGGTCCTTTGCTGGTGAAACCGATAATACCATCCACTCAGTGCGACACAACAGTCAAACTCGTGCAACAGTCTCCGGATGATGAAACAGACATCATCAAAATGTTTGGTATTAAAGAAATGTCTAAGAATGCCTACCCAAAAGTCCAATTCTGGGCATAGAGGTAAAATCGTAGTTTCAGGTCAAAACGATGTCCACAGTTAGACTCGCTTTGTACTGAAAAGTATGCTAGTATCTATGGTCTCTAAAGTCATCAAACTATATGTCTATGGGTCCGACTTGATGATATGAACCCAACCGTATGCCCAAAGTTGGATTCTAGGGGTCGTGCACAAATTTGTCCGTTGGATCGGATCGCAGGCCCGCCAAAATAGTGTTCCGGTTGACCTTCTCAAAATCAGACCAAACTTGGCACACAAGACCAAAAAAATGACACGGTCCAGTTGCATAAGTTTTTTCACGCGATAACGAACATGCACGAAGTTATGGGCAAGTTTGCAAACGGACCGATACAGGCTATCTCGACGGATTTGCCTTGATTTCGTCGCGCTCGCACAACAAAATCGAGTTTCGTCAAATCCCACACGTCGACAACACCCATAAGCGTCTTTCGATGCTCATGGGTTGTGACTACGTCGTCCGGTTTGTCGGGGTGCACGCCGTATCGGAGAATTTTGCTAAAATTTATATCGTTTTAAAAACTATTGTTGGCAAATTTGGGAATCGGTTTTCTCAAAAGATAGTCAATCAAATTACAATATACAAAAAGGGTTCTGGAGTCCTATTGGCTGTCTTCCACCGTGTTTAATTGGTTTTCAGATTTTATATACGAGTTGATCGGAATCTATCCTCGAATAGAAGCAACTAAACTGTTTTTCGAAACAGTTTTTCGTTGATTTTTGGATCGATTTCCTTAGAAATATAGTCGATTATATTCAAATCTAATTGAAGGATCACGTAGATGGTTATATAGGCTATGCATAGGTTTTTGTAGTTCAAAAAATAAGGAAGCGAGGAGGTGGAAAACTTTCTCTAAAGTCGACGTCGTTCAGCTGTTGCTGCTTCCGCTGTCTCCTCTGTGCACTGCACGCGGCCAACTCGGTGACCCACGACGGTGGCGCGGTGGTTCAGGGTGGCCTCTAGATGGTGGGGAAGAGCACATGAGTGGTAGGTTATTTAGGGTTATGGTTTTTCTTTGTTCCTTCTTTTCTTTTTCTAACGGGTTAAGTAGGCTCTGCTTATAGCAGAGGCTGTAGCGAAAAATATTGTGGTCACGGGTTGGGTAGATTAGGATATCACGAGAAATTCATTTTCTCGTGATAAATTGAAATTTCTTTTTTCTTTTTTTAACACACACACACACACACACACACACACACACACACACACACACATATATATATATATATATATATATATATATATATATATATATATACGCGCGGGAGCAGGCCTCGGGTCCTGCCTAGGCTGCCACGTGCCCCCCCAGCTGGCGTTTTCAAATTTCTTGTTTGGTTTTGTTTCCTGTGTGGGCTTCGTGTTTTGTGTTGGTCCCCCACGCGGGCCTGGGTCTGTGGTGTTTCGTGTTTTGGTTCCCGCGTGGGCGGGTTGTTTGTTGCTGTGTTGTAGGTTTAGTTTCCATTCAATAAAAGCTCTTTTAAAATATATATATATATATATATATATATATATATATATATATATATATATATATATATATATATATATATATATATATATGCTAATAAAAATCTAAATAAACCTATAAAATTTCCAAAATCACCAAAAATATTTCCAAAACTTTTTAACAAATAATATGTATACTATACATACTAGCTACTTATATTGTAGCAATATCTTACTGCTATCAATAATAGCAAAAAATCATTAAGATTTTAATTCAAGCTTTTATTAATTGGAAAATACTAAAAATTAAAATAATAAAAAATTCCTAACCATTTAAAATAATACGTATACTTTCTTGAAATATTTGGCACAAAACTCGTACCATTTATATATGTATGAAATGTAACTTTTTTTAACTTGCTACCAACATATTGACAAGAATATTAAATAAAGAAAATCAAGTAAAAAATATTGTATAATGTATTAGGTAAAATAAATAAAAAAATCTCCAAAACTTAGGGGGTTTACATCTTACCCAACTTATAAAAATTTCGTCCTCGAAATTAAAATAATCTTAGCATATAAAAACAACGGAATTAAATACAAAGAAAAGGCAGATACGTCAAATCGTAACTCGGTTTCTGAACGCCGGGGGTAGGGTTACAACAAAAATCCGAAGTAATATCATATTCTACATGACGGGATATTCTTTGTTCAAGACTCTACCCAACTTAATAAGTTGGCTAGTCATGAAACTCGTTGTTACAAGACTTCTGAGAAGGACAATTCCTTGGGAGAGGCACCAGGATATTGGACACTTCTGATCGTAGTAACGTATTATAAGTGAGCCTAGATGTCAATAACTTCTATAGGAGGATTATTATAATTTAACATCATTTCTAACGACCATCCTTTCAACAAGATGGTAGGAATCTCTTGTTCAAATATTACTAGAACGTGTTGGTTCAGCATGATTTCAGTATTCGTTTAACATGGGTGACTAAGAGATGAGTTTGAAGAACTTAGGAGAAAAAAATATGGCCAAGTGACGAGGATCTATAATAAGTAAAGAAACCTTGCTATAGTGTCACGACCCGCACCCACTTTGAGGGTACGAGTACGTAACAACGCCCAGCCTACGCCGCAGTATCGGCGGTAGAACGCTGTTCTAAGTCTCTAACTAACCATCAAATCATGCAGTATATAGTGTACTCATCATGATCAACTCCGAACGGAGGACAAGAATAAGATATGGTGTAACTCAATCACAGTCTAAGCACGATAAGATAACACCAAAATATAACTAAGAAATTGAAGACAACAAAACTACTGATATAATAATAACAAACTCAAACAATCTCAAATACAACTCAAGTCTCAATTATATATATACAACTCCAGTTCTAAACATGAAAACTAAAACAAGACAAACTAGCTAAACTCCCGATCACTCCTGAGTGTCGGGGCCATAGGTAGCTAAGCCATCTCCTGGTCTGTAACATGTAGGGCATGTTTCCTCAGGGCAATCATCTGTAAAATTTACAACAGGTCCAGTCAGGACAGGAACGAGCACATCTAATATAGAAAATCCAAGTAAATGACAGAGAACTATAAAGCAGTTATAGACAGTTGTATTGATGAAAATGGTAGTTTATATTCAGGTGATGGTAAGAAAGACAGATAAAGTGCAAGGAAAGTAAATAACTAAACAAGAGAAGAATCATAGCAATGAAGACTGTAAAAATAGAACTAGCTGAACCAGGGTAATATGATATAAAGTCCAGACAGCAAGGTAGACAAGTGTAACTCCAATGTAAGTCCAGTACAAGATGAATCTAATACAAGATGAATCCAGTAAGGGACGATTCCAGTTATAGTGATCAATGATTCCAGGGTGAGACCAGCCTATACTCTAGCAGTGTGTTTTCAAATACCGAGATCGACATGTAAACGACTATGGATAATCCGGCACATCACACACCTGGCCGGGTGTGAGATGGATATCATTCCAGTTTGATTCCAGCAAAGGGTGATTCCAGAAATGGGGTATGTCTACATGTCTTACTCTAGTATTTTCCCTCCCAGCAAGTGAATCCAGAATTCTGACACAATAATTCAAGATGAGTCCAGCCAAAATATAATGATACCAGTAAATGATTCCAGTAAATGATTCCAGTAGGTGATTCCAGTAATAGAAGCCTGGAATGATGATACCAGTAATAGAGGCCAAAAAATAAATATGTGTCGTATACATGAATCCAGAATATCCATACATGTTGTAACAGAGAATCGCATACAACTAACTAGAACTGAAGTACAGTAATTGACAAGTAAATGAGAGAACTATCAGAAAATGTACTCGCCTGACACTCTGAGAAGAGTAGTATAATGTCAGATGTCTGCACCGGAGTCACAATGTCCTAAATAAAGCAGTACAGGTTATAATGTATTTTGAAACAAGGTAAATGATGTTTATGATGTAATCTACATGATTTCTAGACCAATCTAGGTCAAAGTCAACTTTAAGTCAAACCTGGTCAACTGTCTAGGTCAAACTAGGTCCAAGTCAAAATTGGTCAACTCTGGGTCAACCCAAGTCAACATTTAGGGTTTGGGCTTCTAGGTATCAAACCAAATCAATCTAAATTAGACTCAACTATAAGCCACCATATGAATTTAGCTAACTTGGTTAACTGTCTACTCAAGGTAGGTCAATACTAGACTATGGGTCAACTCTCTAGTCAAGTCAACTCTACCTCTAAGCTAAACTCAAACCAAATACCATTAGCACATAAACCAATTTACTATATCTCATCTAACCACAACCATCCATATTACAAGTTTATAAACTTACTATAGGCAACCCACATATCTTATGCATATATGCCTAAGCCTACAAGTACCTAAAACCTATAACATATATATTAACTCAAAGGATCTATCCTATATCACTCACAACCTAACTTTCACTCCCAAAGGACACATCCATAACAAATACTTATATACATATTACATATATCATATATCCATACATGTAGAGAAGGGGAAAGGGCTGTGTGTGTATACCTTAGTTTGAAATGTGTGAGTGTCACATTGAACCAATGTGTGAATCAACAAGTGAAATGGCATTTGTTTCCCAGTTTTATGCATCACAGTCCATTGTAATATCAACTTACAGGTTAACTATTGTACATATATGTATATCAAACCAAATTCCAGATTTTTGTGTGTGTTAGTAGATTACATATGTGTGTGTGTGTATGTTAGATAGAAATGTGTGTGACAGTGAACATAAGAGGGAACAACCAGATTTTGTGTGTGTGGGTGACTGGTGTGAGAGTGTAATTAGTGACAGGAAAACAGAGGGTGGCCTGTGTGCATATACATATGTATACTCAGATTTCAGTCCCAGGTTAGGCAATCTCAGGTTAGCTAACAGTGTAGAGGAAAAATACGATATAGAGGTAAGGAAGTATGGCTATTTCTACCAATCCTGGTACTGGAACAATGACAGTGAGCTAATCTCAGGAATGTATAGTAATGACAGCTCACATTTAGTAGGGTGTATGGTCACAGAAAATGGCAATGAAGGTAGTGTATAGGGAGAGTGCATGCAGTAGTGTAACAATGAATGCAATGGATATGTTAATGCAAGGAACAATGCAATCATATGATAGGTCCTAGTGCAGTGCTAATTGAATGTGCATGACATGCTTTCTAATATGCAGGATGTCACATCTATATGCATGGTATATGAAGTGTTCTGATACAAGTATGCAGTGATAAATCTCTAATAAGGGACTAAGCATGAATGGCCTGGACATCTAATGATGCAGGACCTAACTCTATTGGATGGGGGCTGAACTACCAAGCAATGAAATGGGCAGGACATTAACAAGCAGTGAACAGTCACAGAATCAGAGTCCCCAATCCACATGCAAAACTCCATTCTCTCGACCACAACCTAGTCTAACATGCTAATCCCGCTTAGCATTAACTAATACACAAGTATGAGTCAAATATAGAAAGTTGATATTAAATAAAAATCAGTTTACAATGGAAAACCAATTCAGGTTTCCAAAACAAGCATGTATCAGTCCCCCCCATATTCAAAATTCCATTTCTTGATAACCAAACCTAATCTAACATGAAAATCTAACCTAGCAGTATTTAACACATATATGTAAGAGTTTAATATGTCAAAACAACATCAAAACTCAGTTAGAACAGGGAATCAATATGAAAATTCAAAAACTGTGCACAGTGCATGTGTTCCCAGGCCTCAATCCCATTCAAATCCAATTTGAAACAAGGTAGAAGGTGGGCAGTGGTTTGAACAAATCATACGAGTTCCCAAGAGTCCCCTAATATCCAAGAATCAGGACACAGGTGTCCAAAATGAAGAAAACCAAGGTATCAGAAATAACAGTATCAGCAGCCTCGTATAGAGGTGCAGTGAAAGCTAGGACACGACACACGACACCATTGGGCTCGTGCTCGTGTCCTGGGGTGCGCCAAGGATAGGGCTAGGGTCCCATCACCCTGCACCGTGTCCACGACACGCGTGGTGTCGTGTCGAACCGCGTATCAGTCGTGTTTCCTGCGTATGTGTGTGCCTGTACAAAATTCGTGCGGGTTGAAATTCTATCGAACCACCCAATGAAATACTCTAAAATTTTGTGTGTGCTGTGTCAGACAGTAGGCCATCGTGTCCACCAAATTTCAGCTTACGAGAGCCCGTGTCATGTCCGCAGTGGCACCCAAGCAGCAGGGCACTGCACGGTGTCCTCGTGCACGCGTGTGTGTTCAAATATGGACACAAACGTGTCCAGAAATGTGCTCAGAAGGACACAATATGAAGTACATATATAGATCTAGGAATTCATTCAAAAAGATTTGGAAAAACAGAAAGAAAATTCCTCTTAGGCATTTCATCAAACACCTGGGCAACACTACGACACGTGTCCGATACGGACACCAAACGAACACAAAATTCATCCAAATTTCAGGAACACCTAGAGGACTCCTAGATCTAGCCCTACATGCAAAGAAAACCGAATTTTAAATCAATTTAAAGGGTTTTACCTATATGTGCAAATTGCATGGAAAAGCTTCAAATGGGGGATTCCTCCTTGCTAGCTAATATCTCCAAATTGATTCAAACCTAAAATTTCTCTCCATGAACATAAAGTAGGGATCAATTAGAACCCAATGCAAAAGATTTGAGCCAAAAAGGAATTGAAATGAGGAAGTTATGGATTGGGGAAGAAGGCTCTTACCTCTTTCTTCAAACTTGTAAAAATTTAATAAAAGAGGCAAGAACATGGAGGAAAATATTTATAGGGAAGGGGGAGCCCTAGTGGCTGGTCATAAGTTGTAAAAATTAGGGTTAGGGTTTCCTAAATTGGCCCATGGGCTTAAGTCATGATCAAACAATCATTAAGCCATAAGTCATTTCATGAAATCATAAGCCATGACTTAAATTCACTAAACCAAATCCCCTCATTCTAAAATTAGTTTCTAATGACTAAAAGTAGGTTAACCTAAGTTAGACTAGGGTTACCATGGCTAGGGTTAGCTTCTAGGCTAGTTCACTAGGTCTCAACAAGTCAAGTCAACCTAGAATTCACCAATTCAATAAATCATCAAATAATTCAAATAAGTCAAAATGACCAAATTACCCCTAGGCTAAAAATGATAATAAATCATCCTAATGACATGGTTAGGCTCTAGGTCATGCAGTCTCTCAGGTTTCCTTAGCAGCACATCAAAATCACAAGTCATGACTTAAACCAGTTTTTAAATAGTTTAAAAATAATCAAAAATCACCAAAAATTATAATATGAAATAAATATCAATAAATAATAATTATAATTACAAAATTTCAAAAATACCCTATTCTGGAAAACTGGGTGTTACATATAGAATATGATTAGGTAAGTTTTTGGAATCTTTTACTCATAAGAACTAGTGGGTGCGGGATCGGTGTTTGGTGTTGTGTAGGAGAACTATGCCTGCTTGAGTGAGAAGTGTATGTCATAGGTGTGATGTGTCTTGCATGGATCATGGGTGTTTAGTTTGTTTAAGGAAATGAGTCAACGATGCATGGTTAAAACCAAATGGGACAAGATGGACATCTATGGTTTATTCTACGAAAAATATGTCAAACCTGTGATGTAATTGAAATGGAGCACATGAATGCATGTTTGTGTGGGACTTATATGTCATGTGGGTAGCTTGACTGGTCTAGTTCATGAGGGTAAAATTTGTTGGAAGGAAAAAGTTTGTGTTGTGCTCCAAATATCAAAGTCACGGTCGAGGAAATCAAATGATATATATAGAAATGGACGTTATGAATCCACTATTTTATTAGTTCAATTGGAGCCAATCTATCCCCATCATTTGCTAATTCTTTGAGTGGTTGCCTATTCCCTTCATGAATTTCGTTATCGAAATTGGAACCATAACACAGTTTTATGATAGGACGAAATTTGAAGAATCAAGGTTGCGATCTTTTACCACGGTTATCTGAACGCACGAGCGAAGGAATATAAAATGCAATACAAAGATCATATCGCAACTTCCAAACAGGTAGAAGAATAATTATGAATGGAATCCCATTCCAAGAGATAGAGTACACTAAGTTCGAGGTTCTACCCAACCTACATAAATTGGTTATCATGGAAAGCATGGTATTAGGACTCCTAAGAAGATCAAATTTTAAAGAGATGTATGAGGATATAGGGTACCTCTGATCGTAGATGCGGGCTCTATAGGAAGCCAAGGTACTTTTTATTTAACATTGCCCATATATTGACCATGTTTCATCCAAGCAGTAGGATGGGTCTTGGTCAAGCATAACCAGAAACAAGTTGGTATGGCAGTATTCCTTTCTTCGCATAACATATGCTACCGAGGAATACGGTTAAGGAATTTATGAAATAAGGATTAGTGGACCATGAGATAGAGAATACATAATAGGTGTAGGGATAGATTCCATAAAGTTTGGTTTTATAGTCCAAATATAGCGATATGCATGTATGGGTTTAACTGGGTCTCAATGGGTTCCCTAACTGGACATCAATCTTTGAGTGTACAAATCTTGGGTTTTAATCGATATTGGCTGAACAAGATCTCATAAAATCAATCTGAACCATTCCTATTAGGTTAGGATAACCTAGAATAGGTTCTAACTCAAGTGGTTGGGCTAATTGCCAGTTGGGTTGGTTAACTAGGTTCATAAAGCCCAAAAATGCGTCTTCTGTTACTTTTGTGTTTAAGCAGCACAAGAGTACTCAATTGAGTGGCACACTAGTGGCATGCGTGTAGTGGGCTTCGAGTAGATCACAACCATATATTGGATCGAAAGGTTTTAGTCAAGGTCGAGTCTCTAATTGTAGTCAGGAAGTATGTCGGTATTATGGTAAGGGTTATAGTTTAACCTTTTTGACCTGAAAGTCGTATCATAAAAATAGAGCATAAGGGAACATATTTAAGTGGGACATGATACGCCTAAGTGAAGGTGGACTCCTCTAGGTCTTGCATATGCAATTTGTAGGAAGGTAATAGGTAATATTATGCTTCGAATATCGATGTCACGGTAGGGAACACCAAAAGATCTAAATAGAACATGGGTGTTCATGAGGCACAAATTTATTATTCTAGTCTGAACCAACTTATCCTAGTCAATCACTAATACTAGTAAATCCTAAAATTTAGAGGGCTCACAACCTATATACTTCAGAAATTTATTTCTCGAAATTAAACTAAGATAAGTTTTTATGATTAATGAAGTTAGAGAAATTCAAGTCGTGATCACGGTGTAAAAGATAACGTGATACGATAGATATGGATCAAGTTTAAAGATCATTCTCCAATTTCAAATAGATAGAAAATGATTGCGTAATAGCTTTTATGGCCATAGGTGATATAGTGAACTAAGGAGGACATTCTATGTCTATCCTCTCTCAAATACAAGCATTTGTTTTTCTGAATTAAGTAAGGCAAAAACAATAAAGAGTTCAAGGGAGAGGGGATCGAATGTGAATACGAGGTTCCAAAGGCAATTGAATAATTTATAGGGAGTTGTCAAGGCAGTTGAGGATGAGACCCTAGACACATCCGTATCTCAATCTACGTAGATTAATCATATGAAGAGCAAACCAATGCACTAAGGTTGATCAAACCATAATACACTGATTCTAATTAGACAATATGCTAGTAGGTGTCCCCAATAGACATATGTCTTGAATCAAGCTTCATAAAAGAGTGATCTTGTAAAACTAGGATATAATAGCAGCATCTGTCACGACCCGCACCCACTATGAGGGTACGAGCACGTAACAATGCTCAGCCTACGCCGCAGTGTCGGCAGTAGAACGCTGTTCTAGGTTACTATCTAACCAACAACTCACGCAATGATATAATATACTTGTCAAAATCTCAACTCCGAACGGAGGACAAGTATAGATATAATATAATCTCAATCACAGTCTAAGCATGATATGATAACACAGAAGATTATAACTAAGACTAAATAACAGCAATAAAACCAACTACTAAATAATATAATCTCAGATAATCTCAAACAACATATCTCAACTTATTTACAACTCAAGTTCTAAAGCATGAAAACTAAAACAAGACAACTAGCTAATCTTCCGATCACTCCTGAGTGTCAGGGCCAAAAGTAGCTAAGCCATCTCCTGGTCCATAATAAGTAGGGCAAGTGTCCTCAAGGCAATCATCTGTAAAATTTTCAACAGGTCCAGTCAGGACAAGAACGAGTACAACTCATCAAGAAAACCCAAGTAAATGACAGAGAAACTATAAGGCAGTTATAGACTATTTTATTGATGAACATGGTGGTTTATATTCAGGTGATGGTATAGAGAAATAGATAAGATGCAAGAAAAGTAAAGTAACTAAAATAAGAGAAGAATTATGGCAATGAAGACTGTAAAGTAAATCTAGCTGTACTAGAGTAATATGATAAGTCTAGACAGTAATGTAAACAAGTGTAAATCCTATGTAAATCCAGTGCGGGATGAATCTAATACAAGATGAATCCAGTACAAGATGATTCTAGTCAGTGATCAAGAATTTAGGTGAGACCAGCTATATTCTAACAGTGTATTTTAAAATACTGAGATCGACATGTAAATGGCTGTAGGTATCAGGCACACCGATCAGGCGAGAGACGGCTATGCTTCCAGTAGATTTCGGTAGGGAGATTCCAGATTTGGGGTATGTCTACATGTCTTACTCAATATTTCTCTGCCCCGTAATACATGTGAATCCAGTACAAGACACGAAAATCGAGAGAGTCCAGCCAAACACGATGATACTAGTAATGATTCCAAAATGATTCCAGTAATAGAGGCCAGACAATATGGTAAGTGTGTCGCATACATGAATCCAGAAATATCCATACGTGTAGTAACAGAGAATCACATAAAAATAACTAGAACTGAAGTACAGTAACTAACAAATAAATGAGAGAACTATCAGAGAATGTACTCGCCCGATACTCTTAAAAGAGTAGTATAATATCCGATGTCTGCACCGGAGTCACAATATCCTAAATAGGGCAGTACATGTTATAATATATTTAAAATAAGATAAATGAAGTTTATGATGCAATCTACATGATTTTTAGGCCGATCTAGGTTAAAGTCAACTCTAAGTCAAACCTGGTCAACGGTCTAGGTCAAACTAGGTCTAAGTCAAACTTGGTCAACTCTGGGTCACCCAAGTCAATACTCTAGTCAAACTAGGTCAATTGGTCACATCTAGACTCGAACTCTATAATAAAGCTATTCTCATAAATTAACCATAATCCTACATTTAACTAATCCTATAATCTAACTCATATATCAAGTACCACATATCTATATACAATAATGACTCAAACCCTAGTGCTTTCTATCTATAAACTACCACAACCCACACTCAACTACCATGCTATATATATATATATATATATATATATATATATATATATATATATATATATATATATATATATATATATATATATATATAGCATGGTAGTTGAGGGAGGTGAGGTGCCAAAAAAAAAAATATATATATATATATATATATATATATAGAGAGAGAGAGAGAGAGAGAGTAGAGGATGAGGGAGGTGAGGTGCCACCCTATGGAGGGTGTCTACTTGTCACCTCCTACATGCTATCATCATGCACCTATGTGCATGATGATAGCATGGGGGGGGATGACAAGTAGACACCCCCCCGTGAGGTGGCACCCTACCTCCCTTATTTTATATATATATATATATATATATATATATATATATATATATATATATATATATATATATATATATATAATATCCCAAACTAATATACATTACACATCATATATAGGATACTATATCACTTATCCTTAGCCCTCAACTTCAAATACCCATATAAGGTAATGACATTATGTGTGAACCCAACATATATGTATACATGCACTAGCCATTCACTCAAATCCTACTAACCTATCCTTACATGACATTACCTACTACTCTTCCCTCAAGCATTAACCTTTCCTTCCTATTTTCTTCCCTTTTCTCCCTATACACTACTACCCTATCTCAACATCCAAATATATGATGTATCCCAAAAACTCTACCACATAGATACATCCTTACATAATATTTATATATGCTACACTACATACATATATATATAACATATACATAGTATACAATGGATCAAAGGAGGTAACAGGGAATGCATGGACAGGCCTGTCCTAATCTAGTTCTTAAGGGCTGAACACATGTATCCCAGGGCTAAACCAAACTGTTTTGAGTGAGGGCTAAAACTCTTAGTATTAATGGGCTGTCAACATGAATACCTGGACTTCACCCTCTAGCATTACAAAAACTCTCAAGCCTAGGTCCTGAACCATCTCCCATATCCTATCTAATATCCTCATTTATCCATTACCCTAACATATTATCTAACACTAATACACCCTCTCAAACATTCTAACATATTTCACTAGCTAACTCACCACTACAAAGGCCAGGAAAAGAACCCCTACTGCCAAGCACTGCTGCTGCCCTTGCTGCAACTGAAATTGCAATGCTGCTACTGCTGTTAGCTGCTGCAAATGCAAGCAAGCAAGCCAAGCCAAGTCAACCATGTTCAGCCCCTCATATAATTACCGACCTACCTTAGCATATATTAAAATTATCACATATATACAACATCACATATACAAAGTATATTATCACATAGGCTCTCACCCAATTCCTGTCCAGATATTGGACTGAAACAAGGGTCAAGTGGGGTCTGTTGTAGGCTAAACACAGGTATGCAAGTGTAGTAGTAAAGTGCAGTGGATCAACATGTTTTTACCTACAATGATTCAATACAGGGAATGAAGGGGAGATACATTGCAAGAATGCAATGCATATCTAAGGAGTGATGAATAAGTAAAGAGAGTGGTGTGTGTGTGTGGATTTTAACATGGTTCTCAAGATTACAGAACAGTATGTGTGTGTATGAAAACAGTGTGTCTAAACTCAGGATTCAGTGTTAGCATTTACAATTTTTAGGAAATGAGGATTTGAAAGCATAACCAAGCTAAAACTAAATATCATTGAACCCTAGGTTAGCTAACATATACACATTATTCTATTAAACATGTTAGCATCGAAATTAACACAAATAAACAAATTTAAAACAGGGGAAATCAGAGAACATCCCTGTTACACAAACCGTGTCAGAAAATTGGGGATAACCAATTTGGCATTCGAAAAATTATATAACACATCAAAATAATGGTGGATAAGGGTTCATGCACAATTGTAGGTGTCACTCAGGTTGTCTCGTGTCCATAAAAGTGGACACAACGTGTCCAATCACGAAAATACACACTCAGCAGGAATGACACACAGGCAGCCTCGTGCAGAGGTGCAGAGCATCCCAGGACACGACACACGAAACTAGAGAGCTCGTGCTCATGTCCTAGGGTTCGCCAAGGATAGGGGTACGTGTCCCATAGCCTGTACCATGTCCACGTGGAGCGTGTCGCGTGCACGAGACGCGTATCCGACATGATTCTCGTATTCATGCAGTTTGGGCAAGGTCCAGTGCGAGTGAGATTTCTCACTAACCACTCGACGAAACCCGACCAAATTTTGTGAGAGATATGTCAGAGACTAGGCCCACGTGTCCACCAAAAATCAGGCCATGAGAGGCCGTGTCGTGTCCTGTGTCTAGCCCGTACAGCAGGGGACTGCACGGGCATAATGCTGTGTCCCATGCGTGCGTGTACGTCCAATTTTGGACACGAGTGTGCATAGAATCCAACTCAGTCAATCACGATTGTGGTCCACACACCAAGGGCTAAAATATTGTTCAATTAGTTTCGAAAATAAGCAAGGTTTAATCCACTCAAGCATTTCATCAGACACTTAGCAATACACATAGACACGTGTCCAATACAGACACCAAACGAACACAAAATTAACCCAAACTTCAGGGACAGCTAGGGGACACCTAGATCTAGCCCTATATACAAAGAAAACAAAATAATAATGTAATTTAAAAGGTTTTACCTATAGATGCAAATAGCAAGAAAAAGCCCTAAAATAAAGTGTTCCTTCTTGCTCTCTCGGATCCCCAAATTGCTCAAAACCTGGGATTACTCTCCATAAACAGGATATAGAAGGGTATTAAGCTCTAATGTAAGAAACTAGAGTTAAAAAGGATTTAAAATGAGAAAACTATGGATTGGGGAAGAATGGACAAACCTTTCTTTTCCTATGTGTTGAAATGATATAAAAGAGGCAAGAACTAATGAATAAGTGTTTATATAGGGTGCAGATCCCTATGTGGCTGGTCACTTAGGGTTTGGTTAGGGTTAGGGCTTCTAGTTATGGGCCATGGGCTTAAGTTATAAGTCATTTAATGAAAATCATAAATCATTGTATTAAACCATAAGTTATTTCACTTAAACTTGATTTTCCTATTTCAAAACTAAATCCTAAGTGACTAGAATGGTCTAACTTAAGTTAGACCAGGGTTACCATAGCTAGGGTTAGCTTCTAGGCTAGTCTACAAGTCTCTATAAGTCAAAGTCACAGATAGCAATCACCAATTCAATAAATTAAAATAAATTCAAATTTCACTAAATGACCAAAATACCCTCAAGCTAAAATGATCAATAAATCATCCTAATGACGTGGTTAGGCTCTAGGTCATGCAGTCTCTAGGATTTCACTAGTAGTACATCAAAATCATAAGTCATGACTTAAAGCAGTTTTTAAATCGTTTAAAAATGATTAAAAATCACCAAAAATTATAATATAAATTAAATATCAGTAAATAATAATTAAAATTACAAAATTACCCTCATCTGGAAAACTGGGTGTCACAACATCAGTCCAGATAGTCAAAAATATAAGTACGCAAGATTTATGACTGAAAGAAGGCACAAGTAGTTCAAGTTCTTTTAGAATCTAAGCCTTATCCGATGTTCGCGCTTATACAGTCATCCTACTGTCTTCTTATCTAAGGCCTTGGTTGACCAATGGGTTAGGGACCTCTGAACTATATATTCTAGGTAAACCTATTAGTATCAATCAATTACCTCGTTAATAGGTCATAAGGACAACGGAATGTTAGGTTGGGAGGCATGCTATCCAACTTATAAAAATTTTCCTAGTATTTGGCTTTGAATCAAAGGGACATATATGTTATTTTCCTAACCTCTATAGTATCCGAAAACTGTAATCATGTCTTAAGTCATTTTACCAAGAATTTATGCCTCACCAGTATACACCTGGCTGTAGTAAACCCTTGGTTTCGTGACTCAAATATGGTATGCTATCGAATATTTTATTAACTATATCCCATATTGACATAAAGATGACAAAGATCCAAAAAGGACAACTAAGACATAGTTTTAACAATATTTGATAACCTACGTTTACTTGAACTAATTTCAACTTTAGGGGTCGTGCCTCGCCAGTGCGATGTTGGCTGCAGTGAACCCACAGTCTCGATAATTCAAATAAATGACGACAGTGTGCTGCTGTTTTGCCATTGTAAGTCATCAAATTATTTTCACTATATTCCTAAAAATTTTAAAGGAGTTTCTAGAAATTCAAACAAGTTGATCATGAAAAGTGTAAGTAACTATCCTTGCCCTACTACAAAAATAGATAACAATGACGGCTAAATATGTTAATTGATGACATTTGTTTGGCCGTCATCTATGAAGGGGTCATCTTTATCATTAGAAATCAATGACAGCTCAACGTATGTCATCTTTATTTATATAAGATAACTTTTATGTGTCATCTTTATTTAGAAAAGATGACTTCTATGTGTTATCTTTATTTACATTAGATGACTTTTATCATGAAAAATCAATAACAATTAAACACACGTCATTTTTATTTATAAAAGATGACTTTCATACGTCTTCTTTATTTACAAAAGATGACTTCTATGCATCATCTTTATTTACAAAAGATGACTTTGACGCGTCATTTTTATGTACAAAAGATGACTTCTATATGTCATCTTTATTTTTAAAAAATTACATTTATCATAAGAAATCTATGACAGTTCAATACACGTCATCTTTATTTGTAAAAGATGACTTTTATACGTCATCTTTATTTACAAAAGATGACTTTTATTCATCATTAAATTTCGTTATTTTTATAGCTCCAATTTTTTCATCCGTATTCCACAATTTGTACTTTGTATACAATATAAAGAAGAAGAAAAATAAACACTTAACACCAACAAATTTTTTATTTCATAATTATTCAAAATGCCAAGATTGAACTATACAATATTGTTTTAGTCTCAAATGTTCACAACATAAATTTACAATACTTCCGAAATTTTATCATGAGTCATTTTTTACATACGGTCTTCATTAACAATATCCGGGATAAATTTGGCCAGCTCTCGTCTCATTCATCAATTTCTTTGACAGACGAATCCTTTCTCCTAGCAAACTACAAAAATAAGCATAAAATCAACTAGTATATCATGTTATACCAATACAACCAATATTACATTAATATATAGAACTAAATAGGCATATTTCAAAGAAGCAATGAATTAATCCACTGAATACCACTAGTATGTCTTGCATATAACAAAATAGAGTAGGGAACCTTTGCTTCCCAATGATGTAGGCCTTTATCTTTCTAAAATAAGAGTTAGAACCTTTGAATATGAAGTGTCAGTCTATATAAAATTTGTAAACTATCATGGTATCCGAACAATAGATCATATTCAGAAGAACACATGATACCAAGATACCATATACAAACTGATTGACCAAGTCAATAATAACGTATCAGAGAGCAGTATTTATCTACATCAAATGTGCTAGTATGTATAATAATTGTGTCAAAAATATACTGTCAGAAATATTGGAGAAAATTATTGATACACGAAGTTATCTTAAGCTTCTAAGGAATAATTTCTGACACAATAACAACAGGGCATCTCCAAGTCATAAATATTGGAAGCGAGGAACACACAAAAAAGCCTTTATATATATATACTAGCATATGTGCACGTGCCTTGCACGTATTTTAATATTTTTAATTAGTTTAGGAAGACTTTTTAGGAAGATCAAATGATAGTCTTCATAATTACTAAGTTGTCCTTATTAAAATTAATGAACTATTTTTAATTAGTATAAGTATGTAAGGGTATTTTCGGAATTCAAAAGTTTCACCATCTAAGTTTTTCTATTATATAGTAGAATAGATATATATATATATATATATATATATATATATATATATAATATATATATATATATATATATATATATATATATATATATATATTGCTTATACACTTAAATCAAACAATATATATATGAGTGTCGTCATCTATATTGAATATATATTGTTGTCAAGTTTATAATGCATGTGTACAGGATACTTGAAAAAAACAAAAAGCCTCATCATCCACCTAAAGCGTATCAATTTGATCAAGTACATGATGACAGATATATGCATATGACCAACATAGACATGGAGCTTGAAGCAAAGATGATATTTTATGGCATTTCAGATCAGCCTATGACCAAGCGTATCAAATATTGAATATATATTGTTGTCAAGTTTATAAAAATTCAGTTATTGCTGATATTTTGTGGCATTTCAGATCAGCACTTAAACCATTCTACAACGACGATGACAACAAAGCCTTCATATCAAATTTTTGGGGTCGGTTGTTTGAATCTTTGAAAGCTAAGTGGGTAGAAGGCTGAAGCCTTAACCATCTGATATGGTCAACTATCAGCCTGATATGGTCAACTACATATTTGTACCATAAGATCTTTTTGTCTTTACACGATTGTTATCAGATACTATACGTATGGAAACATATGATAATTATTTCCTATGACAACTTCTTAGAAACAGAATGCTAAGATTCATCATTTTAAATGAGTTGTTGGAACATGGAAAGAATGTTGAAGTGAAAAATATATAAAGTAGCTGGTGCTAGAAACCACATGACATTTACTATAGTTGTCCAACTTAAAGAAAATGGTTTTTATAATACCTTACAATCTTGACAAGACCTGTCACCAGACTCCAAATCATCAATAAAGATGTTTCCTGCAGCAGATCAAATCAGTCTCGCAGTGGAAAATGTAGCAAATTCTATGCCTGAATGCATAAAGATGCCTTGCTAAGTTAATAATGATTGCCTTCAGATCTAAGGAATACATGAGAAGTAAATTGAGCAAAAAAAACATGTGAGAAGCTATCAACCTCCCAAGTCCCAACAAAGAACTTGTTAGGGAAAATAATTTATTTTCATACACATAAGTGGCAGAGTTACTGCAAAGATCTTAGTATTAATTGTGAAAATCTTTAAATCATTACACAACTTACATCTTTGTGCTCCCCAAGGAACTTTTCCAGATAGTTTATGACGACAATTTGCTCAGTGTAACTGCATATGCGAAAGCAGAAGATGTTGGCTAGAAAATTGTTAGGATGCAATTTTTCCTGACAATTCTCAAAATCTTTTCGAGGATGAGAAAAATTCTCAAGAGTATCTGTGACACATGCTGCAGCTATTTGATAAGCACGTTCAACCATGAAACTGCCCTCAGTATCTGAAATTAAGGAAACTAGTTTTACTAAAGTTTGTCAAGAATACGTTATTAAATGTGAATGATTAACAACATAGACACATGGCCATTTACTTATATAAATTGCTTTGCCACCAAGACCACCATAGTTAACTGGAATTTGGATATTTATGGCCAGCTGAATCCTGTAAATTATGGCATAAGCAGTGCTGCTAATGTGAAAACATTCATTAAAGTTTAGCTTACAGAGGGGGATTAAACATACCCCAGCCGTGTTTTACCAATACCTGGAACTCCACCTGAAAAACTGATCAGTAACTAGGATGGCCAAATGCACATAATTTACCAACTAAATAAGACCTCAGAAGGCATTGGTACAAAAAAAAAATAGGCATATGGTGGGAAATAAATTTGTGGCTTAGCCAATTACAGATTATAAATAAAGACTTTGTATATTACGATCCAGTGTATGAAACAATTCAAATTTTACTCTAAATTTATAGACATTTAAAGATTTGATTTCGCCAAATACTAGGTATGAAATATTATTTTTGCTAGAGGGACCTTTCATTTGCATATGCTCAAAACAGTATATTTTATACTCTACTGGACTATTTATTATCAACTTCTAATATCAAAAGGATAAAGTTACCTATTTCAGTAACTTCTTTGCAATGTATACCCCCTCCAAGTATGGCATCTAGATCTTCACAACCTGTGGTTATGTGCTTTAGACTATGTTCCTCTGATAGCATATCCCATGCAGTCTGAGCACCTAGAAAAGGTAAAATGCTTCTAATATATGTGAAACCCAAGACATTAAAAACAAGGATGGAAGGTCCTTTAAATATAAAGCAAGAGAATGCACACAAAGAATAACATACGGTTGCATCATAGAATTAAAATTCACGAAATTAAGAATTATGTAATTGCAATTAGAAATTTGTTGTTTAGTTGAGATGCTAAAGGCCACTAAATTCCAATCCCTGCATTTTTGTCAACCAGGACTAGAGTTTCATAAACTCGGGCTTTCGACTTTTATGAATAGTAGGAAATTTGGTCAAAATGGTTTTCACATATTGCAAGAAGAACGAGTTCCAACTCTCCATCATTTCGATATTGTTGGCCAGCTGGTACAAATATCTCTCTCTCTCTCTCTCTCTCTCTCTCTTTCTCTCTCTCTTTCCCCCCCACATAAACGTTAAACCTCAAATCACTAAACCACTCATCTCCAGCAATCAAGTCTCCTCTAGATCCGAGCTCACGTGGCTCACGATCCTTTAGGTTGATCTTGGTGTTTCGCCTACTTCTCTCTCTCTCTCTCTCTCTCTCTTGCGCAACAAAGCCTATATCCAAATTGCTAAAATTTTCGTCTTTCATTAGTGTACTAAGCAGGTTGATGTTGATTGATACTTCATTTGGGACAAGGGTCAAGTTCCATGAAGTCCATCTCCATCGTGTTCATTTTTCTACTAGTGCTACCACTAAGTTGGCTGATAACCTACCTCATCAAAGCTCTTCACAACCTTTGTTCCTACATTTTCTCTCCAAATTGGGCATTGTCATCTTCAATGCAGCTTGCGGGGGAGTGTAGAGAATCTCATGTTTATCCACACCTTTTTCTGTATTTTTTTAAATCTTATAAGTCTCTTGTTTAATCCGACATTGGATATCCACACTATCCTCTCCTTTAAGTATGTACTCACCAGGGGCGGATCCAGCCACAAGGTGGGGTGGGCTGGAGCCCACCCCAAAAAATTATTTTTACTCTATTTTTCTTTATGTTTTTGAATTTTTGAATTTTTTTGTATGGATTAGCCCGCCCTAATTCATCATAGCCCACCCTAGTTTGAGTTTCTGGATCCGCCCCTGGTACTCACTCCATCTAATGATGTCAATCTGTTGAAATGGATTGACATCATTTGGAATTATATATGGAGTTGGAATATACAAGCAAGTTAATTTGGAAATATACATGGAATTGGAAGATATCACATGTTCATCACGTAGGGTTGTCAACAGATCAGGTTCGAGTCGTTATTTAAAATTCGAACCCGACCGGAAAGTCCTTCAGGTTCAAAATTTGTACCAAGTTTGAGTCGTCATATATATATATATATATATATATATATATATATATATATATATATATATATAAGGGGACCCGAACAGTGTACCTCTTACGAAAACCAACCAACAGGCCATGGTCACTTACATGTATAAATATAAATTTTATATGTTTACTAAACCTGAACCCCACCCAGAAGTCATTTGGGTTTTAATTCTTACATACAAACCCGATTTTTTTAGTCACAAATCAGGTCAGGTAATCGGTTACCGTTGACAGACCTAATATCTCGTCAGCAAAAAGTTAAAACTATTTTAGTTTCTGATTGAACCTAGATTGTCACATATATGCATAAGCATGGACGAGCTTATCTAAGAATATATTTGAAATGTGAGATGGAGATCTACCCATGAGGCGTTCTGTAAAAGGTATTACCTGGTTGGAACCTACCTAAACCACTTGAAGCTATAAGTGCTACAGAATGATTATAAACTCAACAAGCATGTCTGTTTGGTGTGCCCAATAGAGGGTTATGGTAGGGTGTACATGTGTCTGTTTGTATTGGAGCTGTGTGTATGTTAGAGGGTGTTGATAATGTTTGAATAATTTCGTAGGCAGAAAAAACAAAATATGTGTAGCTGGAAACATGGAACATACAGGTTGTATTATAGAATTTGAGAAGAACATCTCCCCCTCATTTCATCCTAATGACTCTTGAAGCATTGGGCACAAGCATGTTAAAAGATAAATAATTCTGAAAAGAAATTTAAACAATGAACTAGCTAGGAAGATACAGTACCGTTAAAAATAGCATTACAGCCATCTAACCTTTCAGACCTATTATGTTATTTTGTCCCAAAACAATTATCACCAAAAGGAGTACCTCTTCCCCCTATCTATGCGCTACAACAATTACCTGAAGCTGGACACTCCAGGTGATCTGGAAAACAAAAACAAAAATGCTATATTGAATACATTCTGAAGCAATAAAAAACAGAACTCGAAGTAAAACTCACCTTCATCTTGTGCAAGATCAGAGGCACTGGTTGATGGAGATTGGTTTATTGATGTATAGCCTGCCTTATCTGAAACCACATCAAGTGGAAATCCCTGACAAAGTTCCAAGATCCAAAGAAATTAGAAACATAAAAATGTCAAGTTCATATCAAGTTGTAAGGAGAAATTTGTACATCAGACTGAAGCTCTACAACATGTTTTGTGCCAACTGTAGGTACTAAAAGACCAGAAGTTGCTTCCACAGGAGGATCCACTCTCATAGGGGTTGCATGATAAAATTCACCAAGATATAAGTTGCCTTTCTCATCATAACTTGTTGAGAATGCCATAATCTCATCCAACTCAGATTTATCCTCAGAATAAACTTTCCTATCTGGAGAAGCTATAGAAAATGACTCCTTAGAAGTATATCTTCACACAAAACTATGCATGATATGCCAGTCAAATCTGCTTGCATATGACCTTATCATAGATAAAAACTATTTATCACCTAAAGCATATCAAATTATATTACATTTTTAAGGTACAACTGAGCAAATACCAGCAAGTCTCAAAACCCGAACTACAGTTACCTGTGTAACAAAGTTTAAAGTAGTGATGTTACCATTATAAAGTACATCTGAGAAAATATCAGTTTGAAGACATCTTCTTAAACATCCTCGATAACGGCCATTTAGTTTCCTGATGCTTATCTAATTAAGAAACTAACTAACTCATGCAAACTAAATAGGCAGATTTCAAAGAAGCAATGAATTGATCCACTGAATACCACTAGTAGGCCTTTATATTTCTAAAATAAGAGTTAGAAACTTGACAACTGCAGGGAAGGTTTGTGGCTCAACATGTGCCAAAGCAACTTGACTAAATAATATAGTGAAAAAATCACAAACATTTTCTCGCATTGTTCAATACCCAGGTGGAAAATAATTAAATAATAATTATTTTGTCAGTATTCCAAGCTTACTACATTGCTAAAAAGTCAACCCAGGCAGACTTATAGCATTGAGAAAACATTACACATAAGACCACCTCTATCAAGCACCGCAAAAGAACGGTTGATGTTCAGTTTAAATGGCCCAAGAAACACAACATGACATGTTGTAGTAAACATTGTTCATCTGGTAAACAATCTAAATAAAAAAAAATTGTGCATCGCAGCTTTCTCACAATTAATGGGTTACAAGGTCCAGGGCAGGAGAGGGGAAGGTCCACTGTAAAAGTTTTATCTTGTTAGTAAAGTTAACAATGTCGTCATCTACCAAATACTAAATCCTGAATGGTGTCTTGTGTAAAGAAATTATGTGTTAATGAATCATGACATGCATAGATTGTCATTGTTGTCTAGAATCTAGATGTCTAATGTGCTGGTGATGTGGCTAATTGACAAAAGTTTATATGAATCAGTTTGAACTTTGAAGATACAGCTACGGATCGACCACGGAACCACGCTGAAAAGAAGAAGAAAATATAAATACTATCATAAATAAAAAATTGTTGACATGGATTATACGAGTAGCCAAACTCCAAACTTACTGATATGGATACTCATATAACCCTACCTACATCTTCCAAATTGCTGATACGAATCTTGGTTACTTACTGTTAGGAAAATTAAACTCCATCCTTCACGAATAAATAGATTAAGGTTCACCAACATGTTCAATGCGGTTGCTGCTAAAACATACCAATGTCCATATACTATAGCAATGCTAGGATCCCACTGCATGCAAAAGCACCTATTTCAAAAAATTAGGAAAATAATACCATCAAAAACAAACTTAGATCATTTCATAATATCCAAACTCCTACCTTTTTGTCAAATTCGAGACCCTCTGCAATCAGAAGTGAAACGATAATAGATACACAGAACAACCGAACTATTTATTCACAATAGATCATCCTTTCCCTGAATCCACACGCACCGACAACAAAGAACAAAGATTATAGCAAGAGAACATCCGTCTGTGAACATCTAGGCGAATAATTTTTGCACGGATTTGCAATACAAACAATAATAAAAACAATTGAACGTGATTTGACAAAAAAATTACCAAAAAATAACGGAGGATATGCATCGATTAAAATCTAAAAATTGTATATAATCATATACAATGCACATATTGAAAAAATGGTAGAGAAAATGTTAACATACAGTGGTTTTATGCGCCTCTGCCTATTTCGAGCCCTTGCGCCTTCGACCTCGAACGCCATGTGGCCTTGACATCGCCAACCATGGCACGGATGGCGGCATCACGGTCGTCCATGAACTTGCCGAGCGGGGAAGTAGATCTTGTTGAGGGCTACCATAAGGAAGAGAAACTCGAAGGCAATGGCAGGGAGGGTGGGGTTGGATTCGAAGAGGGTCGCCTTCTCGATCTCGGCAGCGAGGGATGGGAAAGGGAAAATAATGCAATAATTCAGTCATTGTGCAAAGAATAAGGAAAAAAATCACCATGAACTTGATCAATTTCAAGAAGAAGAAAATAAAATTTTGAGGAGATCCCAAAATTTAAATCCCTAACTTGGCAAAGAGTATAGGTACTTCCATGCCAGATCCCGACGGACTGATGACCATCCACGTCGATGCTACGAATGTGGGAAGTCCAGTCCCACAGTTCCTTATCGGACATCTCCCTGGGAGGGATGGGAGTGAGCTCGGTTTGGAGGTCTTTTGATTGCAAGCGAGGAGGAAAGATGCCATCACCGAGGAGTGATGCACTCGGAGCACCGCGACCGCCTCGTCCTCGGAGGTGTAGGTGTTAAGGATGTGGAAGTCCCAGAGGGGGCGTAGAGGGAGAGAGTGGTTGTGGTGAGGATCCATCGGTGTAGATCTGTAGTTTAGGGATTTGGGGGTTAGGGTTTCATAAGATCTTAGGGTTCGACGAAGATGAGAAAGATCAACATGCTCTTAATGCTGATGAGGAAGATGAAGAAGAGGGAGAAGGGAATCCTCAGCGGATGGGGAAGATGACGAAGAGGGAATAGTGAAATGAGGAGGAGGAAATGGTTAGCATTTGTGCAGGAATGTGAAAATGTTCAGTAGAGAAAGTTTGAGGAAACTAAAAAAAATGATTCATTACGTGCCAGAATGCTGTAAATTAGCCTTCAATCAGAACGTACAAAAATACATATTGTAAATTAGTCTTCAATCACAAAACACAAAAATAAATATCGTAAATGAGCCAGAAAATAGCTCATTTTCACTTTTCTACGACGTGTTTGTCTTGCGAGCCATTAATGTCATTTACGATGTGCAACCGATACATGCCGTAAAATGCACACTGTAAATTACCATTTTTTTAGTGCTCTTTGAGGCAAATACATCAGTTCTTGTAATTTGATTTATTTATTTTATCGGTTGAAGAAAATTCCTTTAAAAACAAAAAAATAGGAAAAAAATATTAAGAAACAAGAATAATAACTAAATTTCTAAAAAATGATAAAAAAATTGATAAAACTGGAAGAAAAACCAAAAAAACAAAATCATTCTTTTAAAAAAATGAAAAAGATTAAAAACTAAAAAGCCAAAAGAATAGCAAAAAATAACAAAAAAAATGAAGAGAAAAGATTAAAAATATATATGACTCTTAATATGACACATAGCATGTCTTCAACATTGTTTCAACTAAATATGACTCTTAATATCATTGTGTCATTGTTAGTTCCAGATCTTTTTTTTATATACAAAAGATGACATCCATAATTGTTTTCATGACCCTTATCTTTTGAATCGCCATCATGTAGTACTTATCATGACATTATTATTTTTAATGTCATTAATAAAGTTATTAATGACGATCATCTAATGAGCTGACATTAAAAATATCACTAATGACATTTTGAGATGAGTGTCATCTACAAAGTGTCATTGTTAACGATTTTTGTAGTAGTGTTGAAGTGAAAGTATCCATCTTTTGAAAATCAAAAGATCACTTAGGTATCAATTTTGCAATTAAGCGATCGACTAGGAGAGACGACCGACGTAAGATTTTCAAATTTCTATTTCTATCATACTCAAGGATCGTAGGATAACATAAAACAAAAATAGACTCAGAATTAATAGATGGATAACTGGGTCATGTTAAGCTCAAAAGTCATCGGGAGAAATAGAATATTGACTTCTTAGAAAATAATTTCTTATGGAACAATTAAGTGATACGTCTTAGAAAGGAAAGATAACTCGAACAAATTATCAATGTTAAGAATTGAATCATATGAAGGCCTAATTTACCAGGCAAATGGTCTACCCACTTTTGATCCTACCATCATGTCAAAACGCAATGGTGCATCCTTCTAGAAAAATTTGTCAAGTTATCTAATAGGGTTTAGGACTCAACAAATCAAATCCTAAATCACATGACCTATGTGGCAACCTTAACTGCCCAACAGTCAAGTTGAATAAGGGACTCCTATTCCTAGTCATCCTCCTAAATTAATTCAATCCTAATTATGAAAGAGCATTTCCTAGTCGCAGGCTTGCAGTAGTACGACTAACATAGGTACTATCATGAGTTCGCACAGTTTGAGAAAACTGATCTGCATGGGCCATCACAAAAACTTGTCACGACCCGCACCCGCTTTTCGAGATAAGAGTGCATGTCCAAGCCAGCCAGTCGCAGTGTCGACGATAAAATGCTATCAAGGCCATGATGCTCAAAACACATAAAATAATAACTTTCTTATCATTCACAATAACTAAATTAAACTTACAATATTCACAAGTTTTATATTGAGGAAAAATATAAACTCATATAAAATTGAAAACTACTAACAGATCTAACTAGTCTTCTATAGTTGACCTCAGTATATACCCATGTCTCCGCAATGCTAAATGTAGCCGCGACTAAACTGAAAAATGTTGGTTTCCAGTCAGGAATGGAACAAGTACAATTCATTGAGTGCAGTTCCAATATATGATAACGACTATAAAATAGAGGTTAGCTATAAAATATATGATGATAGAATCTACTATAACATGGTAGTACAATGGACTGGAGACAGAAAAATTTATAGGAACATACAAAGGGTGAAATGAGGAAATATAGCTATCTAAGTGTGTTGAAGTACTTCTGTTGATGTGTGATCGGCTGGGACACTACACCGTGATATCTACGATGTCTAAATAACAGTAAAGTAAAGCACTGTCTACGATGTCTAAATAGTAATAAATAAAAGCACTATCTACGATGTCTATATTGCATGAAATAAAACACTATCTACGATGTCTATATTACATAAAATAAAATACTGTCTGTGATGTCTACAATGTCTATGGTCATACCACACTACTTAGTACTTTTTCTTCCCGACCATACAGGTAAGAAACATGAAACGATATGAAGGAGAGGCAAGATGTGGTATCCGTGTGACGAGCATGTCAAGAATCAAATATAAAATGACTAACAATAAACTATAGTAATTATCAATATCGAAAATAAATAACAAATGTACTCGCCTGGGTCCTTTGCTGGTGAAACCGATAATACCAACCACTCAGTACGCCACAACAGTCAAACTCGCGTAATAGTCTTCGGATGCAGAAAAAGACATCACCAATACATTTGGTATAAAAGAAATGTCTAAGAATGCCTACCCAAAAGTCCAATTCTGGACACAGGGGAAAAATTATAATTTTGGGTCAAAACGATTTTCGCCGTTGGACTTATTTTGCACCGAAAAATGTGCCATTATCTACGGTCCCTAAAGTCTTCGAACTATATGTTTATGGATTCGATTTGACGATATGAACCCAACCATATGCCCAAAGTTGGATTTTGGCGGGCCGTGCATAAATTCGCTCGTTAGATCGGGTCACTGGACCGCCAAATTAGCGTTCCGGTCGACCTTCTCAGAATCGGACGAAATCTGGCACACAGGACCAGAAATATAATATGGTCCTGTTGGCACAAGTTTCGTCTCGATATGATGAACGTGTACGAAGTTATGGGCTAGTTTGCAAAGGGGTCGATACGGGATATCTCGACGGATATGCCTTGATTTCGTCGCGTACGCACAACAAAATTGAGTTCCGTCGAATTCTCACACATCGAAAACACCCATATACGTCTTTCAATACTCATGGGTTACAACCAGGTCGTCCGGTTTGTCGGAACCCACGCCGTATCGGAGAATTTTTCTAAAATTTATATCGTTTTAAAAACAGTTTTTGCAAATTTGGGAATCGATTTTCACGACAGATAGTCGATCAAATTACCATCTAAAAAAAGGGTTCTAGAGTCCTATCGGTTGTCTTCCACCATGTTTAATTGGTTTCCAAATTTTATTCACGAGTTGATCGAAATCGATCCTCGAACAGAAGCACCTAAACTGTTTCTAAACTGTTTTTAGAAACATTTTTTCGTTGATTTTTGGATCGATTTCCTGAGAAATATAGTCGACTATATTCAAATCTAATTGAAGGGTCACGTAGATGGTTATATAGGCTACGCGTAGGTTGTCATAGTTCAAAAAATAAGGAATCGAGGAGGAGGAAAACTTACTCTAAAGTCGACGTCGTTCAGCTGTTGCTGTTGCCGCTGTCTCCTCTGTGCGCTACACGCGGCCGATCCGACGACCCACGTCGGTGGCATGGTGGTTCAGGGCGACCGCTAGATGGTGGGGAAGAACACAAAGGTGGTAGGTTAGTTTAGGGTTAGGGTTTTCTTTGTTCCTTCTTTTCTTTTTTCTAACGGGTTAAGTAGGCTCTACTTATAGCAAAGGCGATATGGGGAAATATTGTGGGCGCGGGTTGGGTAGATTAGGATATTACGAGAAATTTATTTTCCCGCGATAAGTTGAGATTTCTTTTTTCTTTTCTTTTAACACACACACACACACACACACACACACACACACACACACACACACACACACACACACACACACACACATATATATATATATATATATATATATATATATATATATATATATATATATATATATATATATATGCCAATAAAAATCTAAATAACCTATAAAATTTCCAAAATCACAAAAAATATTTCTAAAACTTTTTAACAAATAATATGTATACTATACATACTAGCTACTTATATTGTAGCAATATCTTGCTGCTATCAATAATAGCAAAAAATCATTAAAATTTGAATTCAAGCTTTTATTAATTAAAATAATAAAAATTTCCTAACTATTCTAAAAATAATACGAATACTTTCCTGAAATATTTAGCGCAAAACTTGTACCAATTATGTATGTATGTAATGTAATATTTTTTTAACTTGCTACCAACATATTAACAAGAATATAAAATAAAGAAAATCAAGTAAAAAAATATTGTATAATGTATTAGGTAAAATAAATAAAAATCCCCCAAACTTAGGGGGTTAACACGGCATGAGATGTTATTTTTGGTTTAACCTGGTATACTGGTACTTTTTTGTTTGTACTTGTATAGACACCAATTTAGGAGTGGGCTAGCCCCTTGCTTCTTGAATCCCGCGTCATAACATGACATGGTTGGATCTATTATACTATGCAGAGGATTGGGGAGTTATTAGAGCTTATGTGCTCAAACTCCCACTTGTTTACTTGCTTGTGCATAGCTCACCCTCGCCACACGTGAGGCGTAGCCTGATCTTATACTACTTGTGCATAGCTTTCCATTGTGGTCGGCCTGATCCTTTATACTCGTACTTGTGCATAACCGGTCAAATGGAATAGCCTGATCTTGATCCAAGCCGATCATATAACACTCTAATATCTCAAGGCACCATTTATATTATATATTATACTCAGATTACCTATGTTACTTCATATTCCAGTTTTACTATATATTCACATACCATGACATGATTACTAGTTTATTCTGTACTTCTTACTTTCCAGTTTTGATATATATATATATATATATATATATATATATATATATATATATATATATATATATATATATATATATATATATATATATATATATATATATGATGTACCTTATTATAACTGTTTATTATAGCACTTGTCAATTTAATGGAATTGCTGTTAGTGTCTGTACTTTGCTCCAATTCTGACTGGATATTATTTTTTGAGGACTTAGAGGCTTGTTGCATGACCTACTATGGGTCTGGAATAGATGAGGATACTGATCAAGACTTGCCCGTGGAGCCGGTGCTCATAGAGGATGCACCTCCAGTAGTGACTTAGTGTTAGCTAGGTTTTGTTAGATTTGTTTCCAGATTGATACACTTTGGTCTGTTATATTATTTTAGGATATGTACTATTGTCTAGACTTCTAAACTTATTTGTGTTGTGACTCTTGCTACTACTTCAGACTTTGTCTTCATTTATCTTCTATCCAATTTATCGTGCTTATCTTCCTTTAGATTCACGTGATTGAGTTATATTTCATGTCATATATTTCCTCCGTGCGGAGATGACATGTTCATATTGCTAGATATTAGATATTGTAAACAACATATACAGTGTTCTACCGCCGACACTACGACGTAGGTTGGACGTACCCACGTCCTCGTGCCCCTAAACCGGGTGCGGATCGTGACATAGAGCCATAGATGATGCTAGTTTGCGTGCTTTTGTCGATGGCATATCTAATTTGGTATGACTTCACTACAAATTTAAATTTACATACATGGATATTGTTTTAGTTTGTATGTTTCATTATTCAGAGTGGTCTATACAAACAATTTTTTTAAGAACTTGAGAGATATCCGGAGCAGCACAGTCTAGTGCATATGCAGGAACTTGTGAGTCGTGTCCATCATCCGGGACTTGGATGGGAAACAAAAATTCCCCTATTACATACACATCTTCCACCAGATTATCCGACTGTCACTGTTCGTCGAAGACAATTCCATCTTCATAGGAGGCATGGTGGAGTGGACGTTGGTGGAGAGGCTATTGGTAGAGAGCCTAGTGGCCAATATGCTGGAGAGGGCACTAGTAGCCAGTATGCTGGAGGGGCACTACCAGTATGCTAGAGAGGGTACTAGTTAACAGTATGCTAGAGAGAGTAGTAATCACCAGTACACTAAAGAGAGCAAAACTCAGCAGTACTCGACTCCGTCACCAACATATGAATTTCCAAGTATGGCATTTTATACACAAATGTTTTCAACTCCAACAGCTAATGTCATCCCCATTATTCTAAAATCATACTCCTCAAGGCCAGCATAAGCCTCACTGTAACTACTATTTATTTCAGCTAATGCCATCTCTCTAACTCTCTAAGCTTTGGAATAAGTAATTTGTACACGGTGTTCTCTCTCTATATATATCCTTAACAATTTGTGATGCACTATAAGATAGGTTATCTCTAATTATGTAAATTACACGGGTCTTAATCCATGCAACGATAGCTAGTCGATGACGTCCAATTTTAAGTCCAACTAAACAAGAATGACGACTTTATAATTTAGCAACCTTTACTATTTCACCAGATCCAATAGGTTTGGCATATACTCTCAATTTACAATTCGGTTGGTAAGAAGTATATATAATTCCGTGAGCATTATTCATAATATTGGCTGAACAACTAAAATTATGTTGAATTGCTACATTACTTATAAAATTTCTAACTTTAGAACGGCCAAGAATTTTTTTTATAACTAATTTAGAAATAATAGCATTATCAACATCATCATCTAACCCGTCATCTACATTTTCAATTATATTATCACTATTTTCGTCGTCATCATCATTATTATCATGGTCATATTCATCTGATGAATGATTTTGTGGAAAAATGGAACAATTATTTGGAAAGAACTAGGACCCGAACTAAGATGCTGGTATTCAGAAAAAAATATTCACTATTTATATTAACAAATATTGGTGATACTTGTATAACAAATATATTTATATATCGTGCTTGTGAATTAATCTCAACAACAAAATTTCATACTTCTTCACTATCTATCAAAATATATCTAGAATCAAAAACAGATTTTAAATAAATCTATAATGAATAGAACAACGTCCAATAATAAGATTACGTAAGTTTTCAAAAATAATATTATGATAAGTTGAAAAAAATTGGGTGTCTCCTCCTTCATAATATAACCCATTTAATTTACCTCCGTGAGAGCATATTATTCTTAGGTTACGATCCATGAAGAAGAAACTATTGTTAGAGGAGAGAAACTATTGGTAGAGTGCTGAAGGTGAGAAGCTACTACTTGAGTACTGGAGGATAGAAGCTATTGCAGGAGTTGCTGAATGAGAGAAAATATTGTAGGAGTTACTGGAGTTCTGGAGCGAAAATATTGTTTGAGGAAGGGGAGAAGAGTGAGAGAAGTAGTTTGGATTGGTGTCATGCCCTAGTCCTAAAATATGTGGGATCAGGCCATGTGATAATAGCCAACTATATATTCAAGCATACTCCAGTCCGACTCTAATACATATAAGCTGTATATATAATATCTTAATCCATATAACTACTAGTAAACATCTACAACATCTATATATAAAAAATATGAATTATGAAAGAGAATTACTATATATCACGCCCCAGTCCCAAAATATGCGGGACCAGGCCACATGGCAATGGCCAGCTACGCATTCAAACAAATTTCAGTCCAATTCGAATACGTATAAGCTGTCAAGTGTCCGCGTATCCATAGTATACATCCACAAACTCTACTAAACTACTAAGAAAAACTAGATATGAAATACTTCAGAAGGATGATAAGAATGCATCAACTAATGATACCTAAAGGAGAAATCTGAAGAAGTAACCCTTAATATCCTATGTCAGATCATAGCATATACCTGGAAGAAAACCATGTCCTCAGTAGTACGTAGCAAGATACATAATATACATGCCGAAATGAAGTACAGTAAATAACATGTGAAGGAAGCAACATGTGAACTAGGTAATAAACAGGGATCAAGGTGATAGTCAGGTGATCCAGTAATAATATAACTAGACATACCATTTAGTATGTGTGAAATGCACTTGAGGACAACGTTCAACACAGGGGCTGTCTATAGAATCATATATATATATAGTACTCGTGCAGTTTCACTCCCTCCGGGCACCCGTCATGCAACAATAATATCACAGCCCGTAACACCTAGTGATTGTCCTCCCTACCCAATGATACTGTCTGTATCCATCCACGATATGTCCAGCCTAATTCTAACAAATGATAAGTCCACGAATCCAGTCAAATATGTACACAGGAAAATAATCATCAAGTAAATGTACATTGATCATCAACGAGCCACCTATATGCCATGTATCGTGAGTCCATGTATCAAGCCTAAGCGTCAGCATGTATAATCATGATAGCATATTGACAATAAATAGGTAAAGCATTTACAATATATCTAGTGTGATCGGCTGATAAAGAATACAAGCAAGTAAATACTGTAAATCAAGTAGGCAAAGTATACTTGGCTGGAGTTATCCAAACTATGCTGAGATTGCAGTACCAAGGTCTATCTTACTATCCATGAGCTAATGAACCATACTCCACTCAAATATATATCAACCAAAATCACAAACATATATCACACACTAAAGTCCACATATGAGTAATAACTCCCACCTAGAGAGCTTGGGTCATTCTAGTCGCATATTACCTTACGTTATCTAAGTCGCTTGTTAATTAATTGTCTAGCACTAGGTCACACTAGTCTCTATAATTATTATTTGCTAATAGAATGCATTGCAAGTTGTAGGTTATTAAAATATCAAGTTTGTACCTTATTATTCGTACATCGAAACTTACGACACACAAATTGAGATAAGATGATCAACCACAAGATTAACAATCTTATCATGGTGATCCATAAGGTCAACGTACCAATTTTATTGATGTGAGATCACTAGAATCGACTGATCTCAGTTTCGATGCACGGATGCCGAAATACGAACATAATAAGAATTAATTATAATTAAGGGTGATACATAAAGAAAAATCTACAAGGCATCGTCTGATGATGAAAAAAATCACCAAAGTGTCCATAATGGTCAAATTATCTAGGATAGCCTACCCATAAGTCCAATTTGGATACAGGGGCAAAATGGTAATTTTGGATCAAAATGATGTCTGCCGTTGGACCCACTTTGTGCCAAAAAATGTGCCAAAATAAATATTCTCTAAACCTAGTAAATTATATGTCCACGAGTCCAAAATGATGATACGAATCCGTATAACCGGAATTGGATTCCATTGAACCGATCTCAAAACGATCCATATACCCGGACGTTGGATCTGGTTTGCATGAAAATACGTGCCGGAGTCAAAGTCCTCTAAATCTAGAAAAATTATGTCAATGAGTCAAGAATGATGATACGAACCCAATAGTATATTCAAAATTGGATTTCGACGAGCTGATCTCAAAATGGCCTGTTGACCCAGATTGTGGGACCCGATTTGTATCGAAATGCATGTCGGGGCTACATTGCTCCAACCTCAGCAAATTATATATGACTTTTAGGCAGAATGATGCCACCAGTCCATTAGTGATGTCAGAACTAGAATCTGGAGTTTCGGATTCAAAATGAGAATTTTACAAGTTAGAAATTATGATTTCGAGAGGCCAACTTTGGCGTCGATTTCAACCAACCAAACAACATCTTGTGAAGCTAAAATTTCTATGGCATGAAGGTGGTTATACCTACTGGGTAGTAGACTTGGTGGTTCGTCAACCGAAGCTTCAACGGGAAAACGAATGCGCGAAGTTGGCTCCACGAAACTGTCCAAAATAAACGTGATTTAAACGGTCAAGTTGGCGACTAGTTTTGATCTATCAAACTATCGAATTAAAGGTTAAAATTTTATATGAGTGGATGTGTATATACCGAGATTGAGATGGAAGAACCGGATCGACGATCCAATGGTCGGTGTCCAAAAAATATGCCTAAAGTTGCTGCGACGAAGCACAATTTCAGAGTTCAAAACTCGTATGTTACGACGGGATCGACTTCCAAACGCAGAAAGCAACCCTGTCACTCGTCGTGGTGGACGATGGCCATCAAGAGGGGTTTGTCGGGGTTGCACAATTGTATGGGGGTGGTCGCGGCGGTGGTTGGCCGTCGCTTTCACGCCTGCAGCTGCTGTTCTCACGCACTTGCTGCTCGTACGACTGTTGCACAATATCGCAGCCGCGATGGCGGGGCTGGCCCGATGATGAGGCGGAGGATGGTTCGCCATAGGGGAAGTGGCATGGCGGTAGGCGCACAGTCATTTCGATACGGCTGCCACTCTAACAGCAATGGGAAAGGAAGGGGAGATGATGAAGAAGAAAATATGAGAAGGAGGAGGCAGAGAATATGAGTGTATATACAGAGGAGGAGGGGGGGAAAGCGCTCGCCTGCCAGCTGCATGTGGGTTGTATGCTTAGCGTAGGCCTATGCTCTGCAAATTGGCAGAGAGTGCACAGGCGATGTGTACTTACGTGTGGAGAAGGAGATGCTACTCCTGTAGTGTTTTGGAAGAGAACGTGTGTGGGTTTAAGTTTTGCACGACCCGGAGTATAGGTTGTAGACCTAACCCTACTCGGCCAGCTACTCATGGGCTGGGCTGATTGGGAAAGATGGGAAAAAAAGGAGACATTGGGTATAAATGGCTGGGTTTGTTGAGCTTCATACAGAAAGAAAAATTTTACTTCTGGGTATAAATGGCTGGGCTTTGTTGAGCTATATATCAACTAGTATGAGCTCCTCATTTTGGGGATACCAGTCAATGTTCATCCATGAATATTTTCTCTATGATTCCTTGCGTAGAATATTATAACTATTGTTATGAAGCATATATGCCTAGCCATTTTCATGTTTGTTGATTAGGAAAGATGGGAAAAGAAAAGGAGACATTGGGTATAAATGGCTGGGCTTTGTTGAGCTTCAAACAAAAAAAAAAGAAGAAAAAATTCATTTATTAAAATTAATCCATTTAATTTTTTTTAAAAAGAAACCATAAAATCCATGGGGTTTACACTATAGAAGAACAACAAGAAGGCATCAACTAATGATACCTGAGAAAATCCCGAATAAGTATCCCCAATAGCCTATGTCACATCTCAGCATATACCTAGAAGGGAACCAGGTCCTCAAAGGGACGTAGCAAGATACATAATATACATGCCGCAATAAAATACAGTAAATAACATATGAAGATAGTAGTCAGGTAATCTAGGTGATAAACGGGTGATCAAGTAACAATACTAATAGACATGCTAACTAGTATGTGTGAAATGCACTTGAAGACAACGTTTGACGCATGGGCTGTCTATAAGTACCCGTGTAGTAGCGCTCCCTCCGGGCACCCGTCATGCAGCAACATTAAAGTGAACACTACTCGTAGCCCCTACACCTAGTGATTGTCCTCTCCATCCAATAATTTTGTCCGTGTCACATCCACGACACGACCAGTCCGACTCTAACAAATGGTAAGTCCAAGAATCTAGTCAAACATGTACATAGAAAAATAATCAAGTAAAGATTCAGAGATCGTAAACGAGTCACCTATATGCCATACAATATGAATGCGTGTATCATGTTTATGAGTCAGCAGGTATAATCATGTAAGCATACAAATGAGAAAAAAGGAATCATGTAGCAGTATATCCAAGTAAAAGACTGATATAGAAAACAGGCATGTAAATAATATAAGTCACATTAGCAAGGTATAGTTGCATGGGCTCCATCCAGTGCTGCTGAGACAGCGGAAGCCAAGGTCCTATCAGGTCTAACCCTCCTAATGTTGTTAAAGCCCACAGAAAACCTGCCATACAAATAAACAACCAAGGTCACACAACGATTGCAGCTACCATATTATAATAGCCAAAATATCTTATTAGGGTTTTATATCAAGATAACTTTTAGTCAATAGCTGACAATATCATTTGTATATATATAAATAACCTTAGGTATAATACCTAGTAGTTACCATACCAAATAAGCATTATCCATAATAGTGTATCTAAGAAAATTTTCATAATTTAATTATTATTTATTTGATAAGATACTTAATATATTTACAAAATGTAGATCCCCTATAACGCTTAAAATGACCATGATAATAATATTTTAAACACACTTAGATATAGTCATAGGTACGGGTCTGAAAATTATATAAACTTATATCCAACATATTTATATAAGAAAATGTTATGTCCATAAACCATTTATATGCATAGGTAAATCTTATATTTAAATATATATTTAGTAAGGTTTAGAGATAAACATGTTCATATACAAAGGTATACAAGCATTCACTTATATAGATAATCATAGAAATTAGATCATATCAATATGCATAAATAACTAATTAGGTAATAACCCACGTATTTTAAGTTAGAAAAAAATTTCTTTATATATGCATAATCGAAAATACTTAACCTAAAAAATGTAGACACCATAGTTATATATATAAAGAAGATATATCGTTTATATCTCTAAATATACACTTAGGTGAAACTATGTATATATGTACGTGTATGGCTACACATTACTTATAAATAATAAGTAAATATAATAATACCCATTTATGGTATATATCACATAATGTATAAGTGTAGATTTGTACTATATATATATATATATATATATATATATATATATATATATATACACTCCCTACCGACGACGCTCTCAGCACCATCGGCTTCAGTTTAGCTTATGCGTGTCATTAGTGCACGGCGAGACAATCGGAAACAGTTGACCACATTTTTCACTTCGGAGACTTGCCTGCAAGGGTTTGGACCTATCTTTCTCAGCATTGCAAACAGGACCAGGTCGGTAAGAGCTTCAACGATCTTCTTGCCAATTGGAGTAACACCTCACACAGCCACCAGTTCGGTGCAGCCGCCATCACGTAGGTCATCTGGAAGAAGCGCAACAATTTCAGATACGAGGGATACCAATATTCATCCAATCAACTCATCCGGAAGATTCTCCGACAAACTCACAAAGTTAGCAGATACTGCAAACACGACCTTGAGGACTTCTGGCAGTCCTCGCTCTTCTAGTTCGCGCAGCGAGTGGCTGCCTTCTTTTGTCGTCTTTTTTCTATCTTTTTTGCGCTTACTTGTAAAGGCTTCGGCATTTTGCGCCTTGATATGAATAAAATTGGGGGTTTTGGTTATATATATATATATATATATATATATATATATATATATATATATATATATATATATATATATATATATATAATATTTTTTTGGAGGAATGCCCGATCCCTCTCCCCCATTCTTCCCCTCCTGCCCCCCCACCGCCCGTCGACTCCGTCCCCCCGCCCTCCGGTCAGACGAGACAGCCGGACTCCCCCTGCGCCCTCCGGCGGAGTCGGAGTCGGAGTCGTGGCTGCCACCGGCGGGTCTCCTCGTCCCCCGTCGTATCCCCTTCCAAGGCGGGCGACCTCCCCCGGCCATCCGGTTGGACCCGGACAGGCCGCTCCCGCTTCGGGCAGCGGCGCCGGCCACCTCGCTCCTCACTCCCCTCTATTCTGGGATCCCCTTCTCCTCGGAGTTTCCCATCATCCTCCATCGTCTCGGAGTCTTACGGCGGTCCCCTGTTCGACCAGGGTCATGGAGGAGGTCAGTTCGCTGGTCTCGCCGGACGACGACCCACTTTTCCTAACCCACCCCCTTCATTTCCCTCCTCCCGTCAGTGTCCTCCCTCTTCCTCCTCCTCGCGCTCGCTGGCCGCAGGAGCTAACTGCCCTGGTCGACCGCTCCTCGTCGCTGCTCCGGCAGAGCTACGCCGTGTTAGTGCCCCCATTTTGCTGGCAGCCCCCCTCCATCCCTGGCGTGGGCCGAGTCGCCCCTCCTCCCGCTGCTATGCCGGGAACTGCATTTTTTGCTTCGTCGTTGGCCGCCCCTTCACTGCGATGGCCTCACCCCCCTCCCGCTCCCGGCGGGCGTCTCCCTGTGGACGAGTTCGCGGCAGGCCCGCCCTCGATTCCTCCAAAGCTGGCGTGCTCGGTGCCGCTGACAGCGTCCCATCAGTCCCGTCCTTCCACGTGGGTCGGTAGCTTCGGGGGAAGCGCACCTCGGGAGTTGAGCATTGCAGATCACGCTTCTCTGTCCTCGGTTGGCCCGCCTTTTCCTCCGTTTGCGCTCATAGACTCTGAGCTGTTTAGCGCAGGGCATCATACCCCCTCCTCTGGCCTGTTCGTGGACCCCCTCTTGTGGAGCAGCTTTTGGTGGCCCCCACTGAGCTGGCATCTGTCCCCTCCCTTTGCGCAGGGCTCCCCAAGCTTGGCTTGGCGCTGAACGTGGACCCCTCCCACGTGGCAGCCTCATATGCCTTCCCTCCTGTGCAGTTAGGCTTGCACATGTTGGCCCCCCTACCGAGGGCCCCTCTCTTGTGGCAGTCCCCTCTGCCAATCCTCCTGCGCAGTTGAGCATGCGCATGTTGGATCCCCCCTATCGTGGGACCCCCGTCTTATATTCCTTCCTCTGCCCCCCTTGTGGGTCCATCCCCCCTAGTGGGCCCCCAACCTCCTGCCCCTCCCCCTTCGCAGTCGCCGGGCTCCATCCCCGCCACCCCCTTCTCGCTGACGGTTCCACCCCTCACGACCCTTCGACCGTCTCCCGTTGTGGAGTCTCGCAGTTCCCTCTCGGGCAGCCCCTTGCCGGGTCAGGGCCCAGTTCCCGAGACAGTCACCTGCGAGATCTGCTCGGGACTTTCCTTGGCGCAAGCCCCCTTTCCCCCGGCAGCTGCCGGTGTGGACATTCAGGCCGGCACACGATCCCTACCACCACCCTCCAGCAGTGCTATTCTGTCCTCCTCGGCAGATCCCCCTACCCCGGACCCTTGCCGATGTAGCCCCCTCCTCGAGACGCGGCTTGCCATCGTCCTCTGGCCTGGACCATCCAATATCCAGCACCCTCCCCAGCTCCCTCTCCTTCGCGGATGTCCTGAGGCCTGATCGGATTCAGTCTGGTCCCTTACCGGCCGCGGAAGTGGTTCTGCCGCATGTCACTCTGACGCCACCGCCGGACGGATACCCTATCCGTGTCCCCTTTACCTGCCAGGAGATCCGATCCCTATCATTCCCCTTCTTCAGGACTTTGGTCCTCAAGTTCGGCTCCGGATGCCCTAAAATTTCTATCGTTCGGGAGACCGTCACCGGCTGGGGTCTCTCGACGACATACCGGATAGCCCCTCTCGACCTCAAACACTTGTTCCTCCACCTCTCCTCCTACCAGGACTTCAACAAAGTATGGGCGAAAGGCTCGACCAAAATTGACACTCAGTTTGTCAAAATTGTCAAATGGTTACCGAACTTCAATCCCAAAATTGATTCGAACATCATCACCTCCTGGATCACACTCCCCAATCTCCTCCTAGTGTGCTTTCCGACAGCAGCCCTCAAGAGGATCGCCAGCTCCTTTGGAGTCCTTGTGGCCATCGTCGAAGAAATGAAAAACCTCTCTAAATGCAACTACGCAAAGATTTGCGTCGAGCTGGACCTCGCAAATGAACCACCCAAATCGATCGAGATTGAACTCGGAGATCAGTCATTCAGCTAACCGCTGGTTTACGACAACAGCATAATTTTCTGTCAACACTGCTAAATGTGCGGCCACCCTCTATAACACTGCTACCGTGCACATCCAGAACTCAAGAAACCTGTTCCCAGGAAACCATGTGAGACACGTGCGGCACCGCCATCCCGCCCCACTTCGCAGATCCTGCCCCACAACCTCTCATCTCCCGCTCGAAGTTCCCCCACCCAAATCGCTTCTATCTCCGCACCACCCCTTCTATCGCCATCATTCTCCACAATTCCTCCGGTGCTCTAGAATTGGATCCAGCTGATGGCGCTTCAGAAATGCCGGTATTCGTCTGCCTCCCTAACCCCCAACCCCCTTCACTCGCCATCACTCTTCATAATTCCTTCGGAGCCTTAGACTTTGACCTGGCTGATTGCTCTCCGGAGATGCCAACCTCCGGTGGCCTCACTAACCTTACACCCTTCCTCCTAACGGCCCCGCCATCGTGCCACTCGAAATCCCCACCATTACCCATATCTCCCTCGCCTCTCCCCCCAAGCATCCTCCTCTGAACCAGTGATTCCCTGTGTTCTGTCTTCGGCCGGTCCTAGATCGCTCTCCCTCAGTAAAGAAGTTGGGGCGAAGTCCTCTGCTGATCCTCCTCCCCCCTATGCTCGGCCATCTTGCCTTCTCGCCAGTCCTCCCCTCTCACCGGCAGATTTTGGCAGGCTCAGAATGCGGGTTTCCTTGATTGCGACAATCCTCTATGCGCTCTGGCGGAGTGTGAAGACTCTGGCACTTCTCCGACGGCTGTTGCAGCCTTTAACTCGAGCTCGGATAGGGATTTTGAAGCGTTCAGCACCAGCCCCAAACACAATTCTCTAAAAAAAGAAGAAATCTAAGAAACAAAGACAGCGTACGGCGATGACCACGAGATCCGCCGCAAAGCTGCAAAACACCCCTACCTTCCTCCTTAATGCCTAACATTCTTTCTTGGAACGTTCGTGGCATTGAGAATAAACAGACTCTGAATCGGATCATCAGCCTCACCAAATCCAATCAGATTGATCTACTTGTCATTATTGAACCAAAAATCCCCCACAAAAGAATGAAAGAAATCCAACTCGGGGATTCCCTTCCGTGATCTCCGGATGTCACGACATTTGGATCTTCTTCGCCGCTGAGTTTCGCTTCGGCATTATGAACGACTCCCCCCAGGCCCTCTCCTGTTGGATCGAGCATCCCGCCTTTAAGTCCCGCATCCTTCTTTCGGCCATCCACGGTAGCTGCTTCATCCCGGAGCGTAGGCTT